>CP106733.1:126832976-127448381 GCA_025506655.1 Gossypium rotundifolium
AGATCTTGTCACCCTAAGCAGTAGGGAACCAAGATCGAATGGCAAGTCTTGTCTCCCTAAGCAGTAGTGGAACAGATTTAAGCCATCGGCCCTATCTCCTTGACCAGCAGTGGAATAGGTCAAAGATTGTAGATCTTGTCACCTTAAGTAGTAGGGAACCAAGATCGAACGGCAAGTCTTGTCTCCCTAAGCGGTAGTGGAACAGATTTAAGCCATCGGCCCTATTTCCCTGACCAGCAGTGGAATAGGTCAAAGATTGTAGATCTTGTCACCCTAAGCAGTAGGGGACCAAGATCGAACGACAAATCTTGTCTCCCTAAGCAATAGTGGACCAGATTTAACTACCAGTCTGGCATCCCTGAGCTTTGCAAGAAGCAGATTGAAGATTGTAGATCTTGTCACCCTAAGCAATAGTGGACCAAGGTCGAACAAAAAATCTTGTCTCCCTAAGCAGTAGTGGAACAGATTTAACTACCAGTCTGGCATCCCTGAGCTTTGCAGGAAGTAGATTGAAGATAGCAGATCTGGCATTCCTGAGCTTTGCAGGAAGCAGATCAAAGATAGCAAATCTGGCATTTCAGAACTTTGCAGGAAGTAGATTGAAGACATCAGATCTTGTCTCCTTGAGTTTGCAGTGGAGCAAATCAAAAGATAGTGGATATTGTCCTCATGAAGTTGTAGTGAAACAAGTTGAAGCTATCAAACTTATTGAAATCAAGATGAAGTTCCAGTACCCCTGAAAATGTAGTTGGGATTGGAAGCCATTCGAAGAAGAAGAGGGTCAAGAAGTCAAGGCTCGGCTAAGACCGGGCAAAATTGGTCCTTCTATTGTCTTTGCTCTATTCTCGTTACACGAAAATGAGTAAAGAGGGGTAGCTGTAATGACCCATTTTTGCCCATAACCCATTTACAAACCATTTGACCCAAACTAGACTTACCCCACCGGACTAATAACCCATTAGCCCAAAACCCTAAATAGACCCAAACCTAAATTGGCCCAAAAGGGCCCAAACCACTGTAATCCCAATCTAGCCTTCGATCACGCCTCCGCATGCGAGTCACGCCGCCATTAGCACGCTGCAGTCATCACTAGGATCTTAGCCCAAACCTGCAAAAGGAAACAAACCAACAGCAAAAATAGGGAAACAGAAGCAAATAGAGATTTTTTTTTTTTGTTCTTTCATTTTTCGGGTATAAAAAACCCTGGACCAAACTTGTAAAAAGGACGAAATAGAAGAGAGAAAAAATATACAGAGAGATACACAAACGAAATAAACAGAATCACGAAAAGGTTTTTTCTTTATTTCTTTCATTCTCGAATCTGTCCATTTTATTTATTTATTTCTTTTATTTTAATTTTTCTTTTTTACATATAAATGCTTTAAATATTAAAAAGAGAAAAAAAAAACTAACCTTTATTTTAATTTTTCTTTTTTACATATAAATGCGACGGTGGCGGACGACGGAGGGAAGCGCCGGAAATCGCCAGCAAGAGAGAGTTTGAGGGCTCTCAAAATTGTTTTTTGAAAAAATAAAGAAGAAGCTATTTTTTTTTTCTGATTTTAACTATTTATATAGGATTCAAAACGGCGCCGTTTTGGGACCTAAGCACCAGTGCCAAAACGACGTCGTTTCACCTATGGCCCGAATCTGACCCGACCCAGCCTACAGGATCCGCGTGTTTTTTAGTAAAATGGGCTACTTGCGCATCAAGCCCTTCCGCATTTTTAGTTTTTTTAATTCAGTTCTTTTGTATTTTAAATTTACCCTAAATTTTCATTTGCATATTCAATTTCGTCCTTTTTTTTATTTCCTTTATAATTTTCATTATTTCATTATTAATTTTATTATTATTATTATTATTATTTATTACTTATATTATATAAATCAGCATATTATTTATTATATTATATATTTCTAATTATTATTATATTGTTTTATTTTAGTTTAATTATTTTTTATTTTCAAAACTATTTTAACATTTATATATTAGTTATTATATCATATTTTAAAATTTTTATATTATATAATATAATATCGTATATTATTTTAAACTAAAATTATTTATAATATATTTTATTCATAATATTTTTATATTTTTTAAAAAATCATTATATTCTTTTTTAATACATGTTTATATTGTTTATATCATATGTAAGTCTTTTATCTATTATCTAAATTTGTATGAAATATGTTCATAGTTGATTTTATTGTCTATCATATTTGTCTATATTTCATCATATATTTGCAATTGCTTAGTGTGAGAATTATTATTTTTGTATATCATATCATTATTGCCTATCTTAAATATTAGCATGTTATAAATATTTATGTTCAATAATGTATAAATGTAATATTGTCACATGGATCATAATTATTTGAAGTATAAAATATATTTTTTTAAAATTACTATATTTTATTTAAAGTTTTTTTTTAAAAATAAGACAATGTTTAGGTATTTAGAAATTTAGAAAATAGTGCCCTAACGTGTTGGATGCGATTTTCCGTTTGGCTAAATAACCAAATATCCTTTTAACAAGTTTTGTAAATCATGAGACGATTTTGATTATGAAGGTTTTAAAATATCATGTCCTAACGTGTTGGATGTGATATTTATATTCTTTTAGAACAAGAAAATCTCAAATTTTCACTTAAAGTGCTCGAAGTGTTTTTAAAAGAAATCATATTTTTAAATACTTTTAAATTTCAAACATTTGGACATGATTTTATCAATTAGGTACCAATTTTTTGGGCGTTATGAGGGTGCTAATCTTTCCTCATACGTAACCGACTCCCGAACCCACTTTTTTGTTTTTCGTAGATCAAAATCAATATTTTGAAATAAAACGTTTTTAAGGTGATCCAATCACACCTAAGTAAAAAAGGATTAGTGACGACTCCCATTTTATTTTCAAAGTCGATCCCTATTTTTATAAACCAATTTTTAAAATAGTTTCGACAATTGTGAAAAAAATAATTTCTAACTTTACCTATTTAGAAATTTAATTTTTTTATGATATTCAAGTAAAAAAGCATTTTAATATTAATAATTATTTTAAAAATTTTGATTGCATCAGTGTATATTGATATAAAATTATCACATCAATCTAAATATACAGGACAGACAAACAAGAGGAAAAGCTGAAAAATAGGGCAATATTGTGATGATTTGGGATGGGAATATCTGCCAATGGCCAGGTGATGGGATGAGCTGATGACCTGAAATTATGTTGTTATAATAAGCTTTGGGGGTTGAAATGGTGGACAACCCTATGATTGTTTAGCCCACCACTGTCTTCTACATCTTTCCTTTTGGGTGCACGAAGCACAATTCTAAATAATATATTATATTTTTTCCCATTTTATTATTACTATTATAATAATTATTTAAAGAAAATAGTTAAAGTAATTACCATAAAAATAGTAGTAGTAATAATAATAATAAAGTAAATCAGTTGTTAAATATGATGGAAATTAATCATTCAACTTGAAAGATTCTAAATTTTTGAGAGGAAAAAGTATTCTTTTTGTAATTAATGTTCTAATCTTAAAAATATAAATAATATTCGAGAAATAAATATTAAAATAGATTTGATAATGGACTATACCAATAATCTAGATTCATATCGTGATAATTGTTACATGATTAATGTTTGTTTAGGAAAGATAAAATATTATTAGCAAATCAAAAAGGGATTCACATAATCAATAAGAACATAAAATTTTAAGACTCACCTCAAGAACTTTATTCCATACTAAGATCCAATCGAATAATACTAAACAAGCTATGTAATTTTTTTTTAATTGTGCTATGTGAAATCATTAAAATAATCTCTTTTATATTACATCAATATAAAATTTAAATTTAAGTTCAAAACTTATAATATTAAAATAAGAAAATTATAATTTTTATGATAAAATTTTAATACAATAATTATAAGTTATATTTTAAAAATATATATAACTTCTAATATAAAATTATTTAATTTTTTAATTAATTCATTAGTTATATAAATTTTTACAATTTTTAGTATAATATTAACTATTATAACCTATTACTAATTATTTATTTTTATATTATATATCATTTACATCATCCAATTATATGAGGTGTTATACAAAATGTTGTTAAGCTTGTTAGAATGTATTGTGTAACACTAAAGAATAACAACTTCATAACAAAAGATAGTAATGCACTAAAGGTTGTTTAACATCTTGGTGAACACACCTACATTTGCAAGACCTTTATTAGATATTGAAAGCAAATAGTACAACCACTAATTGCAATCCAATCAATCTTAGTACTATTGCAGTTATAGTGTCACACAATTGATGAACTCCATTAAGCACTCAAACCTTTCATGTTGAAGGTTATAATCTTCACTCACATATATAGTAGTGAAATATTAATTGAAACGAATCAGAAAGGTTCCTCAAATGAATTGAATTATGCTTTTTAAACTATAATTTTCAAAGGAGGAGGTTTGTTCGTTTTATATGCTCTTCAAATAAACTGGAAAATGAAAAAAAAAAAATCCTCCCGGTAATAAGGATTAAGTTGTCAATTATATATCCTTTAGATCACATTTCTTAATCCTATTAGTCTCTTCAATCGATATCTCCATTAAAAGAGGAAAGAGTAAACCTCATATATTATAGACACTAGTAATATTTAATTCCACTTACAATTAAATCTTACATTTGTTACATTTAGAGAAGAAAACAAATCAACAACAAGATAAATACAAATAAAAATTCTCAATTCTTTCTTTGAGGAAGCGGTTTTGCTTATAGTGTTGCAACACTATATGCAACATTTTAGTATAACACCTTTACGCCTTAACAATCTACCACTTACAATTAAAAATTCATAAAGTTTTCACAGACGAAACTAATAGTGTTACACTTAACATTGGCAATAAGGCCTTGACTCAATGGAAAGGTTGAGGCCCTGGAGACTTTGATATCCCAAGTAAATCCCACCTTTTATAAGTGTCTGAGTTTTATTCCACATTAATTCTAATTAGTTAGTTATATGAATTATTATTTTTTAATTTTTATTTTTTAACTATTTTTCATCTATGTTACATGAATTATTCCAACATTCCCAACAAATCATGTAACATCTTCACAACCAGACATTTTTAAATTTCATCACACTTGTAAAACATCAAGAGAGCTTTTCAAGCTCCCAAACCTATTTACATCCAAGCTCTTTATAAAGATATCTACAAGTTGATTATTAGTTGGAATGTACTCTAGTATAGTTTTTTTTTTTTTTTACTTCAACCAAATCTTTGATCAAATGGTGTTTGCTATCAATGCGTTTAGTGCATAAGTGTAACACTAGATTCTTTAATATGCTTATTGCACTTGTATTGTCATATAGTATTATTGCAATGCCTTGTTTGACACCAAAGTCTTCCAACATTTTCTTCATCCAAAGAAGTTATGCACAACTTGTACCAGTAGCGATGTACACAGCCTCAGTAGTTCATAAAGAGATAGAGGTGTTCTTTGTAATGTACTAGAAGACCAAGTTGTTACCAAAGTAAAAACAAGAAACAAACATTTATTCTGATGATCTATGTTTCTTACTTGATCAACATTACTATACCTTGCTAAGTTTAGATTAGATTCTTTCAAGAACCATACTTTGGGATTTGCTATTCCATTCACATATTTGATGATGTGTTTAACAACCTTTAGATGAGACTCTTTGAGGTTAGCTTGGTATCTAGCACACACATTTACACACACTTTTACACTGTGATATATATCAGGTCTTCTAGTAATAAGATATAACAAGCTTCCTATGATGCTTTGATATGCATCTGGGTCTATTACAACACCTTAAAAATCTCTAGTTAACTTGTTATTAGTACCCATAAGGGTTCTATTGGGTTGGGACCCTCCATTCTGAACTTCTTAACTAGGTTTTTAATATATTTTTTTCTATAAAATAAAAATTCGATCTTTAATTTATTTAACCTAAAAGCTAAGAAAATAGGTTAACTTACCAACCATGCTCATTTCATATTTATATTTAATGAGTGTAATAATTCCTTCTTGGAAGCATATGAAGTAGAGCCAAAGATTATGTCATTGGCATAAATTTGTGCTATAATAATGCCTTTTTTTTAACCTTTCAATAAATAGAACGTTGACTACACTCCCCCTCTAATAACCTTATATAAAGGAACCTATACAACCTTTCATACTAAGCACAAAAGGCCTCTGTTAGACCATATAGGGTTTTGATTAATTTGTAAATGTGATTTGGATGATGAGGCTTTGTGAATCCTTTTAACTTCTTGATAAACACTTACTCATGCATGAAACTATAAAGGAAGGCACTTTTAACATCCATATAAAATAAATCTATACCCAAGTAATTAGCCAAAACAAGTAGCAAAGAATGGACTCTAATTAAGCATCAATAGCAAAAGTTTCATCAAAATCAACTCCTTAAAATAAGTGTACCATTACGTAACTAGTTTGACTTTGTATCTTGTGGTGTTACATCTTTCATCCATCTTTTATTTTGAAGATCCATCTAGTGCAATGGCATTGTACGCTTTTAGATGAGGTAGATGTCAAATATCATATCTTACAAACAGTTGTAGCTCTTTTTGCAATGTTGAATCCAAGATTCATCCTTCAAGGTTTCTTTAACCTTTTTTTTGCATGATGGAAGGAATTTAATATGCATAATTTGTTAGAATCTAGTGCCCTAAGTGTAGTTTGTACTTATAAGTTTTCAAAAAGATGGGTTTAATAAAATTTCATTATTCACATTAATATCGTTTGTATTTGTCTAAACGGTTTTTGCACGCAAAGAAAAATTTAAGCAAATATTAGCTCACTTATTACCTAACGTTTAACTAATGCTGAGTAGCATTATGTAGTCAGATTGTAATGTGAGAAGATAACTTTTATTAGTAGGTAATGTAAAAGGTCCATAGTATGAAAAATCAAAATTAAGCAAATCATTAAAGGACTATTATGTCGTCTATCAAGTCCAATTGGGGAAATACCTTATTTGAGGTATCGGAGCGGTTGACTCCCAAAAGATAGAGACATAGATGTGAATTTTTGTACTGACAATACATCGGACGTGACCCAAGTTAAATTAATCTGATATATGTTTATGGATTAATTCACTAGTGTCGTTTATAGTGTGACCTACCTTAATCCTAAGTAAGTGACTTATTATGTGTGCATGACTCGTATACTTTGATAATTAAAAGCCTGACTTCAAATAACTAAATATTCGAAAGTTAGTATGTTGGGTATATGACTGTTACATGACATAACTTAATTTACAATAATGGCATAGGCCGATAAAGGGTTAATGGTATCCTCTCATTGCATTACGTAATAAATTAAAAACTAAAGTGATCATAAGTCATTTGTCTAGGATGAATGATTTAATCACTATTTTTTAGTAATTGATTTTTTGTGAAGAAATATGTAATGGTTACCATGAGATAAGATCACATTGAGTGAAATGAATTTAACCTAAAGAGATAAAGGATATCCTATGAGGTTAACACACTTATGACAAGTTCTTTGGACAAACATGTATAAAGTTTCTTTCGTAATGGTATATAATAAATGAGAGTTCAATTATGGTACCTTTACGGAATGACTCCATGATTAAATAATTTTGTAATTAATAGATGAAGAGTTAGAATTTAGTTACAAATTATTTAAGCCTTAATTATATATACCCAATCGGTCCCTCCGTTAACTCGACATAACCCAAAATGAATTGCATGTAGAACGGATACTATGAAATTGATGAAAATGATGATTAAGAGAAACAGATCACACATATCACTATTAGCAGTGAATTCATTTTCTCGCTAAGTACATGAGATGACTTAGGAATGAAATTAATTTATTCAACTTATTATTTAATTGCTTGTAATTAAATAATTGAAGTTCAAAGTGAATATTAAATTTAATTATCACGATTTTATTGAATAAGGAAACTAAATATATTTTCTTATAGATTTTAATACTGATAAAGTTGTCATAACCTTAATAGAATTATAATTGGGTTGAGAAAAATTTTAATTGAGTACATTAATTTAAGTAATTAATATTTTGGGAAATAGAAAAAAAGTTATTATTGGGTTGGTAAATTATATGTGTTGGTTAAAAGTCCAAATAACACATAATTATACCCAATTCATAAGGTGAGTTCGAAAGCCCATCCCATTGTGTGAAGGGCGGCAAACCCTAGTCTCAGTAATAGTTGTCATCACCTTTTAGTATTCCCAACTAGGGAGTTGTATTTTTCCATTAAAATATTATTATTTAATTACCCATAGTTCAAGTAAAACTCTTCTAACTTTTCCCTATAAATAGGAACTATAAGATGAGCTAAAAAAACACACCAGTTATTCAGATTTTGAGTGTTATTACTCTTTTAGAAAATAGTGACAATTAATTTAGAGAATAAATTATAATTTTTTGAGTGTTCAAGTTTTTGGTTTCTTATAGAAAGAATTAATTTTCCCACCTAAAACTAATTAAAGTTTTCATTTCATGCAATCAATTTGTGAGTTTAGAGTCTACACTCTATTCAAGTTGAGGTTAGAGGATAGCAACAAAGGTTATTTGGTAGAAAGCCAAGAAACGATCTAAAACGTTTCACTAAAGCAGAGGTGCTAATTCAATCTAGGATTTATTATTATAAATAACACAAGGCTTGGTTTCAAAAAACTTCTGCTATGCAACAAACACTATTTTCTTAATCAATTTTTCCACCATATTTTTTTAGTTTTTTCATGGCTTCTCAATTATCTTCATTTCACCAGTAAGACCGCCAATCACATTATTTATAGAGTGACTTTTACATACCATGAAGCTAGGCCTTAAGTTCATTAAGATGCCTTCAACATCTTAGTGCAACATCCGTAAGGTTGGTAAAGCTCAAAATGCCTGATGGGTTTTCAACCAGCCTTCTCTATATGCAACACTTTTTTTAACAGTACCAAAGAAATAGGGTGATTTTTTTCTAGAGGGGGCGAAAGAAGGTAGATATAGAATTGTTGAGTATTTCTGTGTATACCTTATGTGGGTGGAGTTGTGCATTTATATAAATATAATTATTGTTTATTGATGTGATATCTAGGTACGCTCCAAGCTTGTCAACACGTATCATATTTTAGTCGTAACACGTGTTTATGGTGTCTCATATGCGATCTCAGATGTGATCTCGCAAGAGAATGTAAGTGCCCCTCCTGTGAACACTCAATATCATGCGAGCTCAATATGCGAACCACGTAGAGTCCGACGCAGATCCATTTGGTTTGTGGGTCAATAATAATAAATATCATAATAAGGTAGTTTTGGTAATTATTTACTTTAACTTATCTTAATATATAAAATTTTCATTTTTATAATTATATAGGTATAATAATTAAAAGACTAAAAATATAATAGTGCATTATATAAACCAAACTTTTTTTTAAAAATACTTTTTTCTCTTAATCGCATTTCCAAAAATTATTTCCAAGCTTCCCATCTATTGAGAAGAAAATTAGATCTTTGCTTCTCACCTTAACTAGTTTCATTTATTCCCAAAGTTGGCCTTTCTATCTCAGCTTTGATTCTTCCCCTCGTCCATTTTTAATTCAGGTGTTTTATTTCTTTGTTTATTTCGAATATATTTGTTTTTTTTTACAAATAACTCCTAAAACCCCTTAAATTAGAGAATAATATATGTTTAAAAGCGCTCAAACTCATGTCCTCTTTTATGTTGCAATAACAATGATGTTAATTGAACTATGACTCAATTGACATTTTAAAGATTTTTATTCAAACACTACTATTCTAACACCCTTGAACCAGCCTAGAAGTTTAGACCGAATCCCGGATGTTACATTGATCACCGAAGTGATCGTAGGTAAAATTTTTACAAAACAAGTTATCCCGTCAAACCGAAACATTTAATCGTTTAAATTCAATCGGTAAAAAAATTACAGTTAAGTCTATTATAAAAATGGAATTGAATGAACGAATAAATATTAAAATGGAACTTATACCACCATTTTATAAAAATTTTACAGTTCAAAATCTGAATAACAAATAAAAACAAACTGATAGTTTATTCTTTCCCAAGACTGTCCGAGACCTCCGCATACCGAGCCCAATGTCAAAATTCAGAAAAAGGTACCTGAAAAAGAAATATTAAGAGGGGGTGAGCTACTCGAGCTCAGCATGAGTCCGAAATGTGACTAACATAAATAGAAATATAGAACACAATTCAATATCGAACAACTACAGATAAATACAGAACCAGAAGGTAATTTCGGGATCCACGTCCCAACGGGACGTAACATTTTAGACACACAACATATCACATAGACACTCGATCACATGTGTTTTCAGTCAGACAGAATACAGTCAGATAATCTAGCACCCAAAATGTTCAAACAGATGTGCATGAAATGCAGTCAAGTAATAAAACCCAACCAAACAGCCAACATACCTCTCCATCCTCCGATCACTCCCCATAAGAGCTAAAAAGGCACATCCAACCGAAACACACCACATAGGACCTCGAAAGGCCCGTCCAACCCTACACACCAATTAAGTTATCCCGGGTTGCCCGGCAACGATGACCAGCCACCCGGGTTGCCCAAAAATGATGGTTTATCATTATGCAGTTAAACTTCCAAATCAAATAATGGTACGCAGCAAAGCAATCACACATGCAGTGCAGTGCGATAAATCGCTGTACGAATAAGTCACAGTGAAACTGCCAGATCAGATCAGAATCAGTCTCCCTTCGCTTCTCAACCAACCCAAAAATATCCTTAATGCAAATGTATGTATGCATACAATCTCACAGTAACAATGAACACATCAACAGTCAATAAGACAGATTCGAATATGCACACTCACCCAAAAAACTAGGTTCAGAATAAGACATCACACGCAACAGTCACAATTAACCCATAAGTCGGAGCCCAGATCAGAACATTGATGACCCTCACTAAGACTTGCCAAGGGTCGAAACATACAGACACATTTTCATATCAGAAACATACACAAAACCAAAATAAATGCCTTAGGACCACACGGCCTTGTGCTCTGGCCGTGTGGAAATGCCCAGGCTGTGTAAAAGGTTAAACACCTATGTGAAGAGAGATACACGGCCGTGTGGGAGAGCACACGCCCGAGTGAAGAAAGGCACACAGCAGTGCGACGGAGGCACACGCCCGTGTAGACTAGGAACATGGCCATGGAAACAGGCCTTGTAATTCACTGTTCATTAGTACTAAAATAGAGTACAAAGTAGACACGGCCATGTGAGGGTCTCACACGCCCATGTGGGATCCTTAAATCCCCAAATTAGCCACACAGGCCATGTGACCAGGCCGTGTGGCACCAAATCACTCAAACCTTAATTCCCAAACTCACACGCCCGTGTGCTTAGGAGACACGACCGTGCGAAAATCGAAAAAATCCCCAATTCAACCATACGGCCGTGTGGGTAGGTAGTGTGGCGCACAAATCATCCCGAAAACTTTAATTCCTAAAAGCACACGACCGTGTGTATCGGCACACGCCCATGTGGTCACGAAACCACCTTAAAAATAGCCCCAAAAATGTGCTTTTAGCCACAAAACACTCTCCAACCCTCGATAATTCGAAAATATGTCAAATCATATAATTTTTAAGCATAAGGCTACTACACAACATCAAAACTAACAGGTTTTCGAACACCCACACACATGATGCCTACTTTTCTTAAAGTCGAAATAATATTCGCAGTTAGAACAAAAGAGGATATGAAACCCATACCTGTTTCGTAATCGAGAATGTCTAGAACCCAACTCGAAGACAAAAAAAAATGAAGCTCTGCCGAAACCACCATACACCCCTTTTCTAAACAGAAAAGAAAAAGAATAAAAAATCGAAAAAGGGAGAGGAGGGAGAGAACGTGCTAAAGGAAAAAAAAGTAACCCCAAAATAAAATAATCAAAATCAAAATAAAAATTAAATATTCAACAAATTTTTTAACAAAATAAAAACAAAAATATTTCTCCCCAAAACGCATATACAAGTACTCGAACCAGAGACCCCAAGACAACTAGCACACACCCAACCACTAGACCAGCGGACCCATTCTGACACTAAAACGCGTGACTAAACACAATAGCATACCCTTCTCTCTGACCCTAACCACAAGACCCAAAAACTTCTAACCCCAAAATTTAGGATGTTACAACTCACCCCTCTTTAAAGAAATTTCGTCCCCGAAATTTCCAACTAACCGAACAATATCACAAGCTACACCACCACGCTCCCGCTGCGCACTCTAGCCCGAGCAAAACCAAATCAAACCTAAGACCTCATACACATACTCAAAAATTTAACCACTAAAGCAGGTACATATTTGTCCTATCACGCACAATTCTAATACTCTAATCTAAACATCGAAACATTCACAATCATACATGTCTCAAAATCGTCGAGAACACTCCAGGATTCAATGTTCTGTGGACCCGCATAAAAAACATGCTCCTGTCTTTTTCCAACAATTACCCGGGTGGCGCTTCTTATAGTGCTCACAAAATAGAATGCTCGCACCACCACTAACACCATCTACGAAATCGCTATCGGTACTCAAATGCGTTTTAACACGCTCCGCAAAGCGAGGTTCCAACCTCGAAGGATTGCAATCTCTTTTCTTCCCACAATCCACGCACCTAGCTTAAAGCGTTTCACTAATCTCTCTTATCCTAGTCTCAAACACTTTCTCTAGTACTTCCCTCACTACTCCAGCCAATGCCTCAGTACCAAGCTCCGAGTTATCGCTACTAGAAGTTGGCGGAATCGCATTGACCTCCGACTCTTGAACCGGAGAGGCAGACAATTCCTCGTGATCTTACTTACCTTCAGAGTCGATATCCGTCCTACGGCTAACTTAAGGTATCTACACTTTAAAAAAACAAACACAAAATAAACTCAAAAACTACATTTCTAGAATCACAGTTTCGAATTTCTACCTAGACTAGCATCGGAGTCTCAGACATTTTTTTTCGTAAACCACTTCCAAAACGCAAATCATTTTAACTTACTGTGGTACAGTTTCTAAAAAAACTTTTTTAAAAAAAACAACCACGTACGCACAAGGATATGTAGAAACACAGGCCAGTTTTTACAAACCTGGCTCTGATATCACTAAATGTAACACCCTTGACCTGGCCTACAAGTTTAGACCGAATCTTGGATGTTACATTGATCACCGAAGTGATCGTAGGTAAATTTTTTTATAAAACAAGTTATCCCGTCAAATCGAAACATTTAATCATTTAAATTCAGTCAATAAAAAAATTATAGTTAAGTCTATTATAAAATCAGAATTGAGTGAATGAATAAATATTAAAACGGAACTTGTACCACTATTTTATAAAAATCTTACAGTTCAAAATCTGAATAACAAATAAAAACAAACTGATAGTTTATTTTTTTCCCGAGACTATCCGAAACCTCCGCATATCGAGAGCCCAGTGTCAGAATTCAAAAAAAAGGTACTTAAAGAGAAACACTAAGAGGGGGTGAGCTACTCGAGCTCAGCATGAGTCTAAAACGTGACTAACATAAATAGAAATATAGAACACAATTCAATATCAAACAACTACAGATAAATACAAAAGTAGAACGTAATTTTGGGATCCACGTCCCAACGGGACATAACATTTAAACACACACCATATCACACAGACACTTGGTCACATGTGTTTTCAGTTAGACAGAATACAATCAGATAATCTAGCACCTAAAATGTTCAAACAGATGTGCATGAAATGCAATTAAGTAATAAAACCCACCCATCCAGCCAACACACCTCTCCGTTCCCCAATCACACACCATAAGAGCTGAATAGGCTCATCCAACCGAAACACACCACATAGGACCTCGAAAGGCCCGTCCAACCCTACACACCAACTAACTGATGACCCGCCACCCCAGGTCATCCCGGGTTGCCCAGAAACGATGACCCGCCACCCCAGGTTTCCCTGCAACGATGGCTTATCATTATGCAGTTAAACTGCCAAATCAAATAATGGTACGCAATAAAGCTGTCATACATGCAGTATAATACGATAAATCACTATACAAATAAGTCGTAGTGAAACTGCTAGATCAGATCAAAATCAGTCTCCCTTCACTTCTCAACCAACCCAAAAATATACTTAATACAAATGTATGTATGCATACAATCTCACAGTAACAATGAACACATCAACAGTCAATCAGACATATTCAAATATGCACACTCACCCCAAAAAACTAGGTTCAAAATCAGACATCACACGCAACAGTCATAATTAACCCATAAGCCGGAGCCCAGATCAAAATACTGACAACCCTCACTAAGACTTGCCAATGGTCGAAACACACAGACACATTTTCAGATCAGAAACACACAAAGAACCAAAATAAATGGCTTAAGATCACACAGCCGTGTGCTCTGGCCGTGTGGAAATGCCTAGGCCGTGTAGGGGTTAAACGTCCGTGTGAAGAGAGATATACGCCCGTGTGGCAGAGGCACATACCCGAGTGAAGAGGGGCACACGCCCGTGTGGACCAGGAACATGGCTGTGGAAATAGGCCATGTAACTCACTGTTCATTGGTACTAAAATAGAGTACAGGGCAGACACGGCCATGTGAGAGTCTCACACGCCCGTGTGCCCATTAGCCACGACCGTGTGTCCAAAATGCACACCCGTGTAGGATCCCTAAATCCCCAAATTAGCCTCTAGGCTGTGTGGCACCAAATCATTCAAACTCTAATTTCCAAACTCACACGCCCGTGTACTCAGGGGACACTGCCGTGCGAAAATCGATAAAATCCCCAATTCAGCCACACGGCCATGTGGCCAAGCCGTGTGGCGCCCAAATCAGCCTAAAAACCCTAATTCCCAAAAGCACACAATCGCGTGTATCGGCACACACCCATGTTGCCACCCATGTAGTCATAAAACCACCTTAAAAATAGCCACAAAGCACTCTTCAGCCCTCGATAGTTCGAAAAAATGCCAAATCACACAATTTCTAAGCATAAGACTACGATACAACATCGGAACTAATAGGTTTGCGAACACCCACACACATGATGCCGACTTTTCATAAAGTCGAAATAATATTCGCAATTAGAACAAAAGAGGGTACGAAACCCATACTTGTTTCGTGATCGAGAATGTCCAGAACTCGACTTGAAGATAAAGAAAAATGAAACTTTGCCGAAACCACCACACACCCCTTTTCCAAACAGAAAAGAAAAAGAAGAAAAGAAAACCGGGAGAGGAAGAGGAGGGAGTGAACGTGCCAAAGGAAAAAAAGTAACCCCAAAATAAAATAATAAAAATCAAAATAGAAATTAAATATTTAACAAATTATTTAACAAAATAAAAACAAAAATATTTCTCCCCAAAATGCACATACAAGCACTCAAACCAGAGACCCCGGGACAACTAGCACACACCCAACCACCAGACTAGCGGACCCATTTTAACACTTAAACGCACAACTAAACACAATAGCACACCCTTCTCTCTGACCCTAACCACAAGACCCAAAAACTTCTAACTCCAAAATTTGGGATGCTACAACTATAATAAAGATCTTAATTAAGTTGATGTCACAAGTTAAATGAACACCAACCTAATAGAAAAAAATTAAAATAAAATATTTATTATTTTAATAAAAAATACGTAATTATACAACTTAAATTTTATATGATATCTCTAATATTGTAAAATTTTAATTAAATTAGTGTTACAAATTAATCAAATACCAATTTAATTAGGAAAAAAACTAAAATGTGTTTGATAAACTATTAAAATTTTTATTTCATTGAAAAGAAAATTTCTTAACATTTAAGTTTTTAAATGTGTTTGATAACTATAATAAATATTCACTTGATTTAAAAATTTTAACAAAAAATGCGGAATAAATACTTATCACTGAGCGTTGAAAAGGTTATGTTAATTTTATTTTTAGAAAATTATCTTCAAATTAAATTATCTCATTACTTTTTAAGTAAATAAAACATTCAAATTATTATATTCAATTTTATCTCAAAATATTCAAAAGTAATATAAATTATTATATTAAAAATTAAAATAATGAAATAAGGAATTTTCAAAATTTAATTTTTATTATCAAACAATATAATTATAATATGCATTTAAGTTTGGGAATAATTTACATAAGGATGATCCTAAAATTAAGGTTTTAAGCACCAATAAAATTTTGCCACATCTTCAAATTTTAAATATATAAAATTATTATTATACACTCATCCATAGAGAAAATATTTTATGAGCTTTTCTCACCACATTATTCATGGCCCCTTTTAATTATTGACACATAATTTTGATAATTTTTTTTTACCTTGAACCCTAAATATAGAATCTGAACCTTAAGCCTTAAACTTAAAACCTTAAATCATAACTATAACTCTAAATCTTTAAACTATTAACCCCAAACTCATAACCCGTAACTTCGAACCATTGAACCTGAACCAATAAACATGAACCATGAACCTCGAACTTGAAATCTGAACCCTAAACATTAAAATTCAAACCCTAAACCTCTAGGTTCAAGGTTCAGGATTTGAGTTCAAGTTTTGTGCTTCTGGGTTTGGGTTCAGAGTAAAATAATTATCAAAATTATATGTTAATGACATAGAAAAATTGCACAAAAAATACTAATTATTTTAAAATTGGTTGCACAAATATTAAAAATATTAACTTATAAAAAAACAAAATGATTAAAATGTGTAAAAGAAGAAAAATGTTTGTTTATAATTTAAAAATAATTATTTTAAGTAATTTAATTAAAGTTAAATTAAGTGGAGAAGATATTAGATATAGATGAGTGTATAATAGTATTTTGTTATCTTTAAAATTTAATGACGTGGCACTATTTTATTAGTGCCTAAAAGCTATACTTTTAGAATATCCTAATATAATTTATTCCTTAAGTTTTACTAAAATAGCAATTTTATAATATAAATTTAGCACCTATTTAGTTCTAAAATTATGTATTTAATTTTCAACACTTAAATTTTAGTTTATCAAAAATATCTAAATATCACATTCACTTATTTTAAGGTTTAATGTAATATTTGGAATCAAAATTTAATATTTATCTTAATTTGATACTTAATTTTTGTTTGACTAATTTAGCACTTGAAGATCATTAAAAATAATATTTTTAGTCAGTATTTTTATTGAAAAATTGATTTGATTCATTTAAAAGATTAATGATCAAATTTAATTAACAAAAAAAATATAACATTAGAAGTTAAATTTATTATTATGCGAATAATTATATAATTTAAATTTTATAAAAACAATTTATTTCTGAAAAAAAACACTACTTTAAAACTGCCCACTAATCATATAACTTCTCCATCGCTTTTCTTTCAACATTCTCTTTTTTTTTTTTTTTTTTTTTTTGCACCCAGAATTTCTAGTTTTGTTTATTCGAAAGCATTAGGGCATCTTCTGCTCTGTTTTCAGCTGTCGTCTGTTTGTAACAACTGATGCAACTATTGTCTGTTTATAAACCTACAGTGATATTTATTTAAATTAATGGATGAGATGCTTATAAAATTATATATCCACTGATTAGTAGTATCTTCTGACCAAAGAAGGGAATTTTCCTTTTTCCAGTATTCAAATAATTAAAGGGTGTGTCCTGCAGATTATACGTATGCAAATTGGGTTTCTTTTAAATGTTACTGAGAATGAGATTAAGTTCATTTTTGTGCTTCAAATTAGATGATTCTTCTCTCACTAAAATATAATGCTCAAATAAATTATCAGATATTAAATTTTGTTTTCAGCATTTTGGAATTCTTTAATGTTAAAGCCAGAGTGAGTTGAAAATTTATGGAAAATGTGGAACAAGGTTTGGATCATTGCTTTATATATGTATAGCTGAGTTCATGTTAGCAAGAGTCTTTTCTCTCTTTCATTTTTCCTTTTCTATGTAGAAGTTACTGAATTATAATTATGAACAGAGAGGATGAAAGTCAATATTCTTAAAGTAAATTGGGTTCAATTATTTATCAAATAATTAATTATATTTAGGTAATTATTTCAGATGTGAAAATTTTTAATTTGGACTATTGCGTATCTAATCCCTTTAGCTTTCGTCTTTTAGTGTTAGTGTCAATCGCATACTCTTTTTGCCCTTGATATTTTTCTTCTCACCACACTCAATCGTCCATCCAGAGTCACCCTTAATTTTTACCTATTTCATCGTTTGTCCTTAGTGTACTTGGCTTAATAGTTTCCACTATTTATCCAGAGTTGAGCACTGAAATTTTACGACCTACTTAAAAAATCACCTATAAATATTTTACGCTGAATTATATCGGATAACGTTTATATTCTTTATATTATTATGACTTGATTTTTAAATACAATTTAAACAGACATGATAAATTTTCAATTTTCTTTATTAAATTAAAAGTTTTACTACCAATGTAATAAATAATTATACATGGGGATATTAATGAATTTCGGTAACTCATGCATAAAAAGTGATATGCAGTTTTCTTTCTATATCAGTGCATTGTTGCTTGCTTAAGGTAACCTACTAATTTTTTCTAAATAATGGAGCTTAACTACACTTTAATTAAATAATGGACTTTATTTTTATATTTTCAGTTCAAGAAAATTTTAGTTTATATTAAATTTAAGTAAACTCATAAAAAATAAATATCGTTAACTCTATTTTTTAAGCGTTATCCTCTTATTTATTTATTTAATAATTAAAGAAAGATTATGGATAGTTCATATCAAAAATTTAAAACCAATTGTTTATTTTAGTAATTTTAAATTTACACTTATATATATATATATATATATATATATATATATATTAGAAATTGGAAAACCGAGTGAAAGAAATAAAGATAAATTACGCCCAAAATCTGAAGGCAAAGGAGAGAGGTTGGTGGGGCTTGACACAATAAAATGGGAAATTATTGTTTGTCTTTAAAATTTATAAAATTTTAAATTAATATGTGATAAATTGTAGTTTGATCCTCCAAAAATATTAAAATTTTAATTTAATCCTTTTGAAAACTATAAAAATATAAATTAATACAAAAATAAAATTACATTATAACTCTTATGAAAGGTATATAACTTAATCTTGACCGCTAAAAATATTTTTTATTTTACCCGTCAAAAATAGCTAAACTTTGTAGGTACCTAAAATAGATTTAGTATTTAACTTCAAACATCGTCAACTAGCACCTAATTAATCGCCCTCAATAAAAAGCAGCCTGAAAGCTACACATCTATACGCAACCGAACAAGAAAACTATAATTTATTAATTTTTATTTTATAAATATATCACCTAATCAATAACAAACCATTAAATTAGCAATAAACAAGTCTTGCATGCACCGACTAATTTGAGTAACCCTTTTTTTTAATTATAAATTATTGATTGAGTATAATCTGAACAAGCACTTAGACTCATGAAATTTAGCTGTCTCTAGACTGAGGGCACATGCAAATGAAAGGTATGGTGTTGGATACAAGAATTAGAATAGTAAACAAAAAAAAGCATGCACATGCTTATACACTCATTAGGAACTTTACATGTATATATTGCAGATGATTGATTATCATATAAAAAATGTTTCTATGGATAATGGATCTTTCAAATTTACTTTTTCTATTTTCTTTTTAAGCTTCCTTTAGAAAAGAAAAAGTGAAGGGTTATCTTTTCAAGCTACTTGGTATTGACATTAGGAGTAGTTTTTTAACTTGTTTCTTGAAAATTTTACTATTTTTGCCCGTTTGGGTTTATTTTTGAGGGGTTTTCTTTCTTATTTCAAATGAATAAACTAATGATACTTCAAGTGAGATAAAAAAAAAATTTAAATAGTAAACTGAAAAAATAAAAATAATTCAAAAGGGCGACTTTGGTTGGTTGTAGGGTATTGGCCAAAAGCATTATAGAAGTATTTGAACTAAGAGTTAAATTGCATTTTGTCGCATCTATTCAAAAAAATAGATAAATTAATTATTATTTATTTGATCAAAAGAGTAAATTTATCATTTTTATTAAAAATTTCATTCATTTGTATGGTTAAAAATTGGTATCAAAAAATCAAACAATGACATATATCGTCATGTGTATATATATAAATTAATTTTAATAATAGAAATGGACGATTCTTTTATAAATAAATGAATAAAATTTCTAATAGAAAGACTAATTTATTTTTAATCTAATTTACAAATATTAATTTATTTATATTTTTAAATAAAATACAATTTAACATTTTATATAAAGGCCTCCTTAATAGGATATTGAATAATAATGCATAATGTACTCATATTTTGAATCAAATTAAATCAGCTTCAACAATTTATTAATGGGGTTATTATTATTTTTTTTAGAAAGGTGAGCGTATTGTTTTGCCATTTAACATAATGTGATTCATGGGGCAGTGACCTAAAAGGAGGGGTGCTAAAACTAGAGACACCAAATAAACCAGAGTAAGTACAGAGTAACTGCAGGTGCTCCCCACAAAACTAGACTGCAAAAGGAAGATCAAGAAATGAAATTCAAGTCCTACCTTCTTTTCTTTCCCCTCTCTCTCTCTCTCTCTCATTGTCATGTTTTTAAACAAGAAAAGCAAAAAAAGCTGAAGTGTTATTGACGTGTAGTGGAGTGTGGTGGAAAATGGGCAATAACATGAAGGACCCACTTGTTAATGTAACAATTCAACAAACCCATATGCCTTTTCTTCATTCCTTTAATCTGCTTCATAAAAAACCAATCTTTTTGGTTGTTGTTACGCTAAACATCATACACCCGGATGATCACTATTTTCAATTTCCCAACCCTGCTTTCACTGTGATTTTGTTTTTGCTTAGGATTCAAGCTCTCTTTTTTATTCATTCTCTACTTTTTTCTACTTTTATCTTTCACTAGGAATTGGTTATTTAACACTTTGTTTTTTTTTTTTTTTTGTCTGTCACAATAAGAAAAGAAAGGTCGGTTTCTTTCTATTTTCTTTCTAAGATGATGGCAATTAAGGGTCTAACTTGGAATATCCTTTTGTCTCCTATAATTCCATGACTATGCATTCATGTCAATTTCGTGTTGTTCCTGATCTGGGATTCATCAGATTCTGCTGTTTCTGCATATTCTTCACTCTTCTCTGGTTAGTCTTTGTTTCTTTTTGACTTTTTTCTTTATTCACTTCATCGCCTACTGTTTGATATCATTTTGATTTCCAGTATTTATATATAATTTGTTTTCCTCATCAATATTGGTTCTGCTAGTTTTGAGTGCTTACATATTGATATGAGTATGAGATGAGGCAATTTAAGGCCACCGAAAGCAATAAGTGTATGAAAGTCTGGGAATTGGATTCTGGATTCTGGTCTATGGGGAAATTTATTTTATGGGATTGAATTTGGGAAATCCATATTGTACTTAAGAAAATTTCATTGCTTTTGGTAACCCTTTTGAGTTTTATGATTTGGGTCAAAACTTGTACTGTCATTGACTGGTTTCTCTTTTATCTATTGTTTATGTTAAAAATAGTTTTTGTATGATTGAAGTCAACAGCCTTGACAGTCAGTCAATTTAGATAATGCCTCCTAAAGTGGAAACTCCTTTACATATTTTACGAGAATCATATCTAACGCTATATAAACACTTATTGTTTTCTAATTATGGCTTTCCCCTATCTATAGTTACAGTTGCAATTCCATTTCTGGAGTCAAAATTGTTTTGCTTTCCTAATTGGATGACTTGGTGTTGCAGGCAAAAGAACACTGTTTGGTTAGCAAAAAGCATTTCAAATAATGGGTTGGCTGACCAAGATTCTTAAAGGTTCAAGTAATAAAGGGCGGTATCATGAGAGATATGGAGATGGTAGAACTTGGGATGAACCTCGCCGTTCAATGGTACTGCCCTGCTCTTTATAAGTATTCACTGGTTGCTTGTGTTCAGATATCATCGGTTTTTATAATATGATTTCATTGTTACACCTTTGTCTATGCATGTAATGTTATGATTCATAAACTTCAGTCTGCACAATCCTATTTCATTCATTCCTATGAGGTTTCTTCTAGTGTTAACTCTGTGAGTCTTTTTTCGGAAAACTGCGATGCAGGAAGGCTCTGATGGTTTTGACAAAGATGAAATTGATTGTGCTATTGCAATTTCCCTTTCAGAAGTAGACCAAAAAGGCAAGAAAGTAATAGGTATGGTTGCATGTTTGAAGCACTGATCATGCAAATAAACACTATGCTTTACTAGTTAAAAGATGACAGAGATGGTTTTGACCCTTCAAGCCTCTACTCTTTAATCATTGTTTTCAGAAATAAGGTTTTTTTTTTTTTTTTTTTGTATCCAAATTGCTCTGGATGTTCGGAAATTAAACTGGCACATAATTATTTCTGGTTGAATCTTACATTTAAAGATCTTGAACTGGGTAACTAGGAAGATTAGTTTCATTTACCTCTTTGATGTCATAGTGACCATTTGGGAAACCTTATGACCAGTACAATGTGGTCCTGAACCTAAACTAGTTCTAATATAATTTATAGTGCAAATGTGAACTGATTTGAAACAAAATCCGTCCATAGCAAACTGATTCTTTCGCCGTAAGAAAATTTCCCAAGCTGACAAAATTTAGAATCAGCTCCATTTATCCTTACCTGAACTGGTTCTGAATGTGTTAGATGACCCCATATCTATATCCATATCCAAAATGAATTAATAGAACTCTTCAATTCTTCATCCCTGTGTTTGGCCAGATGGAGAAAATGAAAATAAAAAAGATAATTGTTCTCTTCAGAAGTTTTTGTATCAGGATTTGGGGGTGGTTTTCAACTTGGTTCCTGAGTTTTAATGCATTATAAAGTTATTCATACATCAGCTCTCATGTTTCCTTTTGTCTTGGTAGAAGATGAGTCTGAACCGGAGGAGGAATCAGACGAGGATGTAACATTTGATGAAGGTCACATAGAGGATGATGATGAAAAATATGTTGAATCTCATGTGGAGGAGGAAGACGACAGCTATGCTAAAGCTCATGAAGAGAAAGAGGATGACCGACATGCCAAAGTTCAGCAAGAGGAAGATGAAGATCTCGCTAAAGTTCAATTGGAAGAAGATGAACAACTTGCTAAGGCAATTCAAGAAAGTTTAAATGTGGAGTCTCCACCTCGTTCTGGTCATGGGGGTTTATTTTCTCCTTATCCATTCTTCTTTTCAGCTAGTTACAGGTAATTTACTCATACATAAATTTTTGTATTAAGTTCTTATTGATTTCTAAATCGACTAGTGTAGAAGTGGGAAGCTAATCGATATTAAATGCATTGTTGACAAAGTCAGAAAACTGCTTAGAGCTTACTTGTAGACATCAATGTCAGACCTAGACAAAATTGATGCCAACTTTCCAGTCTTAATGCAAAATATAGTTTTCTGTTTGAATAAAATGGGTAATCCCTTTGGTTGGAACAAATGTGTGATGTATGAATAAGTTACATCTCTCTCTTGGTTGCTGCCTTGCTGGGGTGGTGTTGCATTATTTACTCTGTTGAATATAAGGATTCCTAGTTGGTGCATTATAGTACTTATGCAACACTGCACAATCAGACATGAGTTCCAAGTATATATAATGATACATTTTTTTCCTTGAAATTAGTTGAGTTTATTTGCATGTATCTTACGAAAGCCAACCTAGTTTACAAAATCATGCTGCTTGCAGAATCTGTGCTGGTTGCAATGCTGAGATTGGTCATGGACGATACCTTAGTTGCATGGGTTCTGTTTGGCATCCAGAATGTTTCCGCTGTCAAGCTTGCAACCAGCCAATTAATGATTACGAGGTGTATATGTCATCTAGTTTATCTATATTTAATTTGAAACTATTAAACATGGTGCTCTAATCGTTATCCTACTTTGTGTTGTACATGGTTTACAGACGTGTATGTTGTATGCTATATAGCCTAATCTTAAAAGTTTGTTTTTCTGGTGATAGTTTTCGGTTTCAGGGAATCGTCCTTTTCATAAATCCTGCTATAAAGAGCAGCATCATCCAAAATGTGATGTTTGCAGGAAATTTGTAAGTGCTAAAATCCATCTCAGGGTCCTATCAACCTTATTTATTTTACATAAACATGTTTTCTTATCTCTTTATCTAATATAAAGTTATAGCTGTGCATCTAAAGTAATTGATAACTAAATGATTCATCTGTAGATGAAGGGAGTATTGGTTAGGTTTTTTCATCAAATATTTTGATTTGTAAATTGAATACATCGAAGAGGTAGACCAACAGGAACACCTGTCTTCTTTTAACCTAGTTTGAGACTAATACCAGCATATGCTAACTATCCTGAAGTGGCATTTCTAAATATACCTATTAGCCATCATAGGCTTCTAAATCTGAGGAAACTCATGATCAAGTGTTCTTAATATGGATTGTTGACCGCTGTACGTGCCAGCTGCACACTGTCTAAGCCACCGTTCATGTGTTTTTCATGGAATCTCAAGATATATGATATTTCAGAGTTTTTTTAATTCAAGTTTAGGATCATGTGTTATCCAGTTTAAGCATTAACATGTTGAAAATCAAGGCTTTTTTTTTTTTGCCTATGATAGCAGTTAAATGCTGACCTCATTTCTTTTCGCAGATACCGACAAATCCTGCTGGTCTAATTGAGTACAGGGCACATCCCTACTGGATGCAAAAGTACTGCCCCTCTCATGAGCGTGATGGCACTCCTCGCTGTTGTAGTTGCGAAAGAATGGAGGCGAGTTGAAAGAATGGTTCCTTTCTCTTTTAGAAACGGAAAGAAGAGAACGAAATTCTTTTATAGTTATACAAAGAATATATGTAGTATATCTTTAATAACCCTTCTAATGCTTGCAGCCCGTAGATGTAAAATATATATCACTTGATGATGGTCGGAGGCTGTGCCTAGAGTGTCTAGATTCTGCAATTATGGATACTCATGAATGCCAACCTCTCTACCTTGAAATCCAAGAAACTTATGAAGGATTAAATATGAAAGTTGAACAACAGGTTCCTCTCCTTCTGGTTGAGAGGCAAGCTCTAAATGAGGCCATGGAGGGAGAAAAGAATGTAAGGCTTGAACATTGAAAGCTTTATCTGTCAGAGGAAATTTCCTTAGTCTTGTTTACCATAGTGTTAATTGTGGTCAGGGCCATCATCACTTACCAGAAACTAGAGGACTCTGCTTGTCTGAGGAACAGACAGTTACCACCGTATGAATTTCCTCTCCTCTCGGATTCTTACTTCTTAAATCCTGTAGTTCAGTTTTATCAAGATGTCTTTATGTTTAACTGGAATTCCAACATTTATTTTATTCAAATTACCAGGTCTTAAGGAGGCCAAGGATTGGGGCTGGCTATCGGTTTATAGACATGATTACTGAACCTCATAGGCTAATTCGTCGATGTGAAGTTACAGCTATTCTCATTTTGTATGGTCTTCCTAGGTATTGTCTTGTGTTTCTTTTCAGTGCTGTATTTCTGTTATTTTTACCTTTGATATAAATGGCCTAAAAGCGGAATATCATTTTCGATATACAGGTTGCTGACAGGATCTATCCTGGCTCATGAGATGATGCACGCTTGGCTTAGGCTTAATGGTGGTTATTTGTTCTACCAGTTGATGATCAATGCTTTCATCTTTTTTATGGTATGGACTATTAACAGAGTGGAAATCTTGACAGGTTATCCAAATCTGAGTCCGGAAGTTGAGGAAGGAATATGTCAGGTTTTGGCACATATGTGGTTGGACTCAGAGATCTATGCTGCAGCAGGAAGTGATGCAGCTTCATCGTCATCCTCGTCATCTGCATCTTCTTCTTCATCATCATCCTCTTCCACATCATCAAAGAAAGGAAAGCGCTCGGATTTTGAGAAGAAACTTGGTGGCTTTTTTAAGCACCAGATTGAGTCAGATTCATCCACAGCGTATGGAGAGGGATTCAGGCAAGGTAATCAAGCAGTGAACAAGTACGGTCTTAAAAGGACCCTTGATCATATTCGGATGACAGGAAGCTTCCCTTTTTGATTCACAAATCTTTCTTTTCACATAATTCGAGAACCAGATTCCTGTCTATTAAAATCTTATACAATAGAAAAAAATACAGAAATAATACATTATAGAACTGAATAAGCAAATGAAGATGTTCATTTGCGACTACTGTAATTTTCTCCTCACATAGTATGTTATTAGATATTACGCTGTACTTGAATGCTATTAAACCATAAGAAAGAGAAATAAATGTGGTATATATCTATACTACGTTGTACACTTACTTTGTTTATTATTTCTTTTCCTGAACAGCATTTCTTCTGGGTTATTCCTTCCATTTCTTAGCAGCTCTGTAGAATGTGATGAAATGTTTGACCATTCCTTTTTGTGATACATACAGAAGAAGTTTGAGGGTCTAATATTGAGATTAATATCTTGCAACACCTTGGATTCTTCTTGGAGCTCATCTAGACTCAGGCAAAGTGAAAGAGCCAACCACACAATCGTTTCATGTGTGGTGGGCTTGACAGCAACTACTTTCAATTTTGGACAGATTTCATGTGCTAAAACAAGGAACAAAGTCCTGCTATTTAACTCTTAAACCCTTTCCTTGAACTTTCCTAGTGTAGTTTGAAATTCTGTTGGAATACTTCTAGTGAGGCAATGTCCATTGCACTGGTTAAAGGATTTTCACCAAGGATGCTCCCATGTTCTTCATGTCGAATGCAAAGAGCATTATTAGACCACCATCCAAGGCTTTTCCCAGAATAATTACAACTGGACAAACTCTTTAGGCCAGCATTTTTCTTGATAGTGGTAGGCCACTGAGTATCTCGTGCGCATCATTAGAATGTTATGCTTCCAGCAAAAATCGGACAATTGTTAGGTAATGTTGGAGGTATTATAAGACTAGCCTTCACTTGAACAGGCTCAAAGAGAGAATAGCATTACCACCAAGTTCAACTTGGCCAAACAGCAGTGTCCCTATTCCGGAAGTAGCCTCCTTTGTCACAACTCATACCGATGACAGCTAATGTTCAGCAATGGACACAAGCACAGCAAAAGATGATAATACCCTCATTATGTTGTGAAATAAAATGTCAGTTAATTTGAGTTAGTTATATTTTTTATTGAAATGGTGCGTTTGAGTCATAGTGATTCAGAGCATTTTGGAGATTTTATGATTTTAATTGATACAGTGCATATCACTGAGGTTCTTATAACTGGTTGATGCAACAACTTAAACAGATTTGTCACTGCAATTTCTGTTGGCCATATACAGGCTAGCTTGAGAATGGGCAATTATTCCGGAAAAAACTTAAGGAAATTTTATACTTTCTTTTTCTTTCTCTCTCATCTCTTTCCTTCTTTTTTCTGCCAACAATTTTTTCTGTATCAATGATATCAGAGCTACTTGATTTTTCATGGTTGGGAATGGCATCACCACACGTACTCAGAAGGAGGTTGGGCAACTTCAGCAAGAGCTTTCTAAGTTACAATAAGAAATTGGAGACCCGTTTGGCAAGCTTTCAGGATGAATTTCGTATTGAACTCAAGATTGTTTCTCAGGATAAAGGTAAAGGAATTCTTGGGGTTGCTCCCCCAGGTTTTCCTCCCAATGATACTACTATTACTACTCCTGCTGGTTCTAGATCTATTCAAGGGGTTTAGTGGATTGTGACTCTCGTACTTTCAAGCAGCTAGATTATTCCAAGTTTGATGGGACTAATTTTCGAGGTTGGTAGGTCAAGATGGAGCAATACTTTGAGGGGGGGGGAGTACCTAGCTTTTCCAAGGTCCATATTGTCATGTTACATTGGGAGGGGAAGGCCTTGGATTGACACCACTTTTACACTCAACAGCAAGGAGGATTCCACTTGTTCACTTGGGACTCTTATTTCGAAAGCTTGAGGGATCATTTTGGCTCAGATTGATTCCAAGATCCAATAGAAAATCTAGTTTCCTTGAAGCAAAGGGGGTTTGTTGACAATTACCATGATGCTTTTGCAAGTCTCTTAAATAAATTGGAACTCTCAGAGATTTATGCTCTCGACATTTTCCCTAGTTTGAAGCCTAAAATTGACCAATATTTGTGTTTGTTTGAGCCGAAGCCTCTAGTTGAAGGGTTTCTAATAGCTAGCCAGGTGGAGAGTTGTTGGAAAAATTCAATTTAAAAATGGTTTTCTGTTATAGTGGAAAATTAAAATTTTAAAACTGATTCAGTTTGTGATATTTATAGCAATAAACTTTTCTTGAAAAGTTTTTGTGCTTTGTGTAAGACAAATCCTAGTCGTTCCCAACTTTCAACCGAACAACTTTCTCCGCTATTCTCGTACCATGAATCACTTTGAGTGTGGGCTCGAACAATCACGAATCAAACACAAAACTAGAAATAATTTTTTACTTTTAATAGGAAAATAATTCTCTCAATAGAAATCAATAAAATTCTTATTATCAGAAAATATAATTTATACTTAGAAAATAAATTTCACTATTTTCGGGCGGAATAACAGTATTTCAAAATTGTGTTAAACTTAGTTTTTAGCCTACGAGTCTCATATATTTATAGAAAGATATAGGAGAGTTCTAGTTGAATTAATAGAATACAAATAATTCTTATTTGACAGAAAAACTAGTCTCCTAGTTTAACTAGAGTTGTCGCCCCTCATACGTATTATGAGTAGTTTTGGGCCTCTCCTATCTTGGGTCCAATTATATGTGCTTCCTAGACTTTTAACTCATCACTTTATAATTTAATCCAACCTAATACATGTTTTTTATTTCTAAAATAAATATTATTTTTCCAAATTAATTTAATTAGATAAATTAAATTTTCAATTAAATAATTTTCTCAACCCAATTCTAATTTTGTTAAAATCATTACAATTTTACCGTAAGAGAATCTATGAGAAAATATATTTAATTTATATATTCAATGGATTCACAATGACCAATTAATTTAATTCTATTTTCGAACTTCAATTATTTGATTAAATAATAATTTGAAAAAACTTAAATTAATTCTCAAGTAATTTTCATACTTAGTGAGAAAACACATTCATTTCTGAATATGACCCATTTCTCTAACTGTATAATTTCCATCCATTTCTGTTCATTTGGTTCTATATGCAATCTATTTCTGGTTTCAACGAGCTAGCGGAGGGACCACTTGGACGTATATAATTAGGGCTCAATTTATTTATAATTAAGTTCCAGTTTTTCGTCTATTAATTATAAACTCATTTAATCATGAAGTTAAACCACTATAGTATCGTGACTGAGCTCTCCCTAATTACATGTCATTATGAAAGCTACTATATCAGTGCTTATCCAATGCCCTTGTCATATGTGTGTTACCCTCATAGGATATTCGTATTCTCTTTGGGATAAATTTGTTCTCCTAATATGGTCCTTCTTTATCTCATGGCAATCATTATATCTTCCTTCATGTAAAGTCAATTACTTCAAATAGTAATCAATTCATTTATCACAAAGGCAAATGATCCGTGGTCATATTAACTTTTCATCTATCATGTATTACCGATGAAAGAATATCATTTACCCTTTGGTCGGGTTATGAATTCCACTACTGTGAATGATATGAATTCCACTATTGTGAATGATGCTACATACTGCAAAAGTTGTACACCCAACACGCCGGCTTTTGGTTCTTTTTTTATTTGAACTCAGGCTTTTACTTACATCAAAGTATAGTAGTCGCACATACATAGTCCATCATCCACTCAGGATTAAGATATGTTACACTATGAACATTAGAAGTGAATAAACCTATAAACGGACCTAGGATCTATTCTACTTGAGTCCTATCTAATGTATCGTTAGTCTAGTTAGTCACATCTATGTTTCTATCTTCCAAGATTCATCTACTTCGATGCTCAAGGAAAAACATCTCCCTAATTGGACTTGATAGATGACATATTAGTCTTTCAATCGATTTGCTAATTTTCGATTAAAGTAAGGACATATTTAGGTTCATCTACTAATATAAGATGTCTTTCTGTATTATGATTCAACCACATAATACCACTTAGTATTAGTTAAACATTAGATAAACATTGAGCCAATATTTGCTTGAATTTTGCTTTGCATGCAAAACCATTAAGGACAATATATAATGGGTATTAATGTAATTAATGAATATTTTTATTAAACCAATTTTTTCAAAAAAACACAAGTATACAAAGCAAATATATTACACTTAGGGCACCAGATCCAACAAGAGTATTGTTACTAAACTCAAAGAACGAGTTTTTTCTCCTGTCTCCAGTTTCATTAGTAAGGTGTCCACTCTTTTCTCATCCCCGTGCCTTCGTCCAGATCTTCAGCCACTTCAACTGTGAGTCAGGCTTCTAATGCTCCTCGTTCCACCTCAAACACTTCCAAGCCTTCCACTAAGTTTCCCTTTCCACTGACATTGAGGAAAGAAGGAAAAGGGGACTATGCTTTTGGTGTAAGGCTAAATATGCTCCTAGTCACAAATGTACCAAGTCTCAATTGGACCAGATTAGTTATTATAAATACTTTGAATAAAAAAATTAAATATATTTCCTCATAGATTCCTTTACGGTAAAGTTGTAATGACTTTAATGAAATTAGAATTGGGTTGAAAAAATTATTTAATTGAGAAATTAATTTAGTTAATTAAATTAATTGAACAAATAATATTTATTTAGGGAAATAGAAAACAAATATTATGATGGTTTAAATTATAAAGTGTTGGGACAAAAGTCTAAGAAGCACATATAATTAGACCTAATACATGAGAGGCCCCAAACGTCTTTATAAGCCTTTATGTGTATATATATATATATATATATATATATATATTTATTTAAAAATAATTTTTATCTCTTTATAACCCCTTGACTAGCCCATGTGAGCTATTAAAATAAGAAAAAGAGTATTCTTTCAAGTTGCTTGCAACAATTTCTTTTACAATATTTTAGGCTTCACACTAGACCAAACCAATTGATTTTGAACCTATTTGAAATAATTGGTTGCATTACTACTCGTACAAATGACGTTTTTAATGCCTTTATTTTCTTTTGAATTTTAATTTTTTGTGTGTATTTTGTCCCAAATTTTTAAAGTTATTTTGCAAGTGACTTGAAAGAGGGCACTCTTTTTCTTATTTTAATATCTCACATGGGTTAGTCGATGAGTTATAAAGGACTAAAAATGATTTTTTTTTAAAAATATTTTTAAAATTTTAGAGCTAGGACTAAATTGATAGATTTTGTAAATGTTGAAGGCCAAATTTATTGAATTTTCTAGAATTAGAACTAAAATGACAATTTTTATAAACTTTGAAGGCTAAATTTGTTAAACTTTTTTATATTTAGGATTAAATTGATAGAATGTGTAAACATTAGAAGGCTAATTTTTGTTACTAGACCAATAAAAAAAGCTCACATCAACTCAAAGTGACTAAAATATTTAATTCCGGTAGTTTAGTGACTAAATTGATAAACTAATAGTTGGGTGACCAAAATAAAATTAAAGGTATTGTTGGGTGATCATTTTGTAGTTTACCTATAAAAAATTAATTTTCAGCATGGATTTTAAAACAATAATAATTGTAATTATTGAATTTGATATTTAAAATATTCTTATTTACACCAATTGTATATTCAAATTTGATTTTGCAAATCGATTAAAAATTGAAACTTAGAGTATTCGGTTCGTATGTAGAACTAGTTTTAAAAATCTTTTCTTTTTTTTTAATCTTTGGTTGATTCGATATTTCAGTAAAATACTTATCCAGTGCATTACTTGTGTGAAATGATAACAATATTCTTCTAAAAAAACATAATAATAAAAATCATCGATACAGTATAACTGTTCGATACAACGGTAAAATTAATCAGTCCAAATGCCAGTCAGAATCTATGCCACATTGGGGTAGTCGACGATTGAGCACTGGATTCCCTCTTGGTTCAGCCTCTGAGTGGGGTTGTGGTCTTAGTAGTTCCTCATCTTTGCCTTCGGTCGATTGTGATCTGTGCGTTCTCGTTGACATCGTGCATCCTCTGGTCTAGGAATAGGTGGTTGGGAAGATGACCCACCTTGGTAAAACAAAGATCCCAGAGATGTTTGCGTCACAAATGGCGAATAAGCATAACTATGTTGAGTCTCATAGACCAATGGGATAACGAGTGGACTCTTTGTCAATGCTTGAAACATAGACGACCGATACGTCGTTGTCACATCATCATTGTTAGAAATTAGATGGCATGGGCATGTAATACATCGAAGATGGATGTCCAAAAGTCCAACTTGACATAGAACTAGAAGCAGGAAAATGTGGTGCAACATATGATACTTGTGTGAAGATAATAGGGTTAGAATACACACCAGAATAAGATGGTACATATTGACTGGTAGGCGGTGTGGGCATCAGTGCTGCAACCATCAGTGTTGGTTCTTGCATAGGCACTGATGATGGAGCCACCTCGCCAGCCCTTGAATTTAAAGGGAGCCGTTATGGCCTACTCGTATGGGGATACCGACGTATCATCTCTTCCTCATACAAAAATGGCTTGCCATGGATCCTAAACCATGGCATGTACTGTAACGCCCCAAAATTTTAGAATTTAAATGTGAGAATCTGCAGCAATTAATTTTTGTATATGTGGTTCTGTGCTCTGCTTATGTGTTCCAGGTATGGAGTTCGACTCGCGTCGTTCAAAGTTTTATCATTTTAGAATAGACCTTATTCGTGTACCACATAGCAAAGTGTAAATCTATGTGATCCTATGTCAAGAATGAGCCTGCTGGTTCACTGGTTAAGCATCTATTTGTATTCTGTATGGTTTCAAGTTTGAATCCCGTAATATGCAAGAGCGAATATTTTTGCTAAGTGTGGGAAGTTGATTGGAAGTTATTAGAATTTTAAAGTATCATTTTCTTCTTTGTTATTTCTTTTTGCATTCCTTTTATCTCTTTCCTTTTTATTTCCAATACTTTTACTTTTCTTTTTCTTCATTTTGATTGTGGTTGTAAGTAGATACGTTCTAGTCGAGATTATACATTATAAATCGTATCAATCAAAAGGCAATCGAGTAAGTCTCAGTCAGTTAGTTGTTTGCACGATTTTCCTTTTGTTCTTATTAAGTTACTTTAAGTTAAGTATTATGAGTTCCATGCGAATCATTGATAGAGGATTGTTGATTTTTCTATTTAGGCAGAACTATCGGAAGTGTTGAACAGCGACATGCCAATTCCAACGATTGCCGTTGATTTTTCGGTAGGTATTGAGTTAATTGAAAGTTTCGTGTCGAAACTTTCGACTTGGGTTTTAAGAGTGAAATTGGGAATGGTTGTCGATAAAATGACTTAATTGTTTAATTGAATGCTTGTTTTAGGCTTTGGAGGTCCTCCTTATTATTTTTGCTTCAAAATCTCTTCAGGTGTGTGCCGAAAACATTAATTTTTACGAGTTTTGGTCACCAAAAATGGTGGCTATCGACACCACACGGCCATGTGTAAGGTCACGTGGTTGGCCGTGTAACTTACTGCTCATCTATTTAGGGCCATACGGGTAAGGCACATGGGTGTGTGGCCATATTAGTACAGGGTTCACACGAGAAAGGACACTAGCGTGTGTCTAGGCCGTGTAACTCACTGTTCATTATCTTAGTGCCACACGGGCAAGGACACGGGCGTGTGTTGTAACAGACTTAATTTGACCCTAATCGGAATGGTGGTTTCGGGACCACGAATCCGAGTCAGAGAAATATTTTAGTATTATATTTTGTGTTTATTATATGTGAATTAATGTATGTGAAAGTCTCGTAGAGAAATTTTATCATTTATGTGTTTAATTTAGAAAAAGGACTTAATCGCGTAAAAGGTAAAAGTGACATACTAAAGTGAAATGTGCTAATTTGAGCATGGCTTTATAATATGAAGTATTGAAAGGGTAAATAACCCATTTTATGAGTTAGTGGCCGGCCATGGACAAGTTTGTCCTTAATATATATTATTTGGTTATTTTATTTTAAAGGTTAGTTAAGTAATTAAATAATAACTTAAAATATATTAAAGTAAAACAAAACAAAATGCCATTATTATTCATCTTTGTTCTTGGCCGAACCTTTGCATGAGAAGAGGGGTTTAAATTCTTTGAATTTTCGGCACTTTGAAGCTAAAATTGAAGGTGAGTTCTTAGTCGGTTTTAGATAATTTTTTCGTTTTTGAGATCGTTGCTTAGAGTATTAGCTGACCCATGTTGAAATTTTAGAATCTAAGCATGTGTGATATTCGCCATTGACATGTTCTTGTGGTTTTGATGTTTGATGTTTTAAATTAAAGATATGTTTAAGATTAATATATTTGGTATTGGAAATTTTGGTGAATTTGAGTATTTAGGGCTAATTTGTAAAAGTAAATTTTTAGAGGGGCTTATTTGCAAAATAAATGAAAGAAATGGACTTATAATGTCCTTGTGAACATTCGGCCCTTGTATAGTCTTGGCAAATTGTGTGTATTTTGTGTTTTGTACAATTAGGACTAAATAGTAAAAATGTGAAACCTTAGGGGCAAAATGGTAATTTGCATGTTTATGTGTTTTGGGACTAAATTGAATTGAAATGTACTTGAATGAGCTGAATTTAATGTGTTTTAGATCAAGAGCAAAGAAAACCGGATTTGGATCGGGGAAAGACGAAAGTTCTCGAATAGCCGGTTTAAGTTGTTCGTCGACAGTCGAGGAAAGTCCTTAAGCTAAAATAGGTCATAGAATTATTTACGAATCTGTTAAATGATATTGTTCGATAAATTTGAAGGTATAATATTGTAATAGCTGAATGTATATGGGTGAAATTGGCTTGAATGCATAAATTCTGTCTGAGATTACTATGTATCTTTGATATATTATTTGGGAAAAATGCGAAGTATGTGATTGGTTTATGAATAGTTTGGGCTTATTGCCTAGTAGGCCTTGTGCCGGTGATTTGATTCGGGCTTTGTGCCTAGCAGGCTTAGTGCCGGTGATATATTTGGGCTTAGTGCCTAGCAAGCTTAGTGCCGGTGACATATTCGAGCTTCGTGCCTAGCAGGCCTTGTGCCAGTGATTTGATTCGGGCTTCATGCCTAGCAGGCTTAGTGCCGGTGATTTGATTCGAGCTTCGTGCCTAGCAGGCTTAATGCCGGTGATACTTTAAAATGAAGAAGTTATAAATTGTTCGAGTGTATTATAGTGAACCTATTAAGCTAAAAACTCAGGTAAGCTTAAATCTCATTGAATTTATCAGAAGTAAGGTAAGTTGTGATTAATGTTACTTGAATTGAAATATCATATTAAGAATGGTGATATGTATGAATGGTAAAGATAGAATCTAAGCTTAAACGTGCTATTTTGTTGATGTTCGGTTACTAGTAGAAATGCTAATAGTAAAAAGGCTGTGAATGTGATAATAGAGTTGATATGAATATTGCACCTATGTGATAAGGAGCATGAGATTCATGTAAAATATGTTTATACTATAGTTCGATGAATTGTAGGATTATGATAATGTAGAGTAAATGATATGGTTAATAAATGTTTAAGTGTTCAAATGTTATGCTAAAGTTGCTTAAGACTTACTAAGCTAACGAGCTTACCCTGTTTGTGTTTGTATTTCTGTTTTATAGATTGTTGATTCAATTACGGGCTCAGAGGATCATCAAGAAAGTCAACCACACTATCACTCTCTTTGGTATATATATGTTTTGCATACTTTTTGAGTCAAAGGCATGTATAGGCTATCTAAGTTTTCTAATGATGCTATAATAATGTATTAAGGCCATACGAAAGTGGCTAATTTTAATGTTAATGTTTGATGGTATGAATCTATCCTTGGTGTGATATGTGTGGATAATATGCTTGAAAGATGTATATGAATTGATGCATGTTTTCTCATCATGATAATAGGGTTCAGCTTTGAATAAGGAAAATGTTATAATTATCTTGGGTTGATTATTAAAGATACAAATTGAAAACCGAACGTAAGAAAGTGAATGAGTAGCACTATGTATTTCGAACTAGTTATATAGTATATGTTAGGTATGCTATTTAACGAACCTTGTGTCTATGAACCTTAATTGTGAAAATGGTGAAATAAGCATGAATTTAGAAACCATTCAAGTTGTTCACGGTTATAAATATTATATATACATATAGAACGCTTTGAAAACTTATTGGTACATTTTGGTTCAATTATGTACTTATAAACGAAACTGTGTGAATCTTGATTACTTGGGCATTGGACCTATTTGAATATATTATTAGTTATGTTCGTGTTATTTCATATGTGTACTCTTGTATATTAGCCAAGTATTTATATGCATAGAATTGTTTATTGAGCATTTAAATTAGGACACATGATATTATGTAATGTGATGGTTTATTTGATCACAATAAAAGAATTATCGACAATATATATTCGACCTACTGGTGTAATATAGCAAGGTGAAATTGGATCATGTCTCTTTACTTAAATAGTTATAATTGGCTTGTTTCTTTAAATTTTTAATAATAAAGATAAGATAAATGAAACTAATGATGTTTGAATTGTAGTATGGTATTAGTAAAATGTATATTACATGTTTGATTTGAGTAGTTTATGCTTGTGTCATATAACTTAATTAAGTAAATTAAACATGATTTACGTATGTGATTGGTTGCTTATATTGTAACATTATATAAGTATGTTAAATTATGATTTGATTTATTAAATAAAGATTGGGCTATCAGTAGCATTTGTAACCCTAATCTGGCGATAGATACTGAGTTAATGGGTGTTACATTTTATTGGTATCAGAGCTACGGTTTAGTCGATTCTAGGACTACCGTAGTACGTAAGAGTCTAGCTATACATGCCTTTGAATTGTATATATGATAGTGTGGTGACTTCTGACAATTTAAATTGTATTTTATATAGTAAATGGATTCTGATCCCGATAGAGCCATAGCTGATGATGTGGAGAGCGTTGCGCCTAGTCTCGCACATGGATCAGCACCATTAGACTCTCAACCAGTTACGGGCAACCACGAGGGAGAGGCTAAACAAGCCTTCTACCAAATGATGAATGAATGGTTTGCCCAGCTTGTTCAGAATAATCCGGCTGTACGACAACCTCCACCCCCGAATAATCCAACTCCGGTACCTTCAGCACCTCCGATGATAGATCCGATGAGATCTAACTGGCCTCCCATTGAAAAAATCAAGAAATATAAATGAGGAATTCAAGGCCAATGATGATGATGATGCAGAGCAAGCTGAGATGTGGCTTGATAATACTATTCGGGTACTCGATGAGTTATCTTGTACTCCAGATGAATGCCTAAAGTGTGCTATATCTTTACTTGGGACACCGCTTATCATTGGTGGAATACACTAGTATCGGTGGTTCCAAAAGAAAAAGTGACGTGGGATTTCTTCCAAATTGAATTCCGTAAGAAATATATCAGTCAGAGATTCGTCGATCAGAAACGAAAAGAATTTCTAGAATTAAAACAGGGTCGCGTGATGGTGACGGAGTATGAGCGGAAGTTTGTCAGATTGAGCCGTTACGCTCGGGAGTGTATATCTACGGAAGCCATTATGTGTAAAAGATTTGAAAAAGGCCTGAATGAAGATATAAAGTTACTTGTTGGCATTCTTGAAATCAAAGAGTTTGTGACATTAGTAGAGCGAGCTTGTAAAGCCGAAGAGCTTGGAAAGAAGAAAAAAAAAGCTGAAGTAGAAGCTAGAGACACTCAAAAAAGATCATCGAGTAAAATTTTCCATTCTGTGCATAAAAAGTTCAGAGATGATCCCAGTCGACATAAAGCCACTTCAGACTTGCCTAGACGTGATCAACCTTCAGTGAGATCCCGAGCCACATCGATAGCTAGTGTCGGTAATGTTCCACAGAACCAGGCCGAGTGTAAACATTGTGGGAAATGGCATCTTGGGAGTTGTAGAGTTTGTGATCGGTCTTGCTTTAAATGTGGGTCGTTGAATCATTTTATTCGAGAGTGCCCGATGTTAGCCGAGCAAAATACAACTCAGAATACTAGACTGAGCAGTGCGCTAACACGGAGTAGACCACTCAAACATTCAGGCAATGTAGGTGGTAGTCAGAGAAGGACGAAGGACATCGTGATACGATCAGAGGCTAGAGCTCCAGCTAGAGCTTATGCTACACGAGCCAGAGAGGATGCTTCCTCCCCTGATGTCATTACCGGTACTTTCACCCTTTATGATACTACTGTGATTGCATTGATTGATCCTGGTTCGACTCATTCATATGTGTGTGAAACTTTAGTACTCGGTAGGACTCTGCCAGTTGAGTCTACTGAGTTTGTGATTCGTGTGTCCAACCTTCTAGGTAGATGTGTACTTGTTAATAAAGTGTGTAGAGGTTGCCCGTCGATGATTCAGGATTCTTGTTTCCTAGCCGATTTAATGTTGTTGCCTTTCGATGAGTTCGATATAATTTTGGGAATGGACTGGTTAACTTCACATGATATAGTGGTGAATTGCAAAAGAAAGCTTATTGATTTGAGATGCCAGAACGGCGAGATTATCAGAATTGAATCTAGTGATTTAAGTAGGTTTCCTACAATAATATCCTCGATGTTGGCCCAAAAGTATGTGAGAAAAGTGTGCGAAGCTTATTTGGCCTATGTACTGGATAATAAAGTGTCTGAAAAACATATTGAATCTGTACCGGTTGTATGTGAATACTCAGATGTGTTTCCTGAAGAACTACCGGGTATACCACCAGTAAGAGAGATTGAATTCGACATTGAATTAGCACCGAGAACGACTCCAATCTCGATAGCTTCGTATCGGATGGCACCTACTGAGTTAAAAGGGTTGAAAGCACAGTTGCAAGAGTTAACAGATAGAGGTTTTGCACGACCGAAGTTTCTCTCCTTGGGTGCACCATTCTTTTGTGAAAAGAAAGATGGAACGATGCGAATGTGTATTGATTATCTAAGAATCGAATAAGGTAACTATAAAGAAGAAGTACCGCTACCTCGGATTGATGATTTGTTTGATCAGTTGAAAAGGGCTTCAGTATTTTCGAAGATAGATTTGAGATCGGGTTATTATCAGTTGCGAGTCAGAGATGTAGATGTGCCAAAGACTGCATTTTGGACGAGGTATGGACATTTTGAGTTTCTGGTTATGCCTTTTGGACTCACTAATGCACCTGCTATTTTTATGGACCTAATGAATCGGGTCTTTAGACAATTTTTAGATCGGTTTGTAGTAGTGTTTATTGATGATATACTAATCTACTCTAAAGATGAAACCGAGCATACCGAGCATTTGAGATTAGTGCTACAAACTTTGCGAGATCAACAGTTGTATGCAAAGTTTAGTAAGTGTGAGTTCTGGATGAATGAAGTCAGTTTCTTGGGTCATGTCGTTTCAGCATCGGGTATTCGTGTTGACTCGAGCAAAATATCAGCTATTATTGATTGGAAACCACCAAAGAATGTTTCTGAAATTCGAAGCTTTCTGGGACTTACGGGTTACTATCGACGATTTGTGAAAGGTTTTTCTATTATAGCTACCCCGTTGACAAAGTTATTACAGAAAGATGTCAGGTTCGAGTGGTCGAAAAAGTGTCAGAAAAGCTTTGATCAGCTGGAAGCCCTTTTGATCGAAGCTCCAGTGTTAGTTCAGCCTGAATCAGGTAAAGAATTTGTTGTTTATTCTGATGCTTCTTTGAATGGTTTGGGCTGCGTTTTGATGCAGGAAGGCAAAGTTGTAGCCTACGCTTCAAGACAATAGAAGCCGCATGAAAGAAATTACCCGACGCATGATTTAGAACTTGCAGCTATTGTGTTTGCATTGAAAATTTGGCGTCATTATTTATACGGTGAGAAATGCCATGTTTACTCGGATCACAAGAGTCTTAAGTATTTGATGACTCAGAAAGATCTGAACTTGAGACAATGTCGATGGTTAGAATTGTTGAAAGACTATGAGTTGGTGATTGACTACCATCCGGGAAAAGCTAATGTTGTCGCAGATGCGTTAAGTCGAAAATCATTGCTTACTCTTCGTGCATTGAACACACAGATGGTTATGTTAGGTGATAGTTCGATTATAGCCGAGTTAAAAGCAAGACCGATGCTTATTCAGTAAATTTGTGATGCAGAAAAAGCTGACAAAGATATGATTGTCAAACGAGTTCAGTGTGAAAATAATGTAGAGTCAGAATTTCAAATTGATGAAAATGACTGCTTGAAATACAAAGGCCGAATATGTGTACCGAGGAACGGGGACTTGATTCAGTTGTTATTGAATGAGGCTCATAATAGTCAGATGTCGATACATCCGGGTAGCACGAAAATGTATAATGACTTGAAGCAGTTCTACTGGTGGCCTAGTATGAAACGAGATATATCTGAATTTGTTTCAAGGTGTTTAATATATCAGCAAGTCAAAGCTGAACATCAGGTGCCTTCTGGATTACTTCAATCGATCATGATACCTGAATGGAAATGGGATAGAATCACTATGGATTTTGTATCTGGGTTGCCTATGACACCGAGCAAGAAAGATGCAGTCTGGGTTATAGTAGATAGACTGACCAAATCAGCTCATTTTGTACTGGTTCTTATGGATTTTTCACTTGATAAACTTGCTGAGTTGTATGCATCTCAAATCGTGAGATTACATGGTGTGCCGAGTTCTATTATCTCAGACAGAGACCCGAGACTCACATCAAGATTGTGGAAGAAGTTACAGGATGCTCTAGGTACTAAACTTCATTTTAGCACCGCCTTTCACCTGCAGACAGACGGTCAATCTGAGCGAACCATTCAAACACTTGAGGACATGTTGAGATGCTGCGTTCTCGAGTTTGAAGGTACGTGGGAAAAATACTTACCTTTGATTGAATTTGCCTATAATAACAGTTTTCAATTGAGTATCAAAATGGCACCCTATGAAGCTCTATATGGCTGCAAGTGTCGTACGCCATTATACTGGACCGAGCTCAGTGAGAACAAGATACAAGGGGTTGATTTGATTAAGGAGACTGAACAGTAAAGTGGCCGTAATCAAAGATAGTTTGAAAGTCGCATCGATCGTCAAAAGTCCTATGCTGATTTGAAACGTAAAAATATAGAATTTCAAGTCAGAGATTGGGTATTCTTGAAAGTATCTCCGTGGAAGAAAGTAATTCGTTTTGGTCGGAAGGGCAAACTAAGTCCGAGATTCATCGGACCGTATGAAATCATCGAACGTGCTGGGCTTGTTGCTTATAAATTGAAGTTGCCCTCTGAATTAGAAAAGATACACGATGTATTTCACGTTTCGATGCTTTGTAGATACAGATCAGATCCATCACATGTGATTGCTCTATCTGAGATTGAAATTCAACCTGATATGACGTATGAGGAAGAACCGATCCATATTTTAGCTCGGGAAATGAAAGAGTTAAGAAACAAAAGGTTTCCATTAGTGAAGGTACTGTGGAATTGGCACGCAGTTGAAGAGGCTACGTGGGAGCCTGAGGACTCAATGAGGCAACAATATCCGACGTTGTTTAACGGTAAGAATTTTTGGGACGAAAATCCTTAAGGGGGAGAGTTGTAATAGACTGAATTTGACCCTAATCGGAATGGTGGTTTCGGGACCATGAATCCGAGTCAGAGAAATATTTTAGTATTATATTTTGTGCTTATTATATGTGAATTAATGTATGTGAAAGTCTCGTAGAGAAATTTTATCGTTTATGTGTTTAATTTAGAAAAAGGACTTAATCACGTAAAAGGTAAAAGTGGCATACTAAAGTGAAAAGTGCTAATTTGAGCATGGCTTTATAGTATGAAGTATTGAAAGGGTAAATAACCCATTTTATGAGTTAGTGGCCGGCCATGGACAAGTTTGTCCTTAATATATTATTTGGTTATTTTATTTTAAAGGTTAGTTAAGTAATTAAATAATAACTTAAAATATATTAAAGTAAAACAAAACAAAATGCCATTATCATTCATCTTTGTTCTTGGCCGAACCTTTGCATGAGAAGAGGGGTTTAAATTCTTTGAATTTTTGGCACTTTGAAGCTAAAATTGAAGGTGAGTTCTTAGTCGGTTTGAGATAATTTTTACGTTTTTGAGATCGTTGCTTAGAGTATTAGCTGACCCATGTTGAAATTTTAGAATCTAAGCATGTGTGATATTCGGCCATTGACATGTTCTTGTGGTTTTTGATGTTTGATGTTTTTAAATTAAAGATATGTTTAAGATTAATATATTTGGTATTGGAAATTTTGGTGAATTTGAGTATTTAGGGCTAATTTGTAAAAGTAAATTTTAGAGGGCTTATTTGCAAAATAAATGAAAGAAATGGACTTATAATGTTCTTGTGAACATTCGCCCTTGTATAGTCTTGGCAAATTGTGTGTATTTTGTGTTTTGTACAATTAGGACTAAATAGTAAAAATGTGAAACCTTAGGGGCAAAATGGTAATTTGCATGTTTATGTGTTTTGGGACTAAATTGAATTGAAATGTACTTGAATGAGCTGGATTTAATGTGTTTTAGATCAAGAGCAAAGAAAAACGGATTTGGATCGGGGAAAGACAAAAGTTCTCGAATAGCCGGTTTAAGTTGTTCGTCGACAGTCGAGGTAAGTCCTTAAGCTAAAATAGGTCATAGAATTATTTACGAATCTATTAAATGATATTGTTCGATAAATTTGAAATTATTTATGAATCTGTCAAATGATATTGTTCGATAAATTTGAAGGTATATTATTGTAATAGCCGAATGTATATGGGTGAAATTGGCTTGAATGCATAAATTGACAATACGAGATTACTATGTATCTTTGATATATTATTTGGGAAAATTGCAAAGTATATGATTGGTTTATGAATAGTTTTGGGCTTATTGACTAGCAAGCCTTGTGCCGTTGATTTGATTCGGCTTTGTGCCTAGTGAGCTTAGTGCTTGGTGATATATTCGGCTTAGTGCCTAAGCGTGCTTAGTCTTAGGTGACATATTCGAGCTTCGTGCCTAGCGTGCCTTGTGCTTGATTTGATTCAAGCTTCATGCCTAGCGTGCTTAGTGCCTGGTGATTTGATTCGGCTTGGTGCCTAGCGTGCTTAATGCCGGTGATACTTTAAAACGAAGAAGTTATAAATTATTCGAGTGTATTATAGTGAACCTATTAAGCTAAAAACTCAGGTAAGCTTAAATCTCATTGAATTTATCAGAAGTAAGGTAAGTTGTGATTAATGTTACTTGAATTGAAATATCATATTAAGAATGGTGATATGTATGAATGGTAAAGATAGAATCTGAGCTTAAACATGCTATTTTGTTGATGTTCGGTTACTAGTAGAAATGCTAATAGTAAAAAGGCTGTGAATGTGATAATAGAGTTGATATGAATATTGCACCTATGTGATAAGGAGCATGAGATTCATGTCAAATATGTTTATACTATAGTTCGATGAATTGTAGGATTATGATAATGTAGAGTAAATGCTATGGTTAATAAATGTTTAAGTGTTCAAATGTTATGCTAAAGTTGCTTAAGACTTACTAAGCTAGCGAGCTTACCTTGTTTGTGTTTGTATTTGCATTTTATAGATTGTTGATTCAATTACTTGCTCGGGGATCATCAAGAAAGTCAACCACACTATCACTCTCTTTGGTATATATATGTTTTGCATACTTTTGAGTCAAAGGCATGTATAGGCTATCTAAGTTTTCTAATGATGCTATAATAATGTATTAAGGCCATACGAAAGTGGCTAATTTTAATGTTAATGTTTGATGGTATGAATCTATCCTTGGTGTGATATGCGTGGATAATATGCTTGAAAGATGTATATGAATTGATGCATGTTTTCTCATCATGATAATAGGGTTCAGCTTTGAATAAGGAAAATGTTATAATTATCTTGGGTTGATTATTAAAGATACAAATTGAAAACCGAACGTAAGAAAGTGAATGGGTAGTACTATGTATTTCGAACTAGTTATATAGTATATGTTAGGTATGCTATTTAACGAACCTTGTGTCTATGAACCTTAATTGTGAAAATGGTGAAATAAGCATGAATTTAGAAACCATTCAAGTTGTTCACGGTTATAAATATGATATATACATATGGAACACTTTGAAAACTTATTGGTACATTTTGGTTCAATTATGTACTTATAAACGAAACTGTGTGAATCTTGATTACTTGGGCATTGGACCTATTTGAATATATTATTAGTTATGTTCGTGTTATTTCATATGTGTACTCTTGTATATTAGCCAAATATTTATATGCATAGAATTGTTTATTGAGCATTTAAATTAGGACACATGATATTATGTAATGTGATGGTTTATTTGATCACAATAAAAGAATTACTTACAATGTATATTCGGCCTTACAGGTGTAATATAACAAGGTGAAATTGGATCATGTCTCTTTACTTAAATAGTTATAATTGGCTTGTTTCTTTAAATTTTTTAATAATAAAGATAAGATAAATGAAACTAATGACGTTTGAATTGTAGTATGGTATTAGTAAAATGTATATTACATGTTTGATTTGAGTAGTTTATGCTTGTGTCATATAACTTAATAAAGTAAATTAAGCATGATTGCTGTATGTGATTGGTTGCTTATATTGTAACATTATATAAGTATGTTAAATTATGATTTGATTTATTGAATAAAGATTGGGTTATCGGTAACGCCTTGTAACCCTAATCCAGAGATAGATACGGGTTAATGGGTGTTACATTTTATTGGTATCGAGCTACGGTTTAGTCGATTCTAGGACTACCGTCGACGTAAGAGTCTAGCTATACATGCCTTTGAATTGTATATATGATAGTGTGGTGACTTCGACAATTTCAATTGTTTTTATATAGTAAATGGATTTCGATCCCAATAGAGCCGTAGAATGATGATGTGGAGAGCGTTACCGGTCTCGCACATGGATCGGCGCCATTAGACTCTCAACCGATTCACGGGCAACCACGAGGGGAGGCTAAACAAGCCTTCTACCAAATGATGAATGAATGGTTTACCCGTTTGTTCGAATAATCCCATTGACGACAACCTCCACCCCGAATAATCCAACTCGTACCTTCAAGACTTCGATGATAGATCCGATGAGATCTAACAGCCTCCGCTGATAAAATTAGGAAATATGGGGCCGAGGAATTCAAGGCCAATGATGATGATGATGCAGAGCGAGCTGAGATGTGGCTTGATAATACTATTCGGGTACACGATGAGTTATCTTGTACTCCAGATGAATGCCTAAAGTATGCTATATCTTTACTTCGGGACACTGCCTATCATTGGTGGAATACACTAGTATTAGTGGTTCCAAAAGAAAAAGTGACGTGGGATTTCTTCCAAATTGAATTCCGTAAGAAATATATCAGTCAGAGATTCATCGATCAGAAACGGAAAGAATTTCTGGAATTAAAACAGGGTCGCATGACGGTGATGGAGTATGAGCGGAAGTTTGTCAGATTGAGCCGTTACGCTCAGAAGTGTATATCTACGGAAGCCATTATGTGTAAAGATTTGAAGAAGGCCTGAATGAATTTTTATTTTTCATAATGTCTCTCTGTTGGTTTTCATTTTATACCAAACCTTTAGTAACCTTCATTTTGGGGAAAACTACATTTGTTCTTTAATGTCTTGTGATGGCGAATGTTCTCTTGAATACAAAGACACTTGGTTTTGTCATTTTGCTTGATGGCTTTTTTTTCCCATGACCAAACACTTACTCTCCCTTAGCTTTCTTCTTTGTTTTCTTTCTTGCAAAGTCAACCTTCCCTCTCATTGCTAATCTCCATTCCGATTCTTTTTCTCCTTGGTTTATTTCCTTTTGTTTCAACCTCTAAAGGATCTAGCCAAATATTCTCTTCCATTTGATTTTAGTATTGGCGAATCTTCCCTTCCCTTTTGTTTTGTTCTTTGGCCGAATCTAAGGGTGGGTGGATTGCTTTTGGTAGTTCGATTTCAAGCCTTGGAGAAGGTTCTTGGGTTAGGTCAATGCTTTTGGGTAAGGCTTCGTTCTCTATCGGCATCTAGAAGAGGGTTAGTGTTGGTTTTGGTGTTTGTTTTATGGCGATTAATTTGGTTGGAATCGCTTTGTCATAGGACATCCGGGATTCGAAGCAGTCAAGCGTAGCCTCGGTTCTTTGGTTGATCGTTGGGCAAGTGAAGCAAGAGCACTTGGTGGTGGGCTAGTGTGCAAGAGCGTGTAGGAGCGAGGTTGTTAGATCGATTCTTTGGTAAAGACTTACAGGACATCCGGATTCAAGCGATCAAGCGTAGCCTCGGTTCTTTGGTCGATCGTTGGGCAAGTGAAGCAAGAGCACTTGGTGGTGGGCTAGTGTGCAAGAGCGTGTAGGAGTGAGGTTGTTAGATCGATTCTTTGGTAAAGACTTACAGGTGTGTACACACACACACTCTTCTAGTAATTTATGTGCTTATTAAATTGTGTGTATTTACACACTTATCTGTTGTGGTATTTATATATATATGATGTGTGTGGTTGGTTCCATGGAAAGGTGGATTGAATACCATTATGGTATAGGCACGGGTCGTAAGTCCTCGTTATGATGCTTTTGGTAAGCATAATGTATCATTACGTGTGCTATGATATTGGATGGTGATAAATAATATGTATGTTACTAATCAAGCATGTGGGTATAAGTCCGTTAAAATGCATATCATTATCTATGGGTTGTACGAGTGGAGGGGCGTTGATATTTTGTGCCGACGAGCACCAAGTGTTTTAGTAACACACCGTGACTACTGGCCACCAGAGGTTTGGTACCTCCGAGGTTTGGCACCTCATAGCGACTTGTCCCCGTGGTTTACACCACCGTGGGTTGGCCCCACTTGAGATATGGGATCGTCCGCCGGTGATTTGGTATCACACGATGGGTTGGCCCCATCACCGATTTGTGTCTACTTGACACCGTTGTTTTGGTAACACATTGTGACTATATGTCACCAGTGGTTTGGCACCACCAGTGGTTTGGTACCACAACAGGGTAGTATAAAGTATGCGTTTGGATGGCTAGGTCTGGAATTAAATATTCGTGATATTTATTGTTATATGTTGTGTATGAAAAATTATTTTTAAAACGGGAAGGGTTACATCATCGAGTCTTGGTGACTCACCTTCTCCATTAATTTTTCAGTGATGCTTAGATCATGACATGGAGCCAGGAGGGACTTGAGGAGGCCATGCGGTGGATTTAAATTTAAATAGACTTTGATTTTTGCTATTTTAAATTTGGTTATTGGGTTGTTTTATTTTGGATGTAATAAGGCCTCATTAAACTTTGCTTTAGTTATTTTCTTATATGTTGGATATTTTATTTTTACTATAAATTTGAATCACGCGTTTTTTTAAAAATTAACTCGAAAATGTTTTATCGTGCCATCAGCACATCTCAAGTTTGTATAATAATTTGACTTAATTAAAATTTTCAATTTAGTCCAAGAAGGTTTTCAACAAGATAACCAAAACAAGTTGTTTTCAACAAAACTTAAATTGGATTTTTCAAGTGGGTTTCAAAAAGTTTTCCAGAACGACTCATATTCTGGCCCTAACGCTTGGGCCGGGTTTAATGTTATAAATTGGTATCGAGCCCGCTCAAAACTCTACTTGTGGGGCCCAAGGCCCAAAAATGTTTTAGTAGGCCTTATTAATTGATTTTGGGTTTTAAGCAAAGATGGCCCGAGTCTCCTACCCGATCCGCCTGTAAGTACATCTAAACCTCTGTGAATTATATTCTCGTAGAAGGGTAGGAAGCATGGAACGTAGATAGACTTATAGGAATTCAACCCTAGGATTAGATTACTCAAACACACAAACCGAACATAAGACTTAAAGAACTAAACCAACCTATGACTTAGTTCTCGAGCTAGGTGTGGTAACCCTCAGACGCATGTCTAGGATTGGAACCCAAGAGCTCGGTATTTAAGCAATCCGAGTGACTCACCACCTCTTCGCAGTACCCTACCCAAGTGCGTAGCTTGGGTTCACCCTAACCCAGAGGGCTCATGGTGTGGTAACCTCTCATGCGCATGTCTAGAAAGGTTCTGGGAGCTTGGTATTTAAGCATCCGTGTGACTCACCTCCTCTCCACACTAAACACGCTGGTGCGTAGCTTTGGTTCACCCCGACTAAGAAGGCTCGGTCATAGGCTAAACCTAATGACTAAAACCCAAAGGAATTAGCCTTGATTTTCAAAAAAAAGAAAAAAAAAACAAAACTTGGTTTTAAAACTTTTCAAATCACTCCTTCAAAAGTAAGAACAACTTTTTACAATGTTTTCCAAAAGTTTGATTTGTGGAAAATTACGAAAATGCCCTTGGGTAAGATTACTAAAATACCTTGGTTCATAAAACATCAACTCAATGATTTTGTCCAAAAATTGTAACTACTTCTCAAATATTCAACTCCGCTTTGAAATCATCAATGAACCACTTTGGTTTTGGAAAATCACGAAAACGCCTCAACGTGTAAAATTACCAAAACGCCTCGAAAGTACAAAAAGTTTTGCAACATCACCGCTTTAAGAAAAAATTCTCAAAAGGGACCCTCGAGTTTTACAATGGTTGAAACCCCTTGATTTACAAAATTACAAAATTACTCTCGATGGACAAAATTACCAAAATACCCCACGGTTTCAAACAATGCTATAACTTCAAATTTTACGAGATTTTCGTAAATGCTCCTCAATTTTGGGTGACCTATTTTATCAAAGTTTTAAAATCTCTTTTATTACTTAAAAGACCTCAGGAAAATGACGAGATTACCCTCGGTAGGAAGGAAACTTGATTGCTCGAAAGAACTACTCGAAAACTTCTTTTCATAAAATTTGCTCGTGGATAAATAGTGGAACCAAATTTCTAATGCATAAAATTTCTAATCAGATTAGATCGAGGCGCTAGATATAAGTTCTAGGGGGCGTGGTCGTATTTTTCGTGGACGTGGTAGAGGCAGTTTTGGTGACTGTTTGTTTTGTTGCTCGTAAGGTATGTTAGCTCTTTAAGATCAGAGAGCTTGACCACAACAGAGTGGGAGGAATTGGATTGTTAGTTTAGACAAGTAATTTCGAGGACGAAATTATTTTAAGGAGGGTAGAATTGTAACACCGGTTTAGGGCTATGCATGTTGGGTATAATTCAAGTGTTAGTAGGTTTTGGGAGTGCTTGGATGAGTTTTGGAGGTTCTAAGAATGTTTGGATGAAAGGAAGGCTTTGAAAAAAATTTGGATTTTTAGTGTGGTAAGGGAATCGGCCAAGGAGGCCTTAAGAATTATTTTTGTAATTTATGGCACAAGCAAGGCTTTGGCAAGGTGGTGTCTTGTATACTTTCAAGGGGTGGAGGTAGCGCTTTGAGGGTCATGGATTCAAGCAATGCGGCAACAAAAACTGGTTTTAATTTTGTTAGTTTTATGCTACAAAGAAGGAAGCCTTACAAAAAGTGGGGGTGTTTCGACGCAAGAAGAATGGTCCGAGTGGTGCTCATGCGGCACTTAGGCGCCGGAGGTGCGCGTGGGCGTTGGTTCGACTGATTTAAAATGTTTTTATGTGTTTTATTTTTCTTATGTGGTGGGGCTTGAGTAGGAAGCCTTTAAAGATTAATTGGTGTGGCCTTATGGCATAAAAGCAAAGTGGCGAAAGTGGCCAGGGCTTTGAAGGAGAGGTACATGCGGTTGAATCCGTGGAGTGGCGCTTGGGGTTTGTTTTATTCTTTTCCTTGCAAAGAAATTGAAAGGCAAGGCGACACATGGAGTTTAATTATAAGATAAGGATAAGCTTAAGTAATTGTTTTGAATTAGAATTTACTGGTGGGTTTTATTATTCTATTATTTTTTTAGATAATTATAGATTATTTTAATTAGTTTAAATTAGAGTGATAAAGAGATAAAATGTGGATAGAATAATGGGGATTTGTTTAATTCAAATTTGTGGTTTGAATTGGTTCCGTGGAGGTGGCGATTGTGGGGATCTTCAAAGGGGGTATGTGGCTTGCTTTGGAGGTGTTTTAGGAAGGGAATGTTGTTTGTTTCTTTAGCATTTTGGGTATATTCAATGACCTTAGTTGTGGGTACCAAAGCCGATTTTTTTTATTTTCATAATGTCTCTCTGTTGGTTTTCATTTTATACCTAAACCTTTAGTAACCTTCATTTTGGGGAAAACTACATTTGTTCTTTAATGTTTGGATGGTTAATGTTCTCTTGAATACAAAGACACTTGGTTTTGTCATTTTGCTTGATGGCTTTTTTTCCCATGACCAAAACACTTACTCTCCTTAGCTTTCTTCTTTGTTTTCTTTCTTGCAAAGTCGAACCTTCCCTCTCATTGCTAATCTCCATTCCGATTCTTTTTCTCCTTGGTTTATTTCCTTTTGTTTCAACCCTCTAAAGGATCTAGCCAAATATTCTCTTCCATTTGATTTTAGTATTGGCCGAATCTTCCCTTCCCTTTTTGTTTTGTTCTTTGGCCGAATCTAAGGGTGGTGTGGATTGCTTTTGGTAGTTCGATTTCAAGCCTTGGAGAAGGTTCTTGGGTTAGGCCGAATGCTTTTTGGGTAAGGCTTCTGTTCTCTATCGGCATCTAGAAGAGGGTAAGTGTTGGTTTTGGTGTTTGTTTTATGGCGTATTAATTTGGTTGGAATCGTTTTGTCATAGGACATCCGGATTCAAGCGATCAAGCGTAGCCCCTGTTCTTTGGTCGATCGTTGGGCAAGTGAAGCAAGAGCACTTGGTGGTGGGCTAGTGTGCAAGAGCGTGTAGGAGCGAGGTTGTTAGATCGATTCTTTGGTAAAGACTTACAGGACATCCGGGATTCGAAGCAGTCAAGCGTAGCCTCGGTTCTTTGGTCGATCGTTGGGCAAGTGAAGCAAGAGCACTTGGTGGTGGGCTAGTGTGCAAGAGCGTAGGAGCGAGGTTGTTAGATCGATTCTTTGGTAAAGACTTATGTGTGTGTACACACACACTCTTCTAGTAATTTATGTGCTTATTAAATTGTGTGTATTTACACACTTATCATTGTGGTATTTATATATATATGATGTGTGTGGTTGGTTCCATGGACATAAGTTACTTGTTGGCATTCTTGAAATCAAAGAGTTTGTGACATTAGTAGAGCGAGCTTGTAAAGCCGAAGAGCTCGGAAAGGAGAAAAGAAAAGCTAAAGTACAAGCTAGAGACACTCGAAAAAGATCATCGAGTAAAATTTTCCATTCTGTGCATAAAAAGTTTAGAGATGATCGTAGTCAACATAAAGCCACTTCAAACTTGCCTAGACGTGATCAACCTCCAGTGAGATCCCGAGCCACATCGATAGCTAGTGTCGGTAATGTTCCACAGAACTGGGCTGAGTGTAAACATTGTGGAAATGGCATCCTGAGAGTTGTAGAGTTCGTGATTAGTCTTGCTTTAAATGTGGATCGTCGGGTCATTTTATTCGAGAGTGTCTGATGTTAGCTGAGCAAAATACAACTCAAAACACTAGACCGAGCAGTGCGCCAGCACGGAGTAGACCACTCAAACATTCAGGCAATGTAGGTGGCAGTCAGAGAAGGACGAAGGACACCATGATACGATCAGAGGCTAGAGCTCCAGCTAGAGCTTATGCTACACGAGCCAGAGAGGATGCTTCCTCCCCTGATGTCATTACCGGTACTTTCACCCTTTATGATACTACTATGATTGCATTGATTGATCCTGATTCGACTCATTCATATGTGTGTGAAACTTTAGTACTGGGTAGGACTCTGCCAGTTGAGTCTACTGAGTTTGTGATTCGTGTGTCCAACCCTCTGGGTAGATGTGTACTTGTTAATAAAGTGTGTAGAGGTTGCCCATTGATGATTCGGGATTCTTGTTTCCCAGTCGATTTAATGTTGTTGCCTTTCGATGAGTTCGATATAATTTTGGGAATGGACTGGTTAACTTCACATGATGCAGTGGTGAATTGCAAAAGAAAGCTTATTGATTTGAGATGCCAGAACGGCGGGATCATCAGAATTGAATCTAGTGATTTAAGTAGGTTTCCTATAATAATATCCTCGATGTTGGCCCAAAAGTATGTGAAAAAAGGGTGCGAAGCTTATTTGGCCTATGTACTGGATAATAAAGTGTCTGAAAAGCATATTGAATCTGTACCGGTTGTATGTGAATACTCAGATGTGTTTCCTGAAGAACTACCGAGTTTACCACCAGTAAGAGAGATTGAATTCGGCATTGAATTAGCACCGGGAATGACTCCAATCTCGATAGCTCCATATCGGATGGCACCTACTAAGTTAAAAGGGTTGAAAGCACAGTTGCAAGAGTTAACAGATAGAGGTTTTGCACGACCGAGTTTCTCTCCTTGGGGTGCACCAGTTCTTTTTATGAAAAAGAAAGATGGAATGATGTGGATGTGTATCGATTATCGGCAACTGAATAAGGTAACTATAAAGAATAAGTACCCGTTACCTCGGATTGATGATTTGTTTGATTAGTTGAAAGGGGCTTCAGTATTTTCAAAGATAGATTTGAGATCGGGTTATTATCAGTTGCGAGTCAGAGATGTAGATGTGCCAAAGACTGCATTTCGGACGAGGTATGGACATTTTGAGTTTCTGGTTATGCCTTTTGGACTCACTAATGCACCTGCTATTTTTATGGACCTAATGAATCGGGTCTTCAGACAATTTTTAGATCGGTTTGTACTAGTGTTTATTGATGATATACTAATCTACTCTAAAGATGAAACTGAGCATACCGAGCATTTGAGATTAGTGCTACAAACTTTGCGAGATCAACATTTGTATGCAAAGTTTAGTAAGTGTGAGTTCTGGATGAATGAAGTCAGTTTCTTGGGTCATGTCGTTTCAGCATCGAGTATTCGTGTTGACCCGAGCAAAATATCGGCTATTATTGATTGGAAACCACCAAAGAATATTTCTGAAATTCGAAGCTTTCTGGGACTTACGGGTTACTATCGACGATTTGTGAAAGGTTTTTCTATTATAGCTACCTCGTTGACAAAGTTATTGTAGAAAGATGTCAGGTTCGAGTGGTCGGAAAAGTGTCAGAAAAGCTTTGATCAGCTGGAAGCCCTTTTGACCGAAGCTCCAGTGTTAGTTCAGCCTGAATCGGGTAAAGAATTTGTTGTTTATTCTGATGCTTCTTTGAATGGTTTGGGCTGCGTTTTGATGCAGGAAGGCAAAGTTGTAGCCTACGCTTCAAGAAAATTGAAGCCGCATGAAAGAAATTACCCGATGCATGATTTAGAACTTGCAGCTATTGTGTTCGCATTGAAAATTTGGCGTCATTATTTATACGGTGAGAAATGCCATGTTTACTCGGATCACAAGAGTCTTAGTATTTGATGAATTAGAAAGATCTGAACTTGAGACAACGCCGATGGTTAGAATTGTTGAAAGACTATGAGTTGGTGATTGACTACCATCCGAGAATGAGTTGGTGATTGACTACCATCCGAGAAAAGCTAACGTTGTCGCAGATGCGTTAAGTCAAAAATCATTGCTTACTCTTCATGCATTGAACACATAGATGGTTATGTCAGGTGATAGTTCGATTATAGCCGAGTTAAAAGCAAGATCGATGTTTATTCAGCAAATTTGTGATGCACAAAAGTCGACAAAGATATGATTGTCAAACGAGTTCGGGTGAAAATAATGTAGAGTCGAATTTCAATTGATGAAAATGACCGCTTGAAATACAAAGGTCAAGGTGTGTACCGAGGAACGTGGACTTGATTCAGCTTGTTATTGAATGAGGCTCATAATAGTCGATGTCGATACATCCGCAACACGAAAATGAATAATGACTTGAAGCGCTTCTATCTGGTGCCTCGATATGAAACGAGATATATCGAATTTGTTTCAAGGTGTTTAATATGTCGACAAGTCAAAGTTTGAACATCGTGCCTTCGGATTACTTCAACCGATCATGATACCGAATGGAAATGGCATAGAATCACTATGGATTTTGTATCTGGTTGCCTATGACACCGAGCAAGAAAGATGCGATCGGGTTATAGTAGATAGACTAACCACATCACTCATTTCGCACTGGTTCAGTATGGATTTTCACTTGATAAACTTGTTGAGTTTTATATATCTCAAATCGTGAGATTACATGGTGTGCCGAGTTCTATTATCTCAGACAGAGACCCGAGATTCACATCACGATTGTGGAAGTAGTTATAGGATGCTCTAGGTACTAAACTTCATTTTAGCACCGCCTTTCACCCTCAGACAGACGGTCAATCTGAGCGAACCATTCAAACACTTGAGGACATGTTGAGATGCTGCGTTCTCGAGTTTGAAGGTACGTGGGAAAAATACTTACCTTTGATTGAATTTGCCTATAATAAAAGTTTTCAATCGAGTATCAAAATGGCACCCTATGAAGCTCTATATGGCCGCATGTGTCGTACGCCATTATATCGACCGAGCTCGGTGAGAACAAGATACAAGGGTTGATTTGATTAAAGAGACCAATGAAAGTGGCCGTAATCAAAGATAGTTTGAAAGCTGCATCAGATCGTCAAAAGTCCTATGCTGATTTGAAACGTAAAAATATAGAATTTCAAGTCGGAGATTAGGTATTCTTGAAAGTATCTCCGTGGAAGAAAGTAATTCGTTTTGGTCAGAAGGGCAAACTAAGTCCGAGATTCATCGGACCGTATGAAATCATCGAACGTGTTGGGCCTGTTGCTTATAAATTGAAGTTGCCCTCTAAATTAGAAAAGATACACGATGTATTTCACGTTTCGATGCTTCGTAGATACAGATCAGATCCATCACATGTGATTGCTCCATCTGAGATTGAAATTCAACCCGATATGACGTATGAGGAAGAACCGATCCGTATTTTAGCTTGGGAAATGAAAGAGTTAAGAAACAAAAGGATTCCATTAGTGAAGGTACTGTGGAATCGGCACGGAGTTGAAGAGGCTACGTGGGAGCCTGAGGACTCAATGAGGCAACAATATCCGACGTTATTTAACGGAAGAATTTTCGGGGACGAAAATCCTTAAGGGGGGAGAGTTGTAACAGACTGAATTTGACCCTAATCGGAATGGTGGTTTCGGGACCATGAATCCGAGTTAGAGAAATATTTTAGTATTATATTTTGTGTTCATTATATGTGAATTAATGTATGTGAAAGTCTCGTAGAGAAATTTTATCGTTTATGTGTTTAATTTAGAAAAAGGACTTAATCGCATAAAAGGTAAAAGTGGCATACTAAAGTGAAATCTACTAATTTGAGCATGACTTTATAATATGAAGTATTGAAAGGGTAAATAACCCATTTTATGAGTTAGTGGCCGGCCATGGACAAGTTTGTCCTTAATATATATTATTTGGTTATTTTATTTTAAAGGTTAGTTAAGTAATTAAATAATAACTTAAAATATATTAAAGTAAAACAAAACAAAATGCCATTATCATTCATCTTTGTTCTTGGCCGAACCTTTGCATGAGAAGAGAGGTTTAATTTCTTTGAATTTTCGGCACTTTGAAGCTAAAATTGAAGGTGAGTTCTTAGTTGGTTTTAGATAATTTTTACGTTTTTGAGATCGTTGCTTAGAGTATTAGCTGACCCATGTTGAAATTTTAGAATCTAAGCATGTGTGATATTCGGCCATTGACATGTTCTTGTGGTTTTTGATGTTTGATGTTTTTAAATTAAAGATATGTTTAAGATTAATATATTTGGTATTGGAAATTTTGGTGAATTTGAGTATTTAGGGCTAATTTGTAAAAGTAAATTTTTAGAGGGGCTTATTTACAAAATAAATGAAAGAAATGGACTTATAATGTCCTTGTGAACATTTGGACCTTGTATAGTCTTGGCAAATTGTGTGTATTTTATGTTTTGTACAATTAGGACTAAATAGTAAAAATGTGAAACCTTAGGGGCAAAATGGTAATTTGCATGTTTATGTGTTTTGGGACTAAATTGAATTGAAATGTACTTGAATGAGCTGAATTTAATGTGTTTTAGATCAAGAGCAAAGAAAAACGGATTTGGATCGGGGAAAGACGAAAGTTCTCGAATAGCCGATTTAAGTTGTTCGTCGACAGTCGAGATAAGTCCTTAAGCTAAAATAGGTCATAGAATTATTTACAAATCTGTTAAATGATATTGTTCGATAAATTTGAAATTATTTACGAATCTGTTAAATGATATTGTTCGATAAATTTGAAGGTATATTATTTAATAGCCGAATGTATATGGGTGAAATTGGCTTGAATGCATAAATTGACAATACTAGATTACTATGTATCTTTGATATATTATTTGGGAAAAATGCGAAGTATGTGATTGGTTTATGAATAGTTTCGGGCTTATTGCCTAGCAGGCCTTGTGCCGGTGATTTGATTCGGGCTTTGTGCCTAGCAGGCTTAGTGCCTAGCAGGCTTAGTGCCGGTGACATATTCGAGCTTCGTGCCTAGCAGGCCTTGTGCCGATGATTTGATTCGAGCTTCATGCCTAGCAGGCTTAGTACCGGTGATTTGATTCGGGCTTCGTGCCTAGCAGGCTTAATGCTGGTGATACTTTAAAACGAAGAAGTTATAAATTGTTCGAGTGTATTACAGTGAACCTATTAAGCTAAAAACTCAGGTAAGCTTAAATCTCATTGAATTTATCAGAAGTAAGGTAAGTTGGGATTAATGTTACTTGAATTGAAATATCATATTAAGAATGGTGATATGTATGAATGGTAAAGATAGAATCTGAGCTTCAACATGCTATTTTGTTGATGTTCGGTTACTAGTAGAAATGCTAATAGTAAAAAGGCTGTGAATGTGATAATAGAGTTGATATGAATATTGCACCTATGTGATAAGGAGCATGAGATTCATGTCAAATATGTTTATACTATAGTTCGATGAATTGTAGGATTATGATAATGTAGAGTAAATGCTATGGTTGATAAATGTTTAAGTGTTCAAATGTTATGCTAAAGTTGCTTAAGACTTACTAAGCTAGCGAGCTTACCCTGTTTGTGTTTGTATTTCTGTTTTATAGATTGTTGATTCAATTACGGGCTCAGGGGATCATCAAGAAAGTCGACCACACTATCACTCTCTTTGGTATATATATGTTTTGCATACTTTTTGAGTCAAAGGCATGTATAGGCTATCTAATTTTTCTAATGATGCTATAATAATGTATTAAGGCCATATGAAAGTGGCTAATTTTAATGTTAATGTTTGATGGTATGAATCTATCCTTGGTGTGATATGCATGGATAATATGCTTGAAAGATGTATATGAATTGATGCATGTTTTCTCATCATGATAATAGGGTTCAGCTTTGAATAAGGAAAATGTTATAATTATCTTGGGTTGATTATTAAAGATACAAATTGAAAACCGAACATAAGAAAGTGAATGGGTAGTACCATGTATTTCGAACTAGTTATATAGTATATGTTAGGTATGCTATTTAACGAACCTTGTGTCTATGAACCTTAATTGTGAAAATGGTGAAATAAGCATGAATTTAGAAACCATTCAAGTTGTTCACGGTTATAAATATTATATATACATATGGAACGCTTTGAAAACTTATTGGTACATTTTGGTTCAATTATGTACTTATAAACGAAACTGTGTGAATCTTGATTACTTGGGCATTGGACCTATTTGAATATATTATTAGTTATGTTCGTGTTATTTGATATGTGTACTCTTGTATATTAGCCAAATATTTATATGCATAGAATTGTTTATTGAGCATTTAAATTAGGACACATGATATTATGTAATGTGATGGTTTATTTGATCATAATAAAAGAATTACTTACAATGTATATTCTACCTTCTGGTGTAATATAGCAAGGTGAAATTGGATCATGTCTCTTTACTTAAATAGTTATAATTGGCTTGTTTCTTTAAATTTTTAATAATAAAGATAAGATAAATGAAACTAATGATGTTTGAATTGTAGTATGGTATTAGTAAAATGTATATTACATGTTTGATTTGAGTAGTTTATGCTTGTGTCATATAACTTAATAAAGTAAATTAAGCATGATTTCTGTATGTGATTGGTTGCTTAAATTGTAACATTATATAAGTATGTTAAATTATGATTTGATTTATTGAATAAAGATTGGGTTATCGGTAACGCCTGTAACCCTAATCCGGCGATAGATACGGGTTAATGGGTGTTACATGTGTCCAGGCTGTGTAACTATCTATTTGTGACTTAAGACCATATAGACAGGGACATATGAAACACCCCAAACCCGGCCCACGAGCCTTGACCGGATCTAGTATGTTCCCCGGTGTAAACCGTTTCAAATTCTTTTGTTACTTAGGAAAAACTTGTGTGATTTGGAAGAAAGATCGTTTTGGGTTGGGCTTGAGATGAAAACAGGTTCATTTCATTATTAAAAATCCTTTACTTTAAGTGACAAAACATTTGGGCTTTGTTTTAAAAATAGATTTACTTAATCTCTTATTAGATAAAAGTTTGTAAGCTTAATAAATAAAAGCAAAGTAAAGTAGTTCTACTATGGCCTTATTACATCAAATAATTCCCAAAAAAAAAATAAATTCAAAGTACTTAATGAAATAAAAATTCCAAATTAAATAAATTCCTTGCTGTGCATGGCCACCTTTAAGCTCCTGCCGACCCAGTCCATTACTGATCGTTGCCTGAAAAATAATCCCACAAGGGGTGAGTCAAACAGACTCAATGTGTAACCAACACTAAAATTTAACAATTTTAGGCATATGTTCACATATTACATGCATATTCATATAACAGATAGGAAATAATGATGCAACCCGAACCCAAACCTATATGCCATCCACTACACATCACCCGTACCATCCACGCATTTTGTGGGGACTACTAAGTCAACCCTCCATCCGCTACACACCATTGAAGGCGATTCTTTGCAGCTTGACGTGCTCATCGCCCTTATAAAATTCGTGGTCTTAGGTCACCACATCCAGATATCATGGTTTTAGGTCACCATATTCAGATATCGTGGTCTTAGGTCACCACATTCAGTTATCGTGGTCTTAGGTCACCACATTCACTTCCCCTTTTTATATAACCTATATGCCCCATATCATACATATCATGCATTAACATGCCAAATTCTTATTTCACATTCTTATAATGTCATATGTGTGTCGTAACAGATATTTAACATAATCCTAGTAGGAGTAGAAAACGTACCTGAGTACTTTGTACCATGACATGGTACCTTAGCCATATTCATATTCTTATACACATACTTATATTAAACATTGCCATAAAACTTATTAAGAAATAGTGTGGGTACACACCTGATATACTTATCGAATTCTATCAAATCCCGAAAACTCGTTCTATCGCTTTAGATCTTTAATTCCTATATTCGGCCAACCCTAACATGTTAGTAAACCAATCCTAGTAGGATTGTTGTAATCAAATTCTTACCTTGGTGCCGATTGGATTAAAAATTAAATCCTGAAACTTTGTGATGCTTCTTTATTGCAATCGGCTATACCCTTAATCATTGAACTAGTTAGTTTCGACTTTTTAAACAAATAAGAATTAGATCTAAATACCACAATAGGGCCTTGGCGAATGTCGATTCACTTACCTTTATGAATCTAAATTCACGAAACCTCGACTTCTTCGTGTCGCCTTCCTCCTAAAAACCAAGTCACCTAATTTTTACCTACATTCGGCAATCCTCCACTTATTCAACAAACCAAAATTCTCAATTATCTTAGCCCATATGATATTCGCCAAAAGAAAAGAATAGAAAAGGCCATTTACCACCTACCATTAATTACTCACCTTTGCTTTTCCAAAATCGGACTTCTAGCTTATTATAAAGCGAGATTAAACTTTAGGGCTAAAGAAGAGAAATTGATAGCCATAGACAATTGATTCGGGTTAGATCTTGATGAGAAGAGAGGAAGAAATCGTGAGGAAAAGAAATCCCGAAACTTACCGAATCACTAAAGAACATGCGGCCTATGGTGCACCTTCGGGAAACTAAAACACCCTTGTAGATTTGGCTTTGAGGCTTAGAGAGATTCGGCTATAGGCTTGAAACTTATCTTAGGCTTTTGATTGGTTTTGCAAAGGAAAAAGAATTGATGATGGGAAGCACAGGGTATTTCGGTTTTACAAGGAAAGAAAAGGAAGATATAGAGCTTAGAGAAATTCGGCAAGACTAGGGGATTTTGTTTTCGGCTTTGTGGAGAATTGAAAAGAAAAAAAGAAGAATAATGGCAGAGAGAATTCAGCAGAGATTTAAAAAAGAGAAGAAAGAATGTTGAATGGCCTTAGTTTTCCTCCTTTTGTCGAAATTACTAAGCCTAGAGAGTCCTCTTTCTTGGCCATCACTCTCATATCTTTATTTTCCTAGCTTAGCCAAAATTCTAAAAGAATTTGACTTCAACTTAAATTCCTACCTTAGTCTCCCTATGCCGTCCATCTCCTTACCTTAGGAGTGCCGAATTTTAACCCATTATTTTGGGCTTCATGTGGCCATACTAGGCCCAAGTTATCCTAGCATATGGCGTCATTTCCAGAGCCCTAAGTGGCGTCTTCGGGCCATTTTTCCAAGCCCGATTTTGTCACATTTCCAAGGTTCCTTACATTTCCTTACATTTCCAAGCTTCCTCTTAAGACTTAATATTTTCTAAAGCATTTCCTTACATTTCCTTACATTTCCTTACATTTCCTTACATTTCTAAGCTTCCTCTTAAGACTTAATATTTTCTAAAGCATTTCCTTACATTTCCTTACATTTCCAAGCTTCCTCTTAAGACTTAATATTTTCTAAAGCATTTCCTTACATTTCCTTACATTTCCAAGCTTCCTCTTAAGACTTAATATTTTCTAAAGCATTTCCTTACATTTCCAAGGTTCTAAAATGCACACAACACATTCACAACACATAAGGCATACTATTTCATGTAATTTTAGCCATAGTGCATAAGCCCTATTCCGGGATATTACAACATAGGTGTGTGCTCAAGCCGTGTAACTCACTATTTATATTTTGGAACCATATGGGCAGAGGATACAGGTATGTGTCCAGGCCATGTGGACCACACGGGCAAGGACACGAGTATGTGTCCAGGCCGTATGGCATATAAATTGAGTCCAAATCTTGAGTTTTTGAGGCCGTGTGTATGGCCAACATTGATATTGATCTCCTCGATGTTTGAATGATCTGAGTTTGATTTTATAAGGACTCTTTGATACTCTATGATTGACATATGTATAACATAACTATATATATGTACTGTGATAGCTATATCTAATATTGAACTGTACTCTATAAAAGTGGATATTGTATACTGCATATGTATGGGTTGGGATTCTGTGAAGAAGGAAGTACTATGATTCAAACTAGTGGTTAAGCCACATTGCGGGTAACTCTGAATCTGTTGCTTTGACGCATACTGGTTTAGCAGCTAAGCTGCGACTCTATAAACGTGTCAGGCAGACACTCTATGGTGTGTAGGGTTGGATGGGCATTGAACACTCTAATAGTGTGTTGGAATAGCCGAAGATGGTGTGTAGAGGTTGGGGTAGGAAAACTTGCATATAAAACTGATCTGTTATGTAAATGAAATCGAGACTGCTTCTCCTTCTGTAATTGAATTATTTTGTATCTTAACTAGAATGACTTCTATTGCTTAATCAAATCTTGGGAATTCGAAAATACTCTTTCAATTGTATTACACATGAATGAACCTCTTTTATGTACTGAGTTTACAACTCATTATTTTCTGATTGAATTGTAGTTGGTTTACAGAATTGAACGGGTCGGCGCTGCGGGAGCTCGGTCAAGCTTTTATCTTTCTTTTAAGTATTACTACTAGGAATTTCGGTATTATATGATGTTATGGTATTTGTCAAGATTATATGCTTAGTTAATTGTTGTGATGGATATTATGTGATGAATGATTTATTTTGACTGCGTTATAATTGTGGTATTTTTAGTATTAATGATGTAACTCTCCGAACTTGGTCTAGACGTCTAGGCCGGGTTTAGGGTGTTACATGTACTCTGGATCACATGCTAACTCCTGAGTGACAATAGGTTCACGAGTAGGTAAGAAATCATACTGATTATTTCACATGTTGATATGTTAGGAGTGAAATACCGACCAATTCTCATTTGACCGTTGTAAGTCGATAGGATGCAAATAATCAAGGTCTTAAGGAGCCATGGGAATCGACTGCCGAAATTCGAACTACCGTAATGCTTTATCGATCTCATGCATCTCAACAGTAGTGTACACTACCAATGGATGAAAACATTAGTTATATATATACTACTAAATACAAAATCCACTACGTTAATATTATATAGTTCAAATTTAAATAAATAGATACCTCCTTCTCCGATCGTTGGTCTAATAGAAGCCGTATATCTTGAAGCTTAGTAGGTAATCCCACGTGACTTGGCCAATGGTTCCACCTATTTAAATAACTTGTTAGCACAATAATTTTAATTTTAATCAATTTATTATGGTAATATCTAATGAATTTTACATTGTTACGAGTGGGAATGTATATGGGTAGTTCACTCGAGGACATAAAAATGGAAATCGATACCACGCTCATGATTGCAGTAGTAAAATGCAACTACCAAATTTGATTTTTCATGGTTGTGTCGCCCGACACATCTTTTGGTATAATGTCACCAACACAACAGACCCCCAACTGAGTTGACCCACTCCTTTAAAATCGACGAGTTCTAGGAGCCACCTTAGATGAAAGAGATTTCGTGACTTATTCGGCATTAAGATACCCCCGATGATCTGAAGGATGTATACTCGAGCGTGTTGTTTTCTTTTGACTTCAGTCAAATTCTCATCCAGCCCCGCAAAATTTCTTCATAACCAACCCATTTCGATTCGACCTCCGTACATCGTCTCCAGAACCAAACCCAAAAGTTCACCACATACGCCTCCCCAATCAACAAACTGCACAGACCCGGTGACTACTGACCCATCGACTAGTAACCCCAACTGTAAATGCAGGTCCTTTAGAGTGATAGTACACTCGTCACATGTAAGATGGAATGTGTCATCTCGGGTCTCCACCAACACGCTTACAAGTTTCGGATCCAACTTACACCCCCGGCCTACAAGGGCCACGTGCCAAAAACTGGTTTCCTTCAAGTACGATTCGATTAACGATGATAGAAGACCAGGTAGATTACGAGTATGGCATTGCAAAATTCAATTTTTCGCCTATTTACATAAAAAATATACAAAATTTTAAGTTAAAATATAACAATGAAATAAAGAAATTAGACAAAATTGAAATTTATTAGAAATTATTCTTACCATTTGCAATTGACTGATAGAAATGTACTTGTCATCATGATGGATTAGAGCACCGGTCATTGTTAATTATAAAACATGAATTAAATTTTAATAAAAATATTTTTAGAAAATATTAATAAAAATCTAATAAAAATACAATCTAGATAGAAATAGAATTTAACTAATAAATTTAAGAGATAATTTGATAGAGTTTTGAGAGTAGTTTAAGAATTTTGAGAGAATTTTGAGAAAATATTGTGAGAAATGAGTAAGGGTGGGAGGTTTATATATATTTTTTTATTGTTGGCGGCGCGAGGGGAACAACTATTTTAATTAGTCGTTGGGTGAAAAACGTCCAACTAGAATCGTTTTTCATAAACACTTTCGGCTAGAAGCTGTAACACCCCTAACCCATATCCGTCGTCGGAACAGGGTTACGGAGCATTACTAGAGTTTACAAATCAAGTACAAACATTTCATATCATTTCTCATTTATATCAGAAATCAATCATAAAAACAATTATATTGTCCTTTATATGAGGCCTCGAGGCCCAAAATATGCAATAGAAATAAGTTAGGACTAATCCGGGTGCTCAGAGAATTTTTCTCAAAATTTCAAAATTTTTCCTAGGTGCAAGGTAAACATGCCCGTGTGCCTAGGTCATGTGGCTCACACGACCAATAGACACGCTCGTGTCATAGGCCATGTGTGCATTCAAAATAGGGCACATGGCCGTGTCCTAGCCCGTATTAGTACTCGTGTAACTCTTTGACTTGAGTCACATGGCCAAGTCACATGCCCGTGTGTTAGGCCGTATATAAGTGCAGGGGTCACACGGCCAAGTTACACGCCCGTTTACCAAGTCGTGTGATCAATTCTGAGCATTCTGTTATGAAATTTTAAAGATGAAGGGAACACACGCCCATGTGCTAGGCCGTATGTCACACACAGTTGAGACACACGTCCGTGTGGATGAAATAAGGTCATTTTTAAGCCATATTTCTCACCCATTTGGTCTTCCACCTACATTAACATTTTAACACATTCAATAACCAATCCAAAACATTTAAACTATACCAAAACCAAGTCATAATCATGTCATATACCTCATTTCTCAACATTCAAATTTACCATATAAATCAAAACATCTAATTGCTTACTTATACCGACTATACTATCTCATCTCATACATCAATGTGCCTATAACTTATCCATCACTCAACCACATCAAACACAACAAACATGAAGAAGCCACACATATATATACATAACAAAAGTATGTCTAAATCAAGCCATTCCAATGGCTATTTATAACCAAAACACATATTTGTCATCAATGACCCATTTGCACCTATACATGCCATTATACCAAAATCTAGTTCTTTACATATATCGAAATGAGTCGAAGGATAGTGTGATGATGCTCCAAATAACTTCCAACCACTTTGAGCCTCCAAATTACTATAAAATAAGAAAAATAATACAGGATAAGCATATTATGCTTAGTAAGTTCGTATAATGGGAAATTAACTTACCATTCATTTACATTTACAGTAAGCATGCAAAATTCATCCAAAGAAATTTTTGGCAATTTGCCTAAACACATATAATCTCAAGAAATATGTTAGTCATGTAATTCATGTGAATATCAAGAAATAAGGATGAGCTCATCATGAAATAAATTTTCATGTACATATGTTTTCCACATCATATATACGTATAACATATACATTTCCATAATATTTTATCTCAAATTCAGATTATCACATGTCGGAAACTTTGCCCGTTGAATTTATTAGAAATATCGATGGATACACAAGTAGTACACTTGAAGTGTACAAACTGTAATCCATCAATTCATATCTGGAGTGCTCCTTAGAGCACATAATTGGGAAGCCCTCTCTCGAGCCATGTAATGACCCAAAATTTATGGGTATCGAAAAAATACATTTTCGGGCCACCACGAAGTTAGTTGTGTGGCTAATTAGGTTTTAGTTAGGAGAATTAGCTTGAATTAAGGTTAATTAGGTATAATGATTAAATTGAATAAAGAGTGAAAGTTTAATTATAGAATGAAGAAAATTTAAGGGACTAAATTGGTAAGTAAGCCATAAATGCCAAATGTATGGTAATAGTGAAATACATGTGGAATAATTATATACATATATTAGTAATTATTATATATTTACTTATAATATAAGTAAATGTTAAAATAATATAATATATTATTATATTATACTAAAATATATAAAGTAAATAAAAGAAAAAGAAATAAAAAGAAACAAAGTAAGGGACGAAATAGAGAAGAAAGGGAGAAAGAAAAGGGAGAAAAGAAAAAGAAAGGAAAAAACTAGGGTTTTAAGGTTCAAAGTTGATTTGGTAAGTCAATTTAATCCCTTTTCTTGTATTTTTTGAGTTTTTGGAATCCTAGAATAAAATATTACTTGATTTATGTTGAAATTTTGAAAGTTAGTGAATGTTTAGAAGTTGTTCATGTTGAATAAACTAAAGAATTAGGGATTAAATTGATAGAATTTCAAGTTAGAATAGAAATATGGATTGAATTGTAAATTAAATTATAAGTTTTGAGTAATAGGGACTAAATTGAGAGAATTTTGAAATTAGGGTTTTGTGATGAAATTAGGGAGTTGAAATTAGATTAAAGTGGAAAATGGATTAGGATATGAAATTAGTTTTGTAAGAAAAAGAGTTAGTTTAATTTAAGGATTAAATTGGAATTTAGACAAAAGTTGTTTATAAATTGAAATATTCAATGTTAAATTGTGTTGTATTGATAATTTTTAATTATTTTAATTCTGTAGCAAACGTTGAGCCGGAGACCTTAGCTAGGAAAGGAAAAGACAAAGTCAACAAGGATTAGCTCGAAAATTTTGATTTGTATTTGTATAATCTGAATCTAATAATTATTTGTTGAATTTATTATTTAATATGCATGGTAAGTGAACCTAAGGTGAGTATTAGTATTGTTGATATTGAATTGCATATAAGTGGATTTGTGATTAATGTGAATGTGCATATTGGATATCGATTGTATTGAAATATGAAAATTTAATTGAGTTGAATTATGAGTATATGTGATTATTTGAATTGAAATATGTATTGATTGGAAAATTGAAAAGTGATTTGGAAAACCTATTAACTGTATTGGGCTGAGTCGGATATAGTTGGTATGCCATAGGATTGGAAGAGTTCAGGGATACTTCGACTTCGAGTTGATGAGGCACTGGGTGCTATATTATTACTTCAGACAAATTCGATGAGGTACTAGGTACCAACTTACTTCGGCAAGGCCGATGAGACACTGGGTGTCAACTTATTACTTTGAATTATCCGATGAGGCACTGGGTGCCATATTGGTGTGTTTTGGTTGGATCTGTGTATCCGCCAAAGTTCGAGTCTTGTTAATAGGGGTAAATAAATAAATTGGCAATAAGATTGATATTGAATTACAATGAGTGTGAATTTGAAATTGGATATTGATTTGGATTGTACATTAGTGATACATAGACTAAGAGTTCATGAAAAGAGTATTGTTATTACTAATTGATAAGTCAATCAAAGTAAGAAAGCTATTGATGATAAATGAAAGCAATAATAGATGAATTGGTTTATTGATTAGTTAATGTTTATGTATGGTTAAAGTGTATATTTTATACAATGTTATTTATTTAAAGTATTCAGATTATAGAAATACCATTAAGTTTATACTTAGAGTATGGTTTGTTTCCGTGCACAGGTTAGGTTGAAATTCAAACGTCGAATCAGCATCCAAGGTCGATCCCGAACTCATTGTGGTGAAGTACTTTTTTTTTTGGTATATGGCATGTACCTAGGTTGTTTGTGTAAGTCATATTGGAAAATGATTGTAAATGATGTTATAATAGGAAATTGTTCGAATACATATGAATTTATGTGTTATGCTTTAATATTATCAAATGGTAAGTTTTGGTTTGAATTAGTGTGAAAAAAATAGAATTGGTTTAAATAGTATACTATTAGATTGATTTGAATAATATAAGTGAAGTATTTATGAGTAAACATTGGTTAGCTTAATTAGGTTGATTATTTAGCATGATTTGAATGTATTTGATTGTGTACTGGATTGGTTGAATAATTGGTTATTGAATTGCTTGTAGTTTAAGTTTGCAGGGTTAGTAAAACTGGATGAAAAAGACTCATTTTGAGTCTAAACGGCCAGGCACACGGGTATGTGACCAGGCCGTGTGAGACACACAGCTTATACATGGGCGTGTGGATAGGTTGTGTGTCCCCTGCAATTTAAAGATTCAAAACAGTATGCCCAGGAATCTCCACATGGCCTAGCACACGGGCATGTGTTCCGGCATTGTGAAAACTGCATTTAATTTTTGTTTAAGTCAGAGAGTTACATGGGGTCAGACACGGCCTAAAGCACGGGCGTGTTTAGGGTCACACGGGTGTGTCCCTGAACCACACGGGCGTGTGAGCCCTGTACTTAGGAAAAATTTTGAAATTTCACGAAAATTTTTTTGAAATTCGATTAAGTTCCGATTTGTTTCTAACACACGAATTGGGTCTCGAGGGCTCAATAAAGGGACATTATGATTAAATTATGATGTGTATGTTATAATATTAAATGATTGTTTGTATTTGTTCTGGAATGTTCGGTAATGATCTGTAACCCTATTTCGATGACGGATTAGGGTTAAGGGGTGTTACAAGCCATATAACAAGAAGCTCATGTAAGTTGTATAACAGGAAGCTTATCCGGGCTATATAACTAGAAGCTCATACGATCAAATAACGGGTAGCTCTGAAGAGTCATTAAACAGAAAGCTTCGAATAGCCATGTATCGGGAAGTTCAAGTGAGCCATATTGGGATACTCCAGAGAGCCATTAATTAGGAAGCTCACAAAGAGCCTTTAATCGGGAAGCTTACGAAGAGCCATATAGCAAGACGCTCATAAGAGCTGTTGTGTGCCCACAACACATGCAGAATCACGACCGATCGGGATGCTCATGAGAGCTAATAACGGGAAGCTCGAGAGGGCTAATAACGGGACGCTCTTTCAAAATAGGGACTAAAGTGTCAAAATGTAAAAATATGAGGGCTATTTTGTAAAATGCCCTAAATATGTGTGGACTAAATTGAATGAATTGGTAATTAAATGAGTAAATTTGAATGTGTATAGACCAAGAAAGGAGAGGTTCGGATCGAGATCGAGGCAAAGAAAAGTGCTCGATTAATCGACCGTTTCAGTATTTCGACGTCCGAGGTAAGTTCGGATTTAATACTAGTTGTAAACTATATCTATGTGATGTGAATTGAATGAATGTGTGTATATATATATATATATATATATATATATATAACTATGAGATTAGAAATGCTATGTGCGGAATTGAATTAGAGGGCACTAGGTGTGCGAAATTAGAAACGAGACAGAGAAGATTAGCACTGTGTGTGCGAAACAATAGAAGCTTCGGCTTATCGAATTGGCACTGTGTGTGCGATACCGATATAAGTTTGGTTTAACATATTGGCACTAAGTGTGCCTTGACGATCATGTTTCAGTTATGAAATTGGCACTAAGTGTGCAAATAAATCAAAGAAATAGAAAAGGCTGAACGAGAGGTAATATCGAGCAATTGAGTAGCATGAATGGTGAGTAACTATGTGTTGATCAAGATACATTTGAACCTATGTGGTTGATAATAGCCTTAAAAGATGAATGAATAGATATTTGAGTATATGGTTGAGATTGATGATGAGCCTAATTGTGCATTTATCTATGTGATGGTTTAATTATGTATTTATATGGTAATATTTAGTAATATGTATTATATTACGAACTTACTAAGCTTTTGAAAGCTTACTGTGTGATTTGTTTCTCTGCTTTACAGTGTCAGTAAGGCTAGCTCAGATCCAGGGATCGTCAGCATCACTATCACACTATCGACAATCTATTTTGGCACTTTTGAAGATGTGTGTATTTGAATATGGCATGTATAGGCTAGTTATGTTGAAACATGTTTGAGATGTGTAAATAGCCATGTGATATGGCTAGATAAATGTTGGTAATATGCATGAATGATTTTGGTATATGAAGTATGTTTTGGTGTGGCTTGATGGCAATGAAAGTCTCTTATGAATGACAAGCTTAGTGATGGATTGATGCCATTGTGATTTAGTGATATTGTGGATGAATCATGCTTGGTTATGCTTGTGTTTTAGTTGTGCAATTTGGTATATAAGTTGACATGATTAGAAATGAGATTGGATGGGATGACATGTTGATCATTTGACATGTAATTGGTTGCCAAATTGTGTGTGAAAATAGGCTTGTATGTGCTTGTAGGTATGACCCAAGTGTAGGTGGCATTTTGGCTTTGCGAATAGACTATTTTCCATACACGGCCAAGGGACACGGGTGTGTGCCTCTGCCGTATGGCTCAAGGGCCACTTCGAAGTGTGCCTGGGTAGGTTTCACGGTCGTGGCACACGGGCGCGCCTGGTGACCATGTAACCAAGTCAGTAGCTAGCTTAATTTCACACGACCATGGCACATGGGCGTGTCTGGTAGCCGTGTGGACAAGTCAGTATGTATGCTCTATTTTGGCACGGCCTGGACATATGGGCGTGTCTGGTAGTCGTGTGAGGTGTAACACCCCTATTCTGTGGCCGTCGCCAGATTAGGGTGAAAAGTGTTACCGGACAGATCGAAAACATTTACAGAATTTCACACAATCATTCATCAATATCATTCATAATGTCCCTTAAATAGGTCAACGAGACCTTAAACTTGCTTATGAACCGAGTCGGGACTAAATCGAAACACATACAAAATTTCATGGAAAAATGAAAACTTTTCTAAATACAGGGGATACACGCCCGTGGGGTAGGCCGTGCCTCACCCACGGCTACTTGACACACCTGTGTGCCCTCCCCATGGTCTTATACTGCAAAAACCAACACAGCTACCAAGCACGCCCGTGTGCTAAGGCCGTGTCCTACAAGGTCATATGCTACCATTTCTCACATGACCTATAGGCACGCCCATGCCATGGCCGTGTACTATTAAAGCTAGCTACTGACTTTGCACCACGGTTAGATGACACCCCTGTGTCGAGGCCGTGTGCAGTTTAAGCCACATTCTGCCAATTTACCCACGGTCTGAGGCACGCTCGTGTGCCCCAACCGTGTGACATTATAGGCCATTTGCAAGACCAAAATGCCACCCAAATGGGTCATACCTACAAGCAACTATTCTCATCGCATGTCATGCATATATGGCAACCAAATACATACCAAAATGACCATTCCATATGCATCAAGCCATACCAAAACATAAATCATATGAATCATTCATTCAACCATTAAAACAACTCAAAACTTGCCAAAACACATGGCTAAGTTCATTTCTTAAACATATACACATATCTAGCCTATACATGCCACAATTAGCTATATACATTTTCAAAAGGGTACCAAAATGAGTTTAGTAGTGTGATGACGATCCTTGACGGTCCCGAGCCTTCAGTAGCTTTGACGACCTATAAAACAGAGAAAAACACACACACAGAGTAAGCTTTACAAAGCATAGTAAGTCATAATACAAATAAACTTAGCATAAAGGCATATACGCATAAATTACATTGACACATAACATTTACTTAGCAAACTCTCTCATATTGCTTCGATTCATATACTTGGACACAATTGCCACATCCATTCATACAAGAATCATATATATATATATACAACTCTTTCTTAAACATTCTTGCATCTCATTCTCATTCTAATATTCAATCATACCTTTCTTCAAATCAAAGTTAAATAGGTACTTACCTTTTATACACGCTTAATGTACATGCCAAATGTATCTGAAAAGAATATACATTCTCGTAATTGTTCATAGCTCAGATTTACTCATTGAACAGTTTGGAATCTAATAAGATACTCAGAAACTCAGAATGATTGTAGAATATCAACGTCCCAGACATAGCTAAAATACTCATTCACTCATTCATAGCTTGTTTATAACTCATCAACCACAAATGTTCAATACATACCTTATCTAACACATAATTATTCAACTTCCAAGCTATTCAATGCTCGATATTACATGTCGATCGTCCTTTAGTATTCATTCAACTTAATTGCACACTCAGTGCTATATACATAATTGAAGCATATTAATCATCGCACACTTAGTGCCTATTCTTTTAATAGACTTGTCTCGATGTCGCACACATAGTGCCAATTCAATAAGCCGAAGCTTTCATATCATCACACACACAGTGGTATTCATTTCCTATAATCGCGCACTTAGTGCCTATTCTTTTAATCGACTAGTCTTGATGTCGCACACACAATGCCAATTCAATAAGTCGAAGCTTTCATATCATCGCATACACAGTGCTATTCATTTCTTATAATCGCACACTTAGTGCCTATTCTTTTAATCAACTTGTCTCGATGTTGCACACACAGTGCCAATTCAATAAGCCGAAGCTTTCATATCATCACACACACAGTGCTATTCATTTCTTATAATCGCACACTTAGTGCCTATTTTTTTAATCGACTTGTCTCGATGTCACACACACAGTGCCAATTCAATAAGCCGAAGCTTTCATATCATCGCACACACAGTGCTATTCATTTCTTATAATAACACACTTAGTGCCGTGATTCATTATCGAAACTTAAATGACATCGCACACTTAGTGCATTAATACAAAACCGAACTTAATTCGGTATCGCACACACAGTGCCAATCATAAAAGCCGAAGCTTCCATTACTTCGCACACACCGTGCTATTTAACTCCATCATAATTTCAATTGCGCACACTTAGTGCCTCATTTCTCAACATCATACATGTAGCATTTCTAATTCAATAACTATCATTCAATTCCCATCACATAGATATAAACTAACAACTTGTATTATATCCGAACTTACTTACTATATTAAACTTATCACGAAATTTATATGCATAATCCTCTCATAAGCATCCATTATCAACATTAGTCATATAAACAATTACAATTTCATGCAAGTACGTTTATTTGCATAGTGACTTACCTCGGATTCGATTTATCGGAATGAAAATGGCTACTCGGTTACTTTCGCTTTCCCGCGATCTAAGTCCGTTTTCCTCGGTTCTTGATCTAAAAATATTTAGAATTAACCCTTTTATTCACTTATTCATACAATTCAATCCATGGACACACATTTAGGGCTATTTTCAAATTAATCGTCATATTTGCACACTTTATCAATTGAGTCCATTTTTCTCAAAACATCAAATTCACAAAATCCACACATACACATGTGTAACCGAATGCATATACATCTCATACAAGTCCATATTTTCCATCAAATTGCTATTTTATCCTTCAAATTACCATTTTCTCAATTTAGCCCTATTTAGCTAAATTCATCAAAAATTCAAGAACAAAGTATGTTCATCTAATTCATATCTTTCATTTAACACCAAAAATCATCAAAAAGCTTAACATATTATCAATGGCATCTCACACAAACATTATCAATTCATCAAATTGAGACATGGGTTTGATAGCTCTTAAAGCAACGATTACAAAAAACGTAGAAATTATCAAAAACCGACTCAAAACATACCTTAATTTGAGCTTACAATAGCCGAATGCCCAAACTTCATAATGCCCAAACTTCATATTTCTTTCTCTTTTTCTTGATATTTTTGGCTAGAATGGATGAACACATCCACTAGCTCTTTCATTTGTTTTATTAATAACATATTATCAATCCATTTACTAAAATGTCCATCCAATTAATAATTATAACAAACATGTAATAAAGGCATATTTGACTTTCATTCATCCACTAACTACATAATGGTCTATTTGCTTCATAAGGCCTTTTCTTTTAAAAGCCACAACACATTGGTATTTTAACAAATAGCAAGCAACTTTCACATTCAATGCAATGTCATCCTTTTGTCAAATTAAACACACAGACGGACAAATTAACTTACAGAAATTTAGCACATGTTTAATCACATATCAAAGATACGAAAAATAATATTAAAATATTATAGGGACTCGAGTTTGTGGTCTGAAAACCACTGTTCCGACTAGGGTGTAAACTAGACTGTTACAATTCTCCCCCTTAGGGATTTTGTCCCCAAAAATCTTACCGTTAAACAGAGTCGGGTATTGTTGTTTCATTGAGTCCTCTGGCTCCCACGTAGCCTCTTCTATTCCGTGTCGATTTCATAATACTTTCACTAATAGTATTTTCTTATTTCTTAACTCTTTCACTTCTCAAGCTAAGATACGGGTCGGTTCCTCTTCATATGTCATATCAGATCGAATCTCAATTTTAGATGGGACAATCACATGTGACGGATCAGAACGATATCTACGGAGCATTGAAACATGAAATACATCGTGAATCTTTTCTAGCTCAGAGGGCAACCTTAGTCTATAAGCAACAGGCCCAACTCATTCAATGATCTCATACGGTCCGATGAACATCGAACTTAATTTGCCTTTACGTCCGAATCGGACTACTTTCTTCCACGGAGACACTTTCAAAAATACTTTGTCACCAATCTCAACTTCTATATCTTTTCGCTTCAAATCCGCATAAGACTTCTAACGATCAGATGCTGCTTTCAAACAACCTCGGATCAATTTCACTTTCTGTTCTGAATCCTTTATCAAAATAGAATTTGAATCACCTTGAGCTCGTTTTGCTATTATTTCCTTATCAACTTTCAGACATCACATATTTGTTGTATATTTTTATAGAACTTTTCAGCATATACACTCTATTTCTAAATAACACATAAACATCAATATCACATCTGAGATTCTGAATCAGAAACCAATTTATGTTAAACTCCTTTTAACTTATCAAATAAGTCATCAATTCTGGGCAATGGATATTTATTCTTTATGGTTACCTTATTCAACTGACGATAATCAATACACATCCTCATCATGCCATCTTCCTTTTTCACATAACTTTGAGCTTTCAAAACAGATATCACGGCAGGCAATCCATTCAAATCATTAAACTCAACTCGTACAATCTCATCATTCGGACACCTCAAATCAATTGTCTTTCTTTTACAGTTCACAACAGCATCATGCATAAACAACCAATCCATACCCAAAATAATATCAACCTCATCAAATGGCAAAAGCATCAGATTAACAGGAAAATAGATATCTCGAAACATTAACGGACAGTTCTTGCATACTTTGTCAACCAAAACACTTTTTACTTAAGGGGTTCGATACTTTTATGGTAAACTTAGTAGACTCTACAGGAAACGTCTGGCTAAATACTAAATTCATACATATATACGAATGCATAGAACCAGGGTCTATCAATGCAATCACAAAAATATCATAAAGAGTAAACGTACCCATAATAATATCTGAAGATGAGGTTTCCTCACAAGCTCGAGTAGTATACGTTCTAGTTGGCTCTCTAAATTCAGATTTTGCAACAGTATCCCTCATAGACCTCTGACTACTACTAACATTTCTTGTATTTCGGGAAGGTCTATCTCTCTCTGGAATGTTATCTACTCTCAGATTCTGAGTAGTCTCTTGTTCAACACACTCTGGGCAGTCTCGAATAAAATGATCTAACGATCCACATCTGAAGAAAACTTGATTGTTCAATCTACAATTCTCCGGATGTCTTTTACCATAACATTTACACTTAAGTCGCTCGGATCTGACATTTTCAACACTCGCTATCTTTGGGCAATCTCGAATGAAGTGATTTCGTGATCTACATTTATAACAAGCTCTATTGTTGTACTTGCCCCAACATTTTCCCACATGTCGTCTTCCACACTGTCTACACTCAGGTTTGTTGCTTTTAGTACTTCCATCATTTGATTCAATTTGAGCTTGAGTTCCCAGACCAACATTTGATCTCACACGATCTCTACTCGTATGTCCGATTGAAACATTTAATCTATTGCTTGCATCTCTACATTTCTTCATCAAAGGTTGAGAGAGATTACTTATCGATCTTTTTCTTTCATTACGAGCTTCAGAATTGACTTTCTCGATATTATCATCATTAGTAGCGCTGAACTCACCGGCCTCATACTTACAAATTTTGTCAATTGAAGACATGTTTATCAGCAGATTCATAGTCAAAAGCATAGCAGATGTCTGAGGGAAATGAACCGGGGGCAGAGGTTGTAAAACAGTCGGGTTATTTCTCACAAATTGAGTGAACCACTCACCCATCAACTGGAAGAAAGCTTGTTTAGCTTCTCTCTCATGACCGCTCGTAGCCAGCCTTGAATTAGAAGGCACTGTCCCTTGCGCGGGAGCAAGAGCATTACTTTCTACGTCGTCAGCTACGGCTCTTTCGGGATCCATTGCTATACAGAAATCACATTTATACTCAGGATTCATCACACTATCACATTTAAGAATTATGGCATGTATAGCTAAACTCTGACACGCTACGTTAGTCAGAGAATCGACTAAATCATAGCTCTGATACCAACCAAATGTAACACCCCTATCCCGTGGTCGCCGCTAGATTAGGGTTAGAAGTGTTACCGGACAGATCGAAAACATTTACACACAATCATTCATCAATATCATTATAATGTCCCTTAAATAGGTCAATGAGACTTGAACATGCTTATGAACCGAGTCGGGACTAAATCAAAATACATACAAAATTTCATGAAAAAATGAAAACTTATCTAAATACAAGGGATACACGCCCGTGGGGGTAGGCCGTGCCTCACCCATGGCTACTTGACACACTCGTGTGCCCTCCCCATGGTCTTATACTGCCAAAACCAACACGGATACCAAGCATGCCCGTGTGCTAAGGCCGTGTCCTACAAGGTCATATGCTGCCATTTCTCACACGACCTATAGGCACGCCCGTGCCATGGTCATGTACTATTAAAGCTAGCTACTGACTTGTGCACCACGGTTAGATGGCACCCCCGTGTCGAGGCCGTGTGTAGTTTAAGCCACATTCTGCCAATTTACCCACGGTCTGAGGCACGCCCGTGTGCCCCAACCGTGTGATATTATAGGCCATTTGCAAGACCAAAAGGCCACCCAAATGGGTCATACCTACAAGCAACTATTCTCATCACATGTCATGCATATATGGCAACCAAATACATACCAAAATGACCATTTCATATGCATCAAGCCATACCAAAACATAAATCATATGAATCATTCATTCAACCATTAAAACAACTCAAAACTTGCCAAAACAAATGGCTAAGTTCATTTCTTAAACATATACACATATTTAGCCTATACATGCCATAATTAGCTATATATATTTTCAAAAGGGTACCAAAATGAGTTTAGTAGTGTGATGACGATCCTTGACGGTCCCGAGCCTTCAGTAGCTTTGACGACCTATAAAACAGAGAAAAACACACACACAGAGTAAGCTTTACAAAGCATAGTAAGTCATAATACAAATAAACTTAGCATAAATGCATATACGCATAAATTACATTGACACATAACATTTACTTAGCAAACTATCTCATATTGCTTCGATTCATATACTTGGACACAATTGCCACATTCATTCATACAAGAATCATATGTATATATATACAACTCTTTCTTAAACATTCTTGCATCTCATTCTCATTCTAATATTCAATCATACCTTTATTCAAATCAAAGTTATATAGGCACTTACCTTTTATACACGCTTAATGTACATGCCAAACGTATCTGAAACGAATATACATTCTCGTAATTGTTCAAAGCTCAGATTTACTCATTGAACAGTTTGGAATCTAATAAGATACTCGAAAACTCAGAATGATTGTAGAATACCAACGTCCCAGACATAGCTAAAATACTCATTCACTCATTCATAGCTTGTTTATAACTCATCAACCACAAAGGTTCAATACATACCTTATCTAACACATAATTATTCAACTTCCAAGCTATTCAATGCTCGATATTACATGTTTATCATCCTTTAATATTCATTCAACTTAATCGCACACTCAGTGCTATATACATAATTGAGGCATATTATCATCTCACACTTAGTGCCTATTCTTTTAATAGACTTGTCTCGATGTCGCACATACAGTGCCAATTCAATAAGCCGAAGCTTTCATATCATCGCACACACAGTGCTATTCATTTCTTATAATCGTACACTTAGTGCCCATTCTTTTAATCGACTTGTCTCGATGTCGTACACACAGTGCCAATTCAATAAGCCGAAGCTTTCATATCATCGCACACACAGTGCTATTCATTTCTTATAATCGTACACTCAGTGCCTATTCTTTTAATCGACTTGTCTCGATGTCGTACACACAGTGCCAATTCAATAAGCCTAAGCTTTCGTATCATCGCACACACAGTGCTATTCATTTCTTATAATCGCACACTTAGTGCCTATTCTTTTAATCGACTTGTCTCGATGGCGCACACACAGTGCCAATTCAATAAGCCTAAGCTTTCATATCATCGCACACACAGTGCTATTCATTTCTTATAATCACACACTTAATGCCGTGATTCATTGTCAAAACTTAAATGACATCGCATACTTAGTGCATTAATACAAAACCGAACTTAATTCGGTATCGCACACACAGTGCCAATCATAAAAGCTGAAGCTTCCATTACTTCGCACACACAGTGCTATTTAACTCCATCATAATTTCGATTACGTACATTTAGTGCCTCATTTCTCAACATCATACATGTAGCATTTCTAATTCAATAACTATCATTCAATTCCCATCACATAGATATAAACTAACAACTTGTATTATATCCGAACTTACTTACTATATTAAACTTATCACGAATTTATATGTATAATCCTCTCATAAGCATCCATTATCAAAATTAGTCATATAAATAATTATAATTTCATGCAAGTACGTTTATTGCATAGTGACTTACCTCGGATTCGGTTTATCGAAATGAAAACGACTACTCAGTTACTTTTGCTTTCTCGCGATCTAAGTCTGTTTTCCTCGGTTCTTGATCTAAACATATTCAGAATTAACCCTTTTATTCACTTATTCATTCAATCCATGGACACACATTTAGGGCTATTTGCAAATTAACCGTCATATTTGCACACTTTATCAATTGAGTCCATTTTTCTCAAAATATCAAATTCACAAAATCCACACATACACATGCTTAGCCGAATGCATATACATCTCATACAAGTCCATATTTTCCATCAAATTTGCTATTTTGTCCTTCAAATTACCATTTTCTCAATTTATCCCTATTTAGCTAAATTCATCAAAAATTCAAGAACAAAGTATGTTCATCTAATTCATATCTTTCATTTAACACCAAAAATCATCAAAAAGCTTAACATATTATCAATGGCATCTCACACAAACATTATCAATTCATCAAATTGAGACATGGGTTTTATAGCTCTTAAAGCAACGATTACAAAAAACGTAGAAATTATCAAAAACTGACTCAAAACATACCTTAATTTGAGCTTACAATAGCCGAATACCCAAACTTCATATTTCTTTCTCTTTTTCTTGATATTTTCGGCTAGAATGGATGAACACATCCACTAGCTCTTTCATTTGTTTTATTAATAACATATTATCAATCCATTTACTAAAATGTCCATCCAAGTAATAATTATAACAAACATGTAATAAGGGCATATTTGACTTTCATTCATCCACTAACTACATAGTGGTCTATTTGCTTCATAAGGCCTTTTCTTTTAAAAGCCACAACACATTGGTATTTTAACAAATAGCAAGCAACTTTCACATTCAATGCAATGTCATCCTTTTGTCAAATTAAACACACATGCGGACAAATTAACTTACGAAAATTTAGCACATGCTTAATCACATATCAAAGATACGGAAAATAATATTAAAATATTATACAGACTCGAGTTTGTGGTCCCGAAACCACTGTTCCGACTAGGGTGTAAACTAGACTGTTACATGAGGCACACGGTCTGACCGCACGAGCGTGTGACTTTACAGTGTTGAAGAATGTTTAAATTTTTGAAAAATTTTCATAAGTGTTCGGTTTAGTCCCGACCTTTTTCTAACACATGTTTGAGGTTTTGTAGACCTCAATAAGGGACTATATGATTTTGTTACAATATGTTTTAATGATGATAGTCTATGTGTTGTAAAATGAATGTGAAATGTTCTGATTGTTCAGTAATGCCTCTAACCCTATTCCGGCGACGGTTTCGAGTTAGGGGTGTTACAGGATATGTGATCAATTTCATACATACAACATTTATACAATTCACATATATACAACATCCAATTCAAACATATAAATATACACATTTTTGTTACACGAACTTACCTCGACAATATTCGTGAACTTGTAAGATACTAATCTGTAACTTTTTCTTTACTTTGATCTAGCTCCATATTTGGTCTATCCGGATCTATACGAGGAAATTTAACTCAATTTAATATAATTCATACTCTATTCAATCCAATTCACATCTTAGGCAAAAATACCATTTTGCTCCTATATTTTTATTTAATTCTAATTTCATCCCTAGGCTCGAAAAATGAAATTCATGCAACCCTCATTCCAAGCCTAATTGATTTTTACATGTAACATTAACAACCCATGTATTTCATAAAATTCAAAATTTTTTCATGAATTTTACATCTTTACAATTTAGTCCTTAAATAATAATTTCATCAAAATTCACTTTACAAAAGTTATTTATCTATCAATAACCTTTCATTTTCTACCATAAATTTCATAATTCATACGTACTCATCCATGGAAAAATCCTAGTACTTTGATAACTTTGCAAATTAATCCTCGAGATAGCTAAATTAAGCTATTACGATCTCGAAAATATAAAAATTACTAAAAACAGGACAAGAAAGCATACCTAATTGAGTAAAATAAGCTTGCTAGAACTCAATACCCATAGCTAGGATTTCCATGGATTTTCATTTGGGAAAGATGATAATATGTTGATATTTTATTTTATTTTATTATTTATCTTTCTAATTTTGTCCTTTTCTTTATTTAATTTTCCATGGATGAATCATCATACTTATTTACTAACCCCTCTTAATGGTTTACTTCCATATAAGGACCTCCAATTTTGAATTTCATAGCTATTTGATACCTATAGCTACTAGAACTCAACTTTTGCATTTTATACAATTTGGTCCTTTATCAAATTAGACATGTAATCAGTAAAATTTTCTTAACGAAATTTTTATACGACATTCCTATTATAATGCAGACCATGCAATAATATTAAAATAATTTTCCTTACGGAAATAGATTTGTGGTCCGAAAACTACTGTTCCGATTTCACTGAAAACGAGCTGTTACAGAAGTATTTAACTAGTAACATGCAGAAAGCGATTTTAGCTGGAAGCTTTTTTCTACATTTCACCTGAAAACACTTTCAGCTAGAAGCATTCTGATAAACCGTAAAAGTAACATATTTTAATCCCACATTTAGCATACTTTTGGATGATTTATTCCCTGAATTGTGTAAAAAGGTGCTCTTAATCCTTTCTTTTCATGTTTTATACTCAAGAAAGCACCTAGGGATGAAAAGAATGAGAAACAGGCCTAAAACAGACCAAATTGAGCCAAAGAAGAAATCGACACGGCCTGGGCCCAAGACCACACGGCCGTGCCTCCCTAATTTAATCTAACACGGCTTGGACCTTGAAACACACGGGCGTGTCTCTTCAGCAGACTCGACCACGACCTGAAATCGATTCACACGGGCGTGTGCCATGACCGTGTCCCTGCCGCGGCCAAGAGGAGTTTTACACAGATTTGGATACTTAGAGGCAAAGAAACACATTCCAAAGCCTATTCAAACACCCTAGTAGGAATTCCATTCAGATTAGGATACTTAGGGGCCAAGTAAAGCATTCCAAGAGCCTATATAAACACCCTAAGACTCCTTCAAGGGGCGGTTAGCTAGTCCAAGGAGCCGAACCGAAAAGGTCAGATTTGTGGGAATCACTCGAAGATAGCCAGTTGATTTATCTCAAAAAGTCGAAATTCTACTCAAGACGGCGGATTTCTCCTTCAATTCCTTCATGGAGTTTTAGGGATTTCTTATGTTTTGTTTTATCTTTTCTTCTGAGATGTTTTCTTTTATTGTTATGAACTAAACCCTTCGAGATACCTGAAGGGGATGAAACCTAAGACGGATCTTGTTATTTTTTTCTGAACTATATGATAAATATTTGATTTGTTATTAATTATGTGAGCTTAATTCTTGTGTTAATATTTTCAGGATATTGATTCAAGTTGAATGTGCTTAGGTGGTGGAGCAAAAGTCCCTGTCTAAGAGTAGATCTAGCATAATTAAGCGAAGTTGATCGCGCACCTAGAGATAGGGTTACGAGATTTTGTTGGATTAGGGTGAAACCTAATCTGGGAGTCCATAGATCGAGTTAATGCGATTCTAGGGGTTTTAATTAGAAAGAGATTTCAATTAATCAACCTAGGGTTAGACGTTATTCGCCTCGAGAGAGGGTTTAATATAAATTAAGGAATCCTATGGATCAAGTCAAGTAAATAAATCGTCTGGTTCAGTGTTAGATAACAAGTGAAGTCTAGGTGGATTCTTCCTAAGGGTATCATCTTAATCAACTGAGTTTTCCCAACAGTATTTCCCCAATTCATTCTTTTTGTCTTTGCGTCTTTAGCTTAGTAGCTAGTTAAATTTAGATTAAACAAACAACTTCCCTTATTTTAGGCTAGATAATAAAAAGAAAGTTAGTATTAGTACTTTTAGTTCCTTTGGGTTCGACAATCCGGTCTTACCTAAGCTATACTACTGTTCGATAGGTGTACTTGCCTTAAGTTGTTGTCAGAGTTAGTTTTCAGGTTCGATCATTCTCTTTATAAATTTTAAAACTCAACAAAACAACGATCAAGTTTTTAGCGCCGTTGCCGGGGAACTAAAATATTAAGAAAACTTATTTTTTGTTACTTTAGCCATTATTTTTATTTTAGTTTTAACCTTGCTAATTTTCTTTCTTTCTTTTCCAACACAAGTACCTCTAGTTTATGACTAGAAGGAACCTGAAAGGACCACTAGTATACGATAGTGATATTGAAGCTACTGCTCGCAAGAATCGCAGAGAAATTAGGCGAACCCTAAATTACACAGAAGAAGAGCGAAAAGGCAGATCCAATCCTACTGAAGGGATGGACGAGAATAATCCACCACCACAAGATGTGGCAGAAAATAATGTTCCACGTACTATGTATGATTATGCTAAACCTTATTTAGCAGGAGCAGAATCGAGTATTGTTAGGCCTGCTATAGCTGCTAATACTTTTGAATTAAAGCCTAACACTATACAAATGATTCAACAATTTGTTCAATTTGATGGTTTGCAGGACAAAGACCCGAATACCTATATAGCTATTTTTTAGAGTTTTATAATACCTTCAAAATAAATGGTGTTTCTGATGATGCCATACGTCTTCAGTTATTTCCCTTTTAATTAATGAATAAAGACAAACAGTGGTTAAACTCGTTACCACGAGGGTCAATCACCACATGGGATCAAATGACCAAAAAATTTTTATTAAAATATTTCCCACCGGCCAAAACGGCCAAATTATGAAATGATATCTCTTCTTTTGTGCAGATGGATTTAGAGACATTATATGACGCATGGGAGAGACACAAGGATCTCTTGAGAAGGTGTCCGCACCATGGTTTACCCTTATGACTCCAAGTCCAAACTTTCTATAACGGTGTAAACCCCTCAACGAGGTAACTAATTGATTCAGCCACGGTGTAACCCTAAACAATGAACTCTTGAAGTAGCCTGCGAGTTTATTGAAGAGATGTCACTGAAAAACTATCAGTGGCAGGTTACAAGGACAAAACCAACAAAATCAGCCGGAGTTTTCAACCTCGACGCAATAACCATGCTATCAACGCAGGTAGATATGATGAATAAAAAGTTTGATAGTTTGTGTTCTTCACAGGTACATCCAGTAATGCAGTGCGATGCAAGTGGAACTGTGGCGAATCCTGAATACCCACCCTACCAACCGGGCACAGAAAGTGAACAAATGAACTATATAGGTAATAATTTCAGATCTAATAATAACCCTTATAGTAATACTTATAATCCATGTTAGAGGAACCACCCAAATTTTTCGTGGGGAGGTCAAGGAAATCAAGGAAATCAGAGACAGCAACCTCCTCCAAATTTTCAAAATCAGCCCTATCCACAGGAAAAGAAGCCAAACCTTGAAGAGATACTGACAAAATTCATGGCAGCCACAGATACCCGTCTCTAAAAAATTGAAACAACGCTCGATAATCAACAAGCATCGATCAAAGCAATCGAGAACCAAGTTGGGGAACTTACAAAGTCAGTTAGGGAAATTACTAAGTCAGTTGGACAACTTGCAAAGTTAATTTCCAAATGACAGTAAGGGCGTCTACCAAGCAACACTGAGATTAACCCAAAGGAGCAAATCCAAGCCATAACAGCTCAGGAGAATGTAGGGTTAGATGAACCCAATTCAATACAAGAAAGTGAGGTAGAAGAAGATAAAGTTGAGGTAACACAAGAAAAGCCAAAACCGGTAATCAAAGAGTACCAACCTCACATACCTTATCCTGAAGCGTTAAAGAGAGACGATACAGAGGAACAGTTCGGTAAGTTTCTTAAACTTTTAAAGAAATTACATATTAACTTACCGCTTCTTGAAGCTCTTTCACAGATGCCAGATTCGAGGAAATTTTTAAAACAACTCTTGACGAACAAGCGTAAGTTAGACGAGGAGACACATGTGGAATTAAACGCAATGTGCTCAGCAATTCTACAAAATAGACTACCATGGAAGCTAAAAGATCTAGGGAGTTTTACAATTTCATGTTTAATTGGTAGACTAAAAGTTGATAATGCTTTGGCTGATTTAGGGGCAAGTATAAATGTCATGCCTTATAAAATGTTTAAGCAACTAGGACTAGGGAAACCTAAACAAACTAGGATGAGTATTCAATTAGCTGATAAAACTGTTAGAATTCCTAGAGGTATTATCGAAGATGTTCTTGTAAAAATTGATAAATTCGTTTTATGAGTAGATTTTGTTGTCTTAGACATGGATGAGGATAATTCGATTCCTTTAATTTTAGGAAGACCCTTTTTAGCAACTTCTAGGACTAAAATTGATGTTGGCACAGGAGAACTCATTTTTCATGTAGGTGACGAATTGATCAGTCTACAAGCTCTTGACTCGACCAAGACATCAATTGATGAAGGTGAGAAGGTAAATTCAGTTGATAACCAAGTTGTTCAACTTTCACCACAGGATCCACCACAAAGCCACAGACCTGAGCCGGATCATAGAACTTGTGCAAATAAAGAAGAACTATATAAGGAACGAAGCCTTAAGGTCAAAAAATTAGAAGCATGGAAAAAACACTGTAAAGAGGAACCGGATCCGCACGAAGCAAAACCAAAAGAGCCCCCAGAAAAGATCATCTGAATGTTGAACCATTTCAAAATAGGAGATCAGGTACTGTTAAAGAAGGAAGATCCACGAATTACCACGTTAGACCTAAATATAAACGAAGAAATCCCTCTTGAGGTACGCAATATCTTTCTATACGGAACAGTCGAGGTAAGCAATCCCATATTCGGTACCTTTAAGGTAAACGCTTATCAACTTAAACTTTATCATAAAAATAAAATTTACAACATGAGGGAAGATATTCAAACTTTTAAACCACCCTGATTTTTGCAAATACAAGAAAAGTCTAGCTTAAGACTTTAAACGAGCGCTTCTCGGGAGGTAACCCGAGTACTAACCCTATTTTTATTTTATTATTTTTATTTTTATTCAAATAAACCAAAAGTGCAGATTTCCAGACCACACGGCCTTGCATATGGCCGTGGCCGTGACCGTGTGGGCACCACAGGAAGGAACACAGGCGTGGGATGCACCTCTATTTAAACCCCCTTCTTCCCTTCTCTTTTTCAATTGTCTTTCTTCTTTCGTTTCCATTATTTACTTTTATTTTTATTTTTACTTTTATTTTTATTTTCTTTATTTTATTCTTATTCTTCATGCAATTTAGTTTAGCTTATGATACAGTAAAATCAGAACGGCTGCTTCGAGGATTCAATTTCAAACGGTTTGAGACGCTTCCCCATGTTCACCTCTAATCTTATCCGATTTCTTTTCATTGACTTCATCCAAAATTTAAGAAGTGTCACTTCTCCCCTTCTCTTTTGATTTTATTATTATATATTTATCTATCTTTGTACATTGAGGGCAATGTACATCTTAAATGTGGGGGGTAAAAGTTCCTAACTTTTTGCATTATTCTCAAATCCTTGAATTATATCTAGTTCTTAAGTAATTTTCTCATATTACTAATTAGGATGAAATTTATGATGATTTATGATTCCTATTGATATGTTTTTGAGAAAGTCATATTTAATTGTGCATTGATGATTTAAATTTTAAGATACTAGAGAATCAAGCATGATAAGTCTATTTTTCAAGAATAAAAAATTTTCTAGGTTGTCGAACTGAATTTGAATATTACCTTAAAGTTTGAAATTTATAGGGATTGATGTCAAATACCCATAACTTTTGTGAGATTTGAGCCTTATAGAGCATATATTCTTTTTCATGCTCACTTTATTGATTATGAGTGTGTCAACACTGAATTGTTATTCTAGAACTTGCCTCGATTATACATGTCAATACCATATTATTGATTTGATATACTGAGATGATAAAGGCACCTAGGTTTTAACCCACTCACTCCACTAAAAAGCCTACCTACATAATTAACCCCTAGTGAACCTTTTTGATCCTAACAATCCTTTTTATTGATTCACCACTAATATTAACCCAAAACCCCGTTCGTATTTGTTATCACCATTCCTTTGACTACCTTTCTATCGAGACTTGATTTGATAAGTTATTCAATTATAAAAGTTCTTTCTTATGTAATCTATGCTAACGTTATCTAAAAAAAAAATCGAAGTATATTCATTATTAGTTATATAATTAAGTGAACTTATATGTTTAATTTCAATATCTTGAAGAAGAAGCCCGTATTATTAGTATTTTCATGTGATGTAATTATTTAGATTATTAGTTCAATTCTTTTTCTAAAGTTAGGTAATTTGTCAGGTCAATCTCTATTCTAACCTTCCAATTCAGCCTTTATCCACACCATTAACCCAAGCCCCGTTACAACCCTGTTAAAGACCTTTTGATTTGTGTATCATCTCATATTACAGTGGTGGAGATTTGATTTTCAGGCAAGCCTATGGGATTAACTTTTCAGGTTCTACTTATGAGTGCTTTTTCCTAAACCTTAAACACTTCGAGTGCTTTGAGTGAATCTTTAATGAGGATGTCAATCCTTATCGGTTTTGAATCAGAGGTAATTATTTAGATAAAGGGAGACACCTATGTTTTCATGCTACAAATATATGACTTAGAATTGTTAGAATCTTTAAGAGTCTTTAAGTTAAATTATCCATGTATAAATTATCTATGAATTATGATGAGGCATTGTTAATGAGAATTATGAATTGTGGAAAGTTCATTTTAATTGTAAGTTGAGAATTTTGCTTAAGGACAAGCAAAAGCTTAAGTGTGGGGGTATTTGATAAACCGTAAAAGTAACATATTTTAATCCCACATTTAGCATACTTTTAGATGATTTATTCTCGGAATTGTGTAAAAAGGTGCTCTTAATCCTTTCTTTTCATGTTTTATACTCAGGAAAATACCTAGGGATGAAAAGAACGAGAAACGGGCCTAAAACGGACCAAATTGGGCCAAAGAAGAAATCGACACGGCCTGGGCCCAAGACTACACGACCGTGCCTCCCTAATTTAATCTAACACGGCCTAGACCCCGAAACATACGGGCATGTCTCTTCAGCAGACTCGACCACGGCCTGAAATCGATTCACACGGGCGTGTGCCATGACCGTGTCCCTACCGCGGCGAAGAGGAGTTTTACTCGGATTTGGATACTTAGAGGCAAAGAAACACATTCCAAAGCCTATTCAAACACTCTAGTAGGAATTCCATTCAGATTAGGATACTTAGGGGCCAAGTAAAGCATTCCAAGAGCCTATGTAAACACCCTAAGCCTAACCTTCAGGGGGAGGTTAGCTAGGCCAAGGAGCCGAGCCAAAAAGGTCAGATTTGTGGGAATCACTCAAAGATAGCCAGTTGATCCATCTCAAGAAGCCAAAATTCTACTCAAGACGACGGATTTCTCCTTTAATTCCTTCAGGGAGTTTTAGGGATTTCTTATGTTTTGTTTTATCTTTTCTTCTGAGATGTTTTCTTTTATTGTTATGAGCTAAACCCTTCAAGATACCTAAAGGGGATGAAACCTAAGATGGATGTTGTTATTGTTTTCTGAACTATATGATAAATATTTGATTTGTTATTAATTTTGTGAGCTTAATTCTTGTGTTAATATTTTCGAGATATTGATTCAAGTTGAATGTGCTTAGGTGGTGGAGCAAAAATCCCTGTCTAAGAGTAGATCTAGTATAATTCAGCGGAGTTGATCGCGCGCCTAGAGATAAGGTGACGAGATTTTGCCGGATTAGGGTGAAACCTAATATGGGAGTTCATAGATCGAGTTAATACGATTCTAGGGGTTTTAATTAGAAATAGATTTCAATTAATCAACCTAGGGTTAGACGTTATTCGCCTCGAGAGAGTGTTTAATATAAATTAGGGAATCCTACGGATCAAGTCAAGTGAATAAATCGTCTGGTTCAGTGTTAGATAACAAGTGAAGTCTAGGTGGATTCTTCCTAAGGGTATTGTCTTAATCAACTGAGTTTTTCCAACAATTTTTCCCTAATTCATTCTTTTTGTCTTTACATATTTAACTTAGCAGTTAGTTAAATTTAGATTAAACAAATAACTTCCCTTATTTTAGGCTAGAGAATAAAAAAAAAAGTTTATATTAGTACTTTTAGTTCCTTTGAGTTTGACAATTCGGTCTTGACTAAGCTATACTACTATTCGATAGGTACACTTGCCTTAAGTTGTTGTCAGAGTTAGTTCTAAGGTTCGATCATTCTCTTTATAAATTTTTAAACTCGACAAAACAACGATCACGTTTTTCCTAAATCGACTTATTCTCGCAATTATTCTAAAAATCAGCCTATTTTGATAATTTTATATAAAAAAGAGAGGGTATTTTTGAGTAATAAAGTCTGTTATATATGTTGAATTGTTAATTTTTCATGATTAATGAAATCACAATCAAATTAATTGATTTGAGTTTTCAAATTTGGGTCAGAATTCCCAAGTTTCAACATTTTAACAGTTATCACTAGCCATGGCAAATGGCAGATTCGACCTAAGAATTAGACCCGTAATAATTCAAAGGGCGCGATCCAGCCGTTGGATACATGCTTTGTCAAAGATCTCGCATGCAGACCAACTGTTCGTGTTTTTGTCATAGCAAAAAACCATGACCCAAAGCTAGCTTGATGATAATTTCCAGTCTTTCCATTTTGATAAAATTGCAATGATTTTTGAACGATTCTCGCCTTTTAGAAACCTGTTTAGCCTCCTAAACCAACAAGTTCGCTCCTTTGCACGCGACCCATTCCCCAACAAACTCACTCATTACCTTCACCGAGCCAAGCTCATTGACTCAATCCGACTCGCTCTCCGTTCCAACTCTTCTAACTCACTCAACCCTCTTCTCCAAACGCGCCTCCTTGACTCCTTCGTTGTTGCTAACGCTTTTCGTTCTGCTCCTTCAGCGGACTCTGCCATTTTTTTCTTTGAAAACCTTAAGCAAGTTCCAAACTTTGCGCATTCACAAAATACTATTTTTGCTTTTGCTACTGTACTTGCTAAGTTCAAGCGAACGGAGGAACTCAAGGCCCTGATCAGTGACGCTAAAGATGGAAAATTTAACAATGTTAAAGTCAGTTTCATGAACCTTTTGTTTTGGTATTCTACCGCTGGGGACCTTCAAGAAGTTTTGGAAACATGGGAAGAGTATAGGAATGAGGAAAATCCCCTATCAACAGAGGCTCACAACATTGTCATGGGGCTTTATGCTCAAAAGGGTATGAATTTTGAGGCCGTGGAAGCTTTTCGAGGTATGATTGATCAAGGAGTGATTCCAAATTCCAGGACTTACACGATTTTGATAGAGCATCTTGTAAGGTTAGGGAAGTCGGATGCCGCTATGGAAGTGTTCACTGTGTTGCCTTCAATGAGAATAAAGAGGACTTTGAAACAGTTTCTGATTTTGGTTGAAGGGTTTGTTGGTGGAGAACGGTTCGATGTGGTGAAAAGTTTGCTTAAAGAAATGAGGGAGGATGGGAAACTTCCTGGACGAGCAATGCGAATATATTTGCAACGAATGAAGGAGGCAGGGTTTGTTGGTGAGACGGATGAGTTTCTTGTAGAAATGTTGCCTGATGGAAGGATCAAAAGTGTAGGTTCTTGTGAGGATAGTAGTGACGAGGATAAGGATGAAGATGGTGATGATGATGTAAATGAGGGAGTTGATGTTCATACGGTCAAACTGAAACCATGGTTGGATCCAAAAGCTTTGGCAAATGCCTTAAAACAATGGAGTCCTGAAGTGGTAACTATATTAGAAGATGCTAAATTTGTGTGGACTAGTAGGCTGGTTTGCAAAGTTCTGAGGAATTTCACTTCACCTGAGACAGCTTGGAATTTCTTCTGTTGGGTAGCTTCTCAGCCAGGATTCAGTCATGACATTTACACAGTGCAAAGAATGATGACTCTACTGGCACGCCATGGAAATGTTGAATTAGTAGATAAACTTATAAATAAAATAAGGAGGGAGCAAATGATATTGCCTTTCAGCACCATCAGGTTGCTTGTTGAATTCTATGGCATTTCAAAGAATGCTGATGCTGCCTTGAAGGTCTTCCGTGATGATAGAACTCTCTGTGGTCACATATCAAGGTTCAATCTAATGCTTTTATATTCTTCTCTCTTGAGGGCATTAACAAAGTGTCGTAGGAATACAGATGCCCTGGATATACTTGATGAGATGATTCTAAATGGTATTTGCCCAGATATCCAGACATTTTCTGGGTTGATATATCACTTTGCACTACAGGGGGATATCAAAACTGTTCAGCAACTCTTTTCGATGATTAGACAGAGTGGTATGGAACCAGATGCCTATATGTTTAAGTTGTTAATCCAAGCTTATTGCAAGTGTCAGAGAGCTGCACTTGCATATAGAGTTTTTGTAGACATGAGAAATTCAAATTTAATGCCTGATGCTGCCACAAAAGACTTGCTCGTGAAGAGTCTTTGGCAAGAAGGCAGGCGAAAAGAGGCTGTTATTGTAGAAGAGGGGTATGAGGAGACTGATGGAGTCCTTCCACTGGCATTGCGTGGTCATGTATGGACAGTTAGCTCTGAAGATCTCACTAGAGTTTATAGTATTTATTCCAACAGTGTTATTGCCCCTGCATAGAGTTGTTTTCCTTCTACAAATCAAAGTATTTAGACTTTATTGTGGCAACCTTCATTTTTCCTGCAGTCTTTCAGGAATCTTAATTTTTGTCTTGTGTTATATCTGGATTGCAATTTGCAAATGTTAACTTGTTGAATCAAATTCTGAAATGCAATTTGATAGATAAGACTGGCTCAGCAAATAAGGCCAGAAAATTTTATCTTGGGACTTGTAGGTAAACATTGTTAGAGTTGCTTTTGGGATTTTACTGTCAGAATTGCTTTCAGGAAAGAAAGCCATGGTAACAAAAGGAAATGATGAGACTTTCATGTTGTTGGAGAATCTAATGGCAGTCTTAGAAATTGAAGGAAAGGAGAAGAGAAAATGGATTGATCCGAACATAGAGAACTTTTATCCCATCAATAGTGCTCTAAGCTTGGCAGTATTAGGCGAGGGCCTGCTCCAGGAGCATCCTCTGACTGGCCAAGCATGGTAGAAATCGTCTTTAGCTGTTCTGTTCTTATTTACTCATCCTTTTAGATACTAGAAGGCTCTTGGTCTTCCAGGATAGAAACAGAAATTGCTCAAGTCATCAGTCCAATGGTAGTTTTCATGAAAAAAAAAAAACAATGTTCAAGTTTGTTTTGCAAAACCGGGATTGATCTATTGTACATATTTTGCTTGGTTTTCATTTTTTTAAGATGTTTGGCTTGTCTTATTTATGTTAATGAAGAAAAGCAACAAATACATTATACATGCACACAATTTACAAAGAATTGTGCATTACTGAAAATATTAATTTTATTTATCCATGCTTTTAACGCCATTCTGATGGAAAGGGTTCTTCTGATCGCTGTGCATCCAGTTGAATTCTCAACAGATATGAAACTACTTCAGCCATGCTCAGTCTGCTTTCCGGTTCTTCTGCCAAGCAGTCGATGCTCAATTTCAACATCTGGCGTGCAAGTTTCATCCAGAGGTGTCCTTTCAGGTTAGGATCGATTATGCGATCAATTTCAGCATCTGCATTCTCTCCTTTCATGATTGTTAGTATTCTTTCTGATAATAGTACTTCCTTTTCATCCTGCATAAAAACTGCTGGCTTTCCTGTAATCAGTTCCAACAGAAGAACCCCAAAGGCATATATATCCATCTCAGGTGTCACCAAGCCATACTCAATGTATTCAGGTGCCTTGTAACCCTTTGTTCCGAGAGAACTCCACATCGATGATTTTCTGCTATCTTCTCTTTCTGCTGATCGTGCTAGACTGAAGTTTGAAATCTTGGCCCTCAAATCCCGATCAAGCAGCACGTTGTCACTACAAATATCTTTATGCACATATGCTGGAGTGGTGAAGTTGTGAAGATAATGAAGCCCATTAGCAACATCTAAAGCAATATGAATTCTATAACCCCATACCTGGAATTTCTGGCAACTCTTGTTTAGAAGCCATTCTTTTAAAGAACCATTCTCCATGAACTCATAAACAAGGTAAAAGACACCATAGTGCTCACAAGCACCACGAAGGCTTATTACATTGAAATGATTAATCCGTTGCAGCAAGCTTACCTCTTTATCTACAGCTTTGCTCATTTGTTTTATGGCTAGCAATTCTCCCTCGAGAACACCTCGATAAACAGAGGCACCCATCTTGTATTTGTTGCTGAAATTTTCTGTGGCCGCCTCTAGATCTTTGAAATCGTAAACTTTCAAATTTTGATCTATGCTCACCAGAACATCATTAGGTAACTCCCATTTCTTTCTCTTATCTTTTCTGGCAGCCTCCCTAGTTTTCTCATGATGTAAAAACATCAGCAGCAGCAAAAGGAAAAGTGCCAGCAAGGGAACTCCGATTGCAAGCCAAACAGTGAATCTTTTCCTTGAGGGTTTGATCACATCTATTGGAGTGGTGGGTGAAGAAGCGGGTGGTTGTTGAAATCGAATTATAGTTTGAGAGCTTGAAGGTTTGGTTGACAATGGAACAAGAACTGTTGTAAAGGGAAAAATAAGTGCGTCATCTAAATCAATTCCGTTTGCATCACCAACACTTTCCATACTAGCATTGAATCTCTTACTGATATCATAGATGGTGTCTTCCCAATCAACCACATAAGTCATTAGAAATTTAGTACCATTTAATGTTTGATTTCTTGTGGGACAAGCACATCTAAGTGGTACTTGTAAAACCGAACCAACTTGCAAGCCTGAATCACTATTCTCCTTATTAAGAGACTTGCAGGTCGACAACCCTTGATAGGTATTGTTGGCGATCGAAAAATAATCGACTTGCTTACTTGGAATGATGTAAGAAGTGTTGGCCTGATAGTACTGACCTGAACAAGAACAATTCACTGGAACAATCACCTCTTTGTTTGCAGGGAAGATTGTAGAAAGTGAAATATTGTTGATGTGTGCAAGCTCCGATGGATCTGCAGATGTAAGGTTCGAGATGGTTGAGATTGAGTCATAAGGAGGATAAGATTTGAATATCAGAAAGGCCTGACAAGATGGCTTTTCACCATTGCAAGTGTAAAGAAAGGCTGATGATGAGCCTGTTTCATCATTTTCGAAACAATTCAATATTGAGTTTCCTGAGTAGCTTTGCTGAGCATGGAACTTATGCATGAGAACACATAATAATATGAAGAAACAGAACCGAAACTGCTCCATGACAGGAAGAAGGGAAAACCGAAAGTGCTTAGATAGATTTGAGAAACAATAACATGGTTGCAAAGATGGAAGAAAAAAGGTTTTGTTGACTTGAATGTGCTAATTATTGGAGTCTTCCAGGAATATCAACTGCTCAGGCGCTCAAGATTATTTAAGATTAGGGGGAAATTCAAGCATGATGATTTTCTGGGCCAACTCTGAATGGATTGAAAATGACAAAAAGTTAAAGAAAACGAAAGTAGGAATCATCAAACAGTGTTGAAAATTTCCTTGGGTGTGAAAACCAAAGGTTAACAAACAGAAATACAGTGGGAGTTCTGGATACAGGAATCATGAAAATGATAGAATGAAATAAGATACAAAGGAAAAATAAGTTAATCTGTCCATGTCTGATGATGGCAGCTAAAAGGTTGGGAATATTGTAAAAAAAAAAAAAAAAAAAAAAAGGATGTCAAAGCAAAACGAGTTTTGTTCCCACTATAGGATGAGAACTAAATTACTGTTTTAAACAAGATATGAAACACGTTTCATATATAGGATTTCATTGTTCATTGTTCATTGTTCACCCTATTTGTCGCCATAGCTGATGAATTCCTCACATCTTATGCGCTTGTTTTTGTTCATATTATGAGAAACAATCTAGGGCCCTTGGGTTCACTAGTTGAACTCAGTGGCGCACGTTTTCTTATCAAACGCATTAAATCAGCTTGTGATTTCGTAAGAACTTAAAAAAAGACAACTAGCCTGTTTCTTTGGAATTCTAGGCAAAATCTAAATCTTGTGATCTTGAGAAATTCTCTCATAAGTTAGACTTTTAGATGTTGGTCGCCATGGTTTTTATATATATTTACATACAGATGAAAGGGACAACTCAAAGTCATTATGTCAGCAATGGGGGAGGATTCATTGGTTTGACTTTATTAAGGTGGTTGCTCTTTCATCAAATGAAACTGTGATAACCACCATAAACTTCCAACTTTCAAACCATTACGCAATCGATTCTAATATTCCCATGATATTCTTTTGCGGTTGAAAGTCAGGACTATTATTATAAAGCAAATGGAGCAAGAACCTTCTTTCATGTTCAATTATTAGTAAATAATGCAACTTCTGACTCAGTCAATCACCCAAGTTTCTCTGCCTCTTGTGTGCCATATTTATGTATTTCATGAGGATAAACTCCCAGAAGAAATGGTTGGAAAATGTACTTTTCAATTGTTTCAGGTAGCAAGATACAACACTGGAAAGAAGAATAAGCAAGCTATACCAAACCAATAACCAAAGCAATGGCAACCACATTGACAATTCTCTAATCCTCTGATTTTTGTTACCATAAGTAAACTTGCAATTACAAGACACGAGATGCCGGGTACAATGTCATCTCGCAATCTCTCAGCCACCCAATCAGGTGCAACGACGAATAGGATGAAACGAGAAACTATTTACAAACAACAAAAATTGTTTATCAGACAGGAGATGTGAAACAGTCATATATTATCACCACATTTGTATTAATAACCAACTAATATGTTAAATTCTTGTCTCTAACCTGGAAACGTTTGAGGAAAAAACAGGTTTAAGCAATGGCAACAAATGCAATCCAACAACCAAATTGCCCCCTGCAACATTTGCTGAGAATTTGTTAAATATGACTCATATTTCAATCAAAATTTGAGAAATAATTTTCTAGTTAAACTCTATTTATTTGTTTCAATTAAACTCTGATTAGTCAAGATTATTTTATTATTATTTAACCTATGAATTTAGCCTATAAATAGGCTCTTTTACAACATTAGAAAATACACCCATTAAGAGATTAGAACTCATAACACTTTTAGAGAATTTTGTGTTTACGTTTTGAGGGTTCTTTGCTTTTCGGGTTTCAGGATTTAGTTTTTATCTTCACTTTTATACTTTTCGTTCTTTTGCCATTATAGTAAAATTATCTTTGTCGTGGTTTTTTATCCTCTTTAGAGGGGTTTTTCCACATTAAAATTGTGTGTTCAATTTCTCAATTTCTTCCGCTATTTTTACTTGTTCGTTGCTTAATCAGGTCGATCCCCAACAAGTGGTATCAAAGCAAGTTTAATTTTTGTAGATCAGTCCGTTCAGAGATGACAGCAACAATGTTTGAAATTGAGAAGTTCGATGGTGTCACAAATTTTAATCTGTGACAAGTTCAGATGATAGCAATTTTAGTTTAAACTGGATTGAAAAAGAATGTTATCGGGAAAAAACTTGAGAATCTAAATCAAACATAATAGGAAGAGCTTGATAAAAAGACCTTGTCTGCAATCCAGTTGTGCCTCGCGAATACTGTATTGTAGGAGGTATTGATGGAGAAGACTTCATCCGCTTTGTGGAAAAGGTTAGAAACTCTTTATGCAACTAAATCTCTTGCTAACCATTTGGTGTTGAAACAACGTCTATTTACGTTTCGCATGAATGAGCGAGAGCTTCTTAGAGATCACATCAGTTAATTCATTACTCTTTTAAATGATTTAAAGAACGTTGATGTTCAGATTGACGATAAATATCAGGCTATGCTATTATTGTGCTCTTTACCCCCTTCATACAGGTCTTTGAAAGAGACCTTGATTTATGGCAATGTAACATCCCTTACCCGTCTCCAACTTCGGGACTGGATACGAGGCATTACCATGTTTAACCTTGCTTGAACATGCATTATCGGGCTGTAAAATTTTGCTCCGACTTAAACTTTTCCTTCTTAATCATAACATGTATATTATGGGCCTACGTAGTCCTAAACACCCATCCGGAAGATTTCGGAGTTCAACTAGAAACTTTTGCACTTTTTTAAATTTTTTGCCTAAACAGGGGCCACACGACCCGTGTTATCCAAGGGACACGCCCGTGTGCCCATAAGACATGCCTGTGTGCTCCACCCATGGTCAACATTGACTTATTACACACGGCTGAGCACATGCCCGTGTCTACAACCCGTGTCTTTCACACGGCCTGGACACACCCGTGTCCTCTGCCCATAGAGCTCTCTGTTATGATGTCATCATACCCTTAATAACACACATCCATGGCACACGCCCGTGTATTGGACCGTGTAACGAATCGTATTCTCGTAAATTGGTGCAGGGGACACACGGCTTCTTAACACACTCATAGGGTTGGTCGTGTGTTTCACACGGCCTAGACACACGCACGTGTGTCTACCCGTGTGGACAATTTGAGGCTATTTTCCAAGCCAATTGCCACCCTGAAACATCAACACACTTATACCAACTCAAGCAATACATAACATAGTCTTTATACAATATGCATAACCCTCGAAACATTTCGTGTAGAATTCATAAAACTCTTCATCAATAGGATATGGAACATAACAATATTAACCAAGTATACAACTCACGATATGACATAACTTAAAATGATCAAAATCCTATACATGCCATACTCAAATTAAAAGAAACTTGGCTATACAAAAATAATGATTGATAGTGTGATCCGAGCTCCGACGTCTTTGGTCCCCGAGCTAGCTTGGCGATACTACAAAGAAGAAAGAAAAGAGAAGAAAGTAAGCATATAGCTTAGTAAGTTTGCATGAAATCTTACATAGCAACATAATTGCTCAAATTAAACTCATTCATCATGAAGCATGAATACATAAATCTCAAGCGCTTAAGTTTACTTACTCATACTTACTCTTACTCATACTTACCCATCACATTAAGATTACCTTAGTTGTATTTACTCATGGTACTTGTATCACTCTTTACATAGTCTAGCGCTTAAACTACCATGAACAATAACTTGAATCTTTACCTTCCTTAACTTGAATGGAATTATCTATCATTCTTATATAACATAACTCATCATCAACTTTACTTACTTTGCTCTTAGTCATATTTCATGCTTACTCTTTTGCCTGTTGAATTTCTCGAAATACCAGAGGATACTCAATCTTATCAAACATGTCTCTCGATGCCAATGCCATATCCCAGATATGGTCTTACATGGGATCGCCTCTTAGTGCTGATGCTATATCCCAAACATGGTCTTACACGGGCTTTTTTAGCTTGATGTCGATGCCATGTGCCAGACATGACTTACACGAGATCTTCCTTAGGTGTTTCCTTTTGAAACTTACCATTGCCTTGTCTTGACATGGTCTTACATGGTATCTTTCCCTTATGAACTCACCAATGCCATGCCTTGGCATGGTCTTACATGGTATCCTTGCATTATAGTAACTTATCAATTCCATGTCTTGACATGGGCTTACATGATATCCTTGCCTTATTCGATGCTGATGCCATATCCCAGACATGGTCTTACACAGGATCTACGTTCGGTGCCGATGCCATGTCCTAGACATGGTCTTACACGGGACCTACATTCCTTGATGCCGATGCCATGTCCTAGACATGGTCTTAAACGAGCTTTCCTTGTCTCATGTTATGACATAAGTATCCTCGTTTCTAAGACTTCAACCGGGACTTCTATTTACTTGTTCTCTTTGACTTCCTTATTAAGGCATTATTAATCATCTTCATGAAAATAACATACATTAATAACATAGTAAGTAGTTTAATGATAATACACATGAAACTTAAATTCATACAAACTTACCTCTGTACTCCAAAATAGATGTAGATGTGCAATTTAGTCCACAACTTTGTTCTTGCCTCAGTTTCGGTCCAGGCTTCGTGTTTCTTGATCTATAATAACAATTTAAGTTGTTTAATACTTACATTGACTAAATTGACTCATAACTCATGCTTTGGCAAAATTTACAATTTTACACCTAAACTTTCTCAAAATTACACTTTTGCCCCTAGGCTCGTAAAATGATTTTCATTCAACTTTCTTGCGTTTCAAGCCTAGCCGAATCATTTTCTCAACTATAGCAACTTTAAAATTTTTACTATTTCACCCATATATGACATTTTTATAACTTTTACAGTTTGGTGCTTTTATGGATTTTTCATGAAAATCGCTTAGAAAATGATATTTATCGTACCTCAAACTTACATATTCTTCCATAAGATATCAAAATACATGTATGTCACACATGGGTAAATTTTTAAACATAAAACCTAGCTCAAAATATGGCTAAAAATAGCTAAACTGAGCTATGAGGATGCCAAAAATACGAAGAACATTAAAAATGGGGTTAGGATGCACTTACTATCAAGCTTGGAAGATGAAGAAACCTTAGCTATGGTTCCCTTGTGATTTTCGGCCAAGAAGAAAGAAGATGGACATGATTTTGGCTTATTTTTCCCTTTCAATTCTTTAATTTACCAAATGACAAAAATGCCCTTAATGATTATTTCTTAAGATTTTTCCTTCCTATGTCCATTTTTGTCCATATCATATAATGGTCTAATTGTTAAATAAGGACCTCTAATAATTTTTATAATTCTATTTCATACTTAAATCTTCTAGAATATCATATTTTCTAATCCTTGTAATTTAGTCCTAATGGACAATTTGTTCACTAATTAATAAAATTCCTTCATGAAATTTTCACACAACCATGAAAATACCTCATAAGCCTTATAAAATCATTTAAACACATATTTCTTCTTTAGATTTATGATCTCGCACCACTATTCCAACTAGGTCCTAAGTCGAGCTGTTACAATTCTTCCCTTTTAGGGATTATCGTCCCCGAAAATCTTACTAGGCAAAAAGGTTTGGGTACTGACTCTTCATAGCCTCCCCAGGCTCCCACGTAGCCTCTTCTACCCTATGTATCTGCCATAAGACTTTCACAAGAGCTATACTTTTATTCCTTAATTGCTTAACTTCCCGGGCTAGAATCTTAACTGATTCCTCACCATAAGTTATGTCGGGTTGTATCTCAACCTCTGTCGGTGTGATCACATGCGAGGGGTCTGATCGGTAGCATCGTAACATAGACACATGAAATACATCATGAATCTTTTCTAAATCAAATGACAAAGCCAATCGATAGGCTACCGGCCCTATCCTCTCGGTGATCTCATACAGTCCGTTGAAACGCGGATTTAATTTGCCTTTTCGGTCGAATCTAAGAACTTTTCTCCATGGCGACACTTTCAAGAAAACTCTATCACCGACTTGATACTCAATCTCTTTTCTTTTTAAATCCGAGTAGGATTTTTGTCGATCAGAAGCAGCTTTTAAGAAATCTCAAATCACCTTTACTTTTTCTTCAGTTTCTCTAACCAAGTCAACCCCGTGAATCTGATTTTCCTTAAGCTTAGTCCAATATAAAGGCGTTCGAAACTTACGCCCATTTAAACCTCATAAGGCACCATTTTCAAACTCGACTGAAAACTATTATTATAGGCGAATTCTACCAAAGGTAGGTATTTCTCCCAGCTGCCTTGAAACTAAAAAATACAACATCGTAGCATATCTTCAAGTATTTGTATTACCCTCTTCGACTGTCCGTCAGTTTGGGGGTGAAAAGCCTTACTAAAACTCAACTTTGTGCCCAAGGCCTCTTACAACTTTTTCCAAAATCTGGACGTAAATCTCGGATCTCTATCCAATATAATTGATAACGGCACTCCATGAAGCCTTACAATTTCCGAAATGTACAAGTTTGTCAACTTATCAAGGGAGTAGTTAACTCGTACATGTATGAAATGGGCTGACTTCGTAAGTCTATCGACTACAACCCATACAACATCTCTCTTACTCGGTGTCAAGGCAAACCCGTAACAAAATCCATGGTAACTCAGTCCCACTTCCACTCGGGTACCATAATAGGTTGAAGCAAACCCGAAGGTACTTGGTATTTGGCCTTTACTTGCTAACAAATCAAGCATCTTAAAACAAACTCGAAAATATCTTTCTTCATACTCGGCCACCAGTACCATTTCTTCAAATCATTATACATCTTGGTGCTACCCAAATGTATAGATAAGCATCCGCTATGTGCCTCATGCAAAATTTTACGAATGAGGTCATCGTTTCACGGTACACATACTCGGTCCCTAAACATTATACATCCGTTTGAATTGATCCAAAAATTGGACTCAACACCTAACTCGCATTGTACTCTTTTGGCTTGCAATTCACTGTCACCTTTCTGAGCCTCATAGATCTTTTGGAGAAACATCGGTCTAGCCCTCAACTTAGCTAGAATAGAACCGTCATCAGACAAAGTCATTTATGTATTCATAGCCCTCAAAACAAATAAGGATTTTCTACTTAAAGAGTCGGCAACTACATTTGTGTTCCCCGGATGGTAATCAATGACCAACTCATAATCTTTTATCAAGTAACCATCTTCGTTGCCTTAAATTCAATTCCTTTTGAGTCATCAAATACTTTAAGCTTTTTTGATCGGTGAATATCTGACATTTTTCACCATACAAATTGTGTCTCCAAATCTTCAATGCAAAAATAATAGCAACTAACTCTAAATCATGCATTGAGTAATTCTTCTCATATGGCTTTAACTGCCTGGAGGCATATGCTATCACCTTGCCTTCTTGCATAAGTACACAGCCCAATCTGTTTAAGGATACATCGCTGTAGATCACAAATTCTTTTCCCGACTCAGGTTGCACTAGAATTGGAGCCTCTGTCAACATTGCCTTTAATTTCTCAAAACTCTGTTGGCACCTTTCCGTCCATTCAAACTTTACGTTTTTCTATAACAGTTTTGTCATTGGAGTCGCTATCATAGAAAACCCCTTGACAAAGTGCCTATAGTAGCCAACTAAGCCCAGAAAACTTCTAACTTTGGATACATTTTTCGGGGGTTTCTAATCAACAATGGCTGAGATCTTACTTGGGTCAACTTGGACTACATCTCCCGAAACAATGTGTCTCAGAAATCCAACTTCTTTGAGCCAAAATTCACTTTTACTGAACTCAGCGTACAGCTGATTATCTCGTAGAATCTATAAAATTGTCCTTAAGTGCTCAGCATGCTCAAGCTCATCTCGAGAATATATCAATATATCATCAATAAAAACAACCACAAACTTATCTAGATATGGCAGAAAGATACGGTTCATTATATCCATAAACACCGCCGGGGCATTAGTTAAACCAAAAGGCATGAAAAAAATTCATAGTGCCCATACCTTGTCCAAATACGGTCTTCGACACATTTGAGTCTTTTACTCTCAACTGATAGTATCTGTAACATCCCTAAATCGGGGCCCTTGCATTTCGTGTGGTTGTATGTGTATTGTTTGATAGGTATGTTAGTTTGGACTATTTTAGGGTCTAGCTAGGGATAGGCCAGGGTCATAGCAAAAAGTTGCGTTTTGGGCTTCTAGAGGAAGGGAGCTGTTTGAGCTGGGTGTTAAAAGTAATTGATGAGAAGTTAAGACACAAGAAGTGCCTTGGAAACGTGGCAAGGAGGTGCCACTTAAGGCTTAGAGAGGTGACGCCTCAAGGGGAGCAAGGGAGCCTTTTTGACGCCAAGGCTAGGGAGGTAGTATGCTCAGGATAGACTCTGTTGGATATGTGTTGAAGGAGTCAACACATTTGAAATGGGTGGAGAAGAGAAATTGTAGGGGTTTGACTCATTCAAATCGGTTTGAATGAGTGGCCAGGAGAAAATTTAGGGGAGGGACATGGGAGCTTAGTGTTAGCCGAATGCCAAACACTAGGGGGAAGGGAGAAATCAGTTTGGGTAGCTAGGAGTGTGCCGAATTTTATTTGTAGACTTAGGGGAGCATTTTTGGCTAGCTTGAAGAAACATTTGTTCTCTTTATTTCTTTTTGGTCAAAACCGAGGTACCTGTAGTATTTTGTTGCATTTTCTTGCTCTCTTAGGAACCAAAATCGAAACCTTTCTCTAAGTCTCCTCTCATTTTTCATTTTGTCTTTTATTTTTTCTCTTCTCTGCTTCTTTGTGTTCGGCCGAATCCACCCTTGCTTACCACCCATCATTGTGATTCGTTTTCTTGCCATAACCACTTTAAGCCGAAAATACCATACCTATTCCCTTTTCACTTTCAATTTCATCTTCCCTCTTGAAACCCTTGTAGCCGAATCTCTCCAAAGCCATATCCCTCTTCTTTGTTCTTCTTTTATTTGTGTAAGCAAGAGCCGAAACCATTACCCTCCTTCCCTTTTGGTTCTTTCTCTTCTTTTGGACCACAGTCAGAACCTCTTGGATCCCAAGGGCATTCTATATGTTTCTCTTTTCGAAGAATCTACTCTAGTCGAATCTCAACCCAAAGTCAGGTAAGATTCCATTATTTTTTTCTTTCTTCTCCTATGTTTTTGATGGTCGAATCTTCTCCCATCTCTACTCTCTTCCCTTTGTCATTTTCTATAGGAAAAAGCCAGGATTTGGTAATTGTGTGGGCAGTGCTTTAGCCGAATACTCTTGGTTCTCATATTTGTTCTTCAGTTTTTGTAGTAACAGATCGTCATCATCCATCCACTCTCAATCGGTTTCGTTAAAGTGTTATGGTAAGGGTTCCTGCCGATTCCATCTTTTCTTATTATGTTAAAATGCCGAAGGCAGTAGCTAATCTTATAAGTTCTTGGCCGATTGAAGGGGGGACTCGTCTTCGTGTTACTTCGGCTTTTGCTTGGTGATTGTAAGGTGTTGAGGTAAGGGGCGAGCATCTTCTCATGCTATTTCTTTCAGGATTTCATGATCAAAGCCGAATGGCTATTTGCTAATAGTGATGTGTTTGGTCAAACATAGGAAGGGGGTGACGTATACGTTGGATTCTTGGGACTTGCTCAGCTCGTAGTTTAGATCTTGGTCTTGAGATCTATCGATCTAGGTAAGGGGTCTATTTCTTCGGGTTAAATCTCCATTCTTAGTTATTCGCTGTGTTAATCTGACTCAGTGACCAAAGGTGTTATGGACCCTAATGCCAGCCAAGCGTTAGGTGGGGTTAGATCTGAGACCCCAGCCCTTAATTTCAAGAAGAGGGCTATATCTGCAGTTCGTGATTGGTCACTTGGGTGTGGACCAGCATCGGAGCAGGAGAGTAGACAGATCGCGGTAGTGTTGATTGACGAAAGTACTGACGTAGAGAGCGTCGTATTACGAGTAACCAGGTGTGTAACTCTTACACACTTCATAGATTAATAAGATATTATGTCGTGATTTGTTAAAAGCCAGAATAATGGTAAAAAATGTTGAGCTACCCCTGTGGGTAAAAACGAGGACTCCAGGTAAGTCCACTTTGTTTGAATATGTTAAAGGCTTCTGCTGAAATTGTAAATGCACTATTATAATAGTTGAGATAGTTGAGCATGAGTATATTGCATTGATAGCATGTTCATGAGAATGGGTTGATGAGAGGAGGGGGAAGATATGATTTCAGACTGTCACCAGTGGTTTTGACCACACAGTGGGTGGGCCTCGCTTTTCGTTATATTGTGACTAAGTCTTAGCGGTCTTGACCACCAGTGGTGTTGACCACATATATCTATTTTGTGATTCGTCCCTGTGGTTTGATACCACCGTAGGTTGGCCCCACATAATGATACGGGATTGTCACCAGTGGTGTTGACCACATATATATTATTTGTGACCTCGGTCACCAGTGGTGTTGACCACATATATTATTTGTGACTTCGGTCACCAGTGGTTTTGACCACCAGTGGTGTTGACCACACGGGGTAGATACAGGAGTTTCGGATGGTTAGGTTTTGGGTTGCATGGCATACTTATTTATTTACAAATCTGTGTAAGGGCTACTATTATTGGGATGGGGATTTATACACTGAATCTCGGTGACTCACCCCTTTCCGTTAACATTTTCAGGTGATTCATAGATCGCAAATGTAGAGCCGGGATGGACTCGAGGTGGCCATGCTTAGCAGTTCGTTTTTATTTTATTGGTTAATTTCGAACTTACTTTGCTTTAAATATTGGTTTTTTTTTGATTTTGTAATAAGGCCACTAAATTTTACTTTGGGTTATTTGCTTTGACAAATTATCATTGAAACTGCGTTAAACATTAAAGCCTGTTTGAAAACAAAAAGTACCTAGGAAATGAATGTTTTCACAAACTTCAAAGAATTTTGGGAATTTTCCAAAACTTCATCTTCGGATAATTAAGCGAACTTGTAAGATTTACAAAGTAACTAGAATCTCTTTAAAGCAAATTTCGAAACGGTTTTAGCAATCTATTTAAATCAATTCGGCTTTCATAAAATCAAAAGTTTTCCTTAAATTAGAGACGACAATTTATTTTCAAAATTATTTTTCTTCTCTGTGACATACCAGATTCGATCGTAGCATTTTGACCGGGTTTGGGGTGTTACAATTGTGGTATCAGAGCCAAGATCAAAAGCTTGGCGTTGGGCTCGAGGCCCAAAATGTTTTCAATAAAGGGTTTACAAAATAACTGTGAAGGAAAATGCATGTTCTGGGAAGCATGGCACCTGAGTCTCCGGCACTAATCCACAACAGTAAGTCCACTAACTATCGATTACAAGGTTTAAATAGTTGTGATATGGATGCTAGTAATAGGAATCCACTTTAGAGACTGAAGCCCATAGGATTGTAGGAACTTACGAGAACAACTCTAAGTTATTCATAAAAATGTGCTGTAATAACAGTGGAAGAAAGCTAATACATAAAATATTTAAATCAGATTAATCCGGGAACGATAGGCATGAGCACCCGAGGACGTGGGCATAATACACGCGGGCGTGGTAGAGGTAGGATGACTGTATCGAAACCGGTAGGGTCTGGCCATGGGTCAAATAATGAGGTACCGCTGCCGCCAGCTGTGGGCGCTGAGTTCTAAGATCAGACGGGTGGTGATGACGCGGTGTCGCAGGTGATGCTGCGGGTTCTGGAGAGAGTAGCTGGAGCAAGTGGAGGTACGACGGCTTGGAAATTAGTGTCTGAACGACTCGAGCCAATGGGGCAGAAGTATTTCGGGGTGTTTTTTGTGTGGCTCCCAACACAGCAGAATACTGGCTAGAGGCGACTGAACGTATAATGGAAGATTTGGACTTTACGGTTGAGGAGAAGCTGAAGGGAATAGTGTCTCTTCTCTGGGATGAATCTTATCAGTGGTGGCTCACGATTCGGGATGATGCAACAATTGATGACATCATTTGGTATTTCTTTAAGGCAGCTTATCAGAGGAAATACGTCGGGTCCAGTTATATAGATGTGCAGCAGAAGGCGTTCTTGAATCTGGTTTAGGGGAATAAATCAGTATCAGAGTATGTGGCAGAGTTACTTCAGCTGAGTCGTTATGCTAGGGGTATCATGGCTACGAAACACGAGCACTGTGTCAGATTTGAGGACGGGTTGAGAGATGAGCTGCGGATGTTGATTGCCCCGCAGAGGGAAAGAGAATTTACTGTCTTAGTGGAGAAGGCCAAGATAGCTGAAGGGGTGAAGCAGTCGGTGAGACGGCATCAAGATAGACGCTGGGGTTAGAGGAGTGCTGGGTCGTCAGGGTCTGCCGGAAATTCGCAAAAAAAGGGCTAGATTTGACGGGTCGAGCCAAGCTGCAGAGCCTGTTGCTACTACTCAGTGGCCACCACGGTGTGCACGTTGTGGGAAGACTCATTCGGGAGAGTTTTGGACAGGAAACAGAGGGTGCTTTGAGTGTGGGTCAATGGGGCACCGGGTAAGGGATTGTCCACGGAGATCAGCTAGGATTCAGTCTGAGGGTCAAAGACGTATGCAATTCAGGAGGGATGGCCAGCAACCATAGAGGGGTCGCGGTCCGGCCAGGGGAGGTAATGGTTCTGGTCGAGGTCGTGGAGCACCGGGTAGGGGTACTGGGAATACTGAGGCAAGACAGCCTAGGTTGGTGTATGCCACGAAGCGTCGAGAGGAGGGTGATGCACTGGACGTCATAATCGGTACGTTTTTAATTTTTAGACAACCTTATACTGCTTTGATAGATGTTGGGTCGACGCACTCCTATGTTGCTAGTAGTGTAGTGGGAACTATGGACTTAGCTTATGAGACTTCTTCTAGGGAGATGACTGTAATTAGTCCTCTAGGTCACTCTGTAGAAGTAAAAAAATTGTATAGGGATGTACCCCTAGAACTTCAAAGGGTAGTGTTTCCGGCTGATTTGATGGAATTGCCATTCGGGGAATTCGATTTGATCCTAGGGATGGACTGGCTAGTAGAGTACCGGGCAAGTTTGAACTGCGCAGCTAAGCGCATGGTATTGAGAACTGTTGAGGGTGAAGCGGTGGTGATGATAGGTAATAGAAGAAATTTTCTATCCAATGTGGTATCCGTGTTGAAGGCCGAGAAGATGGTGAGGAAGGGATGTGAGGCGTTTATGGTTTAGGTTTGTGCATTGGAGGCCAAAGAAATAGCTGTGGGAAATGTCCGAACGGTGAAAGAATTTACTAATGTATTTTTGGAAGAGCTTCCGGGTCTACCTCCCAATCGCGAAGTTGAGTTTGGGATAGATCTGCTACCAGGAACTACGCCAGTGTCTATTGCCCCATATAGGATGGCGCCGAAGGAGTTGGTGGAGTTGAAAGCGCATATTTAGGAGTTGTTGGACTGGGGTTTTATCTGGCCGAGTGTGTCACCTTAGGGAGCGCCTGTGCTTTTTGTTAAGAAGAAAGACAGAACAATGCAGATGTATATAGATTATCGTCAGCTGAATAAGTTGACGATTAAGAATAAGTATCTGTTACCGAGGATACACGGCCTGTTTGATCAGCTGAAGGGAGCGTCAATTTTCTCTAAGATCGATTTGAGGTCAGGGTACCACCAGCTTAAGGTAAAGGAGGCTGATATCTATAAAATGGCATTTTGCACTCGATATAGCCATTATGAGTTTTTGGTAATGCCGTTTGGGTTGCCTAACGCGCTGGCAGCATTCATGAACATGATGAATCGGGTTTTTCAACCGTACTTGGATCGGTTCGTCGTAGTGTTTATAGACGACATCTTGGTGTACTCGAAATCGGAGGAGGAACATGATGCGCATCTACGTGTGGTTTTACAGATTCTGAAAGAGAAGCAGTTGTTCGCAAAGAAATAGTGGTGTGCTATTACGGTAAGTCTCTCTTTGCTTAATCTGTTGCATTGTGTTATGCGTCTGATGAGGGGTCTGTTGCACTTTTTTTATTAGGTGAAAGGCAATAAGTGATTGGTGCTATTGCAGAGAGTAGGATTTGCGATTTTGGTTGTTAACGGTAAGGGGTTCGTTAGATTATCAACGTTAGATTTCGATAGACTTTGATTGAAGGATGAAACAAGTGGTTAAGTGAGTGTTTTGTTAGTTGATTTTTAGGTTCTGGAGGCGTAGGGGAGCTTACGCGTCAAAATAGAACTAGGTGTGTACCTGATAAACCGTAAAAGTAACATATTTTAACCCCATATTTAGTATGCTTTTGGATGATTTAGCCCTTGATTTATGTAAAAAGGTGCTTTTAATCCTTTCTTTTCATGTTTATACTCAGGAAAGCACCCGAGGATAAAAGGAATGCAAAACAGGCTTAAAACGGAGTAATTGGGCTTTAGCAAGCAATCAACACAGCGTGGCCCAAAGCCCACATGACCGTGCCATGCTAATTACCTAGAGAACGACCTCAACTATGTAACACACGGCCGTACAGCATCCATTGATCAGACGGACATGCCTGGTGATCTACATGCCCATGCCCAAATCGACAGACCTGAAGCACTGCCTGAATCTTGACTCACACGGCCGTGCCCAAAATGATAGAATTGAGACACGGCCCAAACACAATTTACACGGGAGTGTGTCATGGCCGTGCCCCTACCGTGGGAGAGAGCAATTTCACTTGGATTTGGATGCTTGAAGCCAAAGAAACATACTCCTAAGTCTACTCCAACACCCTAATAGTAATTCTACTTGAAGGAGATACTTAGGAGCCAAGTATAGCATCCCAAAGGCTATATAAACAACCCAAGGCAAACATTGAAGGAGGGCTTTTAGCAGAGGCTTTTGGTCGAAGCTTTCATTTTTTAGGGGATCACTTGAAGATAGTCAGTTGATCTATCTCAAGAAGTCAGAACTCCATTCAAGACGGAGGATCTCTCCTTCAATTCCTTTAGGGGGTTTTAGGGATTTCTTATGTTTTGTTTATTCTTTACTCTTGAGATGTTTTCATATTTAGTTATGAACTAAACCCCTCAGATACCTGAAGGGGATGAAACCTATGATGTATTTTGTTATTTGATTTCTAATTATATGATAAGTACTTGGTTTGTTCTTAATTATGTTGCTTAATTCAATCGATGTGCTTAGGTGGAGGAGGAGCAGACCTACCTAAGAGTAGATCTAGCATAATTGAGCGGAGTTGATCGGTAGCCTAGAGATAAGGTTACGAGATTTTGTAGGATTAGGGTGAAACCTAATATGGGAATCCATTGATCGATTATCGCTTCCTTGGGGGTTATTATAAGAGAACGAGAGTTCGATAATTAACCTAAGGTTAGACGTTATTCGCCTCGAGAGAGGGTTTAATATAGGTTAGGGAGTCTCACGGATCAAGCTAAGTAAAGAAATCATATGGTTTGGGGAATAAATAATAAGTGAAGTCATAGGTGGATTCTTCCTGAGGGTATCGTCTTCATCAACTGAGTTTTCCTAAAGTCTGCCTCCAATTCATTCTAGTTTAATTTTTCATTAGTTTCATAAACCAATCACTCCATATTTCAGGCTAAATAATAGAAAGAAAGTGAGTAGTAGTACTTTTAGGTTCCCTTAGGTTCGATAAGATATTCTTGCCTAAGCTATACTACTGTTCGATAGGTGCACTTACCTCTGTTGTTGTCGCAGTCAGTCTACAGGTTTGATCACTCTTTTATAAATATTAAAACTCGACTATTTGACACGATCAAGTTTTTGGCGTCGTTGCCGGGGAATCCTAAAATATGAAGAAAGCTCTATTTCTATTACTTTAGCCATTATCTTTATTTTTAAATTTCTCTTATTTTTATACATATATTTTTGTTTTTTTCTAAATTTCTTTCTTTCTTTTCATAGCAGGTACCTCTAGTTTATGACTAGAAGAAATCCAAGAGGACCATTAGAATACGAAAGTGACATTGAAGCTACCACTCGCAGAAATCGCAGAGAAATTAGACGAGCCCTAGACTATCAAAGAGAAGAACAACAAAGATCCAATCCTACTGAAGGGATGGATGAGAACAACCCACCAAATGTGCAAGAACAGAATGCTCCGCATACTATGATGATTATGCTAAACCTAATTTGATAGGAGCAGAATCTAGTATTGTTAGGCCCACTATAGCAGCTAATAATTTTGAATTAAAGCCTAACACAATACAATTGATTCAACAATTTGTTCAATTTGATGGTTTGCAGGATGAGGATCCAAACACTCATATATCTAATTTTTTAGAATTCTGTGATACCTTCAAAATAAATGGCGTTTCTGATGATGTCATACGTCTTCGGTTATTTCCTTTTTCATTAAGGAACAAAGCGAAGCAATGGTTGAACTTGTTACCACGAGGGTCAATCACCACATGGGATCAAATGACTGAAAAATTTCTTTTAAAATATTTTCCAACAGCCAAAACGACTAAATTTAGGAATGACATATCTTCTTTTGTGCAGAATGAAGAAGAAACATTATATGATGCATGGGAAATATACAAGGATCTCCTACGGAGATGCCCACACCACGGATTACCTTTGTGGCTTCAAGTCCAAACTTTTTACAATGGTGTGAATTCTCCAACTAGGCAAATGATTGATTCATTAGCCGGTGGAACTTTGAACAACAAAACTCCTGAAGTGACTTACGATTTTATTGAGGAGATGTCGTTGAACACCTATCAATGGCAAATTACAAGGGCTAAACCGACAAAATCAATCGGAGTTTTTAACATAGACGCAGTGACAATGCTGTCAACACAGGTGGAGTTAATGAATAAAAAGGTTGATAATTTATGTTTTTCACAGGTACATCCAATCATGCAATGCAAAGCGAGTGGGAATGTGGTGAATTCTGAGTACCCACCTTACCAACCAGGAGCAGAAAATGAGCAGACAAACTATATAGGTAACAATTTCAGATATAATAATAATCCTTATAGTAACACTTACAATCCAGGTAGGAGGAACCACCCAAATATTTCGTGGGGAGGACAAGGAAATCAAAGGCAGCAACCTCTTCCAAATTACCAAAATCAACCTTATCCACCAGAAAAGAAGCTGAGTCTTGAAGAGATGCTGAAAAAGTTCATGGCAGACACAGATGTCCATCTCCAAAGAACTGATGCAACACTTGATAACCAAGAAATATAGATCAAAGAAATCAAGGAACAATTCGGGGAAATCACTAGGTCAGTGGGACATCTCACAAAGCTTGTTTCAGAATGTCAACAGGGATGTCTACCAAGCAATACAAAAATAAACCCAAAAGAACATATACAAGCCATCACATCTCAAGAGGATACAAAGGTAGACAAGCCCACCTCAGTATAAGAAATCAAGGAAATAAAATGTAAAATAGAGGTAGCACAAGAAAAATCGGTAAATAAAGAGTACCAACCTCGAATACCTTATCCCGAAGCATTGAAAAGAGATGATTCAGAGGAACAATTCGGTAAGTTTCTAAAACTTCTAAAGAAATTACAATTAACTTACCTCTTCTTGAAGCTCTTTTTCAAATGCCCGATTCAAGGAGATTTTTAAGACAGCTCTTAACGAACAAACGCAAAATAGATGAAGAGCACCATGTGAAACTTAACGTAACATGCTTAGCAATGCTACAAAATTGACTACCACAAAAATTAAAAGATCCAGGGAGTTTTACGATTCCATGTTTAATTGGTAGTTTAACTATTGATAATGCGCTAGCTGATTTAGGGGCAAGTATAAATGTCATACCTTATGCACTATTTAAACGACTAGGTCTAGGGAAGCCCAAACAAACTAGGATGAGTATCCAACTAGCTAATACAACTATTAGAATTCCTAGGGGCATTATTGAAGACGTTTTAGTAAAAATCGATAAATTCGTTGTCCCAGTAGATTTTGTTGTTTTAGACATGGATGAGGAAAATTCAATCCCTTTAATTTTAGGAAGACCTTGTCTTGCAACTACCAAGACTAAAATTGATGGTGCCACAGGAGAAATCATACTTCGTGTAGGAGATGAATCAGTCAATCTTCAAGCTCTCGACTCAGCCAAAACAATAGAAGATGAAGGTAAGAAAGTCGTTTCAATAGATAATCAAATTATTCAAAATTCATCGCAGGAAACATCACAAAGCATCAAAACTGAGCCAACACAAAATTGTACGATCAACAATTTAGAAGAGCAGAAGTTACACACCAAAGAAAAGCTGAATCCACTCGAAGTAAAACCTAAGGAACCACCAGAAGAGCTCATAGGGGCATCAAATCACTTTAAAATAGAAGATCAAGTGATGTTAGATAAAGCCGATCCTTACATCAGTTCAACAGAACTGAAGAAAAAGGAAGAAATACTCCTTCAAGTACATGATGTTTTCCCACACGAAATAGTCGAGGTAAACAATCCAATGTTTGGCAATTTCAAAGTAAACTCTTCTCGACCTAAACTTTGTCACAAAAATAAAATTGTCAGTAAGAGGGAAAATATTCAAACCTTTAAACCTCCCTAAAATCTTCAAGGTCTAGGACAGTCTAGCTTAAGACTATAAACGAGCACTTCTCGGGAGGCAACCCGAGCACTAACACTTTTTATCTTTCAAAATTATTATTTTTTTCTTTTCTTTCCTTTTCTCTTCTCTCTCCACATCAAAAACAAAGATACAAGTTTCCAGGCCACACGGCCTTACACAAGGCCGTGTCCATGGCCGTGTAGACCACCAGAACCACCACACTGATAGAGTAGAGCCGTGCAAGTCAGTCTGACCACCCCTAACGTCACGGATCCAACCACCCACAGCACGGGCACCAGTAAAAATAGCATGGCCGTGCCTCACAACCGTGCTAAGACAGTGACTTATTGAGCACGGGCAGACCACGCCCGTGCAGTCCATCCGTGCTCACATCCTGGCCTTTTAGGAACGGGCGTGCAACCTAACAAAATGGGTGCGGAAGAAAAAAACACCCCATAACACGGCCGTGCGATACAGCCGTGTGAATCGACACACCCTCGATACACGGGCGTGGGAACGTGCCAGATTTGAAATCCTATTTAAATCCCCACAGCCCTTCCTCTTTTTCCCATCTTCTTTCTTATTCCTTATTTCTCTTTTCTTTCAAATTTTTCTTCCTATTCGTAGAAAAGGTCCAAGACTCTTGAGCAACACAAAGATCATGTCGAAGAAACGTAAGCATCGTCTCCTCAAAAGAGACCTCAACATGAGTTCATGCCGACAGCTTCACTTAATTGACACGCCAAGGGTTTCTGAAACTTTTTCAGTTCTATTTTTCTTTTCTCGTCTCCTTTATTTTCCTTATCTATACTTCTTTTCTACTTAATTTAATTTATTTCATATTAGTTTCTTGGTTTTAGGTTCTAAAGGTTTCTAGGGAATCACACACCATAGCCTTCGAGGTCACACCCACTTCGCAAACCATCCAATAATAAGGACTCCTTAGTCCATTAGTCTTTTCTTTCAATTTCAGTTTTCTTCTTAGTCTCCTTCTTTTTATTTCCTTAATCTTTAAATATATTATTAGTATATTATTATTATTTCTCTAGATCTCTTGGCTATATCTCGCATTGTGCTACCCAATTTCTTCATCTAGCAAATTATTTTTGGTAGCCACTCTACTGAGCCCATAGAAAACACCATCACCACCACATCAAGATGCGGGGATCATCCAGATTTCAGAGAGTATTACTTTTCCCACTTCTCTTTTTGATTTGGCATCTAATTATCATTATCTATCTTTGTACATTGAGGGCAATGTACATCTTAAATGTGGGGGTAATAGTGCCTAACTTTTGCATAATTCTCAAAACCACGAAATTAGTCTTAATCTTAAGTATTTTCTCATATTACTAATTAGGATGAAATTTCTAATGATTCATGATTTTGTCAATATGTTTTAGAATAAGTCTTAGTTAATTGTGCATTGATAATTAAATTTGAAGAATACTAGAGAATCGAGCATGATAAGTCTACTTTCTAAAAAATTAAAATTGATAAGTTGTTGAACCTAATTTGAGTATCACCTTGAAGTTCAAAATTTATAAGGATTGATGTCAAAATACCCATAATTTTTTGTGAGATTTTGAGCCTTATAGAGCATATACCCTTTTTCGCGCTCACTTTAATTAATTATGAGTGTGTCAACTGTGAACTGTTATTCTAGAACTTTCCTTGTTTATACATGTCGAGACCACACTTTTGATTTGATATACAGAGATGATAAAGGAACCTAGGTGTTAACCTATTCACTCCACTAAAAAGCCTACCCATACAAATTAACCCCTAATGAACCCCGTTGAATCTTAACAATTTTTTTTATTAACTCACCCACTAATATTAACCCAAAATCCCTTTGTATTTGTTATCAACATTCCTTTGACTATCCCTCTATCGAGAATTGATTTGATCATTTGCCGAATTAGGTTATTTCAATCACCAAAGTTCCTTCTATTATGTTATGTTTATTTTAGTTTTTCTTAAAAAATCCAAGTATATTCAATATTAGTAGTATAATAAAAGAGCTTAGAGCATTTAAAACTCCAATTGTTAAAGAAAAGCTCAGTATTAAAGTATTTTCAAAATTTGAGTGATGAAAATACTTTTATTATAAAGTAATTATCAATAGTAGATATTGTTAGTTTTTCATTCGATGTAAATATTCATATTTAGTTCATTATTTTTAGATTAGGTAATTAGTCAATTCAATCTCGATTATAACCTCTAATTCACTATATCCACACCTTTTAACCCTAACCCGTTACAACCTTGATTAAAGACCTTTTGATTTGTGTATCATCTCATATACAGTGGTGGAGATTTAATTTTCAGGCAAGTCTATGGGATTAACTTTTCAGGTTCGACTTAGAGTGCTTATTCTTGAACCTTAAACACCTTTGAGTGACTTGAGTGAATCTTTTGTGAGGATGTCAATCCTTGTCGGCTTTGAATTAAAGGGATTCACTTAGATAAGGGGAGATGCCTATGTTTTCATGCTATAAAGGTATGACTTATCGTAATTGAATCTTTAGGTTTCTTTGAGTTGAATTATCCATGTATAAATTATCTATGAATTATTATGAGACATTGTCGATAGGAATTATGAATTATGGAAAGTTTGTTTTAATTATAAAGTTGAGAATTTTGCTTGAGGACAAGCAAAAGCTTAAGTGTGGAGGTATTTGATAAACCGTAAAAGTAACATATTTTAACCCCATATTTAGTATGCTTTTGGATGATTTAGCCCTTGATTTATGTAAAAAGGTGCTTTTAATCCTTTCTTTTCATGTTTATACTCAGGAAAGCACCCAAGGATAAAAAGAACGCAAAACGGGCTTAAAACAAAGTATTTGTGCTTTAGCAAGCAATCAACACGGCGTGGCCCAAAGCCCACACTACCGTGCCTCGCCAATTACCTAGAGCACGGCCTCAACTATGTAACACACGACCGTGCAGCATCCATTGATCACACGGACGTGCCGGTGATCTACATGACCGTGCCCAAATCGACAGACACAAGCACGGCCGAATCTCGACTCACTGCAGTCGTGCCCAAAATGACAGAATCGAGACACTACCAACCACGATTTACAGGTGTGTGTCATGGCCGTACCCCTGCCGCGGGAGAGAGTAATTCCACTTGGATTTGGATGCTTGAAGCCAAAGAAACATACTCCTAAGTCTACTCCAACACCCTAATAGTAATTCTACTTGAAGGAGATACTTAGGAGCCAAGTATAGCATCCCAAAGGCTATATAAACAACCCAAGGCAAACATTGAAGGAGGGCTTTTAGCAGAGGCTTTTGGCCGAAGCTTTCATTTTTTAGGGAATCACTTGAAGATAGTCAGTTGATCCATCTCAAGAAGTCAGAACTCCATTCAAGACGGAGGATCTCTCCTTCAATTCCTTCAGGGGGTTTGAGGGATTTCTTATGTTTTGTTTATTCTTTACTCTAGAGATGTTTTCGTATTTAGTTATGAACTAAGCCCCTCATATACCTGAAGGGGACGAAACCTATAATGGATTTTGTTATTTGATTTCTAAATTATATGATAAGTACTTGGTTTGTTCTTAATTATGTTGCTTAATTCAATCTGATGTGCTTAGGTGGAGGAGGAATAGACCCTACCTAAGAGTAGATCTAGCATAATTGAGCGGAGTTGATCGGGTGCCTAGAGATAGGGTTACGAGATTTTGTCGGATTAGGGTGAAACCTAATATGGGAATCCATTGATCGATTCTATGCTTCCTTAGGGGTTATTATAAGAGAACGAGAGTTCCACTAATTAACCTAAGGTTAGGCGTTATTCGCCCGAGAAAGGGTTTAATATAGGTTAGGGAGTCTCACGGATCAAGCTAAATAAATAAATCATATGGTTTGAGGAATAAATAATAAGTGAAGTCATATGTGGATTCTTCCTGAGGGTATCGTCTTCATCAACTGAGTTTTTGTAACACCCCAAACCCGGTCAACACACCACGACCGAATCTGGTATGTTACAGGGGAAAAAGGATTTTGAAAAAATAGGTTTAAGTTTAGATGTTTGATGAAAACACTTTGCGAAATTGTGTATTTGAAGAAAAACTCGAGTAGGCTTGATTAAAATCTGTTGGTGTATTTGAAAACCCGAAATTTTGAAAACTTAATTAGATGTGTAGGTAAAACTAGTTTATCTCTTTTAGAAGTTTAAGTTGTTTCTTATTATTGCTAAAACATTTTGACTTAGTGGAAAATCGTGTTTAAGTAAAAAAAAAACATTTGAGTTCACTTTATCCCAAATCATAGTGTGATACCCGATGGTATAGCCTAAAATATCGCTTTTGTAGTTTTGAAATCGTTATCTTTCCAAGTTTTAGCACATTTTAACCTAATTAATTTGTTAAAGCATATTAAACATCTACTTTAAGCATAAACAAAGCAAAACATAATTTTAAAAGGCCATTTACAAACCCAAAAAAAACCAAATAGTAATAAATAAGCTTAAGTACCAAATTCTATAAAAGTCCGAACAACTCCTTATTTAAGCATGGCATGAGCACCTCGAGTCCATCCCGGCTCCATGTCCGCGCCTAAGTGTCACTGAAATGTCAAAAGAGAGAGTGAGTCGCAAGACTCAGTGTATAAGTCCCTCTCCTGGTATAACATGCCAACACACATCATAACAAAGTAATGCAAGTAATGCACCCGATCCTAACCAACCATATCACCTTTTCTACCCCGTGTGGTACCAAACCACTGGTGGTGCCAAACCACTGGTGACCCAAAGTCACAATATCCATAATGTGGTGCCAAACCCTTTGGTGACCAAGTCACGAAGAATCCAATGATGGGGCCAACCCATCGTGTGATACCAAATCACTAGCGACGATCCGTATCTCATAAGTGGGGCCAACCCACGGTGGTGTCAAACCACGGGGACGAGTCGCAATGAGGTGCCAAACCTCACGGTGTCCCAAAGACACGGTGTGATACCAAATCACCGGTGACCGCGATCACAAATCCGATGATGGGGCCAACCCATCGTGTGATACCAAATCATGGCGTCAATCCCGTATAATCAAGCGTGGGGCCAACCCACCGTGGTACTAAGCCCTTTGGGACGAGACGCCGAGGTGCCAAACCTCCGTGACCCAAAGTCACAAAATATCGTTTGTGGTACCAAACCCTTTGGAGGTGCCAAACCTCCGTGTGTCCCAAAGACACGGATATCATATCCCCTCCTCTCATATCACCCAATAGCATATCATACTAAATGCAAAATCGTGCAATCATGCTATCATGCTCACATGCTTAATATGGCATCTCAAAGTATGTACACCAATAATCATGATATCACATACCATTACATATCTCATAATGAAACGGACTTACCCGAATCCGTATCCATACCTCAATGGATATTAAATCAGTCAACCACACTGTTTCATTTATACAATCAGGTTATCACATTACTCAGTTAAGAAAGTGTGTTGGTTTACACACCTAGTATATCGCAAGCCTTAATCCCAAAGAACCCGATCTAAATCCTCAATCCTCTTGTTCCTAAGAAAACAATCGGCCAACCATGGGTTAATTACTTAAACCATTCGGCCATAACCAAATAAATCAAAGGGTATATCGATTTACCCTTACCTTAAACTTGATTTGGTTTCCTACCAAATCCGAACCCAACAATGGTTCTTCCAGCAATCGGCTTCACCCTAGAAAGAAAGAATAGTTAATCCATTAACAGCTTGACTTAACGAGGACTAAATGAATAGACTAAAAACTACTCTTACCATCACTTACCGTTTGCTTAACCGATCAATAAGGCTCCTCCCACTTGTTCCCAAAATCCGGATGTCCTATAAAGAAATTGGTTTACACATTAGATCAATATCCTTCAACCAATAACAAAATCGGCCTTCATCTAAACCACAAAATATAAGAACGAGAGAGGGGAAAAATGGCCATTCGGCCAAGCTCTTACCCACTACCAGCCGATTGAAAACATGCACCCAACAACACCCACTATTCGGCCAACAAAACACCACTAGGAGAGAAGAAAGATTCGGCCAAACAAAACACAATTGAAGGAAGGGAAATTCGGCAACACAAGGGAGGGATTCGGTTTGATTTTTAGACAAAAATAAAGCACAAGAATTACAATTTCGGGAAGAAGAAAGTCGGCCAAGGTTTGGAGAAGAAGAAAGAATGAACAAGAGGTAGGTGCTCTCGGTTTTGAGAGGAAAAGAAATAGAGAAAGTGTTTGGAGAGTGAAGTTTCGGCTTACACAAAATGAACAAAAGAAAGAGAAGTGGGAGAGAAGAGAACTTTCGGCTACCAATGACAAAATCGGCAAGGGTATGATTGTTGAAGCTTTCGGTTTGAATGAAGAAGAAATGGAGAGAGCGAATGGGGCATTTGATTGGCAACACAAAATGTAGAAACATAAAAGTGCAAAGTTTGGCAAATAAAGTTGCTTTGGGTTTCGGTTTCAAGGAGCAAAAATGGAAGGGGTTTTTCGGCTTAGGCTATTTCCAAGTGAAGAGAGCTTTTGCTAGCTTTTGACTAAACGAAAATCAGCTTACCAAAAAGAATTTGTGACCGAAAATGCACATTTGCCCAAATGCAAATTCGGCACCCTCCTACTACACCAAAACCGGCCACAACACCCCTCCAAAATCTCCTCAAAAACCGGCCAACCACCCCCCAAACACTCCCAAGCCTCCAATTCAAATTACCTTGACCAAGTCCACCTCCACAATTTGCTTTCCACCCACCATTTGAATAGGAAGACTTAGTCCAAGGCAGAGTTCGAACTGCCTACAACTCCTCACTTCCATGCCGTCAAAATGAAACAAAAAGGGAGCACTCTGCAGCTTGAACTCAAGACCTCTCCCCCCTTGCACTTGACGCCACACACACAAGCTCTAAGTGGCGCATGCTTTGCCACTTTGCTAGCTCTTCACTTGTGCAACAATTCACCAAATAAAATACATAAGACCCAGCTCCTTCAGCCCCTATCACATAAAGCTCAAAAACAAAAACTTCTCCTACCACTCGAGCTTACACCTAGCTTATAATCAAGCCCCAAAAACATCGAAATAACAACATAACACATCAAGCACATGCAGCAAAGCCAAAATAAAATAGCCCCTAACCCGGGATATTACAGTTCTACCCCTCTTAAAAATAATTTCGGCCTCGAAATTACCTGATCAGAAGAGTTGAGGGTATTGCTGTCTCATCACATCCTCGGGTTCCCACGTAGCTTCTTCCGCGCCATGATTCTGCCAAAGAACCTTAACCAAAGGCACAAACTTCCTTCGCAGAACCTTCACATCCCGATCTAAAATCTGTACAGGCTCTTCCTCCATGGTCAAATCTGGGTTTACCTCGATCTCTTCCACTGCCACCACGTGCGATGGATCTGAGCGATATCGCCTAAGCATCGAAACGTGGAACACGTCATGAATCTGACTTAGCTCTGCTGGCAACTCGAGCTGATATGCAACTGGTCCCACTCATCTCAGTACCTTATATGGCCCAATAAACCTCGGACTTAGCTTGCCTTTCCTCCCGAACCTTAACACTTTCTTCCATGGCGAGACCTTCAGAAAAACTTGATCTCCCACAGCAAATTCAATATCTCTTCGCTTAAGATCGGCATAGGACTTCTGCCGGTCCGAAGCTTCCTTCAATCGAGCCTGAATTAACTTAACCTTGTCTTCGATCTGAACAACCAACTCTAGCCCCAACAACTGACGTTCACTTAACTCTGTCCAACAAGAAGGTGAACGACACTTCCTACCGTACAACGCCTCATATGGTGCCATCTTGATGCTTGCTTGGTAACTATTGTTGTAGGCGAATTCAGCTAACGGTAGATACTCCTCCCAACTACCCCTGAAATCCAATACATAACCCCGTAACATGTCCTCCAAGATCTGTATAACCCTTTTATTTGCCGTCGATCTGCAGATGAAATGCCATCTTTGAAATCCAATCGCGTACCAGAGCTCGATGCAACGCTCTCTAGAACCTTGCGTAAATGGGATCCCTATCCGAGATGATCAATCTCGGCACCCGTGCGATCTCACAATCTCGACACATACTGACTTTGCCAACCTCTGCGGTGAGTAATCCACCCTCACAGGAATAAAGTGAGTGATTTAGTCGATCGATCCACAATTACCCAAATGAATCCTTCTTGCTTGGTGCAAGCGGTAATCCACCGACGAAATCCATAGTTATCCTTTCCCACTTCCATCGAGAAATCTTCCTTTGGTCAAGCAACCGACAAGATGGCGATGCTCACCTTGACTCACGACATGTCAAACACTTCCTACAAACTCGTCACTTCCTTTTTCGGATCTTACCACCGTAACTATTCTCCGAGATCCCTATACATTTTACTACCTCCAGGATGCATAGCGTAGGGGCTGCTATGTGCATCCTGAAGAATCTTCTACCTTAACTCAGTGTCTCTCGGCATACAAGCCTTCCCCTGAAAACACAGCACCCCATCACTAGACAAACTGTAACCCTCCAAACCATCATTCTGCACTTGTATCCTCTGCGCGCTCAAAACCTCATCCAACAACTACTTTTCTCTGATATGCTCAACCCAAGTAGGCTTAACCTGCAGCTCTGCTAGAATACTCCCGTCATCATACAAACTCAAGTGGGCAAACAACGCTCTTAAATCCGAAACAACCTTACGGCTCAACGCGTCTACCACAACGTTAGCCTTGCCCGGATGATACTCAATTGAGCAATCGTAGTCTTTCAGCAGCTCGATCCATCTGCGCTGTCTCAGATTCAAGTCTTTCTGAGTCAGAAGGTACTTCAGACTCTTGTGATCCGTGTAGACAATTGATCTCTCTCCGTACAAGTAATGCCTCCATATCTTCAAGGCAAAGACTACAGCCGCTAACTCCAGATCGTGCGTTGGATAATTGACCTCATGTGGCCTCAAGCTGCCGGATCGTAAGCCACAACCTTCCTTCTTGCATCAAGACACAACCCAAACCAGTATGTGATGCATCGCGAAGACATCGTGAATTCCTTACCGACCTTAGGTTGAATCGAACCGAGCTTGGTCAAAATCATCTTCAACTTGTCGAAGCTCTCCGCCGCTTCTCACCCAAATAAACGAAACCCTTTTCTTAATAATTTGGTCATTGGTACGCTGCGATTAATGAAAACCCTCTACAAATCTTGGTAGTATCCCGCCAAACCCGTAAAACTTGAACCTCACTCTCGACCTAGGCGACTTCCAACCCAAAACCGCTTCAATCTTTCGAGGATCACTCTAATCCCTCACCGATACTATATGACCCAAGAACGTCACCTCCTAAGCCGAATTCGATTTCTTGAACTTTGCATAGAGTTGTTTCTCCTCAAAATCGCAATACCACCCACAAATCGCATCATGCTCCTCCTCGGTCCTTGAATATACCAAGATGTAAATCGATAAAAACCACTACTGAACCGATCTAAATACTCACTGGAACACCCTATTCATCATATCCATGAAGGTCGTCGGTGCGTTAGTTAACCCAAAGCGGTATAACTAAGAACTCAAAGTGCCCATACCGAGTACGAAATGCCGTCTTGCGATATCCGCCTCCTTCACCTTTAATCGGTGATACCGGACCTTAAATCGATCTTGAGAAAATCGACGCACCTTCTTGGTGATCAAACAAGTCATCTATCCGAGGCGGTGGATACTTATTTTGATCGTCGACTTATTCAGGTTGATGTAGTCTATACACATCCGCATAGTCTTGTCTTTCTTCTTGACAAAGAGTACCGGCGCTCCCAAGGCGAAACACTTGGCCCGATAAAGCCTCGGTCCAACAACTCTGGATTTGAGCCTTAAGCTCCACTAACTCTTTAGGCGCCATCTCATGCGGAGTTATAGATACTGGTAGCTTTGGGTAATGATCTATCCCGAACTCTACCTCACGATCTGGTGGCAAACCCAAAAGCTCCTCCGGAAACACATCAACAAATTCCCTAACTGTCCGAACCGTCTCCACAGTAGACTCTTTAGCCTCTAAGGCATACACATGTACCACATATGCTTCACTGACTTTTCGACCATCTTCCGGCTTTCAGAGTAGATACCACATTGGATGATAATTCCTCCTATTACCGATCGTAACTACTTCATCACCCATAGTTTTTTGGAACCATGCGCTTAGTTGCAGAATCCAACTTCGCTCGGTACTTAACCACCATCCATCCCGAGAATCGATCGAACTCCCAAACGACAATTCCATCGGATCACCCACGAATACTACCCTTGGAGTTCTAGAGGTGCGCCTCTATCTGACTTATCTACAACTACAGAGTGACCTAGAGGGCTTATTACGGTCATCTGCCTAGAAGATATCTCAGAGTCTAAATCCATGGTCTTCACTATGCTACTTGCAACATATGAATGTGTTGAACCCACATCAATCAAAGCAGTAAATGGAGAACCAAAGATTAAAAACGTACCGGTGATGACGTCCGGTGCGTCGCCCTCCTCTCGGCGCCTCGCCGCATACACTAGCCCCAGCTGTCTGGCCTCAGCATTACCTGCACCTCTGCCCGGTGCTCCTCGGCCCCGACCAGAACCATTACCTCCTCTGCCATTACCTCGGCCCCTCTGCGGTGGTGGTCCGTTGTTCCTATACTGAGTACGGCCCTGATTCTTGGACTGAATCCTAGCCAACTTGCGACGGATCCCTCACACGTGGTCCAAATGAGCCACACTCAAAATAGCCTTTTCCACCCGCCCAACATCCTCTCCAATGAGCTTTCCCACAGCAGTTACATCTGCGGTGGTCCTCGCTTAGCAAACAACAAACCTACCGGATCGATTCGCCCACTCGGTCTAGCCCTTTTCGTGGATTACCCGATGACCCGTAAGATCCAAAGCTCCTCTTGTGTCGATTCCTATCCATGCCTTGCCTCACGAGACTCTTTAATACCCTCGACCACCTTCGCCTTTTCAGCGTAACAACAAATTCACGCTCCTGCCGAGGCGCAATCAACAATCTTAATTCATCTCAGCCATCCTCAAAACGAACACACCTCTCGTGTTCAAGAGCTACCATACCACCGCATACCGACTCGACCTCGTAAACTACGCCTCGATGTTACGACGCATTTGCTCTCGAACTAACCTTAGAAATGCTTTCCGTTGCTCATTAATGTAGTTAGCTCACGCGTACTTTTTACGATAAGCGACCAGAAACAATCCCAAGTCGGATCTTCTTCTGCAATTGTCTCGAACAAGTGAGCCACCACTGGTATGACTCATCTCGGAGAAGTGATACTATCCCCTTTAATTTTTCTTCAGCAGTCAGGTCTAGATCGTCCATTATCTGCTCTGTCGCTTCCAGCCAATATTCAGCAGTGCTAGGAGCAACACCCGAGACACCTCGAAAGAATTTAGCCCCATTTGCCCGAAGTCGCTCAGGCACAGATTTCCTAACTCCTGCGCCCCCACCTACTCCAGCTACCCTTTCTAACACTCGCAGCATCGCCTGTGACACTACGTCATCCCCAGTCTGTTCTTGAAACTCACCACCTCCGGTGGTGGCGGGCCAGTATCTCATTCTCGACCCTGACCGGATCCTACGGTTCGAAGCGTCATCCGACCGCTGCCTCGTCCACGACCACGCCCACCTCGGGCACTCATGACTAAATCTAAATCGATTTAATGAATTTTATGCATCGATAATTATTCCAATTGTTTTAAAGCAAAGTCTTATGAATATTAAAGGAGCTTTGTTTTCGCGAGTCCACTAAGTCCTATCAGCTTTAGTTTCTAAAGTAGTCTTACTATCACTAGCCATCCAATCACATCTCATCGATATCATTATCACAAGCAATAGTAAGGGTACTTACAGGCGGATTGGTAGATGGAGACTCGGTGCCATGCCTTTCACACCATACTTTTTAAAACATAACACTTAAAACATTTGAGACTTTTGAAACATTTTGGGCCTTGGGCCCACAAGTCGAACTCCTTTGAACTTGGCTCGATACCACAATTGTAACAAACCCCAACACACATCATAACAAAGTAATGCGGTCAACACACCACCGTGACCCAAAGTCACGATATCCATAATGCTAAACCACCGTGACCAAGTCACGAAGAATCCAATGATGGGGCCAACCCATCGGTATATCTCTGTGGGAAAAAGGATTTTGAAAAACGGATATCATACTCCAATGATGGGCCCCTCCTCTCATATCACCCAATAGCATATCATACTAAATGCAAAATCGTAGCAATCATGCTATCATGCTCACATGCTTAATATGGCATCTCAAAGAATGTACACCAATAATCATGATATCACATACCATTACATATCTCATAATGAAACGGACTTACCCGAATCCGTATCCATACCTCAATGGATATTAAATTAGTCAACCACACTATTTCATTTACACAATCAGGTTATCATATTACTCAGTTAAGAAAGTGTGTTGGTTTACACACCTGGTATATCGCAAGCCTTAATCCCAAAGAACCCGATCTAAATCCTCAATCCTCTTGTTCCTAAGAAAATAATCGGCCAACCATGGGTTAATTACTTAAACCATTCGGCCATAACCAAATAAATCAAAGGGTATATCGATTTACCCTTACCTTAAACTTGATTTGGTTTCCTACCAAATCCGAACCCAACAATGGTTCTTCCAGCAATCGGCTTCACCCTAGAAAGAAAGAATAGTTAATCCATTAACAGCTTGACTTAACGAAGACTAAATGAATAGACTAAAAACTACTCTTACCATCACTTACCGTTTGCTTAACCGATCAATAAGGCTCCTCCCACTTGTTCCCAAAATCCGGATGTCCTAAGAAATTGGTTTACACATTAGATCAATATCCTTCAACCAATAACAAAATCAGCCTTCATCTAAACCACAAAATATAAGAACGAGAGAGGGGAAAAATAGCCATTCGGCCAAGCTCTTACCCACTACCAGTCGATTGAAAACATGCACCCAACAACACCCACTATTCGGCCAACAAAACACCACTAGGAGAGAAGAAAGATTCAGCCAAACAAAACACAATTGAAGGAAGGGAAATTCGACAACACAAGGGAGGGATTCGGTTTGATTTTTAGACAAAAATAAAGCACAAGAATTACAATTTCGGGAAGGAGAAAGTCGGCCAAGGTTTGGAGAAGAAGAAAGAATGAACAAGAGGAAGGTGCTTTCGATTTTGAGAGGAAAAGAAATAGAGAAAGTGTTTGGAGAGTGAAGTTTCGGCTTACACAAAATGAACAAAAGAAAGAGAAGTGGGAAAGAAGAGAACTTTCGGCTACCAATGATAAAATCGGTAAGGGTATGATTGTTGAAGCTTTCGGTTTGAATGAAGAAGAAATGGAGAGAGCGAATGGGGCGTTTGATTGGCAACACAAAATGTAGAAACATAAAAGTGCAAAGTTTGGCAAATAAAGTTGCTTTGGGTTTCGGTTTCAAGGAGCAAAAATGGAAGGGGTTTTTCGGCTTAGGCTATTTGCAAGTGAAGAGAGCTTTTGCTAGCTTTTGACTAAACGAAAATCAGCTTACCAAAAAGAATTTGTGACCGAAAATGCACATTTTCCCAACTGCAAATTCGGCACCCTCCTACTACACCAAAACCGGCCACAACACCCCCCAAAATCTCCTCAAAAAACGGCCAACCACCCCCAAACACTCCCAAGCCACCAATTCAAATTACCTTGACCAAGTCCACCTCCACAATTTGCTCTCCACCCACCATTTGAATAGGAAGACTTAGTCCAAGGAAGAGTTCGAACTGCCTACAACTCCTCCCTTCCATGCCGTCAAAATGAAACAAAAAGGGAACACTCTGCAGCTTGAACTCAAGACCTCTCCCCCTTGCACTTGACGCCACACACACAAGCTCTAAGTGGTGCATGCTTTGCCACTTTGCTAGCTCTTCACTTGTACAACAATTCACCAAATAAAATACATAAGACCCAGCTCCTTCAGCCCCTATCACATAAAGCTCAAAAATAAAAACTTCTCCTACCACTTGAGCTTACACCTAGCTTATAACCAAGCCCCAACAACATCGAAATAACAACATAACACATCAAGCACATGCAGCAAAGCCAAAATAAAATAGCCCCTAACCCGGGATATTATAGTTTTCCTAAAGTCTTCCTCCAATTCATTTTTTTGTCTTTGCATCTAGTTTGGTTTTTCATTAGTTTCATAAACCAATCACTCCATATTTTAGGCTAAATGTAACATCCTGAATTAATGGGCCTATGCGTTTAGTGGGTGGATATGTTAATGTGTTAATCTGAGTGTTAGGGGTTTAAATTGGGCCCAGGATTGGGCCGGAGCCTTGGCTAAAATTCTTGTTTGGGTACCATGGGGTTTAAAAGATGGTATCAGTGCTTTAGGTTGCAAAATAGGCTTGTGGCCCAGTAGTTTGTGGTGTTGCAGAGGAGTTATAGGTTGGCGCCAATAGCAGGAGGTGATGCCCAAGTTTTTACTGTAAGGAGCCCATGTCTTTGGGCCATTTTTGGCACTTAAAAGGAGTAAGGAGGGGGACGGCAATGAGGCTTAATTTTAAAAGGGATTTAATGATTGGGATAATGTGGATAGTGTGCTGATAATAGTAGGGAGAGGTGGTGTTATTTAGGCCTCTTATAAAGGTAGGAATAGATTAAGATAAAGGAGAAATGATAGGAGCTATCTGCTGAGAGCAGTGTTGGCCGAAATTCCATCTCCTAGAGGGGGAAAGAAATCGGTTTCTTTATGGCAAAGGGGGTGTCGAAATGTCCCCTATTATTTGATTAATTGTTAGTTATCAGGAAGGGCACTTTCGGGTTTTGATAAGTAAGTGCCAAAATTCTCTATGAATAGGGGTGGTATCTCTTCAATTCCGGCATTTGAACCCTATTCTTTTCCTCATTCTCTGTGCTGAAACTCTCAGTCATTCTCTGCAATTTATTTTCTTTTGAATTCTTCAAAAGTCGAAACCTCTCACTTCACTTTCTTTTTCCATTCTTTTCCTTTTGTGCCGATTTCTCCATAAAGCCAAAATCTATAAGCCTATTCTCTCATCTTCACTTTCATTCAAAAGTTAAAACTCTAAACTTTCTTCTCATCTCTATAGCCGAATACCTCCTATTCTCTTTTTTCGACTTCTCCACTAAAAGCTAAATCTGCATAGATTTCTTCCTATCATCTTCTCTCTTTTTTATCTTTTCAAAAGCCAAAAATTCTTTGGGAGTTGCCAAATTCTCTATTAAGGTAGGTGCCGATCTCTTCTGTTCTTTTCTTTACTTTCGATTTTTGGAGGCCAAAGTCGAAAGGCTTATAGGCGTGGTAAAGTTATCTTTTGAACAACAATTGGATTGTTCTTGTGTTCACATCATGGGGCAACACCTTGGGAAATCAGAGTAGATCGAATTATCTAGATTCTGAAAGCTGGAATCCGTTAGTCTCTAAGTATCCTATCTATTTTGGGATTTCAATGTAAGGGGTTTTCATTGGATTTTCGTTAGATTCATTATCGTACTTAAGATCTTAATCATATGATATGGTTTAACAACCCTATTTCGTTATAGTAGTTCTGAGAAGGACTTTTGATGGAATCAAATATGGATCAGACAAAAGAGAGGATCGGGTCCGTAAACCCAATCCCTAAGTTTAAGAAACGAGCGGTGTCTACTGTTTGAGATTGGCCACCGGGTTGTGGACCGACTTTTGAATAGCTTTTTAGGCAGATAGTAGTTGTATCGGCTTCTGATAGTGTCGATATAGAGAGTGTTGTCTTAACGATAACTAGGTGTGTATATCTCTATCACACTCATTAATTTGTATTATATGTATGTTGTGGGCTAAAAGCCGTAAAGAAAGGCTGTATAAACAGTCGTCTGCCCAGAAAGGGTAGGCAAGGGATGCCAGGTATCTAATCATAGAAACTCTTCTATGTGTATCGAAGTATGAGAAAGTCTACGATCTGTTTAGATAATTTAATGTTTCGATTATTGTATGTATGTATGCATGGGATGAGATTGATTGATTTACAGAAAGGGAGCAGGTTGCGAGGCGATCGGTGGCTCTGCCACGTATATCACATAGTGATCGGTCTTTATGACAGGCAACATAGCTATCGAAATACTATAATGTATTACTAAGGTCGCATAGCGATCAGTAACTTTGCCACATAGGTCACATAGTGATCGGTCTTTATGACAGGCAGCACAGCTGTTGATATGGTGTAGCAGATGGAGGGTTGATTGTTGAAATCCTCACGGTGTGAAGGTTGGTACGGGGGTGTGTAGAGGATGGACTCTTAGGTTTGGGATGGGCCATGTTGCATGAAATATTCTGTTGCCATTGTGTATGGGCCAAGGCCCATAATGTGTTTGTGGGCCCAAGGCTTTTATGTGTTTTCGGGATTTGCACACTGAGTCTTGGTGACTCACCCTTTTATTTTCCCCAACTTTTTAGATGAGCAGTAGATCGTGGACATGGGAGCCGAGGCGGACTCGAGGGGCCATCAAGATTATTGTCTACATAGACTGTTTTTAGATTTTCATTTGAATTTTAATTTTTAGGAATATTTTTGTAATAAGGCCTCCATTACTTAGGTTTTCGATTTGTTTTTTTTTTTATGTTAAGTTTTTATAAACTTATGTTTTTTTCCCTTAAAGTCTTAATTATAAAATGAAATGGTAAATGGGCTTTTAAAAAACAAACAATGCAAACGCTTAAAGTTGTTTCAAAAATTTCACAATTATTCGATTGACCGACTATAATAAACTAAGATTTACAAAACCCTTCAAGGCAAAGTTTTCAAGTTTCAACTCGTAGCATACCAGATCTGATCATGACGTATAGGTCGGGTTTGAGGTGTTACATTTTTGGTATCAAAGCCCAGTTTAAAACTCGGGCTGTGAAATGGGTCCAGTAGTGGTTTGTAAAAATGATGTAAGTTTGAGAAAAATGCAGTTGAGATATGGCCTTCGAATCTACCGGCACCCGATCCACGCAGGTAAGTATTCTACCTCTTGATGTGGTGTGTATTGTTAGGCTTTAAAAGGATGTAGGGTAGTATGTTAGAATTGATGGACTTTAGGTTTAGTATAAACAATTCTCCAAATTCCATAAAACTTAATTTCTAATTAAACATGTCTGTGGACAAGTCACAGGGTTAGGGTGTGGTAACAGGCATACGCATGTCTAGGATTGGATCCAGGAAGAGCTTGGTATTTAAGCGGCCCTAGCGGCTCACCTCTTTTTTTCATGAATCCTACCTGGTGCGTAGTGTTTGTTCACTCTAACCGAGAGGTCTTGTTGACGGGCCAAAACTTATAACTAAGACCCGAAAGGGACCAGCCACCCTATTTTTGTAAAAATTACTTATGTCCCCAGTTTTGTAAAATTTTCGAAATCCTCTTGATTTGTGAAAACTTCTCAAAATACCCTGGATTTGTAAAATCACCGAAATACCCCGATTGAAAAAATTATCGAAATACCCCTAGTTGACAAAAATTACTGAAATACCCCTATTTTGCAAAATTGCCAAGATACCTTATTTTGGAAAATTACGAAAATACCTCTGTAGGATAAAATTACGAAAATACCTTAGGTAGTGAAATAACGAAAATACCCCTAGGTGATGAACGTGAGTTCATGGACGCTGCTTCTATGTTGATATGTGATGGATGTTGTATGTATGTGTATTCTAAAACTAGGAAGTATAGACTTGAGAACTAAACTTTGTAGATAGAATTTGAATTCGAAAGAACTACTGTTAAAACTACTTTCCGTAAGACTGTCCGTTATTAATCAGTAGAAGAAAGTATTAATCTATAAAATTTCTAATCAGATAAATAGTGAACTGTAGAATGAGCACGAGGGGCGTGGTGTGCGTGGCCGAGGTAGAGGTAGGATTGTCGTGTCGAACCCGTAGGGTCCAGTCACGAGTCGTGGAATGAGGTACCAATGCCACCATTTGTGGAGGCGTAATTCGAGATCGACGGCCGGAGATGATCACGGTATCTCAAAGCGATATTGAGGGTGTTAGAGAGGTTTGCTGGGGTAGGCATGGACACAGGAGCCCGAAAGTCTGTGCCAGAGCGACTTAGAGCCAATGGGGCAGAGGTGTTTAAGGAAATTTCTGGTGTAGCTCCTAGCACGGCGGAGTATTGGCTGGAAGCAATAGAGCGTATAATGGATGATCTTGACTTCATGAAAGAGGAGAAGCTGAAGGGAGTGGTGTCTCTCCTCCGGGACGAAGCGTATCAACGGTGGCTTACGGTTAAGGATGGTACCGTAGCTGACCGTATCACCTGGGATTACTTCAGAACGGTGTTCCAGAGCAAGTACATTAGAACGAGCTGTGTGGATGCGCAGCGTAGAGCGTTCCTGAATCTGGTTTAGGGAAGTAGGTCGGTGGCAGCGTATGAAGCGAAATTCTTACGCCTTAGTCGTTATGCTCGAGGGATAGTGGCCATAGAGCACGAGCGATGTGTTCATTTTGAGGATGGCCTGAAGGATGATCTACGTATGTTGATAGCTCCACAACGAGAGAGGGAATTTGCTGTGCTTGTGGAGAAAGCTAAGATAGCTTAGGAGGTAAAACAGACAGAAAAGCTGAACTGGGATAGAGATAGGGGTGGAGGTAAGAGAAATTTTGGATCATCAGGGATAACCGTGCGTACTCAAAAAAGGCCTAGATCGGATGGATCGAGATGGGCTGAGAGACTATTGCTGCTAGCCAAACACGAAAGTGTGCTCGATGTGGTAAGTTCCACGTAGGTGAGTGTTGGGCAGGCAATGGGAAGTGCTTTAGGTGTGGATCTACGGATCATCAGATAAGAGACTGTCCTCAGCCACGAGATGAGGTAGAACCCGCAGGGCAGAGAAATGCTCAGCCGGGTAGAGGAGGTCAGCAGCCGCAGAGGGGTCGTGGTCTAGCCAAAAGTGGCAACAGTTTCGGTCGAGGCCGAGGAGCACCAAAGTGAGGAGGTGAAACACCGAGGCGAGGCGGGGTTGGTCTATCTTGCGGATGTCGAGAGGAGGCTGATGCACCGGATGTTATAACTGGTACATTTTTAATTTTTGGATTACCTTATACTACATTAATTGATATTGGATCGACACACTCATATGTTGCTAGTAGTGTGTCTGGTACTTTAAATTTGGATTCCAAAATTACCCCTAGGGCGATGACAGTAATTAGCCCATTAGGACAATCTGTGGTAGTAGATAAACTTTTTCGGGAGGTACCTTTAGAAGTTAGAATAGTTTTCTGACGGATCTGATGGAATTACCGCTCGGGAGTTCAACAATATTAGGCATGGGTGGTGATGAAGTACCAAGCTAACTTAGATTGTGCGATAGCGTATGGTGTTGAGAACCCCCGAGGGAGGTGAAGTGTTGGTGATAGGAGAAAGGGGGAATTGTATGTCGAATGTGGTGACTGCCCTAAGAGCAGAAAGGATGGTGAGAAAAGGATGCGAGGTAGTTTTAATATTTGTACGGGCTTTGGAAGCCAAGGACCTAACTGTTGGGGACGTTAGGACGGTGAAGGAATTTTCTAATATTTTCCAGAAGAGCTTCCGGGATTACCTCCGAATCGAGAAGTGGAGTTTGGAATTGATCTTTTTTTGGGAACAACGTCGGTATCTATTGCTCCTTATAGAATGGCGCCAAAGGAATTGGTGGAATTGAAAGTACAAATCCAGGAGTTGTTAGATAGAGGGTTTATTTAACCAAGTGTGTCGCCTTGGGGAGCACCGGTGTTATTTGTTAAGAAGAAGGATGGTTCAATGCGTATGTGCACTGACTACCGTCAGCTGAACAAGTTGACTATCAAGAATAAGTATCTGTTGCCAAGGATTGATGACTTGTTCGATCAACTGAAAGGGGCATCAGTGTTCTCAAAGATAGATATGAGGTCAGAATACCATCAGCTCAAGGTTAAGGAGGCGGATATTCATAAGACGGCTTTGAGAACTCACTATGGATATTACGAGTTCATGGTGATGCCATTTGGGTTGACTAATACACCAGCAGCATTTATGGATATGATGAACCCAGTGTTCCAACCTTACTTGGATCGGTTTGTCGTGGTATTTATTGATGACATCTTGGTTTACTCAAGGTCGAAAGAGAAGCATGATTCACATCTACGAGTGGTTCTCTGATTACGAGGAGAAGCGACTTTATGCTAAATTCAAACAAGTCTGAATTCGGCTTAGGAAGTTACTTTTCTAGGTCATGTTGTGTCAGCAGAGGGGATTAGGGTGGACCCTCGAAAAATAGAAGCGGTGTTAGATTGGAAGCCACCTAGATCGTGGCAAAATTGAGCTTTCTTGGTTTGGCCGGTACTCTGTAAGATTTGTTGAAGGATTTTCTCGATTGCAAAGACTGTTGACTAAGTTGCTCTGTAAAGGAGTTCCGTTCGTTTGGTCTGATAAGTAGCAAGAAAGTTTTGAGAAGTTAAAGAGGATTTTGACGGAGGCTCCGGTGTTGATTCAGCCGGAGGCTAGGAAGGAGTTTGTAATTTACTGTGATGCTTCACACACAGGACTAGGATGTGTGTTGATGCAAGATGGAAAGGTTGTTGCATATGCATCTCGGCAGTTAAGACCGCACAAGTCAAATTATCCCACCCATGATTTCGAATTGGCGGCGATAGTGTTTGCCTTGAAAATTTAGAGGCATTATTTGTACGGGGAGAAATCTGTCATTTACACGGATCAAAAGAGTTTAAAGTACCTTTTGACTCAGAAGGAGTTGAATCTAAGGCAGAGGAGGTGGATCGAGTTGTTAAAGGATTATGACTGCTCGATCGAGTATCATCCGGGTAAGGCTAATGTGGTGGCAGATGCCTTAAGTCGTAAGGTGATCACTGACTTGAGAGCAATGTCTGCTCACCTTAGCTTATATGATGATGGGAGTTTATTGGCTGAATTTTAAGTGAAACCTTCTTGGGTCAGTCAAGTTAAGGAGAAGCAGCAGACTGATGAGTTGCTAAAGGAGAAGTTTCTCGCAGGAGCAAGTGATGAATCAACAAAATTTAGTGTGAATGAGGAAGGGCTATTATGTTTCCAAGGGAGAGTGTGCATGCCAAAAGATCCTGAATTGAGGCATAGGATCCTACAAGAAGTGCATGGTAGTCCATACGCTATGCACCCCGGAGAGAGCAAGATGTATCGGGATTTGCGGGACCAGTTCTAGTGGCCGGGCTTAAAACGTGAGGTCACTGATTTTGTGAGTAGGTGTTTGACCTGCCAACAGCAGGTCAAGGCAGAACATCAGTTACCATCAGGGTTGTTGCAGCCAGTGAAGATTCCACAGTGGAAGTGGAAAAGGATCACAATGGACTTTGTTAGTGGGCTACCTCTCACGCCTACTAAGAAAGATTCAATCTGGGTGATCGTAGATCGCTTGACGAAGTCTGCTCATTTCATACTTGTACGAGTCAATTACTCTTTACAAAAATTGGCTAAGTTATACATATCGGAGGTACTAAGGTTGCATGGAGTACCAGTATCGATCATACCAGACAGGAACCCTAGGCTCACGTCGCGATTTTGGAAGGTGTTGAATCAAGCGCTGGGTACGAAGTTGGATTTTAGTATGGCATTCCATTCTCAGACCGATGGACAGTCTGAGCGGGTGATTCAGATCTTGAAGGACATGTTAAGGGGCTGTGTCATTGATTTCAGGGGTATTTGGGAGGAGTTTTTGCCGTTGGCAGAGTTTGCATACAACAACAGCTACTAGGCTAGAATTCAGATGGCGTCCTATGAAGCGTTGTATGGACGGAAGTGTTGTCCTCCTACTTGTTGGACGGAACTAGGGGAACGTCGAATTTTGGGTCCGAACTTGGTCACCGAGACGGAGGAGAAGGTTGAGATAATTCGAGCTCGACTAAAAGAAGCCTCAGATAGACAAAAGTCCTATGCTGATTTGAAGAGTAAGGACGTAGAGTTTGCAGTGGGAGACAAGGTATTTCTAAAGGTGTCGCCATGGAAAAAGGTGTTAAGATTTGGACGAAAAGGTAAATTAAGTCCCAGGTTCATCGGACCTTATCGGGTGTTGAAATGAGTGGGACTGGTAGCCTATCAGCTGGAGCTACCTGCTGAGTTGAATCAGATCCACGATGTATTTCACGTCTCTATGTTAAGACGTTATCATTCGAATCCATCTCATGTAGTGCCTGTGGAAGAAATCAAAGTAAGACCTGACCTATCATTTGAAGAAGAACCAGTGGAGATCTTGGATCGTGATGTAAAAATGTTGCAAAGGAAAACGGTTCCGTTAGTTAAGGTTCTGTGACAGAATCACGGCTCTAAGGAGGCTACGTGGGAACCAGAGGAAGCAATGCAGCAGCAGTACCCCCATCTGTTCTGACCAGGTAATTTCGAGGCTGAAATTTCTTTAAGGGGGTAAAACTGTAACATCCTGATTAATGGGCCTATGCGTTTAGTGGGTGGATATGTTTAATGTGTTAATTTGAGTGTTAGGGGTTTAAATTGGGCCCAAGATTGGGCCGAAGCCTTGGTTAAAATTCCTGTTTGGGTACCATGGGGTTTAAAAGATGGTATCGGTGCTTTAGGTTGCAAAATGGGATTATGGCCCAGTAGTATGTGGTGTTGCAGAGGAGTTATAGGTTGGCGCCAATAGCAGGAGGTGAGGCCCAAGTTTTTACTGCAAGGAGCCCATGTCTTTGGGCCTTTTTTGGCACTTAAAAGGAGCAAGGAGGGGGACGGCAATGAGGCTTAATTTTAGGAGGGATTTAATGATTGGGATAATGTGGATATTGTACTGATAATAGTAGGGAGAGGTGGTGTTATTTAGGCCTCTTCTAAAGGTATGAATAGATTAAGATAAAGGAAAAAAGATAGGAGCTATCTGCTGAGAGCAGTGTTGTCCAAAATTCCATCTCCTAGAGGGGGAAAGAAATCGGTTTCTTTATGGAAAAGGGGGTGCCGAAATGTCCCCTATTATTTGATTAATTATTAGTTATCAGGAAGGGCACTTTTGGGTTTTGATAAGTAAGTGCCGAAATTCTGTATGAATAGGGGTGTCTCTTCAATTCTGGCATTTGAACCCTATTCTTTTCCTCATTCTCTGTGCCAAAACTCTCAGTCATTCTCTATAATTTCTTTTCTTTTGAATTCTTCAAAAGTCGAAACCTCTCACTTCACTTTCTTTTTCCATTCTTTTCCTCTTATGCCGATTTCTCCATAAAGCCGAAATCTCTAAGCCTATTCTCTCATCTTTACTTTCATTCAAAAGTCGAAACTCTGAACTTTCTTCTCATCTCCATAGCCAAATACCTCCTATTCTCTTTTGTTGATTTCTCTACTAAAAGTCGAATCCGCATAGATTTCTTCCTATCATCTTCTCTCTTTTTGATCTTCTCAAAAGCCAAAAATTCTTTGGGAGTTGCTGAATTCTCTGTTAAGGTAGGTGCCGGTCTCTTCTGTTCTTTTCTTTACTTTCAGTTTTTAGAGGTGAAAGCCAAAAGGCTTATAGGCATGGTAAGGTTATCTTTTGAATATCGATTGGATTGTTCTTGTGTTCACATCATGGGGTGACACCTCGAGAAATCAAAGTAGATCGAATTATCTAGATTCGAAAAGCTGAAATCCGTTAGTCTCTAAGTATCCTATTTATTTCAGGATTTCAAGGTAAAGGGTTTTCATTAGATTTTCGTTAGATTCGTTATCATACTTAAGATCTTAATCATATGATATGGTTTATCAACTCTATTTCGTTATAGTAGTTCTTACAAGGACTTTTGATGGAATCAAATATGGATCAGGAAAAGGAGAGGATCGGATCCGTAAACCTAATCCCTAAGTTTAAAAAATGAGCGGTGTCTGCTGTTCAAGATTGGCCACCGGGTTGTGGACCGGATTCTGAACAGCATCTTAGGCAGATAACAGTCGTATCCGCTTCTGATAGTGTCGACATGGAGAGTATCATCTTAACGGTAACCAGGTGTGTAGATCTCTATCACACTTATTAATTTGTATTATATGTGTGTTGTGGGATAAAAGCCGGAAAGAGAGGCTGTATGAACAGTCGTATGCCCAGAAAGGGTAGGCAAGGGATGCCAGGTACGTAATCATAGAAACTCCTCTATGTGTATCGAAGTATGAGACAGTCTGCGATTTTTTTAGATAATTTAATGTTTTGATTATTGTATGTATGTATGCATGGGATGGAATTGATTTACAGAAGGGGAGCAGGTCGCGAGGCGATCGGTGGCTTTGCCACATAGGCCACATAGTGATCGGTCTTTATGACAAAAGATAGTCATTTAAATACTATAATGATTCGAGGTCACATAGCGATCGGTGGCTTTGCCACATAGGTCACATAGTGATCGATCTTTATAATGAAAGACACGGTTGTCGATATGGTGTGTAGCGGATGGAGGGTTGATTGTAGAAATCCCACGGTGTGAAGGTTGGTGCAGGGGTGTGTAGAGGATGGACTCTTAGGTTTGGGATGGGCCACGTTGCATGAAATATTCATTGCCATTGTGTATGGGCCAAGGCCCATCACGTGTTTAATGGGCCCAAGGCTTTTATGTGTTTTGGATTTGCACTGCCGAGTCTTGGTGACTCACCCTTTTATTTTCCCCAACTTTTCAGATGAGCAATAGATCGTGGACATGGGAGCCGAGGCAGACTCGAGGGGCCATCAAGATTATTGTCTACATAGACTATTTTCGGATTTTCATTTGAATTTTAATTTTCGGGAATATTTTTGTAATAAGGCCTCCATTACTTAGGTTTTTGATTTGTTTTTTTTTTATGTTAAGTTTTTATAAACTTATGTTTTTTTCCCCTTAAAGTCTTAATTATAAAATGAAATGGTAAATGGGCTTTTCAAACACAAACTATGCGAATGCTTAAAGTTGTTTCAAAAATTTCACAATTATTCGATTGACCGGCTATAATAAACTAAGATTTACAAAACCCTTCAAGGAAAAGATTTCAAGTTTCAACCCGTAGCATACCAGATCTGGTCATGACGTATGAGCCGGGTTTGGGGTGTTACACTAAATAATAGAAAGAAAGTAAGTAGTAGTACTTTTAGGTTCCTTTGGGTTCGATAAGATATTCTTGCCTGAGCTATACTACTGTTCGATAGGTGCACTTGCCTCTATCGTTGTCGCAGTCAGTCTATAGGTTCGATCACTCTTTTATAAATATTAAAACTCAACTGTTTGACACGATCAGTACCTGAAAGCACAGAAAATGAGGTTTAGGTGAAAGCCAAAAACCAGTCTGTCGACGCCACACGGGCGTATAGTTGCCTGTGTGGATGACCGTGTGCGAGACTGTTAGTCACCACACGGCCGTGTGATCGACGAACTAGGCCGTGCGCGAGTGACATGGTCGTGTGAAGGCCCGAGCGAGGCCGTGTGCGACACACGAGCTCGACCAATTGGGCCGTATGGGTCACACGGGTGTCTGGACCCACACGAGTGAACACACGGGCATGTGGGATTCTGTCCAAGGCCAATTTTGACCGAGTGGGCCACACGGACAGGCCCATGGGCGTGTGAGCCCATTTTTCTAGAAAACTCTATAAGGTTGCACGGGTCGCCCAAGTCAATTGTGGACCTATCGTAGGGTCGATAAGCAATACTTAGACCCTTAAATGAATGATTTGTTTGTCTGATTTCTGTACTAAGCATGTATGCTGAGTTGAATATATATGAGTTTTAATTGTAACAGCCCGATTTTAGGCCAAGTCGAAATAGTGGTTTTGGGGCCACAAATCCGTTGAGGAAAATTATATTTTTATTAAATTTTTATGGTCTACGATTTCATGGAAAGATTTTTTGAAAATTTCGTTCGAAAATTTCGACCTTTGGGCACTCAATTTAGTCAAAAGGACTAAATTGTAAATAGTGCAAAAGTTGAGTTCTACATGTTAGGAGTGTCCAATTTATATGAAATTTTAAATTGGAGGTCCTTAAATGGCAATTAGACCATTGGTTAAATTGTTGGGCAAAAATGGACATTAGATAAGTGAAATAGGATATTTTTAAGTTAGGGGCATTTTGGTAATTTGCTAATTAAATGCATTAAAAGACAAAATAAAAGCCAAAAACCTTTGTCCATCTTCGTCCTTGGCTGAATTTAGCATGGGGGGAGCCATGGCTAGGGTTTTCAAGCTTTCAAGCTCAATAGTAAGTGCATCCAAGCCTTATTTTTAATGTTATTTACATTTTTGAGATTCCCGTAACTCAGTTTAGCTATTTCTACCATTATTTTGAGCTAGGGTTTGTGTTCAAAAATTTACCCATGTATGACATGCATGTATTTTGATGATTTTTGGAATAATATGAAGTTTGATGTATGATAAACATCTTTTTCTAAGTGATTTTCATGAAAAATGCATAAAAGGACCAAATTGCAAAAGTTATGAAATTGGTCATACATGAGTGAAATAGTGAAACTTAGGGGCTATTGTAGTTAAGAAAATGATTTGTCTAGGCTTGAAATACAAGAAAGTTGAATGAAAATCATTTTACGAGCCAAGGGGCAAAAGCGTAATTATGTGAAAGTTTAGGTGCAAAATTATAATTTTGTCAAAGTATGAATTATGAGTCAATTTTAATTAATGTGAGTATTAAAAAAGTAAAATTTTTTATTATAAATCAAGAAAAACGAAGCCCGGACCGAAACTGAGGCAAGGATAAAGTGTTGGACTAAATTGAGCTTCCACACACATTTTGAGTACCGAGGTAAGTTTGTATGAATTTAAGGCTTCACATGTATTTTTTATTAAATCATTTATTATGATGTATAATGTACATTATTTTCATGAAATTAAGATTAATGATATCTTGATGAGAAAATAAATGAGAACATGTAAGAGGAAGTCCCGGTTGAAGACTTGGAATAATGAGGATACTAATATCACAACATGAGACAAGGAAATTTTGTGTAAGACCATGTCAATACATGGCATCGGTATTAAGGTAAGGATATCATGTAAGTCCATGACAAGTCATGGCATTGAAGAGTTATTATGAGGAAAAGGTTCCATGTAAGTCCAAGATAAGGCATGACATTGGTGAATTCATAATGCAAAGATGTCATGTAAGTCCATGTCAAGACATGGCATCGATAAGATTCATAAGGCAAGGATACCACGTAAGACCATGTCAAGACATGGAAATGGTAAGTTTCCAAAGGAAACATATAAGGAAGGTCTCGTGTAAGACCATGTCTGGGACATGGCATCGACACCGAGTTAAGGGATCCCATGTAAGACCATATCTGAGATATGGCATTGGCATCATGAGGTGATCCCATGTAAGACAATGTCTGGGACATGGCATTGGCATCGAGATCGATGTTTGATGAGATTGAGTAACCTCAGTTATTCTAGGTAATTCATCGGGCAAAAGAGCCAAGTATGAAAGAGGTAACAAGAAAGCTAAGTAAGTAAAGATAGTAACAAGTTAAATTATTCATGAAGGATAAAGGGTTGTATCTAAGTTAAGGAATTGATATGCATATTACACTAGAAAAACTACTAATCTATGTGATTAAGTGTTACAGGTACCATGAGTATAATACAAGTATGAAATTATTATGTAACATGTGATGAGTAAGAACAAGTATGAGTAAGTAAGCCCAAGCATTTGAGACTTATATTGTTGTTGATGTGTGAGTTGAATGGGCCAACGAATGGCTTGTAAATATTTGATGATGACTAGCTATTGGCATGGCTAACTATGGATATGCTTTAGTATTATAAGTGTGTAAATGAGAATTAATACAAAGAAAACATGATAAAGTTAGCAACAAAACAGTTTGTACAACAACAGTTGTATCACTTTGAAAATTCACCAAAAATGGTGGAAAATGAATTAGAAGTTGAATAAGACATTAAATTAAATCTTATTAAGTCTATTTTTTCACAAAAGAAATAGAATAAGTAAAATAATTTCATATGATGAGGTATTTTGATTTTAGTGAGAACGGGTCAAAATGATTTTAGAATCCCCTATTCTAACTTTAGAAATTCATTAAAAATTATACAAAAATAATTAAGGGGTAAAATTTATATGCTTGAATTTCTTAATGAGTCTATTTTCAAGATAAACAAAAAGAAACATCATTCAAGTCCTGTACCACGAGAAAATTTAGTGAAGAGGGTTCAAAAATAGGGGAGACTTTAAAGAATAAATTATACTAATTGGCTGAACCAAAAATTCTGGAAATTTTATGGTAATAAGATACACGAGTCTAGTTTAAAGTAAAATTAGCGATTTTAATTTGGAGTTTCATAGCTTTGGATAAAAATAATTTAGTGACTGTAACTCAAGATGAATATAAGTGAATTGAGAAAGTTTATGCAATAATGATTGCATTACCTTAAGAACTCAAAATAAGGATTGTTAAAAGCATGGTGATAAACTATTTATTATTTATATACATACTTACTAAGCTTTATAGCTTACTCCCCTTCCTTTCTCATATCATGTAAGGTTTTATACTAGCTTGGGTTGGAGATCGCCGGAGATGCTATCACACTATCAAGCTATCATGTTAGGTATAAGTGAATGCAAAACCTTTTGAGTCTATGGAATGTATAGGGACTTAGTCATTTTGTATATGGCCATTAGGAATTGGCCGATATTTATCAAGTTTCATATTTTAATGGTAACGAGTTTTACGAAGTGAAAGTTTATGCAAATGATGATTAGTGATCCTTCATAGTGTATTATTGTCATGTTATGGGTTGCTTGTTTTGGTATATGTGTGCTTATGTTTCAGAGTGGCTATTGGTATGGAGAATAGCCTTCTAATTGTCCACACGGGTAGACACAAGAGCGTGTGTCTAGGCCGTGTACATCACACGATCAGCCCCATGGGTGTGTTAACAGGCCGTGTGTCCCCTGCAAGTTAGTGATATAAGTCAGTGTTGACCACGGGCTAGCAACACGGGCGTGTGCCTAGGCCGTGTGACCTTTATGAGGTTGTTGACGTCATAAACAGAATACCCAGGTTTTTATACACGGGCGAGGACACGGGCGTGTCTATGTCGTGTGAAGCACACGTGGGTGTGGCCTTGTTTTATGTCAAAATTTTCCAAGTGTTTAAAAGTTCTAGTTTGGTCCCTTAACATCCCGATAATATGTAACGGGTCTCGTAGACCCATGTTAGGGACGTTACGATTGTAAATGAAAAAGCTTTTAATTGGAATGAATTTTATAGCCCAAGGTTGTATGTTCAACCAAGTTAAGTCCGATAATGCCTCGTACCCTATTCCTGCGTTGAATACGGGTAAGGGGTGTTACATTAATTGCATAATAGCATGTCATTCTTGTATGTTACATTGCATCTGGGGGTTGATTATGATTGGAGGAAGTATCTGAAAGGCTCTTAAGCTTGTTATCTGGTAGCTCAGCTGCAAATCTCTGATTACGTGCAGTATTCGGTACAACCTGGTGTGTAGGGCTGGATGGGTTGATTTTATCCCCACATGGTGTGTAGGGTTGGACGGAGTTGGTGTGTAGAGGTTGGTGGGTAGGACTCTGTTATCTGCATATTCTGTCTGAAATAGGCCAAGGCCCAGTAAAATGTCTGAATCTGTATCTGAGTGGGCTAAGGTCCACACCGTTTCTGTAATGGGTTCAGACCCAAACTATGATTATATGTCAGTTATCTGATATTCTGTGTGTATGTTTTCTGTGGGGATTACACACTGAGTTTGCGAAAACTCACTCTTTTTTGTTTAATCTGTTCAAGTAATACCCAGTAGTAGATGGATCAGTGCAGTGGAGGACTCAGTAGTGACCACAGTTCCAAACATTTATTTACGGTGTATTTTTAATTACGAATTGGTTATTTTTGGGTATATTTCTTATAATAAGGCCTTTACAAATTTTTTCTTAAAATTTGGGATAATTATTTTAAGAACTGCTAGTAGTAGGACAAGACACGAATTGTCAAGATAAACCAAGGTTTTATCAAATACACACGAACTTGCAAATTATTTTAAAAGCTTTCGTAACACAAAGTTTTGAAAATGGATAATGAATAATTAAACGACACATTTTGACGAAAGCCCAAGATATTTACCAATGGTTTTAACATAATTATGTTTTTTTTCAAAATCACTATCATGTGACGATGCCAGATTCAGCCACAACGTCTAGGCAAGGTTTGGGGTGTTACATGTAGTGGTATCAGAGCCAGATTACAAAACTCGACTATGGTTTGGGGTTTTAAAATGATTTTTTTGGAAAGCTTTTTGAATGATTCAATATATTTTTGAAATAAATATGTGGTACACTTAGTCTCCGACGCCAATCTTGTAAGTGTTCTGAACTCTTTTTAAGATTTGTCTGAAATACTACTTGCATGCATGAAACACTTTAGGTAGTGTAAACTGAAAACTGTAGCGAAACTAAAAATCGTAGTAAAAACTGCGATTCGCGATAACAAACTCTAAACTTCTGATACTATTTTGCATAAAACATTTGTTAATAAATATTAGAACTGTAAACTAATGCATAAAATTGCTAATATAGATAAACTCTAAATTTATGATGAGCGCATGAGGTATCCGCGAATGGGGTACTAGATGCCGTGGTAGAGGCCTTAGGGGGCCTCGAGCGGGGTCCTCCGCATCTAAGAATCTGCCCAATCTGGATACGAGAGAGATGCCAATCTCACCTGCTACAGAGACTGGGTCTCATGATCGTGAGGCTGGGGATGATGCACTATCCGAGCCATGTTACGGATTTTAGAAAGGGTCGCTAGACCCAACACTAGATCTAGGGGCCGAGGGTTAGTTACGAAACGACCCCATCCAATAGGGCTAAGTTATTCAGGGGCGTCAGTGGAGTCACCCCTAGCATGGTCGAGTATTGAATGAAGGCCATGGAAAGAATTATGGATGATCTGGATTTTACTGCTGAGAAGAAGCTTAAGGGGGCTATTTCCCTACTTTGTGGGAGCCAGCTACATTGATGCTAGGAGGCGTGAGTTCCTTAATCTCACCTAGGGAGACCATTCTGTGCCTGAGTATGAGGCTGAGTTACTAAGATTGAGCTGATATGCCCGAGGCATGTTGGCGACTGAATATGAGTGATGTGTCCATTTTGAGGATAGACTCAGGGACAGCCTACGGGTTCTGATAGCTCCATAGAGGGAGCGTGATTTTTTACTCTAGTAGATAAGGCAAAGATCGCCGAGGAGGTTAAACACGTGGAATGCCAAAACCGTGAGAAAAGAAAGAATAAGAGGGAATCAGAGCCCTCGAATTCTGTGATGAGGCCTAAGAAAAAGGCCAGATCTGATGGGCCAGTGAGGGTTGCACCTACTGGGGTGGCGCTTAGTGGGTACTATGGTAGACGCCATCCGAGCGAGTTTTGAAGGACTACTAGGGCATGTTTGAGATGTGATTCGATTGAGCATCGTGTCTGGGACTATCCGCTGAGGACTGATCAGATGCAAGCTACGGGTACTGGTATGGCACAGCCACCAAGAGTATCTCAACAGCCACCTAAAGGTTGAGGTCAGGCAAAGGGTGGTAATGGCATGGGCCAAGGACAGAGAGCATCGGGTAGAGGTGCGGGATCGACTGAGGTGGGACAGGCTGAACTGGTTTATACTGCATGTCGCCGAGAGGATGGTGATGCTCTGGACATCATTATGGGTACGTTCTTAATTTTTGATGTACCATACACCGCATTGATAGACATAGGCTCTATGCACTCTTACGTAGCTAGCTCTGTGTTTGAAACTTTGGGGATTCTGGTTGAGAGTACTTCGATCTAGATAATTTAAGGCAAGCTATTCGGGTTGGTAACTTGTTTAGAGACGTTCCGCTAGAGATTCAAGGGACAGTATTTTTGGCTGATCTGATGGAGCTTCTATTTGGGGAGTTCAATTTGATTCTCGGAATAGACTGGCTGGTTAAGCACCGAGTAAGTCTGGACTGTGCAACAAAGAGGGTGGTCTTGAGAACCGAGAAGGACAATGAGGTAGTAGTTAGGGAATGTTAAGACTACTTGACTAATGTGATTTCTGTGTTGGTGGCAGAAAAGTTGGTACGGAAGGGATGTGAAGCATTCTTGGCCTACATCAATGTTTTAGATTCTAGGGATTCTTCGGTTAGGGACATCAAGAACTGTAATGGACTTTCTAGATGTTTTTTCCTGAGTAACTACCTAGTCTGTCTCCGAGCTGAGAGGTAGAGTTTAAAATTGAGTTCTTTCCTGGTACAGCTCCGATGTCCATCGCCCCTTATAGAATGGCACCGAAAGAGCTTGTGGAGCTTAAGGCTCAGATTCAAGAGTCACTGGATCGTGGGTTCATTCGTCCTAGTGTGTCTCCATTGGGAACACCTGTGCTATTTTTGAAAAAGAAGGATGGATCCATGTGTATGTGTATCGACTACTGCCAATTGAATAAGCTGACCATTAAGAACAAGTACTCATTGCCCAGAATAGATGATTTATTTGACCAATTCAGATGGGCTTCTGTGTTCTCCAAGATTGATCGGCGATCTGGATACCATCAACTGAAGGTTAAGGAGACCAATGTGCATAAGATGACATTTAGGACTCAGTAAGGCCATTACGAGTTCCTAGTAATGCCATTTGGATTGACTAATGCACCAGTAACTTTTATGGATCTGATGAACCGAGTGTTCCAGCCCTATCTAGATCGGTTCATTGTAGTCTTCATTAACGACATTCTGGTGTATTCGAAGACTGAGGACGAGCACGATGAACATCTCCAAGTGGTATTACAGACTTTGCGTGAAAACAGTTGTACGCAAAGTTCAGTAAGCGTGAATTTTGGCTCCGGGAAGTAACCTTCTTGGGGCATGTGATTTCTCTGGAGGGGATTCGTGTTGATCCTCATAAGATTGAGGCTGTGTTGGAGTGCCTAAGAATGTGTCTTGAATCCGCAGATTTCTAGGGCTAATGGGTTTCTATCGACGTTTCGTAGAAAGGTTATCGTTGATCGTGACACTGTTGATGAAGCTTTTGTGTAAGGGAGTTCCCTTTGTCTAGATTGATAAGTAATAAGAGAGCTTCGAAAAGCTCAAATCTGTATTGATGCAGGCTCCGATTGTGACACAGCCTGAATCTGGGAAGGATTTCTTATTATACAGTGATGCGTCGCATGTGGGTTTGGGTTGCGTTCTGGTATAGGCTGGTAAAGTGGTAGCTTATGCATCTCGTCAGCTCAAGACGCATGAGACTAACTTTTCGACGCATGATTTGGAACTGGCTACTATTGTCTTCACTCTGAAAATCTGGAGGCACTATCTGTATGGTGAGAAGTGTACTATCTACACTGATCACAAAAGCCTCAAGTATGTCCTCACCCAGAAGGAGTTAAACCTTAGGCAACGTAGATGGGTTGAACTGCTTAAGGACTAGGACTGCACCATCGAGCACCACCCTGGTAAGGCTAATGTGGTGGCAGATGCTTTGAGTCGTAGGGCTATGACCGATCTAAAAGCGATGTTCGCTCGACTCAGTTTATTCAACGATTGGAGTCTGTTAGCAGAACTTCAGGTTAAGCCCACATGGATTGATTAGATTAGAGGTAAACAAATGGGGGATAAGTTGCTTGAGTTGTGGTTCCATCAGGTTGAGAATGTGGATACTACTGATTTTGGGATTAATAGTGATTGGATACTTTATTTTCGCGGTCGGATCTGTGTGCCGAATGATGAGGATTTGAAACAGTCGATTCTGAGGGAGGCGCATAGTAGCCCTTATGCTATGCATCCCGGTGGGAATAAAATGTATCAAGATTTACGAGAGTTATATTGGTGGCCAGGGTTGAAGCGTGAGGTCACAAATTTTTTACTCGCTGTTTGACTTGTCAGCAGGTTAAGGCTGAGCATTAGTTGCCCTCGGCGTTGCTACAGACGGTAAAGATACCGATATGGAAATAGGAGGGACTAACTATGGACTTCGTTAGTGGGTTTCCTTTAACACCCACTAAGAAGGATTCTGTCTGGGTCATCATGGTTCGATTGAACAAGTCTGCTCGCTTCATTCCAGTCAGAATGGACATTTCACTCCAAAAATTGACTAAGTTGTATGTGTCCAAAATAGTGAGACTGCATGGGGTTCCTATCTCGATCATTTCTGATAGGGATCCTCGCTTCACATCTCAATTCTGGAAGAAATTGGATGAAACTCTGGGTTTGAGGTTAGACTTCAGTACTACTTTTCATCCTCAGACAGATGGTCAATCGGAGAGGGTGATTCAAGTACTAGAGGATATGTTGAGGAGCTGTGTTATAGATTTTCGAGGTACTTGGGAGGAGTTTTTGCCATTGGCGAGTTCACCTATAACAATAGCTATCAGTCTAGCATTCAGATGGCACCTTACGAGGCCTTGTATAGTCGTAAGTGTTGCACTCCCTTATGTTGGACTGAGTTGGGTGAGCGACGGGTTCTAGGTCCGGAATTGGTTTTTGAAACTAAAGATAAGGTCAGATTGATTCGGGATAGACTGAAAGCGGCATCGGATAGGTAGAAGTCCTATGATGACCTGAAGAGAAAGGATATTGAGTATTATGTGGGGGACTTCGTGTTTCTCAACGTCTCACCATGGAAGAAGGTATTGAGGTTTGGCCGCAAGGGTAAGTTGAGCCCTCGATTTATTAGACCGTATCGTATTCTGAAGCGAGTGGGACAAGTCGCATATCAGTTGGAACTTCTTCTGGAGTTGGATCGCATTCGTGATGTGTTCCACGTCTCAATGTTAAGGCGCTACTGCTCTAATCCCACACATGTTGTTCCTATTGAGGACATTGAGGTTAGACTAGACCTGACATTTGAGGAGGAGCCGGTTCAAATTTTGGAGCACGACGTTAAGGTTCTGTAGAGGAAATCTATCCCCTTAGTGAAAGTGCTGTGGCAGAATCATAGCACTGAAGAGGGCACTTGGGAGCTGGAGGATTCGATGCGTTAGTAGTATCCTCACTTAATTTGATCAGGTAAAATTTGAGGACAAAATTTTCTTTTAGGGGGTAGAGTTGTAACGCCTCGATTTTGCTTAATTTTGGATTTTGTAATTTTGGCATGAATGAGTGTCTGCTTCAGTGGTTATGTGTTCTGGGTGTGTGTGGAAGGTCCTAAGTTCAAGTCTCAACTTGGGTAAATTTTGGTATTTTTATGAATAAAGCCCAAACTTTGGTTAATAAGCTTTTGAGTAAAAGTTTGTAGGTAATTAACAGAATGGGCCTGCTGGTCTGGTGGTAAGTGGAGTGTTGGTTATGGTTGAGGTCTTGGGTTCGAATCCCTGTGCGAACAAGGGATTTATTTTGCTTCTTGTGCCATGTGAAGAGTTTGTGTTGGACTAAAAATCTGATAGTAATAAGAGATTTGAGGAGATGATAGGGGGATATCAGAAAACCTGTTCAGTTTTCCTCTCCCCAACAAAAAAACAAATTTTGACATTCTTCTTTTCCCCAAATTCTCTTCTTTTCTTTTGACATTTTCTGCCAAAGTCCTTGCTGAAATTCCTTTGTCTTCCCCTATTTTTGATTTTCTCAATTTGTTTCCTCCTTGTGAAACGGTGGTGTGCTTTTACGGTAAGTCTCTCTTCGCTTAATTTGTTGCTTTGAGTTAGGGTCTGATGAGGGGTCTATTGTGCTCTTTTTGTTCAGGTGGATGGAGATAAGTGATTGGTGCTACTGCAGAGAGTAAGACGTACGATTTTGGTTGTTAACGATAAGGGGCCCGTTAGATTATCAACATTAGATTTCGATAGACTTTGATTGAAGGACGAAACAAGTGGATAAATGAGTGTTTTGTTGGTTGATTTCTAAGTTCTGGAGGCTTAGGGGAGCTTAAGCATCAAAATCGAACCAGGTTGTACACGAAAGCACAGAAAATAAGGTTTTGATGAAAGATAAAAACCAGTCTGTCGACGCCGCACCGGCGTGTGGTCGCCTGTGTGGTAGGTCGTGTGCGAGACTGTTAGTCACCACACGACCATGTAATTAACGAGCTAGGCCATGCGTGACTGACACAGCTGTGTGAGGGCCGAGCGAGGCCGTGTGTGACACACGGGCTCGACCAATTGGGCTATGTGGGCCACACGAGCATGTGGGCCTACACGGGTGAACTACACGGGCATGTGGAATTCTGGGTCAGGCCGTGTGATCCACACGGCCAAGGCCAATTTGGGTCGAGTGGGCCACATGGGGGTGTGAGCCCATTTTTCTGGAAAACTCTGTAAGGTTGCACGGGTCGCCCAAGTCGACTGTGGACCTATCGTAGGGTCGGTAAGCAATACTTAGACCCCTAAATGAATGATCTGTCTGTCTGATTTTTGTACTAAGCATGTATGCTGATCTGAATATATATATGAGTTTTAATTGTATAATAGCATGTCATTCTTGTATGTTGCATGGCATCGGGGGGTTGATTATGATTGGAGGAAGTATCTGAAAGGCTCTTAAGCCTGTTATCTGGCAGTTCAACTGCAAATCTTTGATTATGTGCCGTATTCGGTACAACCTGGTGTGTAGGGCTGGATGGGTTGACTTTATCCCCACATGGTGTGTAGGGTTGGACGGAGTTGGTGTGTAGAGGCTGGTGGGTAGGACTTTATTATTTGTATATTCTGTCTGAAATGGGCAAAGGCCTAGTAAAATGTCTGAATCTGTATCTGAGTGGGCTAAGGTCCACACCATTTCTGTAATGGATTCAGACCCGAAATGTGAATATATGTCTATTATTTAATATTCTGTGTGTATGTTTTCTGTGGGGATTACACACTGAGTTTTTGAAAACTCACTCTTTTCTGTTTAATCTATTCAGTAATCCCCAGCAGGAGACAAATCAGTGCAGCGGGGGACTCAGCGGTGAACACAATTCTGGACATTTATTTTCGGTTTATTTTTAATTACGATTTGGTTATTTTTGGGTATATTTCTTGTAATAAGACCTTTACAGATTTTTGCTTAAAATTTGGGATAATTATTTTATGAACTGCTAGCAGTAGGACAAGACGCGAATTTTCAAGATAAACCAAGGTTTTATTAAATACACACGAACTTGCAAATTATTTTAAAAGCTTCCGCAACGCATAAAGTTTTGAGGATAATGAATAATTAAATGACACATTTTGACGAAAGCCCAAGATATCTACCAATGGTTTTAACATAGTTATGTTTTTTTCAAAAGCACTATCATTGACGTCGTCAGATTCGGCCATAACATCTAGGTCAGTTTTAGAGTGTTACAATGGAAGCCAAGTGTTGGAATTTAATTAGATATTAATATTGAGCTCGAGTAAGTAAATTCATTGTGTGAATTTGTGGATAACAGAAAACATTTGTATAATAAATAGATGTGTTAATTTGCTTGGAATGAACTATGTGATTATGATGGTATTACATTAGTGATGAATGCTAAGTCATATGTATGTATTTATGAGAGTTAAGTTAGAGGCTTTACGACCTCACCCCCTTACCAGTGTTGCTTTATGAAGAAATTTTACGAGAATCATGTTGAATAAGTTTATAAGTGTGAACTAAAGAGTTCAGTGGTGAAATAATTAGTAATGGAAACAGAGTTGAGTATAGTGTGACAAATGAACTCAGTTTTAAAAGAAATATCAGATTGTTTTAAGGATTATATGGATTATGCAATGTCACGGTTAAATAAAAAGTTAAATTTGATGAGACAAAATATTCAGGTATGATACCTAAAGAATGTATGTATTAACTGGAAGTTCTTCTGAAATGATATCTGTAGCAATGGAATAATGTTTGAATTGTAAAGATAGTTGATTACGGTGATTATAGTCAAAATGGTTTATGATGATTTCTTCTGAGTACCATATGTATTTATCTACTCTTAGAGGTATATATGACTGTATGTTTCAGATGAAATTCTTATTGTATGAAAACATTAACTAAATATACTAATCGACGAAAGCATGGTTGGTCTGTTTGGGCTATGTTTGGCATTGTTCCATCTTACCCTAGTATTCTATCTCTATTTTGTTAAAGAAAAATTGGTGATAGAATTCACGTGATGATAGTATTCTATTTCTACCAGCTATTGTCTGCTTAGTATATTGGGGATTATATAACCTTGGTCACAGTTGATTACAGTGCAGAAGAAAAATGCTTTATTCTCAAATTTTCTCTGAGATATTATTTATCCATACAGTTAAGATGTCGGCCTTATTATGGCGCTATGGTTTTAATCCATTAGATGGTTGTGGCTTCAGGGTGGTTCAAAGCTTCGTTGGTTAATAATTGAAAAGTCATAATTTGACAGTTAAGATTGATTCAGATGTCTAGCTTGATTAGATTATTTGCTTGAAAGATTATTCAAATTATTTGCAATTGTGTTGAATAATAAGCAACATTAATTATTTGATAAGTAATGTAACCTTTTGATGACCACAAAAATTTAAAACATTTGATGTTTCTAAGAAATCTGAATTTGACACTTGTAACACCCCAGTTTTTGACCCTAATCGGAACAGTGGTTTCGGGACCACAAATCTGAGTCTGAAAAATATTTTAATATTATTTTTTGTGTTTATTATGTATGAATTTACATGCGTGAAAGTTTCATGAGTTAATTTTATTGTTTGTGTGCTTAATTTGATAAAATGACTTTGTAGGAGCCCAAATTTGCCCGGGCCCATTAGCCTACCAATTAACCAGATTCAAACCAAAAAAAAAAAAAAAAAACTAAAAATGTCCATTACAACAGCCCAATTTACAAAACAACAAGCCCAAATACACTAAACTATTGACCCAATGCTTAACCCATTTTAACCCAACCTTAAAATTGGCCCAAAGGGCCCAATACATCTGACCCTCCGAAACCTGTGAAAGGGTTCCAGAACATTCTTGCAATGCCATGGCTCCTCTCGCGCGTGCCTCGATGCACGAATGTTTGTATTCCCATGTGCATGCCCACACGCATGTGATACCTCCTTGTATGACCTTTCAGACGAGCCACGTCCATGCCTCAGTACGCGGCCTTGTACTTGCGAAAACAACGACAAAACAGCAGAGAAAACAAAACGAAGAATTGTATTTTCATTTATTTTTAATTTTCTAATTTTGGCCTTTAAATGGACGAAATCAACCACTGTAAGAGGGCTCACTATTTTCGCATATTGAATACAAGAGAAACACACACATTCAAAAAAAAAAATACAAGAGCCATCAAAGAGAAAAAAAAGGTTATTTTTTATTTTGATTTCTCTTCCGTTTGTTTTCCTTTCTTTTTTTCTTTGAGTCTCAGAGAATACGAGAATAAAAGAGGGGATAAGAAAATACCTACGGAGGAGAGCGTTGTCGGAGCTTCGCCTTTGTTGTCGAACTCACACCCAAAAGGGAAATCAAAACCCTCTTTTATAGATATGTTTTATGCTGGTATATTTAAAAAGGGGGTTTGAAAGGGGCTATCGTTTGCTTCCGACCACCGATTAAGGTGGTGGTTCAGTGATGGGAAGATTTAGTTTCGGCTGAGTGGAGAGGAATGGGAGATTAGGGTTTTTGCTTTAATTTTCTTTTTGTTTTGTTTTAAAAAGTGACTGAAGGCTTTAAATTTTTAGGGTTTGTTTAGATTTTATATATCGTATGAAACGGCGCCATTTAGGGCTCGTTTCCATGGTTCTAAAATGCCGTCGTATGGTGCGCTCCGATTTGACCCGACCCAGTGGCCATGGGATTCGCGTGTTTTTGCGGTGATGGCATAATTTCATGATTGATCCCCCTTTTTTTTGCATTCTTTTAATTAAGCTTTTTTTTTTTACTTCTTTTATTTTTAAATTCTCCCCAGAGATTCACGCGTGTTTTCATTTTAGTCCGACCCAAGTGCTGTGTTTTGAGCTTCGAAAATATTTGGTGGTTTAGCCCCTGATAAATCACACGCATTTCAAATTGATCCTTGCGCATTTTTAATTATAAAATAGCCTTTAAATTTTTTTTTTGTTTCAATTAAACACCTTTTGTTTTCATATATAATCTTCACATTTTATTAGGTTTAATTCATTTTATTTTGGTTTTTTATTTTGGTTTTAAATTATTTTGTAAGATGATAAAATATATATTTATATACTATTCGTTTTAAACTATTTATATGTACATATTATTTTAACTTATTTTCATAATTTAGTATATATATTTTAATGGGTACACTCATACACATGTGTAAAATTAGTATTAGAATTATTCTATCGATTTCGTAATATTATTGATGTATGTATGTTAATTAATTTTTCTTATCATCGATCTAATGTTTGATAATTATTGTTATTATGTATGTTTTAATTCTCGTTCTATATTTATCTGTTGCTTGAGATTCAATAGCATTACATTTCATTTGTAAATAATTGCTCCATGTAGTATGCCATAGCATTCACTTAAAAACATCATGTTTCAACACTATTCGAACTTTAAAATCATTTTATACAAAGCTTTAAATCACAAGGCAATGCTCGTGTTTAGGGGTTTCGAGAAAATCGTGCTCTAACTTACTGAGTTTTGGTTCTCTTCGTTTAAAACCTTATAACCGAGTATCCTTTCTCTCTTAAATCAAATGCATGATTTTAAATAAAAAAACTTATTCTCGGGAAGTTGAGATATTGCGCCCTAACTTACTGAGTGTAATATTTTATCATCTCGAGATAAGAATTTCAAAAGAACAAAGGCAATATTCCGTATTCGGGAATTTTGAGAAATAGTGCCCTAACTTACTGGGTTGCGATTTTTCGTTTGACCCGAATAATTGAATATCCTTCTTATTTTTTTAAATGTACGAGTATTGAATGTCGAAGGATAAACCTAATTTCGAGAATATAAGAAGCGGTGCCCTAACTTACTGAGTACGGCATTTTATTTCATCGAAATAAGAAGCTTTGGCATTCAATATGATTTTGTCCAAATATATATGAAGTAAATGGATCGTAATCTAGAATCTTTTCAAAATTTCGACATCAGGACATTAATTAATCAATTAGGTACCACTTTTGGGTGTATCGAAGGTGCTAGCCCTTCCTCGTGTGTAACTGACTCCCGAACCCATTTTCTGGATTTCGTAGACCAAAATTATTGTTTTAGTAAAAATGTTTTATTAAAATAATCCATCTCAAGGTGATCCGATCACATCTTAAATAAAAGATCGATGGCGACTCCATTTCCATATTTTTAAATTCAATCCCCCAATTTTCAAAACCTTCGATTAAAAAAATGGTTTCGACAGCTTGGTGACTCCGCTGGGGAGTGAAAGAGAGTCAAGCCGTAAAATTGATTAATTTTTGTCATTTTGTCGAAAACCAAAAATTTGATTTGAAGGTTACGATCCTTTTATTGCATTCATCTCATTTGATTGTTATGGTTCGAGTCTTGTAAAATACTTTGGCATCATATTGCATAACCGCTGGGTCACACCTTTAAGTGGGAGTGAGAAACTACTCCTTCGTGAGGTTTTCACCTTCGTGCAGGATAGTGAATCACTTTCGAATATATCCGTACCTATGTCTTCATGAGATTTTCATCTCCGTGCAGCCATAGGGAAATGTATTCCCCTGAACTGAACTCGATCCATATGAGCCTATAATGGGTGAGGATTGAGAAATCTGCTGGTTCAGGTACCCTCAACTGTAGAACTCAAACCGCATATAAAAGACCCTAAGAGCTTACCCCAGATGGAGTTGTGATAAACCTTAGTGGTCACCCAATAGGTGCTTGAATATTTTTTACATGCTTTGAACTTTCTTTATATCGTACTAACCGTTTGTTTTATTGCTCTGCATGCATTTTCATATTAGAAAAGGTGTTGATTCGGGTTCAGTTGCTAAATTATGGAGCTCGACATAGAAAATGACTTTCTTGATAAAATGGAAGACAGTACGGATGTCCGTATATTGGTAATCCACTTTATGTAAAGAGTTTTATTTTCAAATAAGTTTCCTAAATGGAATTGAATCAGAATTGGTTCCTTTTGCATTGCATACATTTACATAGCATTATATCACATGCATTAGATTTCATGAGATGACCCTGATTAGGTGAAATATTTTTAGTCAACCTAAAAGACATGGAGCAAAGGTTGGAGAGAATAGAGCAAAGACAAATACTGATGCAAGAGCAGTTGGCCAAAATTCAACGGGACATGCGAGAACAAATGAATATGATGCGTCAGATAACCCAATTACTAGTTGGAGGTCTTAAAAAAGGGAGTGGCCCAGTGGTCAGCAGTGTGGATGGTGATGAAGACATCGTTTATTCCCCGATAAGTATCTCGACTCAACCAAACACGCATTGGCATGGGGTACCCGTCATTATTGGACCCCAACGTCAAACTGACACTTCGGCCCTGTTGAACTTCTCGATGGGTTCAGGTTCTAACCTGGAGGATGATCGAGCCAAACCGGTTGTACTGACTGAAACAAAAGAAAAAGGAAAGTGGACTTTAGAAGCCCCGGAGAAAAATAAAAATAAAGCGAATAGTAGGAGAAGGCATAACAGGGGCAACCAGGAGCTTATCACAGCAGGCCAGCCAAGGATTGTAATAACTGGCCGTCAAGTCTCCCCAAGGTAAGAACCCGATCCAAGACCGAACTCAAAAAAGCTTCAGTTCACTCCTATTCTAATAACATACCGAGAGCTACATCAGAAATTATTTGATGAGCATATAGTATCCCCTTTCTACTTGGCACCATTGCAGCCCCCGTACCCCAAGTGGTACGATGAAAATGCCGAATATGACTATCATGCGGGAATTTTGGGGCATTCAATAGAAAATTGCCTTGCTTTTAAGAAAGTCGTGGAAAGACTCATTAAGCTGGGCGTTGTCAAAGTAGCTAATATGTTAAATGTCGATAATCCGCTACCAAATCACACTGATGTTGGAGTAAATGCGATTGAAGAAATGCTGGAAAATGTACACATCAATGCCATACATGAAGAAATCACTGAAAGGGGGACCTTGTCGGATATCTGCCCTTACAAACTTGGGAGCGTTCTGAATAATTGGACTGTGGAAAAATTCTTGTAGTATTTAGAGCTTACTCAGAGTAATGTACAAAACGCACTTGTTGCTTTAAGCCTAGAAGCAACAAGAGTCTTTTTGTGAAATAGGCTTGTGTCCAGAATTCTTATTTCAATGAGATGCATCTTTTAAGCAAATATCTTTTATTCTTTACATTTCATGCTATGCATTCTTTGGTTTTTAGAATATTCTTTCATTTTTATTTATAACCATACCATACAAATAATCATCCTTAGAATCATTTATTCTTTGGGATTGCCTTTGTAACTAGGTATCCAAATATCAATGACAGGAGCAACACTGTTACTGACTCCCTTTTGAATGAGATATGGGTTTAGGGGATCTAAGGACTTTGAAGATGACAAAAAATTGTAACATATCTTCTGATCTGTTAATACTAGATGGAAAATAGATCCTACGTCATGAGCCAAGGAAAGAGATAAAGGTCAAAGCCTAGCTCAATGCAGAAATAAGGTCTCCTATGTGTGGGGTATGGATGTTACCAGGCCAGTCTCATCAAAAGCTTCTAGCCAACATCGATTCATTTTCGTGGATGCAAGTTACTTCACTAAGAGGGTGAAGGTTGCTTCATATGCCAATATTACAAAGTCGATAGTCATTAGACCAAAAAAAAAAAGAGAAAGAAAGAACACTGAAAAAAATGTCGAAAAGATCACATTTGGCCGCACAATGTCAAAAGTCTACGGTCTATTCAAAGATCAGGTGCCACATCATAGTAAAGGTAGCCAAAAAAAAGAGAAAAAAATAAGAAAAAAAGACCGAGACCTGTAAAGATTGGCATACAGAAGTTACCATTTACCCTCCATGCTTATCAAACATTGGCCAGGATGGTCACCGGGGCAGCCCGTTTCTTATTGGTTTTGCCCATTGAAGTCAAGTTTCCTTTTTTCGAGTCTTATCAGAATTGGAGTTGGATGAGACAGAACGCGTTTAATCTCAATATGATCAGAAAATGTTAAAAGCTATCTATCACGATTAGATAGTGCGAGCTCACAACAAGAATGATTCGTCCTAGAAAATTTCATGGTAGGGCTTTGAAGAAGATTTTTTCCATGAAAAAGGGACTTCAGAAGAAAGCGGATGCCAAACTAGGAAAGACCTAATGTAGCGAAGAAGGCCTGTTCTGGGGAAGCATGAATATCGACTGAGATAGATGACAAGGACCTACCCAATCCGGAGAATTCAGATTCAATAAAAAGAATTCAAAAAAAAAAGAAAGAAAAAAAAAGAGAGAGAAAAGGAGAAAAAGAAATTTTCAGCAAAAAAGAAGAAAAAAAGGAGAGGCCAAGGTGAAAACCCGTAAAGGGCGCTTTGAGACCAAAGGGGATTTGAGTTGAAAACTCGAAAAGAGTGGCTCAAATTTTAATTGAAAGTGGGACATCTGCGATCCTACTATGCAGAATTAACAATGAAGAAGTATGCTATGTCTTGGGGCATTGACAAAATACTTCAGATCCCTAAACACATATTGAGCTTAAAATGGCCCTCAAGAAGTTGGAACAGAGAAGCTCAGGCTGCGATATCTGGGGCACCTAGTTTCCACTTTATCCATTTTAAACTTTTTATTTGTGATTACATTATTCCTTTCAAAATACGTTCACAATAAATTTCTTTCTTAATTACGATTGCTATCTTTGCTTAGCTTATTTGTTTCGAGCTATGCTCCTAATTAATTTCCTTATTGTCCATGGTTATGATCTTTTTCAGGCATTTTGCATTAAAATAATGATTAGTGGACTAATAATATTTTCATAAAATGAGTTTCGCATATTACTTTGGAAATTTCTGAATAATACAAGAATCAGAAACGGGACTATTATTTAAAAACTCGCAGTCTTGAAGAAAACGGGCAATGTTAACCCAAGTGTAAAATAGGAATCATTCTCAGGAGAAAAATTGATACTCTGCATTCACGCGAGCATCATGCATATACATCTGGTTGGGTCGCCCCAGGAGTGATCAGTTGGTGGAACAAGCTACAGGCCCTATACCCCCGAGTTATAGTAGGATAGATGGAAGCTAATGTAGATCCTATACCTTTGAATAGCAATGGGATGGATGGGAAAGGATTCAGATCCCATGCCTCTAAGTCACAAGGAGATGAATCCTAAAGTTACAGTGGGGCAAATCTGTTGAGCAAGGTATAATTGTTTTCTTGGGTTTTCTGTTGAAAATACCAGCCGAACAAGATGGCAGTCTAGTACATCAGCAATAGAGCCTTGATAAACGATGAATGATGGCACCTTAAACTTTTAAATAGGGGTCATTCTCATGAAATTTTGCATTCATGCAAAACACATCTATTTAGTGGCATTTGATTCATTCCAATCATTGCATCCTAATCTTTGTAAAAAGACCATTCTCATGACATTCTGCATTCATACCAATGTCATCCATGAGACACATCTATATAGGGGCATTAGATTCATTCTAATCATTGCATCCTAATCATTTTGCATAAGCATAAACACAAAACTGATTCTACAGCACAGGTCCACTAAAGGACATTATCGCAGCATCAGTAAATTCAAAGATCTTGCCTTCCTTAGCGAAGGGGATCGAAGATAGCAGATCTGGCAATTCTGAAGTTACAGGAACAGATCAAAGCCAAACAATTTTTATTACCTCAAAGTTCCAGTGGAGCAGGTCGAAGTTACAAATTTCTCCTCCCGAGTTTACGATGAGGATCAGTCAGTATTCCTTCGAAGTTTCAGCAGAGAAGATGGAGGTTACAAATCTCTTCTCCCTGAATTTCTAGCTCTTCGAAGCTCCAGTGGAGTAGGTGGAGGTTACAAATCCCTCCTCCCTGAGTTTACGATGAGGATCAGTCAGTATTCTTTCGAAGTTTCAGCAGAGAAGATGGAGGTTATAAATCTCTTCTCCCTAAATTTCTAGCTCCTCGAAGCTTCAGTGGAGTAGGTGGAAGTTACAAATCCCTCCTCCCTGAGTTTACAATGAGGACCAGTCAGTTTTTCTTCAGCAGAGAAGATGGAGGTTACAAATCTCTTCTCCCTGAATTTTTAGCTCCTCGAAGCTTTAGTGGAGTAGGTGGAGGTTACAAATCCCTCCTCCTTGAGTTTATGATGAGGATCAGTCAGTATTCCTTCGAAGCTTCAGTAGAAAAGATGGAGGTTACAAATCTCTTCTCCCTGAATTTTTAGCTCCTCGAAGCTCCAATGGAGTAGGTGGAAGTTACAAATCCCTCCTCCCTGAGCTTACAGTGAGGATCAGTCAGTATTTCTTCAAAGTTTTAGCAGAGAAGATGGAGGTTACAAATCTCTTCTCCCTGAATTTCTAGCTCCTCGAAGCTCCAGTGGAGTAGGTGGAGGTTACAAATCCCTCCTCCCTGAGTTTACGATGAGGATCAATCAGTATTTCTTTAAAGTTTCAGTAGAGAAGATTAAAGTTACGAATCTCTTCTCCCTGAATCCTTATCACCCTGAAGTCCCGACGGAGCAGATTGAAGCTACAAATCTCTTCTCCAGGAAGTTACATTGAAGTGGATCGAAGCGCTAGTTTTCATGCCCTTGAAGATGCAGTGGGATGGAATAAAGCTACTCAAAGAAGGAAAGAAGCTCCAAGAAGTCAAGATTCGGTGAGACCGGGCAAATTTGACCTTCTTTAAAGTCTTTGTTTTATTCTCATTACACGACAATGAGCAAAGAGGGGCAGCTATAGGAGCCCAAATATGCCTGGGCCTATTAGCCTACCAATTAACCAGATTCAAAAAAAAAAAAACTAAAACCAATTAAAAACCCAAAATTATTATTATTAAAAGTCTTTAAATGTCCATTACAACATCCCAATTTACAAAACAACAAGCCCAAATACACTAAACTATTGACCCAATGCTTAACCCATTTTAACCCAACCTTAAAACTGGCCCAAAGGGCCCAATACATCTGACCCTCCCTAAACCTGTGAAAGGGTTCCAGAATATTCCTGCAATGCCTTGGCTCCTCTCGCGTGTGCCTCGACGCGCGCAACCATTTGTATTCCCATGCGCATGCCCACACGCACCGTACCTCTGCCAGCGCAGCCTCCGTACGAGCCACGTCCATACCTCAGTACGAGGCCTTGTACTTGCGAAAACAATGACAAAACAGCAGAGAAAACAAAGCGAAGAATAGTATTTTCATTTATTTTAATTTTCTAATTTCGGCCTTTAAATGGACGAAATCAACCACTGTGAGAGGGCTCACGATTTCGCATATTGAATACAAGAGAAACACACACATTAAAAAAAATACAATAGCCATCAAAGAGAAAAAAAGGTTGTTTTTTTATTTCGATTTCTCTTTCGTTTGTTCTCCTTTTATTTTTGCTTTAAGTCTCAGAGAATACGAGAATAAAAGAGGGGATAAGAAAATACCTATGGAGGAGAGCGCTGTCGGAGCTTCGCCTTTGTTGTCGAACTCACACCCAAAAGGGAAATCAAAACCCTCTTTTATAGATCTGTTTTATGCTGGTATATTTAAAAAGGGGGTTTGAAAGGGGCTATCGTTTGCTTCCAACCACCGATTAAGGTGGTGGTTCGGTGATGGGAAGATTTAGTTTCGGCTGAGTGGAGAGGAATGGGAGATTAGGGTTTTTGCTTTAATTTTCTTTTTGTTTTGTTTTAAAAAGTGACTGAAGGCTTTAAATTTTTAGGGTTTGTTTAGATTTTATATAACATATGAAACGGTGCCGTTTAGGGCTCGTTTCCATGGTTCTAAAATGCCGCCGTATGGTGCGCTCCGATTTGACCCGACCCAGCGGCCATGGGATCCGCGTGTTTTTGCGGTGATGGCATAATTTCGCGATTGATCCCCCTTTTTTTGCATTCTTTTAATTAAGCTTGTTTTTTACATCTTTTATTTTTTAATTCTCCCCAGAGATCCACGCACGTTTTCATTTTAGTCCGACCCAAGTGCTGCATTTTGAGCTTCAAAAATATTTGGTGGTTTAGCCCCTGATAAATCACGCACATTTCAAATTGATCCTTACGCATTTTTAATTATAAAATAGCCTTTAAATTTTGTTTTTGTTTCAATTAAACACCTTTTTGTTTTCATATATAATCTTCACATTTTATTAGGTTTAATTCATTTTATTTTGGTTTTAAATTATTTTATAATATGATAAAATATATATTTATATACTATTCGTTTTAAACTATTTATATGTACATATTATTTTAACTTATTTTCATAATTTAGTATATATATTTTAATGGGTACACTCATACACATGTGTAAAATTAGTATTAGAATTATTCTATCGATTTCGTAATATTATTGATGTATGTATGTTAATTAATTTTCCTTATCATCGATCTAATGTTTGATAATTATTGTTATTATGTATGTTGTAATTCTCGTTCTATATTTATTTGTTGCTTGAGATTCAATAGCATTACATTTCATTTGTAAATAATTTCTCCATGTAGTATGTTATTATGCCATAGCATTCACTTAAAAACATCATGTTTCAACACTATTCGAACTTTAAAATCATTTTATACAAAGCTTTAAATCACAAGGCAATGCTCGTGTTTAGGAGTTTCGAGAAAATCGTGCTCTAACTTACTGAGTTCCGGTTCTCTTCGTTTAAAACCTTATAACTGAGTATCCTTTCTCTCTTAAATCAAATGCATGATTTTAAATAAAAAAACTTATTCTCGGGAAGTTTAGTGGTTAAATTAGTGGTTAAATTTAGTGGTTAAATTCAAAGGGGCCGAATAATGGTTTTTCTTTTAATATGGAGGCTTTATATTGTAATTTAGCCATTAATAAAGGTAGTGGACGGCAATGGACTAAAGTAACCTTATTATATATGTTTTATATATTAATTAATAAAGGTTAATTAGGTAAAATAATAATAATGTTAATATATGTTATAATATATCACAAATTAAAAGCTATGTTTTCATCTTTCTTTGAACTGAAACAAAAAGAAAAGAAAAGAAATAAGAAAGCTTAAGGTTCGGCCAATGTTGAAGCTTGATTCAAGGTTAGTCTTAGTTCGGTTTTTGATAATTTTTACGTTTTGTAATCATTGCTTCGAATACTTCAAGACCCAGGCTTGAATTTCTAATTTTGATGAAGATTTTGAAATGTGCCATTGATGAATTTATGAGTTTTATGATGTTAGTTGATGAATTATGAAATATATGTGTTAGATTAGTATGTTTTGTGTTTGGATTTTTGATGAATGAGTAATTTGGACTAAATTGTGTAAATAATATTTTGAGGGACTAAAATGTGAAATAAATGAAAAATATGGACTTTTATGGAGCTTGTGAATATTCGGCCCTAGCATGGTATATGCAAATTTTGTATGTGCTTTATGCAATAGGGACTAAATTGTAAAAAGTGTGAAATGTTAGGGGTAAATGGTAATTTACCCATTTATGTGTTTTTGGATTAAATTGAATGAATGTGTGATTAAATTAGTTAAATTTGAATTTATTTAGATCAAGAATGAAAGAAAATGGAATTAGATCGGGGGAAATCGAAAGTAGTCGAATAGTCGATTATAACGTCCGACAACATCCGAGGTAAGTCTATAAGCATTTAAATGTTGTTAAACTTGAGAATATATAAATGTTATGTGATGAAATGAATTATTCGATTATATTTATGTGTTTTGGCTGAATGTGATTTGAGATAGGGAACTATGTTTCGAGCTCGTTTTGATCGAGATTCAATGTCCGAAAGTCCCATACGAACACTAGGAATAGATAGGATACATATGTCATGACATAGGATTCCGATATGTGTTTTCATGTAAGACCACATCTGGGACATTGGCATCGATTTGTGTTTACATGTAAGACCATGTCTGGGACATTGGCATCGTATTTGATTTGTGTAAGACCCTGTCTGAGATAGTGGCATTGATATGTGATTACATGTAAGACCACGTCTGGGAAGTTGGCGTTGTACAAACTTTCTGATTATCCTTGTATCCTTTTTAATTCCGAACGGTTCAACGGGAAATGTGAAGTAAAGACCGAATGTGAAATTGAATTACAGGTTCAGGTATGTATGAGATAATTTTTATATGAAAACAAGGTAAGTTGGTTAATTGAAATGATAAAAAGGTTATGTGAATATGAATTATGTGTTAACATATTTGAACATATAAGTGATTCGGCCTATTGATGTGTTTGTAATAATAAAAGCGAAATTTTATATATGTATATGATTGATTATATTAGGCCATATGATATATGAATGTGATGTTAAATGTGATCTAGTAGTAAATGATAACTTGTATTTGACATTATGCAAATTTGGCCTTGTTAACAAAATGTTAATATGTAATTGTTATTATATATGTTTTTGCTTAAGACTTACTAAGCTTAAATAGCTTACTTTGTGTGTATTCTTGTTTACCTCTATTTTATAGATTTTGGAGTCACGTTACGAGCTCGGGGATCGTCAGCAAAGTCTATCACACTATCGACTTCTTTTGGTATTTTGTTAAAGTTTGAACTCAATCTTATGGCATGTATAGGCTTTCTTATGTTTTTGATTAGTTTTGGATCATGTATATATATAAATAGGCATGCAAAAGTGGCTTAATTTCCATGCTTGTGTTTGGTTTGGTTTAAAAATGGCTTGTCCATGATCATTTTGTTAAGTTGGATTTTATGTGCTTTTGGATGGGTGCTTGATGTGTTTAATTTTTATGCTCGAATTTGACTTCATTTGATCATGATTTGAGCTTGCATTCGAATGAGATATTCAAGTTACATGTATGTGATAAATTTGGTTTATGCTAGGTATTAAAGTCTTGAGATATGAGTTGAATAAAAAGGTGATATTTAGTTATGTGTTTCAGAAATAAGATTAATATTGGATGTTAGTTGAATTAAGATTATGTTATGTGATAATTAGGTATTTAGAAATATTGTATATACATATGGTGTATTTAAAGTATGTTTAATTTGAAAATGTTAGTGATTATATGATTTGGTTTTGGTATTCATATTTATATTGATAAGTATGTGTTTTAGAGATTATTATGAAAACATAAATGTGCTATGGTTTGAGTGTTATAATGACCAAGTATGTATTAATTAGTTTTGTAGTGATAGCGAAATATGGATGTTCGAAAATGGTTCATTTGGAGTACATACATGCACAAACTTGTAATAGTAAAATAAGTATGTTTCAGTCTTATAGAATGATGTGTATTCATCTTTTAAATGAGCTTAAGGTTAGTAAATAATGTACATGATTGATAAACCATAATATACACATATTTTAATCCCACATTTAGCATACTTTTAGATGATTTATCCTTTTAATTATGGAAATAGGTTTTTCTAATCCTTTATTTTTCATGTTTTATACTCAGGAAAGCACAAGTGGATGAAAAGAACGAAAAATGGGCTGAAAATGGAGTAAATGGGCCAAATTACGAAATCGGCAAGGCCTGGGCCCAAGACCACATGGCCGTGCCTCATTAACAGACCCGAACACGGCCTGGCCTCGAGGAAAGAAGAGTTTTATTCAAATTAGGGTACTTAGAGGCAAAGAAAGACATTCCAAAAGCCTATATAAACACCCTAGAGGCCAACCTTCAAAGGGGGCCTTCAGCTAGGCCAAGGAGCCAAGCCAGAGGGGCCGAATTGTGGGATTCACTCGAAGAAAGCCAGTTGATTCATCTCAAGAAGCTGGAATCATACTCAAGACTGAGGATCTCTCCTTCAATTCCTTCAGGGGGTTTTAGGGTTTTCTTTATGTTTTGTTTTATATTTTCTTCTGAGATGTATTCTTTTATGATTATGAACTAAACTCCTCAAATACCTAAGGGGATGAAACCTAAGACGAATCTTGTTATTGTTTTCTGAGCTGTATGATAAATACTTGATTTGTTCTTAACTATGTGTTCTTAATTCTTGTTTTGATATTTTAGGATATTGATTTAAGCATTTATGCGCTTAGGCAGAGGAGGAATAGACCCTGTCTAAGAGTAGATCTAGCATAGTTAAGCGGAGTTGATTGCAACCCTAAAGAAAGGATAACGAAAATCTTCCGTATTAGGGTCAAACCTAATGTGGGAGTCCATAGATTGAATTAATGCAATTCTAGGGGTTTTAATTAGAAAGAGATTTCAATTAATCAACCTAAGGTTAGACGTTAGTATCCTCGAGAGAGGTATTAATATAAGTTAGGGAATCCTACGGATCAAGTCAAGTGAATAAATCGTCTGGTTCAGAGTTAGATAACAAGTGAAGTCTAGGTAGATTCTTCCTCGGGTATTGTCTCAATCAATTGGTTTTTTCCCTCAAGTATTTCCTCAATTCATTCTCTTTGTCTTAGCATCTTTAGCTTAGTAGTTAGTTAATTTTAGGTTAAACAACAATTCCTTTAATTCTTAGGTTAAATAATAAAAAGAAAGTTAGTATTAGTACTTTTGGTTCCTTTGGGTTCGACAATCCGGTTTTGTCACTAAATTATACTACTGTTCGATAGGTACGCTTGCCTCAAGTCGTTGTCACTGTTAGTTTTTATGCTAGATCATTCATTATATAAATTTTTAAGACTCTGACACACGATCAAGTTTTTGGCGCTGTTGCCAGGGAACTGAAATATTAAGAAAGCTCAATTTTTATTACTTTAGCCATATTTTATTTTATATTATTTTTGCAATTAAATTTTATTTTTACTTTTCTAATTTTCTTTTTCTTTTATCTTTTCCTGGTAGGTACCTCTAGTTTATGACTAGAAGGAACCCGACGGGACCCTTGATATATGACAGTGATATCAAAGGTACGGTTCGCAAAAATCATAGAGAAATAAGGTGAAGCCTAAACTACATACAAGAAGAGCAAGAGAACAAAATTAATACTACCGAAGAGATGGCTAAGAATAATCCGCTACCTCTAGAGGTGGCCGAAAATAATGCTCCTCGAACTATGTATGATAATGCTAAACCTAATTTAACAGGAACTGAGTCAAGTATTGTTAGACCTACTATAGCTGCTAATAATTTTGAACTGAAACCTAACACTATACAAATGATACAGCAATTTGTTCAGTTTGATGGTTTGCAAGATGAAGATCCAAATAATCACTTGGCAAATTTCCTAGAATTTTGCGATATTTTCAAAATTAATGGCATTTCTGATGATGCCATCCGTCTTCGGTTATTTCCCTTCTCTTTGATTAATAAAGCTAAACAGTGGCTGAATTCTCTTCCACGAGGATCAATCACTACATGGGAACAAATGACCGAATTTTTTTATTAAAATATTTTCCGCCAGCCAAAACGGCCAAATTAAGGAATGATATCTCTTCTTTTGTGCATATGAATTTAAAAACACTATACGATGCATGGGAGAGATACCAAGATCTATTGAGAAGGTGCCCACACCATGGATTACCCTTGTGGCTATAGGTCTAAACCTTTTATAACGGTGTGAACCCTTCAACGAGACAACTGATTGATTTAGCAGCCGGCAAAACCCTGTATAACAAAACTCCTGAGGAGGCCATGAGTTCATAGAGGAGATGTCACTGAACAACTATCAGTGGCAAGTTACAAGGATAAGGCCAACAAAAACAACCGGAGTTTTCAACCTCGACGCAGTTACCATGCTATCAAATCAGGTAGAGATGTTAAATAAAAAGATTGATGGTTTGTGTGGTTCCTTGCAGGTACACCCAGTAATGCAATGTGACTCAAACCTAGGAGTGTGGCAAATCCTGAGTACCCACCCTACAATCCTGGCATGGAAAGCGAACAGATAAACTATACGGGTAACAATTTCATATCTCAAAATAACCCTTATAGTAATACTTATAATCCAGGTTGGAGGAACCACCCCAATTTCTCATAGGGTGGCCAAGGAAATCAGAGACAACAACTTCCTCTAAACTTCCAACAATAGCCCTACCCACAGGAAAAGAAGCCGAATCTTGAGGAGATGCTGACAAAATTCATAGCGGTGTCAGAAACTCATTTCCAAAACATCAAAACAACACTTAAAAATCAACAAGCATCAATTAAAGGAATCGAGAACCAGTTAGGGCAACTTGCTAAGCTGATCTCTGAATGACCACAAGGTAGCTTTCCAAGTAACACTAAGACTAACCCAAATGAGCAACTTTAAGCCATAACCGCTCAGAATAATGAATGGTTAGTAGATTCTAAACCTAATCCAAGGCAAGAACCTATGGTAAGTAAAAGTAAGGTTGAAGTAAGCCAAAAAAAGCCAAAACCGGTAATTAAAGAATACCAACCTCATATACCATATCCCAATGCGATGAAGAAAGACAATTCAGATGAACAGTTCGGTAAGTTTCTTAAACTTTTAAAGAAATTACATATTAACTTATCGTTTCTTGAAGCTCTTTTGCAGATGCCAGATTCAAAGAAATTTTTAAAAGAGCTTTTGACAAATAAGAGAAAGTTAGATGAGGAGTCGCATGTGGAATTAAACACAGTGTGCTCAGCAATGTTGCAAAACAAACTACCACAAAAATTAAAAGATCCAGGGAGTTTCACAATTCCATGTTTAATTGGTAGTTTAACTATTAATAACGCGTTAGCTGATTTAGGGGCAAGCATAAATGTTATGCCTTATAAAATGTTAAACAACTAGGTCTAGGGAAACCAAAACAAACTAGGATGAGTATTCAATTAGCTGATAAGACTATTCAAATTCCTAGGGGTACAATTGAAGACGTACTCATTAAAATTGGCAAATTTATATTGCCCGTAGACTTTGTTGTTTTAGATATGGATGGGGATAATATAGTTCCTTTAATTTTAGGAAGGCCCTTTTTAGCAACTGGCAGATCTAAAATAGATGTTAGTACAGGTGAACTCACACTTCGTGTAGGTGACAAATCAATCAGTCTTCAAGCTCTCAACTCAGCTAGGACATCGAGTGACAACGGTGAGAACGTAAATTCTATTGATAATCATTCGTTTCAACCTTCTTTACAGGAAGCACCACAACGCTACATATCTAAGCCAGTTCATAAACCTCATGCCAAAAAAAGAAGAAATTTATGAGGAACGAAGGCTTCAGATTGATGAACTAGACAAGTGGGAAGCGCATTTCAAGGAGGAATCGAAACCACACAAAGTGAAACCGAAGGAACCCCTAGAAGAGCTTATAGAAACGTCAAATCACTTCAAAACAGGAGATCAGGTACTATTAGAGAAAACAGACCCTTGAATCGCCACTTCAGACCTCAATACAAATGAAGAGATCGCTTTTAAGGTAATTAGTGTCTTTCCATAAGGGACAGTCGAGGTAAGCAATTCTACATTCTGCAATTTTAAGGTAAATGCTACTCGACTCAAACTATATAATGATAGCATGAGAAAGGATTTTTCACTTCTCAAACCACCATGAATCTGTGAATGAGAGGTAAGTCTAGCTTAAGACTTTAAACGAGCGTTTCTCGGGAGGCAACCCGAGCACTAACCCCATTTTTTTATTATTCTCTTTCTTTTAGCACCTAACTACAAACTAACCAAGTTAATAAAGCGTAGAAATTTTCGCACCACACGGCCTTGCAGCCATGGCCGTGGCCGTGTGGATACTACAAATTTTTGTACTAACATGACAGAGATAGTACAAAACAGGATGAAAAATATCTTCAAGCCACGGGATCCGACTAAACAGCACGACCGTGAGACATAGCCGTGGCTGACACTGCTTTATCAACACGAGCGTGGTGAACTGAATAATAGGCGTGGGAGAAATGAATGAACCATTGCACAGCCGTGCGATACGACCATGTGACACGACACGCCCATGAAACACGGGCGTGGGGATGTACCAAAGCTGAAAATTTTATTTAAACCACCTACTCCCCTTCTTACCTACTTTCCATTCCCTTCTTCCACAACCTTTAATCTCTCATCCCTTTTCATTTCCTCTTTCTTCATTTTCCAAACTCTTGATCTACACTTCATCCATGACGAAGAAACAGAAGGATCCTATCCCAGTCTCCCTGTGCAAGACTGATCTGCATAAGTTCATGCCGGCCGCTTCATTAACTCAACAGGAAAAAGGACCTTTGAGTCCATTTAATCTTTGTTTTTCCTTTCTCTTCTTCTTTATTTTCCTTATCTTTATTTTTCTTATACTAAATATGGTTTATTTTATTTTAGTTTCTTGGTTTTAGGTTCCAAAGGCTGCTTTGGAATCACACACACGGCCTTAGAAATCACACCCACCTCGCGAACCATCTAACAATAAGGACCTTTCGGTCCATTAATTGGTTCTTTTAGTCTTATTTCACTTTTTACACTCTTTCTTCTTATTTTTATTTTTTTTAAATATATAATTAGTATATTTAGAATTATTCTTATTATTTCTTGGCTAACTCTTCACGAGATTCCTAATTTCTTCATCTAGCGCAGGAATTAGAGGTGCCCCCTCCAACTTATCTTTCACCTCTGAATCAAGTTTCCACACTTCCAATTCAAGGAATCCGTTAGATTCAGGAAGTTCACTTCTCTCCCTATCTTTTGATTTTCTACTATAATGTTATTATATATCTTTGTACATTGAGGGCAATGTACATCTTAAGTGTGAGGGGGTGAAAATTTATTTAGAAAAATTCCTAACTTTTTGCATTATTCTCAAATCCCTGAATGATATCTTGTCTTAAGAAATTTTCTCATATTACTAATTAGAATGAAATTCCTGTTGGTTTATGATTTTTTTGATATGTTTTAGATTAAGTCATTAATATTTATACAGTGATGATTTAGACTTTAAGATACTAGAGAATCAAGCATGATGAGTCTATTTTCAAAAATTAAAATTTTGAATTAAAATTTTGTTAGGTTGTCTACCTGAATCTAATTATTACCTTGAAGTTTAAAATTTACAAGGTTGTCATCAAAAACCCATAATTTTTGTGAGATTTTGAACCTTTTAGAGCATTCATTCTTTTCGTGCTCACTTTATTATGAGTGTGTCAACAGTGATTTGTTATTTTAGAACTTGCTTCGATTATATATGTCGAGACCACATCATTGATTTGATATTGAGATGATAAACGCACCTAGGATTTAACCCACTTACTCCATAAAAGCCTACCTTCGTAATTAACCCCTAGTAAACCCCGTTGATCCTAACAACCTTTTTATTGACTCACCCACTAATATTAACCCAAAACCCATCTTGTATTTGTTATCACCATTTCTCTTGACTACCCTTCTATCGAGACTTGACTTGATCAGTTGCCTAATTATTTTATTTTAGTAGTTAAATTTATTTTATATTATGTATTAACTTGATTTGTTCTTAAAAAAAATCGAAGTATATTCATTATTAGTTTCGTAATTAAGTGAGCTTATACGTTTAAATTCAGCATCTTGAAGAAGAAGCTCGTATTATTAGTTACAAGTTTTCAATTGATGTAATCAGTTCATTGTTTCTAGTTAGGTAATTTGTCAATTCAATCTCGATTTTAACCTTTAATTTAGCCTTTATCCACACCTTTAACCAAGCCCCATTACAACCTTTTAAAGACCTTTTGATTTGTGTATCATCTCATTTTATAGTGGTGGAGATTTGATTTTCAGGCAAGCCTATGGGATTAACTTTTCATGTTTGACTGATGACTGCTTAATTTTGAACCTTAAACACTTTTGAGTGATTTCAGTGAATCTTTAGTGAGGATGTCAACTCTTATCAATTGTAATATCCTAAAATTTGAGTATCTTTTGTGTTGGCGTGGGTATGAATTTTTGTGTGTTAGCATAGTCTTGTGAAGGCTTGATTTTATTTAGGAAGCTAGAATAATTTTTAGTATGGATTATTTAATGAAGTGGATTAAGTGAGCTTGACACTTAAGTTAATTTAAGTGTTAAATTAAGCATATGAGGAGTTAGTGGCAAGGTGGTTATGATGCTTGGATAGTTGCTTGAGGTTAGAGGTTCGAGTAGCATGTTTAGCATTTTGAAGACATTATTTTTGTGTTCTAGCATTGATGGACGGTCAAACTTTATTCATGATAGGTTGGACTCTTAACTTTTGGTAAGTTGAATATTTGTTTAAGGAAAGCATGAAATTGGGGATAAGAATCTTAAGGTTTTGGTATGATGAGGGGACAAAAGGCATGGAATATGGAGGATGTTTTGGAAAGTATTCCTAGGCCTTTAGTGCATGTATATGGACGGCATGGGTGTTTAGGGGGGTGGCCGAATGTTGTTAGGTGGTTTGGGGGTATAGTTACCCAAGTTTTGCATTTGTGCATCTTTTGGTATTGTTTTCTTTCTCTCCAAAACTCCCACCTTGGTAGAATGTCTATTGTGCTTTTGGTGCAAATTTGCCTTTGGTTTTAGCCTTATTTTGTTTGAACCAAATACCATCTTCTTTCTTTCATTTTCTCTTTTGAAACTGAAACTACAATTGAGCTTTGTGCATTTTTATGCACTTTCTTTTTGGCAAAGAAGTGTTTGGCCGAACCTTTCTCCCATATTTCTCTCTTTTCTTCTCTTGAGATTGGTTCATAATCACATTTCTCCTACTTTCTCTTGGCCGAAACTTCCTTCTCTCCATCTCTCTTTACTTTCTTTCATTTTTGTTCAAAGCCATAAACATTCCTCTCCCATTGAAATCTCTTTCATCTTTTTCCTTTTTCCTTTCTCTTTCTCCATTTTAATCGAATCCTTTTTGTTATTACAAATCAACCATAGCCAAATTTTTTTGACCATTTAATCATTTTGCCGAAATTTCCCTTTCTCTTATTGTTTTGTTTTGGCTGAATATTCAAGGGTAGATTCTCTTTTGCTTTCTTCAATCGATTTTGGTTAATAAGTAAGTATTCTTGGCGATTTTCCTATTATTTCTTTTCTCCTCTCTATGTTATTTTCTTGTGGACAAAGGCCAAACTTATGGGTATTTGTTGCAAGGTTCTAACCATTTTAGGAACCGATTTCTTTTAGGCTCCTTGGGACGTTGGAAGCAATCAATCTAAGCCTCACATCTTGATTATCGTTTTGGGTAAGTTTAGGTAAGACTTGGTTTTCGAAGTGATAACTCATTGGATTTAGTGGTAGGGCCGAATGGCCTTTGTTTATAATTTAAGTGTTGGCCGATTGTAGGACAAGGTGATCTAGTGTGATAGATCGGATCTCCGGAAGTTAGATCTTGCTTTGGTGAAAGGTGTGTATCTTACACATTTTATAACTTGGTTTATATATGTATTTATGTGTGTTATAACTAATCATATTATGAAAGTGGGAAAAGGATGAGATTTGGATATGATACCATGATGGTATGAATGAGGATTCGTAAGTCCGTTTTGATATGTTGTAAATACATGTGGATAGAAATCATGATCTACGATTTATGATATATTTTTATGAGATACATATCAAAGTATATTGACATGATTTGTTTATTTATTACATTGGCATGGGCAATATGAGAGGAGGGGAAGATTGATATCGTGACTTGGTCACCGGTGATTTAGTATCACATTCGTGTCTTGGACACCGGAGGTTTGGTACCTCCGGTGATTTGGTATCACATTCGTGTCTTGGACACGGAGGTTTGGCACCTCATAGTGTCTCGCCCCACGTGGTTAACACCACCGTGGGTTGGCCCCACTTTTGAGATATGGGATCGTCGCCGATAATTTGGTATCACACGTGGGTTGGCCCCACAGATGGTTATTCGTGACTTTGGTCACGGTGATTTAGTATCACATTTATATCGTGACTTGGTCACGGTGGTTTGGCACCACCAGTGGTTTGGTACCACATGGGGTAGAAAAGGAGTTATGGATGGCTAGGTTGGGTGCATTATACATATATGTTGCTTTGTTATAAATTGTGTAAGTATGTGGTATTTACCCGGGAGAGGGAATATGCACTGAGTCTTGGTGACTCACCTTCTCCCTTATCCTTTCAGGTGATTCGTGAAATCGCGGATGATGAGCCGGATGAACTCGAGGAGGCCATGAAATAAAAGTTGGTTTTATATGAACTTCCATTTGGGCATTTTATTTAATTTGGTTTTCATATTTTATGGATTTGTAATAAGGCTTGTTTAATTATGTTTTGGATTATTTTTATGTTTTGAACATGTTTTAAATATGGTTTATAAATTTCATGATTATTATAATAAATTGAGCACCAAGTTTTCTAAACTACAAAATGCGATGGTTTTAAAAGCGTTACCATCGGGTAACATAAATTATTTGATAATTTAAACAACTTAAGGGTTTTCAATAATTTAAATGATTTTTTATATTAAGTTTCTACATTCAAAAGCAAATGGTTTTCAAAGTAATAATTGAGTTTTCTTAAAATGATATAAATGTTTTCTAACCTATGATTTATTCACTTATTTTCAGTTTAAACTTATTAAACATGTAATTTCTACAAATATAGAATTTCAAAGAGTTTTTCACAAAAATTTAATTGTTAATTCAATTCTTTCAAAAATATTTTCCTTAGTGACATACCAAATTCGGTCATGGCATATTGACCAGGTTTGGGGTGTTACAAATTGGTATCAAAGCCAAGTTCAAAAGCTCGGCTGTGGGCCCGAGGCCCAAAATGATTTGAAGTATAGTTTTAAAATGTTTTTGTTGAAAATTTTATGGTTGGAAAGGCATGGCCCCGAGTCTCCGGCATTAATCCACCCTGGTAAGTACATCAAAACTGTTGATTTTGATGATATGATTTTAGTGATATTGATATGACTATATAGTAGTAGGAACTACTTTAGAGACCCAAAACTATAGGTTTGGTTTACTCGCGAAACAACCTCTTAATAAAATTTTTCATAAAAACTGTGCTTTAAAGAAAGTGGAATAATGACTAATGCATAAAACTTTTAAATCAGATAAGTCGAGACTTTAGATATGAGTACTCGAGGGTGAGGTCGTGTTATGCGTGGACGTGGTCGTGGTAGGATGGCTGTGTCTGAGCCAGTGAGGTCGGGTCAAGGATCCGAGAATGAGGTACCACCAGTCCCACCACCAGCGGTTAGAGTTGAGCATCAGGATCAAACGGGAGATGACGCAGTGTCTCAGGCGATGCTGCGAGTTCTAGAGAGGGTAGCTGGAGTAGGTGGAGGCTCGGGAGCTCAAAAATCTATACCCGAGTGACTCCGAGCCAATGGAGCCAAGGTATTTCGAGGTGTTTCGGGTGTAGCTCCCAACTCGGCTGAATATTGGTTAGAGGCGATGGAGCGAATCATGGATGATCTGGATTTGAATACCGAGGAAAAGCTGAAAGGGATTGTATCGCTTCTTCGTGATGAGTCATATCAGTGGTGGCTCACGGTTCGGAATGGTGCTGTAGCGGAGGATCTCACTTGGAACTTCTTTAAGGCAGCGTATCAGAAGAAATATATTGGTTCTGAGTTTGGTCCAAGGGAGTAAATCCGTATCAGAGTATGAGGCTGAGTTCTTAAGATTGAGCCGGTATACTGGAGGTATTGTGGCTTCGGAGCACGAGCGATGTGTCCGATTCGAAGATGGTTTGAAGGACGAGCTGAGATTGTTGATTGCTCCACATCAGGAGCAAGAGTTTGCTACTTTGGTTAAAAAGGCTAAGATAGCCGAAGGAATAAAGGAATCTGGAAGGGAGAGTTACGACCGGAATAAGCATAAGAGAGGATATGGATCATCTGGGTCAGCTGGTAATGTTCAGAAGAGGGATAGGCAAAGTGGGCGAATCGATCCGGGAGGCTCATTATCGCTAATCGGGGACCAACCGCGGTGTAACCGATGTGGGAAGTTTCATTGGGGCGAATGTTGGACGGAGGAAAAGGCTATTTTGAGTGTGGTTATTTGGATCATCGTGTGAGGGTATCCCACGTAAGCAAGCGAGAATCGGTCACCGAGGTCAAGGCCGTACTCAGTTCAAAAAAGAGGGACCAGCACCGCAGAGAGGTCATGGTAATGGTAGAGAAGGTAATGGTTCTAGTCAAGGCCACAGAGCATCGGGCAGAGATGCAAGCAACACTGAGGCCAGACAGCCTGGTTTGGTGTATGCTGCGAGACGTCGAGAGGAAGGCGACGCACCGGATGTAATAACTGGTACGTTCTTAATCTTTGGTGTTCCATATACTGCTTTGATAGATGTGGGTTCGACGCATTCGTATGTTGCTAGTAGTATAGTAAAGACTATGGATCTACATTCTGAAACTGCTTCTAGGAAGATGACCGTACTTAGTCCTCTAGGTCACTCTGTAGAAGTAGATAAGCTATATAGAGATGTACCCTAGAACTTCAAGGGTAGTGTTAGTGGTGATCCGATGGGCTGCGTTTAAGGAGTTCGATCGATTCTTAGGATGGACTGGTTGGTTAAGTACCGAGCAAGTTTGGATTCTTGTTGCTAAGCACATGGTTTTGAAGGCAATTTGAGGAGAAGAGGTGGTTATGATAGGTAATAGAAGAGATTATCTATCCAACGTGGTATCTGCGTTGAAAGTCGTAAGGATGGTCGAGGAAGGTCGTGAGGCATATGTAGTCCATGTGTGTGCGTTGGAAGCTAAGGAATCTAGTGGGAATGTCGAATCGTAAAGGAATATGCTGACGTATTTCCAGAAGAACTTCCAGGATTGCCTCCGGATCGTGAAGTCAAATTCGGTATAGATCTGTTACCCGGAACGGCGCCAGTGTCTATAGCTCCGTATAGATGGCATCGAAGGAATTGATGGAATTGAAAGCTCAGATTCAAGAATTGTTGGATCGAGGTTTCATTCGACCAAGTGTTTCTCCTTGGGGAGCACCGGTACTTTTTGTCAAGAAGAAGGATGGTTCCATGCGGATGTGTATAGACTACCGCCAATTGAATAAGCTAACGATCAAAAACAAGTATCCTTTGCCGAGGATAGATGATTTGTTTGATCAGCTTAAAGGGGCTGCGATTTTCTCTAAGATTGATTTAAGGTCTAGATATCATCAGCTAAAGGTGAAAGAGGCTGATATCCATAAGACGACATTTCGCACTCGGTATGGACACTACGAGTTTTTGGTGATGCCGTTTGGGTTGACTAACACGCTGGCAGCATTCATGGATATGATGAATCGGGTATTCCAGCAATTTTTGGATCAGTTTGTTGTGGTTTTTATAGATGATATTTTGGTATACTCAAAGTCAGAGGAGGAGCATGATGTGCATTTACGAGTAGTGTTGCAGATTCTGAGGGAAAAGTAACTTTTTGCTAAATTTAGTAAGTGCGAGTTCTGGCTTAGGGAGGTGACTTTCTTGGGTCACGTTGTATCAGCCGAGGGGATTAGAGTAGATCCTCGAAAGATTGAGGCAGTGTTGGATTGGAAGCCGCCTAAGTTAGTGGCTAAGATTCGGAGTTTTCTAGGTCTGGCGGGGTATTACCGAAGGTTTGTAGAGGGATTTTCTTTGATCGCCGCACCAATGACAAAGTTGTTGAGGAAAGGAGTTCCATTTGTGTGGACCGAGAAGCAGCAAGAAAGTTTTGACAAGTTGAAAAAGATTCTGACTGAAGCTCCAGTTTTGATTCAACCTGAGGCAGGTAAGGAATTCACGGTTTACTGTGATGCATCACATACTGGTTTGGGATGTGTGCTGATGCAAGAAGCAAAAGTAGTGGCTTATGCATCTCGACAGTTGAGACCACATGAGGTTAATTATCCAATGCATGACTTGGAATTAGCAGCAGTGGTTTTCGCTTTGAAGATTTGGAGACATTATTTGTACGGAGAGAAGTCGATAGTCTACATGGATCACAAGAGTCTTAAGTATCTTCTAACTCAGAAGGATTTGAACTTGAGACAGCGTAGATGGATTGAGTTGTTGAAGGACTACGATTATTCGATTGAGTATCATCCGGCAAGGCTAACGTGGTGGCGGTATCGTTGGCCGTAAGGTTGTATCGGACTTAAGATCGATGTTTGCTCGTCTTAGCTTATATGACGATGGAAGTCTTTTGGTGAATTGTAAGTCAAGTCGACTTGGTTAGATCGGATCAAGGAGAAAGCAGTTAGAGGATGATGATTTGAATGATCGGAGATTGCAAGTTACGAGCGGAGGTTTAGAGAATTATAGTTTGTCGATAATGGAGTCCTGTGTTTTCAAGGAGAGCTTGTATGCGAAGGATGTAGAGTTGAGGCAAAGGATTCTTCGGACGCATATAGCAGCCCATATGCTATGCATCTCGAGGTAGCAAGATGTATCGGATTTGAGAGAGCGATTTTGGTGGCAGTGCAAGCGGGAGGTACTTAGAGTTTGTGGGTAAATGTCGGCGTGTCGATGGGTCAAGGCTAAACATCGATTGCCGTCTGGATTACTTCACGGTGAAGATTCCACGATGGAAGTGGGAGAGGATCACTATGGATTTTGTCGGTGGATTACCTCTTACACCTAGTAAGAAGGACTCGATTTGGGTGATTGTGGATCGTCGACTAAGTCACTCATTTCATTCGGTAAGGGTAGATTATTCGCTTGAGGCTAGCTAAGTTGTATGTGGCGGAGATAGTGAGGTTGCCACGGTGTACCGGTGTCGATCATCTCGGACGAGATCCCGATTTACATCGAGGTTTTGGAGAGCGTTACATCGGGCTTTGGGTGCAGCGGTTGGATTTCGATCGCATTTCATCCACGATCGTGAGGCAAATCGAAAAGGGTCATTCATTTTAGAGGATATCTTTGAGAGGATGTGTTTTGGACTTAGAGGCGGTGGAAAGAGTTTTTGCCGTTAATGAGTTCGCATACAACAATAGTTATCGAGCAAGCATTAAAATGGCACCATATGAGGCATTGTATGGTAGGAAGTGTTGCACACCTACATGTTGGACGAGTTGGGTGGCGTCGGATGTTAGGACAGAGTTGGTTCTGGCGAGGATAAGGTGAAATTGATTCGAGCTCGTCTGAAGGAAGCTTGGATAGGCGAAGTCTTATGCCGATCTCAAGCGGAGGGATATAGAGTTTGCCGTGGGTGACAAAGTTTTTCTGAAGGTCTCGCCATGGAAGAAAGTGTTAAGATTTGGGAGAAAAGGCAAGTTAAGTCCAAGGTTCATTAGACCGTTTAAGGTGTTGAGACGAGTTGGACCAGTAGCCTATCGACTTGAGTTGCCAGCAGAACTGAGTCAGATTCACGATGTGTTTCATGTCTCCATGCTTAGACGCTATCGTTCTGATCCATCGCATGTCATGGCAGGAGAGGAAATAGAAGTGAGTCCAGATTTGATGATAGAAGAAGAACCTGTGCATATTCTAGATCGAGACGTGAAAGTTTTACGTAGGAAGGCAGTTCCTTTAGTGAAAGTCTTATGGCGGAATCATGGCGTGGAAGAAGCTACTTAGGAACCGGAGGATGCGATGAGGCAGCAGTATCCTCAACTCTTTTGATCAGGTAATTTCGAGGACGAAATTTTCTTAAGGGGGTAGAATTTTAATATCCTAAAATTTGAGTATCTTTTGTGTTGGCGTGGGTATGAATTTTTGTGTGTTAGCATAGTCTTGTGAAGGCTTGATTTTATTTAGGAAGCTAGAATAATTTTTAGTATGGATTATTTAATGAAGTGGATTAAGTGAGCTTGACACTTAAGTTAATTTAAGTGTTAAATTAAGCATATGAGGAGTTAGTGGCAAGGTGGTTATGATGCTTGGATAGTTGCTTGAGGTTAGAGGTTCGAGTAGCATGTTTAGCATTTTGAAGACATTATTTTTGTGTTCTAGCATTGATGGACAGTCAAACTTTATTCATGATAGGTTGGACTCTTAACTTTTGGTAAGTTGAATATTTGTTTAAGGAAAGCATGAAATTGGGGATAAGAATCTTAAGGTTTTGGTATGATGAGGGGACAAAAGGCATGGAATATGGAGGATGTTTTGGAAAGTATTCCTAGGCCTTTAGTGCATGTATGTGGACGGCATGGGTGTTTAGGGGGTGGTAGAATGTTGTTAGGTGGTTTGGGGGTATAGTTAGCCAACTTTTGCATTTGTGCATCTTTTGGTATTGTTTTCTTTCTCTCCAAAACTCCCACCTTGGTAGAATGTCTATTGTGCTTTTGGTGCAAATTTGCCTTTGGTTTTAGCCTTATTTTGTTTGAACCAAATACCATCTTCTTTCTTTCATTTGCTCTTTTGAAACCAAAACTACAATTGAGCTTTGTGCATTTTTGTGCACTTTCTTTTTGGCAAAGAAGTGTTTGGCCGAACCTCTCTCCCATATTTCTCTCTTTTCTTCTCTTGAGATTGGTTCATAATCACATTTCTCCTACTTTCTCTTGGCCGAAACTTCCTTCTCTCCATCTCTCTTTACTTTCTTTCATTTTTGTTCAAAGCCACAAACATTCCTCTCCCATTGAAATCTCTTTCATCTTTTTCCTTTTTCCTTTCTCTTTATCCATTTTAATCGAATCCTTTTTGTTATTACAAATCAACCATAGCTGAATTTTTTTGACCATTTAATCATTTTGCAAAATTTCCCTTTCTCTTATTGTTTTGTTTTGGCCGAATATTCAAGGGTAGATTCTCTTTTGCTTTCTTCAATCGATTTTGGTTAATAAGTAAGTATTCTTGGCCGATTTTCCTATTATTTCTTTTCTCCTCTCTATGTTATTTTCTTGTGGACAAAGGCCGAACTTATGGGCATTTGTTGCAAGGTTCTAACCATTTTAGGAACCGATTTCTTTTAGGCTCCTTGGGACGTTGGAAGCAATCAATCTAAGCCTCACATCTTGATTATCGTTTTGGGTAAGTTTAGGTAAGACTTGGTTTTCGAAGTGATAACTCATTGGATTTAGTGGTAGGGCCGAATGGCCTTTGTTTATAATTTAAGTGTTGGCCGATTGTAGGACAAGGTGATCTAGTGCGATAGATCGGATCTCCGGAAGTTAGATCTTGCTTTGGTGAAAGGTGTGTATCTTACACACTTTATAACTTGGTTTATATATGCATTTATGTGTGTTATAACTAATCATATTATGAAAGTTGGAAAAACGATGAGCTTTGGATATGATACCATGATGGTATGAATGAGGATTCGGGTAAGTCCGTTTCGATATGTTGTAAATACATGTGGATAGAAATCATGATCTACGATTTATGATATATTTTTTATGAGATACATATCAAAGTATATTGACATGATTTGTTTATTTATTGCATTGGCATGGGCAATATGAGAGGAGGGAAGATTGATATCGTGACTTCGGTCACCGGTGATTAGGTATCACATTCGTGTCTTGGACACCGAGGTTTGGTACCTCCGGTGATTTGGTATCACATTCGTGTCTTGGACACTAGAGGTTTGGCACCTCATAGCGTCTCGTCCCTGTGGTTAACACCACCGTGGGTTGGCCCCACTTTTGAGATATGGGATTGTCGCCAGTAATTTGGTATCACACGTGGGTTGGCCCCATAGATGGTTATTCGTGACTTTGGTCACCGGTGATTTAGTATCACATTTATATCGTGACTTGGTCACGGTGGTTTAGCACCACCGGTGGTTTGGTACCACATGGGGTAGAAAAGGAGTTATGGATGGCTAGGTTGGGTGCATTATACATATATGTTGCTTTGTTATAAATTGTGTAAGTATGTGGTATTTACGGGAGAGGAATATGCTTTGAGTCTTGGTGACTCACCTTCTCCTTATCCTTTCGGTGATTCGTGAAATCGCGGATGATGAGTAGGATGAACTCGAGGAGGCCATGAAATAAAAGTTGGTTTTATATGAACTTCCATTTGGGTATTTTATTTAATTTGGTTTTCATATTTTATGGATTTGTAATAAGGCTGTTTAATTATGTTTTGGATTATTTTTATGTTTTGAACATGTTTTAAATATGGTTTATAAATTTCATGATTATTATAATAAATTGAGCACCAAGTTTTCTAAACTACAAAACGCGACGGTTTTAAAACGCTACCATCGGGTAACATAAATTATTTGATAATTTAAACAACTTAAGGGTTTTCGATAATTTAAATGATTTTTTTATATTAAGTTTCTACATTCAAATGCAAATGGTTTTCAAAGTAATAATTCGAGTTTTCTTAAAATGATATAAATGTTTTCTAACCTATGATTTATTCACTTATTTTCAGTTTTAACTTATTAAACATGTAATTTCTACAAATATAGAATTTCAAAGAGTTTTTCACAAAAATTTAATTGTTAATTCGATTCTTTCAAAAATATTTTCCTCAGTGACATGCCAGATTCGGTCGTGGCGTATTGACTGGGTTTGGGGTGTTACATCAATTTTGAATTAAAGGTAATTATTTCGATAAAGGGGAAACACCTATATTTTTCATACTAAAAACAATGACTTTGATTGTTTGAATCCTCAGGACTCTTTGAGTTAATTTATCCATGTATAAATTATCTATGAATTATGATGAAACATTATCGATGAATATTGTGAATTCAGGAAGTTCTTTTTGATTGTGAGTTGAGAATTTTGCTTGAGGACAAGAAAAAGCTTAAGTGTGGGGGTATTTGATAAACCATAATATACATATATTTTAATCCCACATTTAGCATACTTTTGGATGATTTATCCCTTTAATTATGGAAATAGGTGCTCCTAATCCTTTGTTCTCATGTTTTATACTCAGGAGAGCACCGGAGGATGAAAAGAATGAAAAATGGGCCGAAAACAGAGTAAATGGGCCAAATTACAAAATTGGCACTGCCTGGGCCCAAGACCACATGGTCGTGCCTCATTAACAGACCTGAACACGACCTGGCCTCGACTTACACGAGCGTGTGCCATGGGCGTGTCCCTGCCGCAGCAAAGAAGAGTTTTATTCGGATTAGGGTACTTAGAGGCAAAGAAAGACATTCCAACAGCCTATATAAACACCCTAGAGGCCAACCTTCAAAGGGGGCGTTCATCTAGGCCAAAGAGGCAAGCTAGAGGAGCCAAATTGTGGGATTCACTCGAAGAAAGCCAGCTGATTCATCTTAAGAAGCCGGAATCATACTTAAGACTGAGGATCTCTCCTTCAAATCCTTCAGGGGTTTTAGGGTTTTCTTTATGTTTTTTTTTTTACATTTTCTTCAGAGATGTATTCTTTTGTGATTATGAACTAAACTCCTCAAATACCTGAGGGGGATGAAACCTAAGATGGATCTTGTTATTGTTTTCTGAGCTGTATGATAAATACTTGATTTGTTCTTAACTATGTGCTCTTAATTCTTGTTTTGATATTTTAGGATATTGATTCAAGCATTTATGCTCTTAGGCAGAGGAGGAATAGACACTGTCTAAGAGTAGATCTAGCATAGTTAAGCGAATTTGATTGCAACCCTAGAGATAGGATGATGAAAATCTGCCAGATTAGGGTCAAACCTAATATGGGAGTCTATAGATCGAATTAATGCAATTCTAGGGGTTTTAATTAGAAAGAGATTTCAATTAATCAACCTAGGGTTAGACGTTAGTATCCTTGAGAGAGGTATTAATATAAGTTAGGGAATCCTACGGATCAAGTCAAGTGAATAAATCGTCTGGTTCAGAGTTAGATAACAAGTGAAGTCTAGGTGGATTCTTCCTCGGATATTGTCTCAATCAATTGTTTTTTTCCCTCAAGTATTTCCTCAATTCATTCTCTTTGTCTTAGCATCTTTAGCTTAGTAGTTAGTTAATTTTAGGTTAAACAAAAATTCCTTTAATTCTTAGGTTAAATAATAAAAAGAAAGTTAATATTAATACTTTTGGTTCCTTTGGGTTCGACAATCCTGTCTTGCCACTAAACTATATTACTGTTAGATAGGTGCGCTTGTCACAGTTAGTTTTTAGGCTAGATCATTCATTAAATAAATTTTTAAGACTCTGACACACGATCAATGATAAACTTGGGTAATGTTAGTTAATTGAGAGATGCATGTTTTAGATCTAACTTTTATAGAAATTAATGGTTAGTTGTTTTGAGTACATAGTAAATGGATAATGAAGAACATGATTTATGCCTAAAGTCGACTGGTGATATGATTATGTATTTGTATTTTAAATAGGTAAATTAGGCATATGAAATGGTGCATTATTATGTGACTTGAATAAATGTATATAGCATGTTAGATTAATGTTCTATAATGATAACGCCGCATATGATTTTTGCTTTAGTGAATGCATGTATATTATTATGAAACAAAATGTCATATATATATATATATGTATATGTGTTCGGTTTTAATTCAGTTGAATTTTGAGATAAAATTCGTAAATGTTATGTGAATACATAAATATATTTTAATATGACTTAAGTGATTATATGATTGTATAAAAGTTGTGACTTGTTCGGTAATTCCTCGTAACCCTATTCCGACGACAGATACGGGTTAGGGGTGTTACATTTGATTGATATCAGAGCTACAATTTAGTCGGTTCTAGGACTAACGTAGCACGTGTGAGTCTAGCTATACATGCCATATTTTTATATACTGCAATATTGTGATGACTTCTGACATCTGAAAATGTGTTTTCGTATAGTAATGGATCCCGATAGAGCCATAGTTGATGATGTTGAGAGCATAGCGCCTACTCTTGCGCAAGGGACAACGCTGGTTATCAAATTATGAATGAATGGTTTACTCAATATATCCGGACTAATCCGACTGCACAACAACCTCCACCCCCGACTAATCCATCTTTGATACCTGTTATACCTCAAGTGAGTGATCCGTTGAGATTGCTTAAGCTTCCTGTTGATAAAATCAAAAAACACGGGCCGAAGAGTTTAGAGCTACTAATGATGATGATGCTGAGTGAGCTGAATTCTGGCTCGATAATACTATAAGGGTGTTTGACGAGTTATCTTGTACCCCTGACGAGTGCTTAAAATGTGCCATATCTTCGCTACGAGACACTACATATCACTAGTGGAATACACTAGTATTGGTGGTTTCGAAAGAGCGAGTGACCTGGGAATTCTTTCAGACCGAGTTCTGTAAGAAATACATCAGCCAGAGATTTATCAACAAGAAACGTAAAGAATTTCTTGATTTGAAACAGGGTCGGATGACTTTGACAAAGTATGAGCGAAAATTCGTGAGGCTCAATCGGTATGCCCGAGAGTGTGTTTCGACCGAAGCTATAATGTGTAAAAGATTTGAAGATGGGTTGAACGAAGACATTAAATTGTTAGTTGGCATACTTGAGATAAAAGAGTTGTGGTACTTGTTGAGCGAGCTTGCAAAGCCGAAGAGCTCGGGAAAGAGAAAAGAAAAGCTGACTCTAAAGCTAGAGATTCACATAAGAGACCATTCAGTAAGTCATTCCAGTCAACATCAAAAAATTTCCAAGATGATGCTAGCCATTCAAAGACTACTGCGGGTTATTCTAGACGTGGCCAGGATAGACCACCTATGAGCTCGAGAGCTACCTCAGTAGCTAATGTGGGTAATGTTAGATAAAATCAACCCAAGTGTGAACATTGTGGTAAACGACATCCCGGTAGTTGTAGATTGCATGATCGAGCCTGTTTTAAATGTGGATGATGGATCATTTCATTCGTGAGTGCCTAGAGTTAGCGGAGTGAAATTCGGTACAGAATACAAGATGGGATAACACCGCAGCTTGAGGTAGACCTGTAACACCCCTTACCTGTACCTGTCGTTAGATTAGGGTTTTGAGGTGTTACCGAACCAAACACAGAACATTACAGTCATTTATCACATTTCATACATTCGTAAAATTCATTACAAATCTTATACGCACATTTGCATATTTAAAACATATACACTTATAACACCTTGTGATATATCCAATCACATATGAAATAATAGTTCCTAATATCATTATCAAACATGCTCATTGCACGGCATCCACAAAAAATATTTATAGACACAAGAATCATTGAATATCATACCAAAATCATGTAATTCATGTAACCAATTTGAAAAGCGAATGTACTACTCATAAACCACCACTCTAAATTCGGTTTTAACTACGGCACTTCAAAAATTCCACCTAAATAATTATAACCATTTTACTTATTGCAAACCAAACCATATTGTTATGATAAAGTAAACAAGCAATAAACTATAGTCACCATTCAAGCATAATATACACACGTAAACCAGTTCAAGCCCATTAGACCGCATGTAAATTCACGTTCGAAAGGATCTATTATAGATTCATATCTAACTAGCCACATAACATGCACGTCTATTACAACATTTTTACTTAGCATGAACGAAAGCACATTTATAATCGATATTTACATGTCTTTAGACTATTTAATAAAAAATGAGCCATTTTCGCATGGCATACCATTAACAAGTACCAATCCAAAATGTTAACTAGCCTATACATGCCTTAATAATTGAAACTTCAACTTCTAATTGTACCCAAAATGAGTTGATAGTGTGGTTGACTTCAGTGTCGATCCCCAGAGCTCATAGTTTGAATAGAATCTATAAAACGAACAATAGCACACTCAAAGTAAGCTTATTAGCTTAGTAAGTCTTAAGAAATTATATACCATAAATCCAACCATTCAAGTCAAATTTCTTTATCATCAATTTAAAACATAAGTAATACATAGTTTAACTTACAAAGCCAAGGTAACCGAATACCATTAATGCATTTAACTCAATAGCTTTACCTTTCTTACTCATACACACCAATCACTGAGTACATCAAAGATATATATATATATAACATATGCTTACCTAAACAATTTCACCCCATTCATACTTTCGAAAAATCAATCACCACACGATATAACATGTATATATATATCTACCTCCAATCAACGTATAAGATATTCACTTCCTCATGTTCTTGTTCATTATTTTCATGAGTAACATGAGTATGAAAATACTCACCTCCATTTCGAATTAACACAATTCATTTTTAAAGCTGTAAATTTCTTGACTTGTTTCATAACTCAGTTCTTGCATACTCTGAGCTCGAATCACATACACCAGCACTAGGCCTACTGGACTCAAGGTCCGAAGTTAAACACCGGCATTAAACCTGCTAGGCAATAAGCCCAAATTATTTCATCGGCACATGGCCTGCTAGGCTCGAAGCTCGAATAACACCAAGACAAGGCACGCTAGGCAATAAGCCGAATTATTTCACCCAAGACGTGGCACTGCTAGGCTCAAGCTCGAATAACACACTAGCACAAGGCCTGCTAGGCAATAAGCCCGAATTATTTCACTGGCACGTAGCCTGCTAGGCTAGAAGCCCGAACTATTTGCCTAATCAATTCATCAACTTACATTTATTAACACTTACATCACTATCAATTCATATACACAAACCACATTCACCTATCATATCAAATGTACTAATTCATATTGCATTTCAAAACATATCTAATCCAATATAGAACATTTACATTCAGCTATCACATATATTCTTACTCAAATTAATCCAATGATATCATTGAACATATTCATAACTATCTCTTTATTGTACTTAACTTAAGAACTTACCTCGACAATCAACGAACGACGAAAACCGGCTATTCAATAAAGATCCGTTTTTCTTTGTTCTTGATCTAAACACATTGAAATTTAGCTCATTCAAACACATTTCACCTCAATTTAATCCCAAAACACATAAATGGGCAATGACCATTTTACCCCTAATGTTTCACATTTTTACAATTTAGTCCTATTTGCATAAAACACGAAATACACAAAATTTCTCAATACTACTCAAGGGTCGAATATTTATAGGGACCCTAAAAGTCCATTTCTTTCATTTATTTTGCAAATAAGCCCTTCTAAAATTCTATTTTTGTAAATTAGCCCTAATTACTCAATTTCACTAAAACTTCCAATACAAAATATACTAATCTTTAACATATCTTTAATTTAAAATCATCAAACACCAAAAATCACATGAACACTACAATGGCCGAATATCAAACATGCTTAGATTTGAAAATTTTAACATGGGTCAGCTACGGTTCGAAGTAACGATCTCAAAAACGTTAAAATTATCAAAAATCGACTAAAATTACATACCCGATTTAAGCTTGAAGGATGGCCGAATGTATGAGCTCTCACTTTTATTTTCTTTCTCTTATTTCGGTCATGCAAGGATGAAGAATCAACTTTATTTTATTTTTTATTTAACATATAATATGGTATTTGATAATTTACTAATTTAACCTTATAATAATAATATTCATTAACATAACATAATGGCAAAAATGGTCTTTAACCGTCCACTAACATGAGAAATGGGCTCATTTCCCTTTTAACACCACAAATTAAAAAGCCATCACCATTCAAGTACTTTTCACTTTAGTATGCAACTTTTACGCTTTACGCGATTATGTCCTTTTTATAAGATTAAACACTTAAACAATAAAATTTTTCTACGGAACTTTCACACACAATATTTCACACTTAATAAGCACAGAATATAATATTTAAATATCTCTCAGACTCAAATTTGTGGTCCCGAAACTACTGTTCCGATTAGGGTCAAATTCAGACTATTACAACTCTCCCCCTTTAGGGATTTTCGTCCTCGAAAATCTTACCGTTAAATAAAGTCGGATATTTTTGCCTCATTAAATCCTCAAGCTCCCACGTAGCCTCTTCAACTCGTGCCGATTCCATAATACTTTCACTAATAGAATTCTCTTGTTTCTCAACTCTTTTATTTCTTGAGGTAAAATACGGATCGGTTCTCCCTCATACGTCATATCGGATCGGATTTCAACCTCTGACGGAGTGATCACATGTGACGGATCTGATTTGTACTTACGAAGCATTGAAACGTGAAATACATCATGTATCTTTTCTAATTCAGAGGGCAATTTCAATCTATAAGCAACAAGCCCAATACGTTCGACGATTTCATACGGTCCGATAAACCTCGGGATTAGTTTGCCTTTCCGACCAAATCAGAGTACTTTCTTCCATGAAGAAACTTTCAAGAATACCCGATCTTCGACATGAAATTCAATGTCTTTACATTTCAAATCAGCGTAAGACTTTTGACGATCTGATGCAGCTTTCAAACTATCTCTGATAATAGCCACTTTCTGTTCTGTCTCTTTAATCAAATCGACCCCGTGTACCTTGTTCTCATTGAGCTCAGTCCAGTATAATGGTGTTCGACACTTGCGACCGTACAAGGCTTCGTAGGGTGCCATTTTGATACTAGATTGAAAGCTATTATTGTAAGCAAATTTAATCAAAGGTAGATATCGTTCCCACGTACCTTCAAACTCGAGAACGCAACACCTCAACATGTCCTCAAGTATCTGAATGGTTCTCTCAGACTGACCGTCCGTCTGCGGATGAAAGGCTGTGCTAAAGTGGAGTTTAGTGCCTAAAGCATTTTGCAACTTATTCCAAAACCGTGATGTGAACCTCGGATCTCTATCTGAAACAATGGAACTCGGCACACCATGTAACCTCACTACCTGTGCTACATACAATTCAGCAAGTTTATCAAGTGAATAGTTTGCACAAACTGGCACAAAGTGAGCTGATTTGGTCAATCGATCCACTATAACCCAAACTATATCTTTCTTGCTCGGTGTTGTAGGCAAATCGGATACAAAATCCATGGTGATTCTATCCCATTTCCACTTAGGTATCATGATTGGCTGAAGTAACCCGGAAGGCACTTGATGCTCGGCTTTTACTTGTTGACAAATTAAGCACTTTGAAACAAATTCAGATATATCCCGTTTCATGCCAGGCCACCAATAGAATTGTTCCAAATCATTATACATTTTCGTGCTACCTGGATGAATTGACAATTGACTATTATGAGCTTTTTCAAAATCATCTAAATCAAATCCACATTCCTCGGAACACATATACGACCTTTAAAATTCAAACAACCATTTGCATCAATTTGAAACTCTGATCCTGCATCATTATCACACTGAACTCATCTAGCAATCAAGTCTTTGTCAATTCTTTGTGCATCACAAATTTGTTGAATAAACATCGATCTTGCTTTTAGCTCGGCTATAATCGAATCATCACCAGACATAACCATATGCACGTTCAACGCACGAAGAGCAAACAATGACTGTCGACTTAATGCATCTGCAACAACGTTAGCTTTCTCCGGATGGTAGTCAATCACTAGTTCATAGTCTTTCAACAGTTCTAACCATCTGCGTTGTCTCAAGTTCAAATCTTTCTGTGTCATTAAGTACTTCAAGCTTTTGTGATCTGAATAAACATGACATTTTTCACCGAACAAGTAATGATGCCATATTTTCAAAGTGAAAACAATAGCTGCAAGTTCCAAATCATAAGTTGGATAATTTCTTTCATGAGGCTTCAATTGTCTTGAAGCGTAGGCTATGACTTTGCCTTCCTGCATCAAAACGCAACCCAAACCATTCAAAGAAGCGTCACTATAAACAATAAATTCTTTACCCGATTCAGGCTGAGCTAACAGTAGAGCTTCGGTCAAAAGGGCTTTCAACTCATCAAAACTTCTCTGACATTTTTCTGACCATTCGAACTTAACATCTTTCTGTAGTAGCTTTGTCAAAGGTGTAGCTATCATGGAGAAACCTTTGACAAATCGCCTGTAGTATCCCGCAAGTCCCAAAAAGCTTCAAATTTCGGAGACATTCTTTGGTGGTTTCCAATCAAGTATAGCTGATATTTTGTTCGGATCAACCCGAATACTTGAAGCTGATACAACATGACCCAAAAAGCTGACTTCCTTCATCCAGAACTCACACTTACTGAACTTTGCATACAACTACTGATCTCTTAAAGTCTGTAACACTAATCTCAAGTGTTCAGCGTGTTTGGTTTCGTCTTTAGAGTAGATCAGTATATCATCAATAAAAACTGCTACAAACTAATCTAAAAACTATCTGAAAACCCGATTCATTAGATCCATAAATACAGTGGGTGCATTTGTAGGTCCAAAAGGCATAACCAGAAACTCAAAGTGGTCGTACCTCGTCCGGAATGCCGTCTTTGGCACATCAGAATCTCTGACTCGCAATTGATAGTAACCCGATCTCAAATCTATCTTCGAAAACACTGAAGCTCCTTTCAACTGATCAAATAAATCATCAATCCGAGGTAACAGGTATTTATTCTTTATAGTTATCTTATTCAGCTGCCGATAATCGATACACATTCACATAGTTCCATCTTTCTTTTTCACAAATATAACTGGCGCACCCCAAGGAGAAAAACTCGATCGTGCAAAACCCCTATCTGTCAACTCTTGCAACTATGCTTTCAACTCTTTCAACTCAGTACGTGTTATCTAATACGGAGCTATCAAAATTAGAGTCGTCCCGGTACTAATTCAATACCGAATTCAATCTCTCGAATTGGTGGTAAACCCGGTAATTCATCAGGGAACACCTCAGGGTATTCACATACAACTGGTACGAACTCAATCTGCTTTTGGACACTTTATTATCCAGCACATAAGCTAGGTAAGCTTCGCATCCTTTTCTCACATATTTATGGGCTAACATTGAGGATATTACTGTAGGTAACCCATTAAAATCACTAGATTCAACCCGGATGGTCTCACCGTTCTGACATCTCAAATCAATGATCTTTCCTTTGCAATTCACCACTGTATCGTGCAAAGTTAACCAATCCATTCCCAGAATTATATCAAACTCGTCGAAGGGTAATAACATTAAATCGGCCGAAAAGCAAGAATCCCAAATCATCAATGGGCAACCTTTACACACTTTATCAATAAGTACACATCTACCCAATGGGTTGGACACACGAATCAGAAACTCAGTAGACTTAACAGGCTGAGTCGTACTATGTTTCAAAGTTTCACTTACATATGAATGGGTCGAACCAGGATCAATCAATGCAATTATGGTAGTATCATAAAGTGTGAAAATACCGGTAATAACATCGGGGGAAGAAGCATCCTCTCTGGCACGTATAGCATAAGCTCTAGCTAGTGCTCGAGCCTCTGATCGACAGTGTCCCTCATTCCTCTCTGACTGCCACTTATATTCCCTGAATGTCTAGGTGGTCTACCTCGTACTGACGTGTTGCTCAGTTTAGTATTCTGAGTCGTATTTTGCTCATCTAACATCGGCACTCTCGAATGAAATGATCTGATGATCCACATTTAAAACAAGACCGATCACGGAATCTACAACTCCTAGAATGCCATTTTCCACAATGCTTGCACTCAATCCGATCCTGTTCAACATTGCCAACACTAGCCATCAAAGTGGCTCGAGAACTCACTGGAGGTCGATCTCGTCTAGATAGGTCAGGAGTAGTCTTATGTCAGTTAAAGTCATCTCTGAGCTTCTTAGATGTTGAACGGAAAGTTTTACTCAATGATCTTTTACAATTATCTCTAGCTTCTGTCTCAGCCTTTCTTTTCTCTTTTCCGAGCTCTTCAGCTTTGCAAGCTCGCTCGACCAGTACCACAAACTCTTTAATCTCAAGAATGCCCACAAGTAACTTTATCTCTTTATTCAGACCGTCTTCAAATCTTCTGCACATAATGGCTTCAGAAGAAACACACTCTCTAGCATATCTCATTGGGGTCGACAAATTTCGCTCATATTACATCACGATCATTCGCCTGCTTTGATTCAAGAAATTTTTACGTTTTGATCAATGAATCTCGGGTGATATATTTCTTTCGGAACTCAATCTGAAAGAAGTCCCAAGTCACTTTTTCTTTCAAAACTACTGATACTAATGTTTTCCACCAATGGTAGGCAGAGTCCCGAAGTAGAGATATAGCACACTTTAGGCATTCCTCTGAAGTACAGGATAACTCATCAAGTACCCAAATGGTATTATTAAGCCACATATTGGCTTGCTCAGCGTCATCATCATCATTAGCTTTAAATTCTTCGGCCCCATATTTTTTGATTTTATCAACAGAAGGCCTACTAGATCTCATCGGATCTATCGTCGGGGGTGCTGAAGGTACCGGAGTTGGATTATTTGGGGTAGAGGTTGTTGAACAGCCAGATTATTCTGAACAAACTGGGTAAACCACTGGTAGAAGGCTTGTTTAGCCTCCCCCTCATGGCTACCCGAAACTGGTCGAGAGTCTAATGGCGCTGATCCGCGTGCACGATCAGGCGCTACACTCTCTACATCATCAGCTACAGCTCTGTCAGGATCAGAATCCATTTACTATATAAAACACAATTCAGAAATGTAAAAAGTCACCACACTATCAAATATACATAAAAGGCATGTATAGCTAGACTCACACACGCTACGGTAGTCCTAGAATCGACTAAACCGTAAGCTTTGATACCAATCAAATGTAACACACTTTACTTGTACCCGTCACCGGATTAGGGTTTTAAGGCATTACCAAACCAAACACAGAACATTACAGTCATTTATCACATTTCATACATTCGAAAATTCATTACAAATCTCATACACACACTTGCATATTTAAAACATATACACTTATAACACCTTGTGATATATCCAATCACATATGAAATAATAGTTCCTAGTATCATTATCAAACATGCTTATTGCACGGCATCCACAACAAAGATTTATAGACACAAGAATCATTGAATATCATACAAAAATCATGTAATACATGTAACCAATTTGAAAAGCGAATGTACTACTCATAAACTACCACTTTAAATTCGGTTTTAACTACGACACTTCAAAAATTCCACCTAAATAATTATAACCATTTTACTTATTGCAAACCAAACCATATTGTTATGATAAAGTAAACAAGCAATAAACTATAGTCACCATTCAAGCATAATATACACACGTAAACCAATTCAAGCCCATTAGACCGTATGTAAATTCACGTTCGAAAGGATCTATTATAGATTCATAACTAACTAGCCACATAACATGCACATCTATTACAACATTTTTACTTAGCATGAACGAAAGCATATTTATAATCGATATTTACATGTCTTTAGACTATATAATAAAAAATGAGCCATTTTCGCATGGCATACCCTTAACAAGAACCAATCCAAAATGTTAACTAGCCTATACATGCCTTAATAATTGAAACTTCAACTTCTAATTGTACCCAAAATGAGTTGATAGTGTAGTTGACTTCAGTGTCGATCCCCAGAGCTCGTAACTTGAATAGAATCTATAAAACGAATAATAGCACACTCAAAGTAAGCTTATTAGCTTAGTAAGTCTTAAGAAATTATATACCATAAATCCAACCATTCAAGTCAAATTTCTTTATCATCAATTCAAAACATAAGTAATACATAGTTTAACTTACAAAGCCAAGGTAACAGAATACCATTAATGCATTTAACTCAATAGCTTTACCTTTCTTACTCATACACACCAATCACCAAGTACATCAAGATATATATATATATCATGCTTACCTAATATAATTTAACATATTCATACTTTTGAAAAATCAATCACCACACGATATAACATGTATATATATATCTACCTCCAATCAATGTATAAGATATTCACTTCCTCATGTACTTGTTCATTATTTTCATGAGTAACATGAGTATGAAAATACTTACCTCCATTTTGAATTAACACAATTCATTTTTAAAGCTTTAAATTTCTTGACTTGTTTCATAACTCGGTTCTTACATACTCTGAGCTCGAATCACATACACCGGCACTAGGCCTGCTAGACTCAAGGTCCGAAGTTAAACACCGGCATTAAGCCTGCTAGGTAATAAGCATGAATTATTTAACCGGCACGTGGCCTGCTTGGCTCGAAGCTCGAATAACACACTGGCACAAGGCCTGCTAGCAATAAGCCCGAATTATTTTACCGGCACGTGGCTTGCTAGGCTCGAAGCCCGAATAACACACTGGCACAAGGCCTGCTAGGCAATAAGCCCGAATTATTTTACCTAAGACGTATTCGCTAGGTGGAAGCCCAAACTATTTACCTAATCAATTCATCAACTTACATTTATTAACACTTACATCATTATCAATTCATATACACAAACCACATTCACCTATCATATCAAATGTACTAATTCATATTGCATTTCAAAACATATCTAATCCAATATAGAACATTTACATTCGGCTATCACATATATTCTTACTCAAATTAACCAATGATATCATTGAACATATTCATAATTATCTCTTTATTGTACTTAAACTTAAGAACTTACCTCGACTATCAACGAACGACGAAGACCGGCTATGTAATAACCTTTGTCTTTCCCCGATCCAGATCCGTTTTTCTTTTTTCTTGATCAAAACACATTAAAATTTAGCTCATTCAAACACATTTCACCTCAATTTAATCCCAAAACACATAAATTAGCAAATTACCATTTTACCCCTAATGTTTCACATTTTTACAATTTAGTCCTATTTGCATAAAACACGAAATACACAAAATTTCTCAGTACTACTCAAGGGCCGAATATTTATAGGGACCCTACAAGTCCATTTCTTTCATTTATTTTGCAAATAAGCCCCTCTAAAATTCTATTTTTGCAAATTAGCTTTAATTACTTAATTTCACCAAAACTTCCAATACTAAATATACTAATCTTTAACATATCTTTTATTTAAAATCATCAAACACCAAAAATCACATGAACACTACAATGACCGAATATCAAACATGCTTAGATTTGAAAATTTTAACATGGGTCAGCTACGGTTCGAAGCAACGATCTCAAAAATGTTAAAATTATCAAAAACCAACTAAAATTACATACCTGATTTAAGCTTGAAGGATGACCGAATGTATGAGCTCTCACTTTTATTTTCTTTCTCTCTTATTTCGATCATGCAAGGATGAAGAATCAACTTTATTTTATGTTTTATTTGACATATAATATGGTATTTGATAATTTACTAATTTAACCTTATAATAATAATATTCATTAACAAAACATAATGGCAAAAATGGTCTTTAACCGTCCACTAATATGAGAAATGGGCTAATTGCTCGTTTAACACCACAAATTAAAAAGCCATCACCATTCAAGTACTTTTCACTTTAGTATGCAACTTTTACGCTTTACGCGATTAAGTCCTTTTTGTCAGATTAAACACTTAAACGATAAATTTTTTCTACAGAACGTTCATACACAATATTTCACACTTAATAAGCATAGAATATAATATTTAAATATCTCTCAGACTCAAATTTGCGGTCCCAAAATCGCCGTTCCGATTAGGGTCAAATTCGGACTGTTACAAGACCACCCAAAAATACGAGTAATGTGAGTGGCAGTCAGAGATGGACCAAAGATACAGCTATTAGATCCGAGGCTCATGCACCTACTAGAGTCTATGCTATTCGCGCACGTGAGGAGGCCTCATCCTCAGATGTTATTACTGGTATTTTCACTCTCTATGATACTAGTGTTGTTGCATTGATTGATCCTGGTTCAACTCATTCTTATGTGTGTGAGACTTTAGTATTCAATAAGACTTTGCTTGTTGAGTCTACTGAGTTTTTAATTAGAGTATCGAACCCCTTGGGTTGGTGTGTTTTGGTTGATAAAGTGTGCAAGAATTGCCCATTGATGATTCGAGATTCATGTTTTCTGGTTGATTTGATGTTGTTGCAATTCGATGAGTTTGATATAATTTTGGATATGGATTGGCTAACTCTGCATGATGCTATTGTGAACTACAAATGGAAGACTACTAATTTACGGTGCCAAAATGATGAGATTATTCAGATTGAGTCTAATGATCTAAATGGTTTACCAGCAGTGATATCTTCGATGTTAGCTCAGAAATATGTAAGAAAAGGTTGTGAAGCTTACTTTGCATATGTGCTTGATAGTAAAGTAATTGAAAGAAAGATTGAATCAGTATCTATTGTGTGCGAGTATCCAGATGTGTTTCCTGAAGAATTACCGAGTTTGCTACCTAATCGAGAAGTTGAATTTAGTATTGAATTAGTGTCAGGGACGACTCCAATTTCGATAGCTCTGTACAGAAAGGAACATATGAAAATAAAAAAATTAAAAGCTCAGTTGCAAGAGTTAACAGATAGAGGTTTTTCGCGACCGAGTTTCTCTCCCTGGGGTGCACTAGTTTTATTTGTGAAAAAGAAAGACGGAACTATGAGAATGTGTATCGACTACAGACAGCTCAATAAGGTGACTATAAAGAATAAGTATCCATTGCCACAGATTGACAATTTGTTCTGTCAGGTTAAAGGGGCTACAGTATTTTCAAAAATAGATTTGAGATCAGGCTACTATTAGTTATGAAAAGAACTATCTGACACACGATTTGGAATTGCCAGCTATTGTGTTTACATTGAAGATATGGTGTCACTATCTTTTCGGTGAGAAATGTCATGTTTATTCTGATCACAAATACCTGAAGTATTTGATGACTCAGAAAGATCTGAATTGGAGATAACGTCGATGGTTAGAGTTGTTAAAAGACTGCGAGCTTATGATTAACTATCATCCGGGAAAAGCTAATGTTGTTGCTGATGCTTTAAGTAGAAAATCATTATTAGCTTTGCGTGCAATAGGTGCACATATGGTTATATCTGATAATGGTTCAATAATAGCTGAATTAAAAGCAAGACCATTATTTGTTCAACAAATTTGTGATGCTTAGAAAGTTCATAATGATTTGTTAGCAAAGCGAGCTCAATGTGAATCAAATGTTGAATCTGAGTTTCGAGTTGATACTAATGGTTGTTTGAGGTTTAGAACCGAATATGTGTTCCGAGAAATTCAGAGTTGATCCAGATGATTTTGAACGAAGCTCATAGCAGTCAGTTATCTGTTCACCCAGGTAGTACGAAAATGTATAATAATCTAAAATAGCTTTATTGGTGGCCTGGTATGAAACGAGACATATCTGACTTTGTTTGAAATATTTGGTCTGTCAACAAGTAAAAGCCGAGCATCAAGTACCTTCTGGGTTACTTCAACCGATTATGATACCCGAGTGGAAGTGGGACAGAATCACGATGGATTTTGTATCTGGATTACCTTTGACACCGAGCAAGAAAGATGCAATATGGGTTTTTTTGGATAGATTGACTAAATCGACTCACTTTATTCCGGTTCATACAGATTATTCGCTTGATAAGCTGGTTGAATTATTTGTTTCTCAGATTGTGAGATTGCACAAAGTGCTTATTTCTATTGTTTTGGGCAAAGATCTGAGGTTCACATCGCGATTTTGGAAGAAACTGCAAGATGCTTTAGGTACGAAACTACACTTTTGCACTACTTTCCATCCGCAAACAGATGGGCAGTCCAAGCGAAACATTCAGATACTTGAGGATATGTTGAGATGTTGCATTCTCAAGTTTCAAGGTAAGTGGAAATAATATTTACCTTTGATTGAATTTGCATATAATAATAGCTTTCAATCTAGTATCAAAGTGGCACCTTATGAGGCTTTGTACGGTAGTAAATGTCGCACACCATTGTATTGGACTTAGCTCAATGTAAATAAGATACACAAGGTCGATTTGATCAAAGAGACTGAACAGAAAGTAAAAGTGATTCGCGATAGTCTAAAAATAGCATCAGATCGTCTAAAATTGTATGCAGACCTGAAAAGAAAAGATATAGAGTTTTAGATCGAAGACAAATTCTTTTTGAAAGTCTCACGATGGAAGAAAATAGTCAGATTCGGTCGTAAAGGCAAATTGAGTCCAAGATTTATTGGACCGTATGAGATTATAGAGCATATCGGGCCAGTTGCTTATAGACTGCTGTTGCCACCTGAACTAGAAAAGATTCACAATGTATTCCATGTTTCGATGCTCCGTAGATACCGATCAGATCCCTCACATGTGATTAGTCTGACAGAGATTGAGATTGAGTCCGATATGACATATGAAGAAGAACTGATTCGCATCCTGGCTCGTGAGGTTAAAGAATTGCAAAATAAGAAAATTTCGTTAGTTAAAGTACTGTGGCATAAACACGAAGTTGAGGAAATAACTTGGGAGCCAGAGGATGCAATGAGAGAGCGTTATCTAAACCTATTCACCGATAAGATTTTTGGGGATGAAAATCCTTAAGGGAGAGAGTTGTAACAGCCTAGTTTTTTACCCTAGTCGGAACATTGGTTTTGGAACCATAAATTCAAGTCTAAGAAATATTTTAATATTATTTTTTGTGTTTATTATGTGTGAATTTACATGTGTGAAAGTTTCGTGAGTTAATTTTATTGTTTGTGTGCTTAATTTGATAAAAGGACTTAATCGCGTAAAATGAAAATTTAGTGGTTAAATTCAAAGGGGCCGAACAATGGTTGTTCTTTTAATATGGAGGCTTTATATTGTAATTTAGCCATTAATAAAGGTAGTGGACGGCAATGGACTAAAGTAACCTTATTATATATGTTTTATATATTAATTAATAAAGGTTAATTAGGTAAAATAATAATGTTAATATATGTTATAATATATCACAAATTAAAAGCCATGTTTTCATCTTTCTTTGAACCGAAACAAAAAGAAAAGAAAAGAAATAAGAAAGCTTAAGGTTCGGCCATTGTTGAAGCTTGATTCAAGGTTAGTCTTAGTTCAGTTTTTGATAATTTTTACGTTTTTGTAATCGTTGCTTCGAATACTTCAAGACCCAGGCTTGAATTTTTTATTTTGATGAAGATTTTGAAATGTGCCATTGATGAATTTATGAGTTTTATGATGTTAGTTGATGAATTATGAAATATATGTGTTAGATAAGTATGTTTTGTCTTTGGATTTTTTATGAATTTTAGTAATTTGGACTAAATTATGTAAATAATATTTTGAGGGACTAAAATGTGAAATAAATGAAAAAATGGACTTTTATAAAGCTTGTGAATATTCGACCCTAGCGTGGTATATGCAAATTTTGTATATTTTGTGTTTTATGTAATAGGGACTAAATTGTAAAAAGTGTGAAATGTTAGGGGTAAAATGGTAATTTGCCCATTTATGTATTTTTGGATTAAATTGAATGAATATGTGATTAAATTAGTTAAATTTAAATTTATTTAGATCAAGAACGAAAGAAAACAAAATTAGATAGGGGGAAATCGAAAGTAGTCGAATAGTCGATTATACCATTCGACAACATCCGAGGTAAGTCTATAAGCATTTAAATGTTGTTAAACTTGATAATATATAAATTTTATGTGATGAAATGAATTATTCGATTATATATGTGTTTTGTCCGAATGTGATTTGAGATAGGGAACTATGTTTCGAGCTCGTTTTGATTGAGATTCAATGTCCAAAAGTCTCATACGAACCCTAGGAATAGATAGGATACATATGTCATGACATAGGATTCCAATATGTGTTTTCGTGTAAGACCACGTCTGGGACGTTGGCATCGATTTGTGTTTACGTGTAGGACCATGTCTGGGACATTGGCATCGTATTTGATTCGTGTAAGACCTTGTCTGGGACAGTGGCATCGATATGTGATTACATGTAAGACCACGTCTAGGACGTTGGCATTGTTCGAGCTTTTCGACTATTCGTGTATCCATTTTAATTCTGAACGATTCAATGGGTAATGTGAAGTAAAGACCGAATGTGAAACTGAATTACAGGTTTAGTTATGTATTAGATAATTGTTTATATGAAAACAAGGTAAATTGGTTAATTGAAATGATAAAAGGGTTATGTGAATATGAATTATGTGTTAACATATTTGAACATATAAGTGATTCGGCCTATTGATGTGTTTGTAATAATAAAAGTGAAAATTTATATATGTATATGATTGATTATATTCAGCCATATGATATATGAATGTGATGTTAAATGTGATCTAGTAGTAAATGATAACTTGTATTTGACAGCAAATTTGGCCTTGTTAACAAAATGTTAATATGTAATTGTTGTTATATATGTTTTTGCTTAGGACTTACTAAGCTTAAATAGCTTACTGTGTGTGTATTCTTGTTTACCTCTGTTTTATAGATTTTGGAGTCACGTTACGAGTTCAGGGATCATCAGCAAAGTCTATCACACTATCGACTTCTTTTGGTATTTTGTTAAAGTTTAAACTCAATCTTATGGCATGTATAGGCTTGCTTATGTTTTTGATTAGTTTTGGATCATGTATATATATAAATAGCCATGTGAAAATGGCTTAATTTCCATGCTTGTGTTTGGTTTGGTTTAAAAATGGCTTGTCCATGATCATTTTGTTAAGTTGGATTTTATGTGCTTTTGGATGGGTGCTTGATGTGTTTAATTTTTATGCTCGAATTTGACTACATTTGATCATGATTTGAGCTTGCATTCGAATGAGATATTCAAGTTACATGTATGTGATAAATTTGGTTTATGCTAGGTATTAAAGTCTTGAGATATTTGTTGAATAAAAAGGTGATATTTAGTTATGTGTTTCGGCAATAAGATTAATTTTGGATGTTAGTTGAATTAAGATTATGTTACGTGATAATTAGGTATTTAGAAATATTGTGTATACATGTGGTGTATTTAAAGTATGTTTGATTTGAAAATGTAAGTGATTATATGATTCGGTTTTGGTGTTCATATTTATATTGATAAGTATGTGTTTTATAAAATATTATGAAAACATAAATATTCTATGGTTTGAGTGTTATAATGATCGAGTATGTATTAATTAGTTTTGTAGTGATAATGAAATATGGATGTTCGGAAATGGTTTATTTGGAGTACACACATGTGCAAGCTTGTAATAGTTAAATAAGTATGTTTTGGTCTTATAGAATGATGTGTAGTCATCTTTTAAATGAGCCTAAGGTTAGTAAATAATGTACATGATAAACTTGGGTAATGTTAGTTAATTGAGAGATGCATGTTTTAGTTCTAACTTTTATAGACATTAATGGTTTAGTTGTTTTGAGTACATAGTAAATGGACAATGAAGAACATGATTTATGCCTAAAGTCGACTGGTGATTTGATTATGTGTTTGTATTTTAAATATGGTAAATTAGGCATATGAAATGGTGCATTATTATGTGACTTGAATAAATGTATATAGCATGTTCGATGAATGTTCTATAATGATAATGCCACATATGATTTTTGGTTTAGTGAATGCATGCATATTATAATGAAACAAAATGTCATATATATATATATATATGTGTGTGTGTATATATGTTTGGTTTTAATTCAGTTTAATTTTGAGATAAAATTTGTAAATGCTATGTGAATGCATAAATATATTTTAATATGACTTAAGTGATTATATGATTGTATAAAAGTTGTGACTTGTCCGGTAATGCCTCGTAACTCCATTCCAGCGACGGATATAGGTTAGGAGTGTTACAAGACTGCTAAGATGGCTTAAACTATCAAAAGCTTTTGAGTTAGTGATTGATTATTATCCATAGAAAACAATTACAGTCACGAATGTTTTGAGTAGGTTACCTATGTGTACTTTGTGAGCGATGATTACACGATTGATTATATTGGATGATGGATAGTTGTTAGCTAAGTTAGAAACTAAATTGTGTGTATTCATCAAATTTACGAAGCCCAGAAATGTGTCAGTGAATCACAAGTTAAAAAGGGGTCAACATAAATTGACACCTGATTCAGAATTTCAAATTGGAGCCGATGATTATTCGTTGTTTCGGGATAGAGTTCGTGTATTAAGAAACCCTGAGATTATAAAACAATTATTTGTTCATTCGGGGAGTACTAAGATGTACAATAATCTGAGATGATTGTTTTAGCGAATGAGTATGAAATGTGATGCCTCTAATTATGAGTCCAGATGTCTGAATGATCAACAGCTTAAAACTGACTATCAAGTACCTTTAGGACTGTTACAGTCTGTGTTATTATATGAGTGGTGAGAAAATAAAATTTCAAAGGATTTTGTGTAAAAGGAAGATGATGTCTAAATTATTGTTAACCGTGTGGAGAAGTGTGCACATTTTATCTCGGTATGTACAGATTACTCTTTTGATAGATTGAATTATACATTTTGGAAACTTTTAGATCAATTAGCATGCTAAACTCTAATATTTCCGATAGTTAGCCTGAAAGGGAATTTTAGATCCTCGAGGAAATGTTTCGTTGTGGTGCTTTAGAATTTGAAAGCGAATGAGAAAAACAATTACCATTAATTGAGTTGTGTGTAATAATAATCTTTTAGTGAGCGTAAAGACGGCCTTGTATGGAGTGTGTATGGTTGCAATTACCGAACTCGGTTGACACTTGATTGAGCTTTGTGAGAAAAGATCGACGGGATTAATTTCATAAGAAAATTTGAGCAGAAAGTGAAAGTAACTCATAACAGTTAGAAGCAGTTTCAGATTGACAAAAAATATATACAGACTTGATACGTAAAATTGTTGAATTTAAGATAGTGAACTAAATGTTTATGAATGTATAGCTGTGGAAATAGAAATTCTCGATTTAGTTATAAAGATAAGTTGGAATTTAGTTTGATTTGATGAAAAGTGAAGAACGGATCAGAATCTTAGCTTGCGAGATCAAAGAATGGAGAATCTGGGGTTATGTGAGAAATTGATAAGGCATTGAGAAAACGAATCTCAAATATAGATTCTGGTAAGATTTTCGGGGACGAAAATCCCTAAGGGGGAGAATTGTAACAGGTCGATTTTAGGGTTAGTCAGAATAGTGGTTTCGAAACCACAAATTCGAGGTCGGAGAAATTATTTAATATTATTTTATGTGTTATAGCATGATTATATGAGTGCATGAAAATTTTGGTGAATTAATTTTAGTGATTGCATGCTTAATTTTGAAAAAAAGACTAAATCTAATTAAGTGCGAAAGTTTTGTTCCATAAGCTAAATGTGTCAAATAGCTATATAACCTTAAATTGGAGATCCTTAATGTGCAATAAGCCCTTAGGAAAGAGTTGGCCGACCATAGGGGACAAGAAAATACAATTTGGTCAAAGTTGGTGGAAATTAGGTGACTTAAATTGATGTAATAAAATAAAATAAGAAAAAGTTGTTATCTTTTTCACTCTCTCTTCTTCTCCACCGATTCTTACCTAAGGAAATGGCTATGGAAGCTTGAAAATTTCAGCAACTTCTAACTCTCACAAGTAAGTGATTTTGATGGTCATTTTTGATGATTTTTGTATTTTTGGAACCCCTATAGCTTAATCTAGCTAATGAGGGGACTATTTCGCAAAATGGTTTAAAGCCTAGGGTTTTGCCATGAGAATATTCATGTTGTTTGCTGCATTTTTATGGAAGAAAATGAATCTTGGTTGTTAAAATAAACAACTTTTGTTAAGTGATTTTCATGAAAACACCTAAAATGGACTATTTTGTAAAAGTTGTAAAATAGGTAGTAAAGGTGTGAAATAATGGAAAATGTGGGCTGCTATAAGCATGAAAAAGGTTCGGCTATGCATGGGTAGTAAATAAATTGAACACATTTCATTTAACGAGCCTAGGGGAAAAGTGTAAATATGACAAAGTTTAGGAGTAAAAATGTAATTTTACCAAAAAAGTGAAATTGGGCTAATTTGAATAGCATGATTAATAAATAAATTAAATGTGTTGTTATAGATCAACGAAGATGAGATTTGGAATTAGATCGGAGGAAAAGCAAGATAATCGAGTTAACTTATTTCGTCGTTTCATACCGAGGTAAGTTCGTATGTTAATCATAAATGTTTATTTGATAAATTGATGAATAATTTATGAATTTAATTATAATATTTGTTGTACAATGAAAATTTGATGTTCAAGACTAGCGAACGCAAACTTGAACACTTTCATTCGGTACTAAAAGATGAATTGACGGAAAAGACCATGAATGAGTCGTGGCAAAGTGTAACTAAGTGAAATCGTGTAAGACCATAGTTAGACTATGGCATCGAGATATGGTTCTATGTGAGATTGTGGAATAAAATAGCTATGGTCACATGTGTAGTACTAAGTACAGGCTACTATGTGCACCGGATAGCATCTATTATTATTGGTGGGCTGTGTGCGAAACCTCCGTGCAACTGTTAATATTGGTGGGCTGTGTACGATACCACCGTGAATCTATATTTATTGGTGGGCTGTGTGCGAAACCACGTTGTATCTGTTATCATTGGTGGGCTGTGTGCGAAACCACCATGTATCTGTTATTATGGGTGGGCTATGTGCGAAACCACCGTGCATCCATAAGTACTCTGAAGTGTTCATCGGGAAAATTTGACTAAGTGAAATCTCATGTGAGCAATGAATTCGATATGTGATGAATTTTGGTGAGGATTAAAATGAGTAAGTGTAGTGATAAAGTTTTGTATTATTCATGCTAATCAAATTATGTTAATGAATGTGAGCATATTGTTATGATGTTTCATGAAAGAGTGAAATTTGAAATAAAATAGTTTTGGATAGCAACAGTTGTGTAACTTTGAAAAATTATCAAAAATGGTGAACATTTATTTTAAGGTTGAATGATATATGACATTAAAGCTTATTGAGTCTATTTCTACATAAAAGAAACAAAATAAGAAAATGAATTTCATATGGTGAAATAATTGGATTTTAGTGAGAAAGAGTCAGAATGATTTTGGAATCCCCTATTCTGACTTGGGAAATTCATTAAAAATTTTACAAAAATAATGATGAGATAAAATTTATATTCTTGAAATTATTAATGAGTTTATTTTCAATAGAAACAAATAGAAATTTCATTTGAGTTCTGTATAACGAGATAATTAATTTTTAGTGAAGAGGGGTCGGAACTGTCAGACAGCAAAACATAGGAGAATTTAAAGAATAAACTGTATCGAATGGATGAACCAAAAATTCTGAAAATTTTATGGTAAGAAGATATTTGAGTCTAGTTTCAGGGAAAATTAGCGATCTTAATTTGGAGTTTTGTAGCTCTGGATAAAAAAAATTTACTGACTATAATTCGAGTAAACAACTCAAGATGAACATAAATGAATTTTGAAATTTTATGCAATAATGATGGTATTATCTTGAGAGCTTATAATGAGGATTATTAAAAGCATGGTATACGTACTTACTAATCTTTATAGTTTACTCTGTTGTTTTCCGTGTTTATAATGTACTCGGGTTAGCTCGGGTTGGAAGTCACCAGAGAATCTAACACACTATTGAGCTTACAATTTAGGTATCGATGATTTTATACTTAAGGTTATGTCATGTATAGGAAACTTGGTTATGTGTATATGTTACTATGAGTTGTCCTAGAATAATGACCCATGATATTCAGAGTTCATTGTTGTATCCAACCATTTAATGTTGCCAATGAATTGGTTATGCTATAAACTCATGATGATGCATTCCATGGTTGAGTAAATTGTATGCTATAACTTGTTACGTGTGTGTGGTGGATGTTTTGGTAGCTTTAATATGTCATGAAATTTTTCATTCAAGTTATACTCAAGTAAGGGTAGAATATGGTAGAAATTGGCTTGGAAAATAGTCATCTTCTTGACCACATAGGCAGAGACACGGCCGTGTGTCTCAGTCGTGTGGAGGACACGATCTAGCACACGGGTGTGTGACTTGGTCGTGTAATCCAAAACCAACTGATGACGTCATAAACAGAGAGTTACAGGGGAAGAGGACACGGGCATGTCCTGGGCCACACCGGCGGGTGTGACCATACGGCCTACCCACACGGACATGTCACTCTCCAAAACAAAGAAATTTTCTAAATGTTTCAGTAGTTTTAAAAGTTCTCCTTTTAGTCCCAAATCACTCCCAAAGCATGTTTTGGGCGTCGTAGGCCCATTTTAGGGACTTGATGGTATAAGATAAAAGTTTTAAATTTTAAACGAAAATTTATGCTTTGAATTTGTTCAGTTGCAAGTGTTATTGTCCGGTAACGCCTTGTACCCTATTCTAGCGTTGAACATGGGTAAGGGGTGTTACATTAATAGCAATTAGACACCTCTAGCTTCTAGAACACACATTTTATACTTTTTACAATTTAGTCCTTTTAACTAAATTAAGTGCCCAAACGTCAAAATTTTCGAACTAAATTTTCACGAAATCATTCCAGAAAACTGTAGACCATAAAAATATAATAAAAACAAATTTTACTACATTGGATTTGTGGTCCCGAAACCACTATTCTGACTAGACCCAAAATCGGGCTATTATAGTTTCCTATGTGCACAACTCCACCTTCAATCGAACTGTATGTTGAGAACCATTCTCTATTGGGACACATGTGGAAAGAACATCTCGAACCTAGGATCCACTTGGATGTAAGCTTGGAGTTATTGCTTGTTGGCACTAATAAGAAATCATCATCACTTTCATCGGCCAAATTAGCACCAACTACATCTTCCTCGTTACTCTCAGCGGCTCTTTATTTCGTAATTTATAACAATATGCTTTGATGTGACCTAACTTTTTACAATAGCGACACATTTTGTCTCGCTTCTTTGATGCTACCAAAACGAAAGTTTGCATATTTGCCTTGCTATCCGAACCAATCTTATTGTCAAGTTTGTCTCTACTCAACAAATGACCTTTCACATCTTCGAATGAGAGTTTGTCTCTGCCATAAATCAAGGTCTCCCTAAAAGACTTGTATTAAGGGGGTAAAGAGCACAATAATAGCATAGCTTGATCTTCATAGTCAATCTGAACCTCAGCGTTCTTTAAATCATTTAAAAGAGTAATGAATTGACTGATGTGATCTCTAAGAAGCTCACCTTCGTTCATGCGAAACGTAAATAAACGTTATTTTAACACTAAATGGTTAGTGAGAGACTTAGTCACATAAAGAGTTTCTAACCTTTTCCACAAGGCGGATGGGTCTTCTCCATCAATACCTCCTGCAATACCATATTCGCGAGGCACAACTGGGTTGCAGACAATGTCTTTTCATCAAGCTCTTCCCATTCTATTTGATTTAGATTCTTAGACTTTTTCCTAATGACAACCTTTTTCAAGCCGGTTTGAACTAGATTTGCCATCATCTGAACTTGCCATAGATTAAAATTTGTGACACTATCGAACTTTTCAATTTCAAACCTTATTGTTGCCATCTCTAAATGGGCTGATCTACAAAAATTAAATTAGCTCTGATACCACTTGTTGTGGATCGACCCGATTAAGTAACGAACAAGTAAAAAAAAGATGAAATTGAGAAATTGAACATACAAATTTAACGTGGAAAAATCACTCTAAAGAGGATAAAAAATCACGGGCAAAGATAATTTTACTATAATGGCAAAAGAACGAAAAGTACAAAAGATTGGAGATAAAAATTAAACCTCGAAAACCCGAAAATAAAGAACCCTCAAAACTTAAACACAAAATTCTCTAAAAGTGTTATGAGTTCAAATATCTAATGGGTGTATTTTCTAAGGTTGTAAAAGAGCCTATTTATAGGCTAAATTTATAGGTTAAATAATAATAAAATAATATAAACTAATCAGAGTTTGATTGAAACAAATAAATAGAGTTTAACTAGAAGATTATTTCTTAAATTTGACTAAAATAAGAGTAACACTTAACAAAAAGAAAAGAAAGCAGGAAGAGGGTTAACTCACAAAGCGAAAATGGTGCCACCCCATTGAAAAGCGGATCGATCCTTAGAGGATCCAAAATTCGACTTTGCAAAACTAGAGTACACTTCCAAATTCATCCCTGCCAATCTTAAACTTCCCTTTTTTTTTTTCTTCCTTTAATGGTTATCAAAACTTCCAAAGAATATTCTCTTGTTTTTAGACTGAGCTTGAGATATACATTTGGTGGGCGGCTGGCTGCTGCTTTTGGCATTATGGATGTTGGGAATACCCAAAACACGAATTCTCTACCCTCTTGACCATTTTTTTCTTACAACCTCTGCCATGTGGCAGTTATATATTTGCTACTTTGTAGGAAAAATCTAAAAAAAAAAAAAGTAAAAAAAATATTGAACAAATTGATCAAATATATGTAAAAATTTAGCTTGAAATATATATTAAGAGACAAGGGTAAAGGTTGAATTTATTATATCAATTAAAATTATATAAAAATCGATGAAAAATAATTATATTATAATTAATTGATGACTTTCAAAATTATTATTAAAATATTGATAAGAATTATATTTTTGAATTTTTTATAAATACCAATTTATTCTATAAAATTTGAGAGACATAGTAGAGGTGTTAGGAATTTTTTTTTTCGAAAGGAATCAAAATTTATGAAAAGTTTTATTTACTAAGTATTTTAGTAGATTTAGTCCTTTTAAGATAACTAGCATTTAATCCCACGCTGGGGTTTTAATTTTTTTTATCACATTATAGGTTCTAATAATATATATATATATATATATATATAATACAATGCCTAGAACTACCCATAGTCCCTCCCAAGTCATAAATGGGAGGATTATGTGCTTCAGCATACTTGAACTCACGTCCTCCTGCATTAACAATAGTACTCATGCCAATCGAACTAAGACTTAATTGGCAACAAGTTAAAATTTATTAAACAACAATTATTTTGAATTGTTTTTATCAATTGCATTATTAAATTTATAAGAATTGCTACTATAAATCTTAAATTGCTTTGTGAATGTAACATCTATAGTTTTAAAAATTAAGAGATAAATGAACCCATGTGTTGGTTTGATGATCAAGGTGCTTACCGTCCTAGATATGGTTTGAGTTTGAGTCTCGCTAACTGTGTTACTATAAATCTTAAATTTCTTTTTAAAAATTGAGAGAGAATTAACATCTGAGTTAATAAATCACTAATTAAGTACATCGTTAAAAATAATAATATTTTGCAAGTAAATAAAGCAAAATTTATAAATCAACCCAAATAAATGTTTGAATTGAATCCTAAAATACATTATTTAAATTTAAAATAATAATTATTTAAATAAGTTTTAAGTATTTATGAAAATATTTTCAAACTTTATTAATAATATTTAAAAATCATAAAATAAAGTTTATTTGTCAAAATAAGTGTAAAAATTCAAAACCAATCATTGATATGAAAAAATAAAAAGTAGACTGAATTATGGTAAACGATTTTAATAAATCAAGTCGATAACACCTTTATATTAAATGTATATAAATGTGTGAAAAAAAATATAAAGAATTTACATGTAAAATTAAAAGTATGTAAAAAGTTAAGTAAGACGTGAATATAAAAAAAAAAAAAAAAAAAAGGCAAACCATACCTTTATAATTTAAATAATAAATATTTATTAAAAAATTAAATAATAAATATGCAATACTATAAATATAAAATATTAAAAAAAAAAATCTCCCTCCTTTCCTTTCCTTTCTTTTCCCCTTTCCTCCCCTTTCACTTTTTCTATACCCAAAACGTCAAAAATAATAAGATAGAAAAGGATAGGTGTATGAGGGGGATTATAGGGGTGAATGTTAAATTGTATTGAGTTAAATTGAGTGAAAAATTTTCAAGTTAATTGAGTTTATAAGTTTTATTTTATTATTCTTAAATTTATTTTAATTTTTTGAATCAAGTCGAATGAAATAAAATTCGAGTCGAGCGAATCAAGTGAAATTATTCGAGTTAAATTAAAAATTAAACATGTTAAATTAAAATATTGTTATAGTATAAATATATTCATGTTAGAGCACATAAATTTGAAATTATATATATTTGAAAAAATTTCAAAGTAAAATAATAATAATAATAATGAATATAATTTAATATGATAAACTTGAATCATTAATTAACTTATTTAGGTCACCAAAATTATTATTTTAGAAAAAATTTAAAATTAAAAATTCTTTATATATTTTTATAATTTTTTAAAAATATAAATTTTAAAATTTTTATAAATATTTTTATTTTTGAAAATTATTTTGTAATTTTTGTTGAGAGAGATGCCAATTTGCTCATTTTCAAAGTTGACAGGGACTAAAAGAGTATTTACACCAATATGTTATTCTAACTATTCGAGTTATTCGAATTGTAAATTTTAACTCGACTCGAATTCGAAACTCGATTCGATTAACTCAAAAGTCAATTTTTTTTTTAATTTATTCGAATTGGATCGAGTTTTTGGTCATTTTTATATTCTTATAGATTTGATCATTTTTAATATCATTATTTTTAAAAATGTATATTTTCTAACTCTTTTCATTTAATTATATATAATAATTTAATGTGATATATTCATTTTAATTTTCTTAGTATTAGACAAATATTATACTAAGTTGTATATGGCTTTATTGTCACATGATTAAAATAAATAAATCACATAAAGGGAAAAGAAAACAAGTTGATCTCATAACTAAAAATACAAAATTGAAAATTAAAAATAAAGAAGGTTAAAGAAAAAGAAATTAATTTAAAGCTTTGTAGGAAAGCATTGGAAGGTAGAAAGTGGGAAATGAAGGCCATTAAGTAGTTGAAAGCAAATGAAATTGATTTCCACCATGGATACGCCTATGCCAAACCCAATCATCATTTAAATCACTATTTCTAGATTTCATAATCTTCAACACAAAATTCTCTTTTATATTTATTCATAATCACCATTACTCAAGACATTAAAATCAAACATTATATTACTATATTTTATATTTGTATTCAAAATTTAAATATAAAATTTTGTTTAAATTTACTTATATTTATAAATCACTTTAATTTTTTTAAAAATATGTATATGATTTTAATTTTAATTTAATGATTTTATATATTTTTCATTTATTAAAATTATATATATGCAATTTAACATTTATTTATGTTTACATAATAGTATTATATACTATTATAGATTTAATTTTATGTGTTTTAAATTACATAATATAATATATTACAGACTTTAAAAAAATCATGTCAGGCTCAGGCCTTGAATGTTTGAGTTCGAAACTGGTGCATATTTTTAAATTAGCCTAATTTTTTTGTCTAAGCTTATTTTTTGAACTTAATATTTTTTTCTCAAACTCTCTTAAAATCCAAATGAAGCTTCTGTTGGGAAATATGTCCATATTGTAGTAAACATGTAACTATTTTCTATTTATTTGAACGATGAATAAATTAATAAAATTAATTTCACATTTCATTATTATGCCTTTTGTGTTTTTGTCTTTCATGTTTTGCATACATAGTAAAATTGTGACAAGCAAATATTAGTTCATTGATTATCTGCATTTCATTATTAAATATTTGAAGGATGAATAAATAAATAAAATTAATTTCACATTTCATTATTATGTCTTTTGTGTTTTTGTCTTTCATGTTTTGCATACATGGCAAAATTGTATCGCCTTGAATTTGGGCCTAGTAGAATTGGGCTCATTGGGCCTTAGGCGTGGAAGCGTTTAAAATTTTTGAGAACGAGAGAACGGCACAAATACAAGTTGGACCTATTAGGTGAGTGATTTTGAAAGGTTAGGGGGCTTCTATGAAGTCTCGGGATCAAACTTGGGCTTTAGGAAAATTTTGGTTTTAGGTGAGTAAAACCCTGGGAGTTAATAAGTAGGCTTTAAGAATAAAATATGGAGAAAAAATGACACATGAGGAGCTTGTGGTGTAGTGGCAAAGTGGCGCCACATGGGAGACATGGAGGTGATGGCACACAAGGAAGCAAGGGGTCCAAGGTTCAAATCTTGGTGCTTGCATTTCATTTTGATTTCTTTTTTTTTAAAAGGAACTTAGACTTTGGCCATAGACTTATATTTAGTTGTGCATCATTTAAGACAACAAGGAGCTAGTTAGTAAAGTGGCTAGCGGGGTGGATTATGTTACAAGGGAGCTTGAGTTTGAATCCCATTGCAAGCAAAAATGGGATATTTATTTTGCACTTGCTAAGTTGGGGCGGCAAGTGTTTGAGATGGAATTAAACTCTGCTGAAGGTAGGATCCCACATCGAAAAGCTAACATGAGGGAAGGTGAGAAGCTGGCTTTAAATAAAGCAATCTATGAGGAGAGTAAGGATATACCTTGGTGGGCGTTTGGGCATCGGACTGCTCGGAGCGCGGATTAGCAGCTTCAGATTCCTATCAGGTGTGTATTTCGCACTACTCTAGCTGTATAGAGCGGCAAATGCCGAAATGCCGGTCACACGACAATGGTAGCCACATGAGGGTGCGAGCGCACTTGTAGGGGCTTCGACGCGATAGTTGAGGCTATCATGAGTGTTCTTGTGGGTTAGGATATTTGGGCCTCGATGGGCCGAAATGGACCATGTGGAGCCAATGGGCTCGTGGGTCCATATGAATAAATTGGATGATTGTGTAGTAGATATTGGACTGGTCTATGTGAATCTCATATCTGTGGCTAGATTTGGACTAAATGGGCCACATAAGCGTGTGGGCTCACTTGGGCCGAGAATGGGCTTGAGGCCCATTCGCAACATTATTTCTATTTAGAATACTTGAGTCGCTCGAGGGGACTATAGACCTTCTGAGGGGTTGACAAATTACTGAAATACCATTAGTTTGTAAAATTACCAAAATACCCTCAGATTACAAAATTACTGAAATACCCTCAGATTGTAAAATTATCGAAATACCCCTGATTTGTAAAATTACCAAAAATACCCCTAATTTGTGAAATTACAAAAATACCCCTAATTTATAGAATTATTAAAATACCCCTGGTTTGAGAAATTACTAAAATACCATCTATGGGTAAAGTTACCGAAATACCCTTTTATGGGTAAAGTTATCGAAATACCCTCGACGGGTAAAATTTACCGAGATGCGCTTACGAGGCGAAATGATCGTTTTACCCCTAACCGATTAAATGATCGTGGTACCCTCGGGGTAGTACTAGTGTTGTATGTGTTAATTGTATGATTGATTATGTTTGAGATACACTGCATACATGGATTAGTTATGAGTAGAATTACCGAATTACCTCTGTAGGGTAGGATTACCAAAATACCCTTATAGGGTAAAATAACTATTTTACCCCTAAGGGTAAAAGATTGATTTTGGTGCCATGATTTGACTGTGATTGTATGACTGTGGTTTAACCGACTTGGCTATAGGCATGTGTCTGATTTACTGCGAATATATGTTGAAAAGACGGTTACTAAGCATGACCATTTTGCATACACGTGTAATGATTGAGCATGACATACACGACATACTACATTGGGTTGGGTTATGCTTATGGAGGAAGTACTATACTGGTGGCTATACCACATTATACTGATTTAGAGGTTCTGTCACGATATACTGATTTTAGTGGCTAAGCCACGTATACTGTTACTGGCAGCTTTGCTACGTTGATATTGGCAGCTCGGCTGCGCTCTTAGTGTGTAGGGTTGAGTGGGTTGACTTGGTCCCCACATGGTGTGTAGGGTTGGTACGAGTGGTGTGTTTGTTGGACTGAGTTGGGTTGCATCCTTATACTATTGCATATCTATTTATGAGATATGTCACTGTACTGGGCTTAGGCCACTTGTTCCATTATTGGTTTGGGCTAGGCCCAATTGATACTGTTATGGGCTGTGACCCAAATGATTTCGTAGTGGGCTTTGACCCACGTATGCTCTGATCTGTACTATACTGTTACTATTGAAAGGGCTTCGCCTGCATCGCTTAGGTTCGCATACGTATCGATTATTATTCTAGTAAAGGGATTACACACTGATTTTCATAAACTCACCCTGTTTTTAACTGTGCAGGTAATCCTTAGCCTTAGACGAATCGAAGCTGCGAAGGACTCGGAGGTGACCACACGCCCGATTGGATTTAAAGTTAAACTTAGCAACTCCTATTTTATTTTAGTTTAATTTATTGGGTTATTAATTTTGTAATAAGGCCTTAAGATTTCTGAACTTTAAGTTTTGGGATTTTATTGATTGTTTATAATTGCTAGAAGTAGAACATGATTTTACGAAACTAATTACTGTTTTTCAAAATATCACGTTGCGCAATGTTTTAAATTTAGCTTCCGCAACAAACAAGGTCTTAAAGATAATAATGTTTTCCAAAAATGATTTCTAATAAACCACGTCTTGAAAATAAGCAAAGGAAATCTGAGGTTTATGAATAGCAGAAAGTTTTAAGTTGTGAGAAGGGTTTCTAATGAAAGCATGGTTTTCGAAAAACTCTTCAATGTGACACGCCAGATTTGGGCCTAACTTTTAGGTCGGGTTTAGGTGTTACATTTAATGGTATCAGAGCCAAGTTGTAAAACTCGACTGTGGATTGGGTTTTTAAAATTGAATTTTTTAAAGTGTTGTTTCAAAAAGCCTTGAAAAGATTTGAAGTTCTGAAATGTTGTGTTGACCGTTTTCTGAAAGTGTGGTACATCGAGTTTTCGGCACTGAATCCGTAAGTTTTCTAAATACTTTTGTCTATTTAGCAATTTAAATATAGTGAGTCAGAAATACGGTGATTTCTTTAGGTATTGGACTGTATTTTTTTGTATTTATTCTGTGTGTGTTTGGTTTGGATGTGATGTTTGGATATAAAAATTGGTTGCGTATAAGATATCTGTCTCCTTTAATGGTTAGGTGTTTTGAGTATGTGTAAGGAATTCCAAATTCTAGTTAAAATGTGATAGGGATATTAGAATCAGAGTACGCAGCGGTAGCGTAGTGGGGTAGTAGTTACACGACTACCCTGTTAGCTAGAAATTTCGGGGACAAAATTTCTTTAAGGGAGGTAGATTTGTAATGCCCCAAATTTGGGCCTAGTAGAATTGGGCCCATTGGGCCTTGGGCATAGGAGCGTTTAAAATTTTTGAGAACGAGAGAACGGCACTAATGCAAGTTGGACCTATTAAGTGAGTGATTTTGGAAGGTTAGGGGGCTTCTATGAAGTCTCGGGATCAAACTTGGGCTTTAGGAAAATTTTGGTTTTAGGTGAGTAAAACCCTGGGAGTTAGTAAGTAGGCTTTAAGAATAAAATATGGAGAAAAAATGATAAAGAGGAGCTTGTGGTGAAGTGGCAAAGTGGCGCCACATGGGAGACAAAGAGGTGACGCCACACAAGGAAGCAAGGGGTCCAAGGTTCAAGTCTTGGCGCTTGCATTTCATTTTGATTTCTTTTTTTTTTTAAAAGGAACTTAGACTTTGGCCATAGACTTATATTTAGTTGTGCATGTTTGAAGACAACAAATAGCTAGTTGGTAAAGTGGCTAGCAGCATGAATTATGTTACAAGGGAGCATAGAAGTGCGTAGAAGTGCTCGGAGCGCCGATTAGCAGCTTCAATTTCCTATCAGGTGTGTATTTTGCACTACTCTAGCAGTATAGAGCGGCAAATGTCGAAATGCCGGGCACACGGCAATGGTAGCCACACGAGCGTGCGAGCGCACTGTGGGGCCTTCGACGCCATAGTTGAGGCCATCATGAGTGTTCTTGTGGGTTAGGTTGTTTACGCCATCATGAGGAGTTTTATTTTCTTTAGAATTTTGGCTAATTAAGATATAATTGTTAGATTAATTCTTTTGATAAAGTGATAATTATCACATAGGAAGAGTGGTGGCCAAGTTAAGGACTCTAGCTAGTAATTTCGGCTATAAAAGGAAGAGAAGGCCATTCATTCATTCATTCATTCACTCTTCCTTTGTCAATTTCTTAAGCTGATTCTCTCTCTCTCTTGAAATTCCTACAGTTTATTCTTCCTTCTCTTTCTTTCTAATCCTCCAAAAGCGAAAGTTGTGAGAGCATCATTTAGCCATAGCGAAAAGGTTGAAGTGAAGGTGCAATAGATTCCTTCAAATAAGGGTAAGATCCAAGTTTAGTTTCCATTCTTTTATATTTTAGACTTATCGAAATTTAGGGACTAATCTCGATTATTAATCTTGGCCGAATCATGGAAGGAGAAGTTCTTTTCCGAAGGTACACCATAGGCGCGTGTTCCTAGTTATTCGGTGAATTTGAGATTTAAGATCCTTAAGGTAAGTGACTATGAATATTCGGCCAAGACCCTATTTTGTAGTAGATCTATTATTATATGTTTTAAATTTAAAACTAACCGATTCAAGGGATCTAGTGATTTGCCGATTTCAAAGGGAAGAATACAAGTTTCGGGATTTGATTTTTTACTCAATCGGCATTAAAATCCTACTAGGATTTGGTTTTATGACGAATAGGCCTTTGCTAAATATTACCATGTTGAAAAATACCCATGGTTTACAAAATTACTAAAATACACCTTGGTTTGTAAAATTATTGAAATACCCATGTTATTACAGTAAATTACTCCTAAATTACGAAATATGTTATACTTAACATGTGAAAAGTGACATGAAAATTAAGAATGATATGCATGATATGAATAATATAGGCATTCAAGTTATTTGAGAAAGGGAAGTGAATGTAATGACCTCGGTCTCACTATCTCGAATATGGTGACTTCGGTCACATTATCCGAATGTGGTGACTTTGGTCACATTATCTCGAATGTGGTAACTTTTACATTATTCAATGTGGTGTCTCATGACACAATTATCTCGTGCGCCTTCGATGGTGTGTAGCGGATGGAGGGTTGACTTAGTAGTCCCCACGATGTGCGTGATAGTACGGTGGAGTGTAGCGGATGGCATATAGGTTTGGGTTTGGGTTGCATCATTATTATTATATGAACATGATTTGTATGGCATGCCTAGTTCTATTAAATTTTGGTGTTGGTTACACATTGAGTCTGCTGACTCACCCGTTGAGGAACATGTTTCAAGTGATGAACAAGTGATGGACCTGGATTAGAACTTGTGGTGGCCATGCTCAAATTTGAAAGTTTTATTCAATTTGAACTTTTATTTTATTTAAGTTTTCTACAATTTTATTTTGGGTTTTATTTTATGTAATAAGGCCATAGTGATGATTTTATTGATGTTTTATTACTATGTTACGTATTTATGTTATTTAAAGATTAAGTCAAATTAATTTAAAATAAACTTTAAATATTTTGTTTGTGAAATAAATGGGTTTTCAATTTAAAAATAAACTTGTTTTCAACTCGAGCCCAACCCACAAACAAACTATCTCCAAAACACACAAGTTTTTCCTAAGTAACAAAAGAATTTAGTTTACACGGGAACATACCAGTTTGTCCCCAAGGCTCGTGGGTAGGGTTTGGGGTGTTTCAAATCGTGTTCTACTTCTAGCAATTATAAACAATAATAAAATCCAAAACTTAAAGTTTAGAAATCTTAAGGCCTTATTACAAAATTTAACCCAATAAATTAAACTAAAATAAAATAGGAGTTGCTAAGTTTAAAGTTAAAATCAAACGTGTGGTACCTCCGAGATAGGTAAGGGCATCTAGTAAATTTTACCTTATCGAGGTGACCACACGGATTGATTTTAAAGTTAAACTTAGCAACCCTATTTTATTTTAGTTTAATTTATTGGGTTATTAATTTGTAATAACTTTAGATTTCTAAACTTTAAGTTTTGGATTTTATTGATTGTTTATAATTGCTAGAAGTAGAACACGATTTGAAACACCCCAAACCCTACCCACGAGCCTTGTGGGACTGGTATGTTCCCCGGTGTAAACCGTTTCAAATTCTTTTGTTACTTAGGAAAAACTTGTGTGTTTTGGAGATAGTTTGTTTGTGGGTTGGGCTCGAGTTGAAAACAAGTTTATTTTTAAATTGAAAACCCATTTATTTCAGGTGACAAAATATTTAAAGTTTATTTTAAATTAATTTGACTTAATCTTTAAATAACATAAATACGTAACATAGTAATAAAACATCAATAAAATCATCACTATGGCCTTATTACATAAAATAAAACCCAAAATAAAATTGTAGAGTACTTAAATAAAATAAAAAGTTCAAATTGAATAAAACTTTCAGCTGAGCATGGCCACCACAAGTTCTGCCGTCCCGGTCCATCACTGTTCATCACTTGAAACATGTTCCCTCAACGGGGTGAGTCAACAGACTCAATGTGTAACCAACACCAAAATTTAATAGAACTAGGCATGCCATACAAATCATGTTCATATAATAATAATGATGCAACCCAAACCCAAACCTATATGCCATCCGCTACACTCCACCCGTACTATCCTGCACATCGTGGGGACTACTAAGTCAACCCTCCATCCGCTACACACCATCGAAGGCAGTCGCTGCAGTCGACGTGCTCATCGCCCATATAAAATTCGTGGCATAGCCACCAGATAATTGTGTCATGAGACACCACATTCAGATAATGTAACCGAAGTTACCACATTCAGATAATGTGACCGAAGTCACCACATTCAGATAATGTGACCGAAGTCACCATATTCAGATAGTGAGACCGAGGTCATTACATTCACTTCCCCTTTCTCAAATAACCCGAATGCCCTATATTATTCATATCATGCATATCATTCTTAAATTTACATTCATGTCACTTTTCACATGTTAAGTATAACATATTTCGTAATCCTAGTAGGAGTAGGAAAAGCGTGCACTGAGTACTACGTACCATAACATGATACTTTAGCCACATTCTTACACTTTCATATTAACATATATATCAAGTTAAAGCCATAAATCTATTAAGATTAGTGTGGGTACACACTGATTAAACTTAACGATTTCACTCGAAATCCGAAATCCGATCTCTGCTTTTAGGTTTTAATGCCTACATTCTACCAACATGGTAATATTTAGCAAAGGCCTATTCGGTCATAAAACCAAATCCTAGTAGGATTTGTGTACTTACCTTAATGCCGATTGAGTAAAAAATCAAATCCCAGAAACTTGTATTCTTCCCCTTTGAAATCGGCAAATCACTAGATCCCTTGAATCGGTTAGTTTTCACTTAAAACATATAATAATAGATCTACTACAAAAATAGGGTCTTGGTAGAATATTCATAGTCACTTACCTTAAGGATCTTAAATCTGAAATTCACCTAATAACTAGGGAACACGCGACTATGGTGTACCTTGGAAAAGAACTTCTCCTTCCATGATTCGGCCAAGATTAATAATCGAGATTAGTCCCTAAATTTTGATAAGTCTAAAATATAAAAGAATGGAAACTAAACTTGGATCTTACCCTTATTTGAAGGAATCTATTGCACCTTCACTTCAACCTTGAGAGATTAAGCTAAGGCTAAATGATGCTCTCACAACTTTCGGCTTTTGGAGGATTAGAAAGAAAAGAGAAGGAAGAATAAAGCTGTAGGAATTTACAGAGAGGAGAATCTGCTTAAGAAATTCGGCAAAGGAAGAGTGAATGAATGAATGAATGAATGGCCTTCTCTTCCTTTTATAGCCGAAATTACTAGCTAGAGTCCTTAACTTGGCCACCACTCTTCCTATGTGATAATTATCACTTTATCAAACGAATTAATCTAACAATTATATCTTAATTAGCCAAAATTCTAAAGAAAATAAAACTCCTCTTTTAAGAGCCCACATGCTGTCCACCTCTCTGCTCTTTGTAGCAAAATAAAACTTCTTTTATTTGCTTCCTAAGTGACTCGATCCCTGGCCCAAATACACTTGCATGTGGTGCCATTTCCAGAGGCCCTAAGTGGCATCTTCAGGCCACTTTTCCAAGCCTGTTTGTGTGTCAATTTTCACATATTTTTTTCTCTTAAGGCCACCTTGCCTTAATTTCCTCTTTTAAACTTTAAAACTCGACATTTCTAGGTCATTTATAAGTTTCCAAAAATTTTCGTTTGGCTCTTTAAGCTTGACATTTCCTAGGTTTCCAAAATGTTCACTTTCCTCTTTTAACTTAAGTTTCCAAAATGTTTACTTTCCTCTTTTAGCTTAGGTTTCCAAAATGTTTACTTTTTTCCTTTTGAAACTTAACATTTCTAAATCATTTCCAAGTTTCCTTACATTTCCTTACATTTCCTTACATTTCCTTTCATTTTCTTTCATTTCCTTTCATTTCCTTACATTTCCTTTCATTTCCTTACATTTTCTTACATTTCCTTACATTTCCTTTTATTTCCTTTCATTTCCTTACATTTCCTTATATTTCCTTACATTTCTCTACATTTCCTTACATTTCCAAGGTTCTAAAAATGCACACCACACATCCATATCACAGTAAACATGCTATTTCATAAAATTAAGCAAAATGCACACAATGGGATTGAACCTCTTCCTCAAAGTACTTCACTTGATACCATAACCCTTGCACCTTAAGTGGCGTCCCTTGCCACTTTTCCACATCACTTCTTATTTTTAACTTAAAAACCAATAATTGTCCAAAGCTTTCTCTTCCATCCTAAGATTTTAAAAACCTTTAATTCACTTCCAAACACTGCCAAAACCTACTACTCATGAATTATGCACAAACGCATAACCCCTAATCTAGGATGTTACAGTTCTACCCTCCTTAGAAATAATTTCGTCCTCGAAATTACTTACTAACAGACGTACAATCCTTCTCACCACACTATGCTTACTGCGCACTCTGATCTTAATAGAACCATCATACTTTCCAGGCACAATCTCTAAGTTCCCGTCCCTTAGAACTTATTTCTAACGTCGCGATTTAATCTGATTAAGAAGTTTTATGTATTAAAAAAATTTTGTTTCACTGATTAACCGCGAAGAAGTTTTATGGAAAGAATTTTTTTAGAACTGGTTCTTTCGTATTCATACATGCACACAGTCTTTACATTCATACATCCATCAATCAATTATGAACTTTCGTTCATTCAGAGAAATGTTGTAGTTTTCATTGTTGTTGTTTTTCCACTACCCAGGGGTATTTTCGTAATTTGTCCTACAGGGGTATTTTTCGCAATTTATCAAAACAAGGTTCCTTGATGTTTTTGTCAATAAGGGTATTCTGGAAATTTTTGCATTCTCTGGGGTATCTTGGAAAATTTTGAAATCTGAGGGTATTTTGGTAATTAACCCGGGTGAATTTGTAAATCTTAACAAATCAAGAATATTTTTGAATTTACAAAACTTGAGGGTTGTTTTTGAGAATTTGTTTTCCAAATCAGTGTTGTTGCAAAAAAATTTTTGAAGATCGGGGGTCGTTCTGGTAATTTTGTAACTCAGGGGTATTTCGGTAATTTGTAGGGTAGGGGTAATTTTGTAATTTTTCTAAAATTAGGGTATTTTGTCATTTTGCAAATTAGGGGTTTTGAACATTTTTATAAAGAAATGAAATTTTGATAGGAACTGCAGATATTTTGAAAATTTCATAAACCAAGGGCATTTTTGTAATTTTACCACTAGGGGTATTTTAGTAAATTTGTAAATCAGAAATATTTCAGGAAAATTTATAAAAATAATCTTTTTCAAATCAAGAGGATAATTTAAAAATTTTAAAACTAGGGTTTCCATAAAAATACGGCTAGTCCCTTTCGGGTTTTAGTTAGAGGTTTAGCCCGTGTATAAGTCCTCTTGGTTAGGGTGAACCGTAGCTATGCACCAGGTAGGATTTGAGTGGAGAGGAGGCGAGTCACACAAACTGCTTAAATACCAAGCTCCCACCGAAACCAATCCTAGACACGCGCACCATGGTTACCACACCCTAACTCAGCGACTTAACCACAGTTTGTTTAGTTAGGCATTTAAGTCTTATGTTTTTGTTGGGGTACACTAGCCCTAGGGTTCAAGTACTTATCAGACTAATCTACATTGCCATAAAAGCCCATACATTTCACATATTCAAATCACTTCAGAAGTCAGAAGTACTTACCAGGTGGACTGCGGGTCAGAGACTTAATGGGCCATGCCAGAAAAACCTGCTTAATTCACAAAAATTCTTTTTGGGCTTAACTTTGAAAACATTTTGGGCCTTAAACCCAAGGCCGAGAGTTTAAAACTGGGCTCTGATACCAAATTGAAACACCCCAAACCCATCCTACAAGCCTTGACCGGATCTGGTATGTTCCCCGGTGTAAACCGTTTCAAATTCTTTTGTTACTTAGGAAAAACTTGTGTGTTTTGCAGATAGTTTGTTTGTGGGTTGGGCTCGAGTTGAAAACAAGTTTATTTTTAAATTGAAAACCCATTTATTTCAGGTGACAAAATATTTAAAGTTTATTTTAAATTAATTTGACTTAATCTTTAAGTAACATAAATACGTAACATAGTAATTAAAACATCAATAAAATCATCACTATGGCCTTATTACATAAAATAAAACCCAAAATAAAATTGTAGAGTACTTTAATAAAATAAAAAGTTCAAATTGAATAAAACTTTCAGCTGAGCATGGCCACCACAAGTTCTGCCGTCCCGGTCCATCACTGTTCATCACCTGAAACATATTCCCTCAACGGGGTGAGTCAACAGACTCAATGTGTAACCAACACCAAAATTTAATAGAATTAGGCACGCCATACAAATCATGTTCATATAATAATAATGATGCAACCCAAACCCAAACCTATATGCCACCCGCTACACTCCACCCGTACCATCCTGCGTACCGTAGGGACTACTAAGTCAACCCTCCATCCGCTACACACCATCGAAGGCAGTCGCTGCAGTCGACGTGCTCATCGCCCATATAAAATTCGTGGCATAGCCACCAGATAATTGTGTCATGAGACACCACATTCAGATAATGTAACCAAAGTTACCACATTCAGATAATGTGACCGAAGTCACCACATTCAGATAATGTGACCGACGTCACCACATTCAGATAGTGAGACCGAGGTCATTACATTCACTTCCCATTTCTCAAATAACCCGAATGCCCCATATTATTCATATCATTCATATCATACTTAAATTCACATTCATGTCACTTTTCACATGTTAAGTATAACATATTTCGTAATCCTGGTAGGAGTAGGAAAACGTACCTGAGTACTTTGTACCATAACATGGTACTTTAGCCACATTCTTACACTTTCATATTAACATATATATCAAGTTAAAGCCATAAATCTATTAAGATTAGTGTGGGTACACACGATTAAACTAACGATTTCACTCGAAATCCGAAATCCGATCTCTCGCTTTAGGTTTTTAATGCCTACATTCACCAACATGGTAATATTTAGCAAAGGCCTATTCAGCCATAAAACCAAATCCTAGTAGGATTTTGTACTTACCTTAATGCCGATTGAATAAAAAATCAAATCCAGAAACTTGTATTCTTCCCTTTGAAATCGGCAAATCACTAGATCCCTTGAATCGGTTAGTTTTCACTTAAAACACATAATAATAGATCTACTACAAAAATAGGGTCTTGGCGAATATTCATAGTCACTTACCTTAAGGATCTTAAATCCCAAAATTCACCGAATAACTAGGGAACACGCGGCCTATGGTGTACCTTCGGGAAAAGAACTTTTCCTTCCATGATTCGGCCAAGATTAATAATCGAGATTAGTCCCTAAATTTTGATAAGTCTAAAATATAAGAGAATGGAAACTAAACTTGGATCTTACCCTTATTTGAAGGAATCTATTGCACCTTCACTTCAACCTTCAGAGATTCAGCTATGGCTAAATGATGTTCTCACAACTTTCGGCTTTTGGAGGGATTAGAAAGAAAATAGAAGGAAGAATAAAAGCAGAGGAATTTGGAGAGAGAGGAGAATGCTTAAGAAATTGACAAAGGAAGAGTGAATGAATGAATGAATGGCCTTCTCTTCCTTTTATAGCCAAAATTACTAGCTAGAGTCCTTAACTTGGCCACCACTCTTCCTATGTGATAATTATCACTTTATCAAAAGAATTAATCCAACAATTATCTCCTAATTAGCTAAAATTCTAAAGGAAATAAAACTCCTCTTTTAAGAGCCCACATGCCGTCCACCTCTCTACTCTTTGTAGCAAAATAAAACTTCTTTTATTTGCTTCCTAAGTGACTCGATCCCTGGCCCAAATACACTTGCATGTGGTGCCATTTCCAGAGGCCCTAAGTGGCATCTTCAGGCCACTTTTCCAAGCCTGTTTGTGTGTCAATTTTCACATATTTTTTTATCTTAAGGCCACCTTGCCTTAATTTCCTCTTTTAAACTTTAAAACTCGACATTTCTAGGTCATTTCTAAGTTTCCAAAAATTTTCGTTTAGCTCTTTAAGCTTGACATTTCCTAGGTTTCCAAAATGTTCACTTTCCTCTTTTAACTTAAGTTTCCAAAATGTTTACTTTCCTCTTTTAGCTTAGGTTTCCAAAATGTTTACTTTCCTCCTTTTGAAACTTAACATTTCTAAATCATTTCCAAGTTTCCTTACATTTCCTTACATTTCCTTACATTTCCTTTCATTTCCTTTCATTTCCTTACATTTCCTTTCATTTCCTTACATTTCCTTTCATTTCCTTTCATTTCCTTACATTTCCTTATATTTCCTTACATTTCCTTACATTTCCTTACATTTCCTTACATTTCCTTTCATTTTCTTTCATTTCCTTTCATTTCCTTTCATTTCCTTACATTTCCTTATATTTCCTTACATTTCTCTACATTTCCTTACATTTCCAAGGTTCTAAAAATACACACCACACATCCATATCACAGTAAACATGCTATTTCATAAAATTAAGCAAAAATGCACACAATGGGATTCGAACCTCTTCCCTCAAAGTACTTCACTTGATGTCATAACCCTTGCACCTTAGGTGGCGTCCCTTGCCACTTTTCCACATCACTTCTTGTTTTTAACTTAAAAACCAATAATTGTCCAAAGCTTTCTCTTCCATCCTAGGATTTTAAAAACCCTTAATTCACTTCCAAACACTGCCAAAACCTACTACTCATGAATTATGCACAAACGCATAACCCCTAATCTAGGATGTTACACGATTTTTTAAAAATAACTACTATTTTTCAAAATATCACGTTCCGCAGCTGTTGTAAATTTAGCTTCTGCAACAAACAAGGTCTTAAAGATAATAATGTTTTCCAAAAATGATTTCTAATAAACCACGTCTTGAAAATAAGCAAATGAAATCTGAGGTTTATGAATAGTAGAAAGTTTTAAGTTGTAAGAAGAGTTTCTAATGAAAGCATGGTTTTCAAAAAACTCTTCAATGTGACACACCAGATTTGGGCCTAACTTCTAGGTCGGGTTTGGGGTGTTATATTTAATGGTATCAGAGCTAGGTTGTAAAACTCGGCTGTGGATTGGGTTTTCAAAATTGAATTTCTGAAAGTGTTGTTTCAAAAAGCCTTAAAAAGATTTGAAGTTCTGAAATATTGTGTTGACCATTTTCTGAAAGTGTGGTACACCGAATTTCCAACGCCGAATCTGTAAGTTTTTTGAATACATTTGTCTATTTAGCAATTTAAATATAGTGGGTTAGAAATACGGTGATTTCTTTAGGTATTGGACTTTATTTTTTTATAATTATTCTGTGTGTGTTTAGTTTGGATGTGATGTTTGGATATAGAAATTGGTTGCGTGTGAGATATCTGTCTGCTTTAATGGTTAGGTGTTTTGAGTATGTATAGGGAATTCCAAATTCTAGTTAAAATGCAATAGGGATATTAGAATCAGAGTATGCAGCGGTAGTGTAGTGGGGTAGTTGTTACACAACTACCCTATTAGCTGGAAATTTTGGGGACAAAATTTCTTGAAGGGAGGTAGATTTGTGGCACCCCGAATTTGGGCCTAGTAGAATTGGGCCAATTGGGCCCATTGGGCCTTGGGCGTGGGAGCGTTTAAAATTTTTGAAAAACGAGAGAATGACACTAATGCAAGTTGGACCTATTAGGTGAGTGATTTTGAAATGTTAGGGGGCTTCTATAAAGTCCTTGGATCAAACTTAGGCTTTAGGAAAATTTTGGTTTTAGGTGTGTAAAACCCTGGAAGTTAGTAAGTAGGCTTTAAGAATAAAATATGGAGAAAAAATGACACAAGAGGAGCTTGTGGTGTAGTGGCAAAGTGGTGCCACATGGGAGATATGGAGGTGATGCCACACAAGGAAGCAAGCGGTCCAAGGTTTAAATCTTGGCACTTGCATTTCATTTTGATTTCTTTTTGTGAAAGGAACTTAGACTTTGGCCATAGGATTATATTTAGTTGCGCATGTTTTAAGATAACAAGGAGCTAATTTGTAAAGTGGCTAGCGAGGTGGATTATGTTACAAGGGAGCCTGAGTTCGAATCCCATTGCAAGCAAAAAGGGGATATTTATTTTGCACTTGCTAAGTTGGGGCGGCAAGTGTTTGAGATGGATTTAAACTCTGCTGAAGGTAGGATCCCACATCGAATTAGCATGAGGGAAGGTGAGAAGCTGGCTTTAAATGGAGGAATCTATGAGGAGAGTAAGGATATACCTTGGTGGGCGTTTCGGCATAGGAGTGCTCGGAGCGCAGATTAGCAGCTTCAGTTTCCTATCAGGTGTGTATTTCGCACTACTCTAGCTGTATAGAGCGCCAAATGACGAAATGCCAGTCACACGACAATGGTAGCCACACAAGTGTGCGAGCACACGTGTGGGGGCTTTGACGCGATAGTTGAGGCCATCATGAGTGTTCTTGTGGGTTAGGCTATTTAGGCCTCAATAGGCCGGAATGGACCATGTGGGGCCAATGGGCCCGTGGGCCAATATGAATAAATTGTATGATTGTGTAGTAGATATTGGACTGGTCTATGTGAATCTTATATCTATGGCTAGATTTGGGCTAAATGGGCCACACGAGCGTGTGCGCCCACTTGGGCCGAGAATGGGCCTTAGGCCCGTTCACATCATTATCTTTGTTTAGAATACTTGAGTCGCTCGAGGGGATTATAGACCTTCTGAGGGGTTGACAAATTACTGAAATACCTATGGTGTACAAAATTACTGAAATATCCTTGGTTTGTAAAATTATCGAAATACCCTCAGATTGCAAAATTACTAAAATACCCTCAAATTGTAAAATTATCGAAATACCCTTGATTGTAAAATTATCGAAATACCCCTAATTTGTGAAGTTATCAAAATACCCCTGATTTGTGAAATTATCGAAATACCCCTGGTTTACAGAATTATCGTAATACTTTTTATGGGTAAAGTTATCGAAATACCCTTTATGGGTAAAGTTATCGAAATACCCTTGACAGGTAAAATTTATCGAGATGCCCTTACGAGGCAAATGACTGTTTTACCTCTAACCGATTAAATGACCGTGGTACCCTCGGGGTAGTACTAGTGTTGTATGTGTTAATTGTATGATTGATCATGTTTGAGATGCACTGCATACATGGATTAGTTATAAGAAGAATTACCGAATTACCCCTGTAGGGTAGGATTATCGAAATACCCTTATAGGGTAAAATGACAATTTTTCCCTTGAGGGTAAAAGACTAATTTTGGTGCCATGATTTGATTGTGATTGTATGACTGTGGTTTAACAGACTTGACTGTAGGCGTGTGTCTGATTTGCTGTTAATATGTATTGAAATGAAGGTTACTAAGCATGGCCATTTTGCATACACGTGTAATGATTGAGCATGGCATACACGACATACTGCATTGGGTTGGGTTATACTTATGGAGGAAGTACTGTACTAGTGGCTATGCCATGTTATACTGATTCAGTGGCTCTGCCACGGTATACTGATTTTAGTGGCTTAGCCACGTATACTGTTACTAGAAGCTTTGCTACGTTGATATTGGCAACTCAGTTGCGCTCTTGGTGTGTAGGGTTGGGTGGGTTAACTTGGTCCCCACATGGTGTGTAGGGTTGGTACGGGAGGTGTGTTGGTTGGACTGGGTTAGGTTGCATCCTCATCATGTTGCATATCTGTTTATGAGATCTGTCATTGTACTGGGCTTAGGCCACTTTTTCTATTATTGGTTTGGGCTAGGCCCAATTGATACTGTTGTGGGCTGTGACCTAAATGATTTCATAGTGGGCTTTGACTCACGTATGCTCTGATCTATACTGTACTGTTACTGTTGAAAGGGTTTTGGCCCAGATTGTTCAGGTTTCTGCTTCTCTATACTGACTGTTACTCTGGTAAGGGGATTACACATTGAGTTTTCATAAACTCACCCGTTTTTAACTGTGCAGGTAATTGTTAGCCTTAGACGGATCGGAGCTGCGACGGACTCGGAGGTGACCACACGTTCGATTGGCTTTAAAGTTAAACTTAGTAACTCCTATTTTATTTTAGTTTAATTTATTGGGTTATTAATTTTGTAATAAGGCCTTAATATTTCTAAACTTTAAGTTTTGGGATTTTATTGATTGTTTATAATTGCTAGAAGTAGAACACGATTTTTCGAAAATAACTACTATTTTTCAAAATATCACGTTCCGCAACTGTTTTAAATTTAGCTTCCGCAATAAACAAGGTCTTAAATATAATAATGTTTTCAAAAAATGATTTCTAATAAACCACGTCTTGAAAATAAGCAAACGAAATATGAGGTTTTTGAATAGCAAAAAGTTTTAAGTTGTAAGAAGGGTTTCTAATGAAAGCATGGTTTTCGAAAAACTCTTCAATGTGACACGCTAGATTTGGGCCTAACTTCTAGGCCAGGTTTGGGGTGTTACAAAAATTGTGACAAACAAATATTAGTTCATTGATTATCTAAGTTCAAACTGATGATAAGTGGCATTGTAAGAATGTTTACATTACGAGAAAGACAACTTACTTTAATAGATAATCTAAACGATTCCATAATCCCGTAAATGAATCAAAGTGAGCATTTGATTCAAATATTTAACAGGATTATTATGTCTTCTACAATTCCAACTGGGGTGATGGTTAGTCTTGGCTATCGGAGTAGTTGACTCCATAGGTAGAGACATAGATGTATTCATTGGAAGAATGATACATTGAACTGGACTCAAAATGAATTAATTTTGAATCCGTTTGTGAATTAGTTCACTTGTGATGTTCATGGTGTGATTTACCTAAATGCTGAGTTAGTCATTGACCATGCATATGTAACGCATGTGCTTTGATATAAGTGGATGCTTATACTTTAAAGATGATCGAGCCCATAGCTGGTATGTTGGGTACATAACTTGTGTATGGCATGACTTTACTAGCAATAATGGAATTCATAGCTCGATTAAAGAGTTAACAATATCCTCTCATTGGCATTGTGTGGATTGATAAATATGGAATGTGACCATAGGTTGTTTGTTCTCAACCAAGCAATTTATCATAATCATTTGTTGACGGTGACCATATTAATCACTAAGAAGACACAATGGTGACAATGAGATAAAACATGATTATATTGAGTGAACGGATTTAATTCAAAGGAATAACGGATATCATTAAGAACACACACATGACAAGATCATTGGACAAAGCAATTGGATGAATTACTTTCGTAAAGAGTTTTCAATCATGGTACTTCTTGTGGACTGACTTCATTATTAAGTAATTGTGAATTATCGAAATGAGGCTTCTAAACATAATTGCAATTATTAGAGTCTAATTGTATATGTCTGATTGGTCCCTCTACTAGCTCAACAAAAGCTCGATCGGACTGCATTTGAATTAAAAGAAAGTTCTACGACTTTGGAAATAATTTAATTGAGTCAATTTATTCAATGTCGAATTAAATTAGGCAGTCGTAAGAATTGTTCAACTACAAAAATTTGATTAAAGAATTTTCTTGAAAATTTTAAGTGATTTTTGGAAAAATTAATTTTGTTCAAGTAAAATTAAATAAACAAATTAATTATAATTAACACGATATTTTTGAAAATTAATTTTCAAGTTAGACAACTGATCCAATATGTAATTGAACTTGAAAATTGGATTTGAAATTGAAAATTGAGACCAAGACCCAAAAACTGGTCGAATTGAGCCTGGTAAATGAAATCAGGCCGACGATCCAATCAATGGTAGGATCGGACTGATCGGGCCATCACTGTCTTGGACTGAATAAGCTCGGGGTGTCATGAGGGTGTCGCACCTACGATGGCACCATTAGACATAATGGTGTCGACGACGACGACGACAATGACGACATCCCGATGGCTAGTGGGTGGTCATTCAGCGGTTGAGCAATGGAGGAATCACACTTCTACTTAGACTCTACCAGATAATTTGATTTCAAATTAATTATTCCAAAAATAATGTTACTTTAATAAATTTAATATTTAATTTAATTTAATTTTTATCTTGTAAATAAAATTCTATTAATTTAATAGATTTAACATTAAATTTAATTTAATATTTATATTGATAAGTATTATATTAATTTAATATTAAAGTAATTAAGTTTAATCAAAGTTAAACTCTCTAAACTCTCCTATATAAAGAGAGCCTTGGATTATTATTTTTCACACACTTGAATTTAATAGAAAGTTGTAGAGAGCAAATTCTCTAAAAAAATTATTTCAAAAAATTGTTAGAGATATTTTTCTTATTTACAACTTGATCCTAAAGTTTAGAGAAATTGTGAAATTACCTCACTAGTGATTTTGTGGAAAATTTTCGAATTCGAAGCGAGCCTACACTCAGCAAACGTGAGGTTGAGGATAGCGGAGAAGACTACTTGGTTGAAGCATTCATCCTAGATGAATCGAAAAGGTATAATTTTAATTAAGTGTTTATTACTTTAGATATCATAACCAAGTTCTACTTTGAAAAAAAAATTGAAACTCTATTTTTCCCTTAAACTTATTTTCCGTTGTGTTTTCCAAACCTGATTTTCCAATAACTAGTATCATGAGTCAGGTTGTGCTCTATCTATAAGTATAAAAAAATAATCAAAATAAATTTCTCTTCTTCTTGAATGATTCGATTACATAGAAAGTGACATTCTTTAGATTTTATGTATGTTACTATATATGAGAATGTATGCGATATTATATATTTGTTATATAATTGTTATTTTTGCCAAGATTGCGGTTCTTAGAAAATAGATCGTGGATTATCATCTCGACATATGACTGATTTTTTTTTTAAATTCATAGAATTCTTGTGAGACAGAAATAGACATAGGACTTAAATGTAACTTTTCCAAAAGGAGTCCATGACAAGGAGAAGATGAAATGATGGCGATTCAAGTCCCAATGAATGCCTTGTAGTGAAAAATTGTGTAACTTTTGATTTTCATTTATTTTTTAAAAATAGAATCATGGAAACCTTGGTTGACAACTTTATTTGAATTATCTGTCTCTTTATATATATGTTTTATAATTTTTATAATATTTATATTAAGTTACATTATAATTTTGATATATACGTATGAGATGATCCATAGATGATCGATTAAAAAATAAGAAGTGTGGTAATGAGAATATACATATGTTGTATTGTTCCATTCACTTCTTTAGGTTATTTGACTGTTGTGAGAAGTGTAGCAATGAGAAGGTGCATGTCTAGGACTGGCTCTGGCAAGGAAAAACTTGGTTTCTAAGTGGTCAAATATGGCTCACCTCTCTTTCTTGGGACCCTACCTGGTGCACGGTTCACATTCACTTCTTTGGTTTTTCCCTTAAAAGAAAAACTGTAGAGAATCAAACTTGTTTGTCTTTTTTATTTTTTGATTATTGTGAATAAATGCATGTGAGTATTATAAAATTGTCATAGCATGAGATGCATATATTGGAAGCATGTCATATAGATTAGGTAAGAATGTCACTAGGATTATTTATGATCATTCTTGAAATATAGGATAAAAACTTTACATGTTTTTAAAATATTAAGTAGGAGAAGGTCCTTCAACAAGACCTATGACCTCTATTGATGGTCCCTAAGTGATAGCATGGTAAAGTTTCGAGCTGGTTCTAACCCTAGTCGCACCCTAAGGTAAACTTTATCATGTGGGTTCACTGGATGTGATTTCCCTTTACGGGCAACTAGTCATGAATTACCCTCAGTGAGATTGTTCCAAGATGACTCACAAATGAAAGCATGTTCATGATGGGTATTGAGTCAATGGTTATAAACTCAAGATCGTCTTTTATTAAATAGTTTCCCAAAAAGTGATACTTAAGCTAGAGATAATGGTCAAACATTAAACAGTCGTTAGTTTGTGTGGAGTCTTGAGAATTAAGATTCACTAACTAAGTGGATGTAATCCATGTTCTTGCTTGTTAATCATGGGACCCTAAGGTGGCATGATTGATGGGTGTAAGAATGATCGTAGCAATGGAAAAATATTTTTCAAGGTTTTAATACAAGACACATGCATCATATTGCATTCTTGATATGTTATTGAAATTAAAATATTTGCTTAATACAAAGTTAATAATTAGTGAATCTTTATTGTTATTCAGTTCAAATATGTCTCTCACTCCTCTTATTAACATTCTTATTGAGAATAAATTGAATGGGGGTAACTCTCGAAAATGAAAATGGAACTTGCTGATAGTTCTCAGATGTAAGAAATAAAAATTTGTCCTTTACGAACCTTGCTCACCTGAAGCTCAAACCAAAGCATGAAATTGCTAGAAAGATTCTGACTCGATTTCTTGATGTTATATGATAGTGAGCATGAGTAGAGTGTTGCAAAAGCAACACGAGAATTTTAGTATTGCTAAAGAGGTCATGGAAAATTTGGAGGATTTACTTGGAGGCCAAGTCGCATTGGCTCGACAATCTGCTATTACAAATTTGATAAACTCTCAGAATAAACCCAACACCCCAGTCAAAGAACATATTCTTAAGCTTATGAGATTCTCTACGGAAGCAAAGGACAATGAGGCTGAACTAGACTTGAACACTTAGATTGAAATAGTGTTCAAATCCTTAACCAAAGAGTTTGCTAGCTTTTGGGTCGCTCATAACTTGGGGAAAAAGGAGCTTACCTTGACTCAATTCATATCCTATGAGTTGATGCTAAATGGTGGCAAGCCAGTTCAGGAAAAACCTGAGGCAAACTTAGTTACGAGCCCCTCGTCCTATAAAGGGAAGCAAAAAGCTAAAGGAAAGAAGAAACTACCTAAGTCTTCAGTTCCACCTCGTGTGGATAGGAAGAAAACTAAGAAGTGGGTTATTGATTCTGGAGCTACTAACCATTTGTGTGTTTTTTTTACATGGGTTTAGCGAAATGGGAAGTCTGCAAGACAAAAGACTCTGATTGCGAACCAGAGATGGGTGCAATGTTTAAGCCGAAGCAGTGGGAGAAGTTATTTTACATTTTGATAATTTTAGGAAGATTATTTTAAAGGGCGTGTTTTATATATTTACATTTTGATAATTTTAGAAAGATTGTTTTAAAAGGCGTGTTTTATGTATCTCATTTTAAGAGGAACTTAAATTTTGTAGCATGTTTATTTAGTGATAGTTATTTCGAGACATTCAATAAAAGGGATTGTTATTCATAAAAATTGTTCTTTGATTTGTAATGGATGGATGAAAAACAATCTCTATTTTATCAAACCAAATAATTACTCGATGCTTTAAACTAAAATGGTGAATAATAAGTTTAAAACTTCTCACTCTAATGAGGGTTACCTATAACACTTAAGACTTTGTCATATTAACCAATAAAGAATCACTAGACTCATAAAAGATGGTCCCTTAAGTATGTTTAAGGAAGTTAGTCTTCCAAAATGTGAATCTTTCTTTGAAGGTAAAATGACTAAGATGTCTTTTAATTCAAAAGGTACAAGGGTCAACCAACCTTTAGAACTTGTGTACAGTGATGTATGTGGTCTCATGAGCATCAATGCCTGAAGAGGGTACGATTATTACGTGACTTTCATCGACAACTATTCTTGATATGGATATGTGTATCTAGTGCACCGTAAAAGTGAAACCTTTTATAAATTTTGAGAGTTTCGTGCGAAAATGGAAAAATAATTAGGTTTATCCATAAAAATTTTGATCTGATCGATGTGGAAAATACTTATTCGACGAGTTCTTAGGATACCTCATAGAGAATGAGATTTTATCCTAGTTGACTACGTTGAACACTCCATAAAAAAATGGCGTAGCTGAGAGAAGGAATAAGAAATTAATTGACATGGTTCGTTCAATGTTAAGCTACTCACAACTCCCTACTTCCTTCTAGGGATATGCAATACAAATGACTTGCTATATTCGAATGATGTGCCAACCAAGTCTACTTGTAAGACACATTATGAATTGTGGCATTGAAGAAACTCGCTCTAAATCACTTTAGAATATGAGGTTGTACAACACACGTTTTGGATAAGGATGCAAAGAAGTTAGATGCACAAACATAATTGTGCATGTTTCTAGGATATCTGAAAGGAACAAAAGGTTGATTATTCTACAATCCGAAAGATAAAATATTAAAGTTTCTACTCATGCTACTTTCCTTGAGGAAAGCTACATGGATAACTTTAAGCCTCGAGGAAAAGTGGTACGAAACTTTCGGGAGTTGTAGAACAATCACCAAGTTCAATTCTCGAGAAAGTTGCAGAAAGACCTGTAAACAATCAACAGCATAGGGGAATCCGTCTTAGTGGGTGAGTTTCTAAGAAACCTAACTTTTTCATCTATGATGGTAGTATTTATAATACGGAAGTCAATCATGAGGATGATGATCCACTCACTTACAAGGAGGATATGTAGGACGTTGATTTCAAGCTTTGAAAATAGGTCATAGATGCCGAGATGGATTCTATAAAATCCAATACAGTGTGAAAACTTGTAGACTTGTCTGTTGGGATTAAGCCCATAGAGGGTAAGTGGATCTACAAGAAGAAGATAAATGAAAAAGGAAAAGTGGAAACACATAAAATTAGGCTTTTAGGGAAATGCTACATACAAAAAGAAGGCGTCAATTACGATGAGACCTTAATAAGACTGCATACTCTTATCCATTGTTGTCGCCCTTAATTGCGAGATCTGCTAAATGGATGTCAAGACAAAATTCTTGAATGACTATCTTAATTAGACCATTTAAATGGCTCAACCCATTTGTTATGTTGTCAAAGGAAAAGAGCAGAAAGTTTGCAAATTGGTAAGATCCATTCATGGACTTAAGCAAGCGTCCTGCTCATACAATAAAAGATTTGATCAAACGACCAAGACTTTTGGATTTGAGCAAAATGCTAATGAACCTTGTGTTTATAAACATATAAAGGACAAAAATATGGTTTTCCTCATTCTGTATGTCGATGATATTCTACTTATTGGAAACGATGTAGGGGAATTATCATTGATTAAACTGTTGTTAACTCAACAAATTAGCATGAATAACTTGGATGAAGCTAGCTATATTCTTGGAATTTTAACCCTTAAGGATAGAAAGAATAAAACAATAGCTTTATCACAAGCTTCATACATCGATAAGGTACTGGAATAGTTTGCAATGACTGATGCAAAGCCAGGTGCTTAGTCGACTATATTGGGTTTTCATATTTCTTTGGATGATTGTCTTAAGATAGCAGGAGAAATAGAGCATATAAGTAATATTTTATATGCTTCAACAGTTGGAAGTCTTATGCATGCTATACTTTTCACGCGTCCAGATATCTATTTAGCCGAAGAAGTTGTAGATGTGGTTAAAGTAGCTTCTGAATATAACATTACGGATTTTTTGCTAAGACTCTTGTAACTATGAGTTTTAACAAGCACGTCAAGGATATAAGAATGCAAAACATGGCACATTTACTTTACTGGGGCAAGTGGGAGATTGTTGGGTTAGTCACTGACCATGCGTATTTAACTCATGTACTTTGATATAAGTGGAGGTTATGCTCTAAAGATGATCGAGTACATAGCTGGTATGTTGGGTAGATGACTTGTGTATGGCATGGCTTTACTACCAATAATAGGATTCAATGCTCTCCTTTCATTGACATTGTGTGGATTGATAAATATGGAGCATGGCCACGAGTTGATTTTTCTCGAACAAGCAATTTATCATCGTCATTTGTTGACGGTGAACATATTTGTAACACCTTATACCCTATCTGATTTACTGGACCCAGATATGGGATGCCACAATACTTAAATACTTAACATACTTCTTATTTATTTATATTCTTTTCTAAGTCAAAAGATTTTGAAGGAAATATTTATTAATTAATATAAATTCTCAAAAGCATTATAAGACATTATAATTTAAATCTTTGTTAAAACAGACTTATTCATGACATAGAGTACTACTTGCCATATTCATAAGAGTGCCCCACTGTATGCATAATATTGCTCTTCAAATTGCCATATTGGCGTTCTTGGTTTGGTCCCTCCTGGCGTACTGTTGAACTCCCAGAATCCTGCATATTACAAATAGACGCTTGTAAGTTCAGCAGAACTTAGTGAGTCTCAACCAATATTACCTCTAAATGATGTTGTTGAATTCCTCGACTTAAGGATTTTGTATTTCCTTTCAGACTTTAATAGATACTTTTTTTATTCTTGGCAAATAACTATACGTCAACCTCTATAGTTAACCTCTGTATGCATATTTTGCTCGACTGGCGGATCACAGACTTCACACCTTATTGCGGATCCTATTTTACAATCTCTTTAAAGATAGAAGTTGGATACATTCCTCAGAATGATATACACACAGATACTACTCTTAGCGGATTCTCATATTGGCTCTGGTAGGCTTTAAGAATGCCATTCAGATCGTATCTTTAAGTTGATTTATACAAACGAACTTGGCCTGATGAATTCAATATTTTAGATAATCCAACAGAAACTCAGATGACTTTGATACATAATATGAAAACTTCCAAGTTTTTTGGAGTCTTACACCACCCATAATTATAGGTATGTTAAGCTCTCCATCCTAGCGAATTACTATGGCGAATTCATCAGTCGAGTACACTATTGAGAACTCTTTTAGAAAATGCCTTACAGGTATACTTAAATCTCGCCACAAGGGTGGACTAACAACTCGCCACTTAGACATTGTAGAATTCGCTATATAGACTTTCTAGATGACTTGCCACAAAGGTTTTTCCAAATAACTTCACCACTAAGGCTACCCAAATAATATGTCACATAGGCCTTTCAAATAACTCACCACAATGCTTTCTAGACAACATGCCACATAGGTCTTTCAGATAACTCGTCACAAAGGCTTTCCAGACAATATGCCACATAGGCCTTTGAAATAACTTGCCAAAAAGGCTCTGTTTGGTTTGCCACCTAGGGCACCACATAAATTTTCGTGTTTGACGATATGGATTTGCCTAAACTCAGCATCACTTGAGGTTTGCCCATCATTTCCCCCGGGACACGTAGAAACCCTAGTAGACAAATATGGCTCATCCACCATTTCCAAAATATGCCATGACCACGATCTTTTCACATATCTACCACACTAGCCTTTTCTCATGTTTACTGTCCGATAAACATCATGTTTACAGTCCCAGCGGATTACATTTTCGCGATACTAACTTTTGTGTTTACTATCCCTACGAACGTCATCAAATCACCACCGCGTGACTCATTATCATTTCACATATTTTCCTAACACTCTGTCCGAACCCCTTATCACCAACCATACTTTGTCATGCATCATTTAATTAACATAATGGACACATTTACATAGATTTCACTCATACCCATAACAAAATCATACTTCCCAACACAATTTCCTATGCATGTTTGCCACTCATTTTCATATTCGTACAGCACATCGTACATTTCAGTACATGCATACAGATGCTTCACAAAAAACACACACACACACACATATATACATCAACTCTGCAAGTGTAAGAGCCCGATTTAGGGCCTAGTCGGGATAGTGGTGCGAGGCCATGAACCCGAGGTGAAATTATGAGTTTTTCAAGTTTATGCCATGTTTGCATGTTAGTATGAAAGTTTTTTAAAGCAATTTTATTAAGTTGAGGTCAATTGGTCCAAAAAGGACTAAATTGCAAAAGTTGCAATATATGAGTTTCTAGAAGCATTTTGCATGAAATAGCTTTAGAATAATAATTATGAGCCCTTAAATAGCAATTTTCCTAAAATTTAATTTTTGGACAAAATTGGCCTTAAGAGACTATTATGGAAATTTTAAAAGGAAGGGCATTTTGGTCATTTGGCCTCATTAGTGATTAAAATAAGATAAAGATGAGAAAAATTCACTCATCTTCTTCCTTATTGCTTCTAAAAATTAGGAGACACCATAGCTAGGGTTCTTCATTTTTTTTCAAGCTCATAGTAAGTTCATCTTAGCCCCATTTTTAATATTCTTCGTATTTTTAAAGTTCCCGTATTATGAATTAGCTAATTTTAGCTATAAAATGAGCTAAGATGCATGTTCAAAAATCTACCCTTGAATGACATGCTTGTTAAATGATGTTTTATGGAAGTTTAAGAGAGTTTGATGTTAGATAAACATCTTTTCCTTAATGAATTTCATGAAAAATGGTAGTAGGGACCATTTTGTAACAGTTATAAAATTTGTCATACCTACTAGAAATAGTGAGAATTGATGATTGTTATAGAAGAGAAAATGATTCAATTGAGCATGAAGTTTAAGAAAGTTGCATGAAAATCATTTTACGAGAATTGGGGTAAAAGTGCAAATATTAGAAAGTATAGGGGCAAAATAGTAATTTTGCCAAAGTATGAGTTATGAGTCAATTTAGTCAATATGTTTTTTAAATGATCTATTTATGATTATAGATCAAGAAAAATGAAGCCCGGATCGAAATCGAGGCAAGAACAAAGTCGAAGACTGAATTGCACATCTACGTACATTTTGTATATTGAGGTAAGTTTGTATGATTTCTAAGCTTTATGATTATTATCATTAAATTTCTTAATATAATGTACAATAATTGTATGAAAAGATCATGTTATGTTCAAGCAAGAAATTATGATGATAAGTACGAGCAAGTCCCGATGGGAGATGAATTCCCCAGGATACTCGATCTACCACGCAAATTATCATGTAAGTCCAAGGCTAGCTTGGCATTGATCAAGTTATCATGTAAGTCCAAGGAAAGCTTGACATTGATCAAGTTAGCAAGCAAGTTATCATGTAAGTCCAAGGCAAGCTTGGCATTGATCAAGATATCATGTAAGTCCAATGCAAGCTTTGCATTGATCAAGTTAGCAAGCAAGTTATCATGTAAGTACAAGGCAAGCTTGGCATTGATCAAGTTATCATGTAAGTCCAAGGCAAGCTTGGCATTGATCAAGTTAGCAAGCAAGTTATCATGTAAGTCCAAGGCAAGCTTAGTATTGATCAAGTTATCATGTAAGTCCAAGGCAAGCTTGGCATTGATCAAGATATCATGTAAATCCAAGGCAAGCTTGGCATTGATCAAGTTAGCAAGCAAGTTATCATGTAAGTCCAAGGCAAGCTTGGCATTGATCAAGTTATCATGTAAGTCCAAGGCAAGCTTGGCATTGATCAAGTTAGTAAGCAAGTTATCATGTAAGTCCAAGGACTCAAGCTTGGCATTGAGTATGTTATCAAGAGCAAGACTTCATATAAGTCCATGTCAAGACATGGCCGTGAAACCAAGATGAGATAACCCATGTAAGACCATGTCTAGGATATGGCTTTGGCATCATATTATGTGGAAAGAGATTTAGTATCCTTGGTTATTCACAGAAATCCATCGGGCAAATGAGTAATCTAAAAGAAGATAGCAAGAAAGCTAAGAAAGTAAAGTTAGTATCAAGATGAAGTTAGATGAAGTTGAGTATTATTCATGTTGTGAATGAAAAAGTAGATATCATAATATAATTATTGTTATTATAGTATACTGATCAATGTGATCAAGTGATACAGGTATCATGGTTACCTTACAAGTATGATAATAATAAGTGTCATGAGACATGTAAGAATCTATATGAGTAAGTAAGCTCTTTAGCTGAAATTCATGATACCATTGTTTATGTGAAATGGTTTATATTAAGCAATGATGATGCTACGAGTTGTTACATGCGAACTTACTAAGCTATATGCTTACGTTATGATTCTTTCTTTCTATGTAGTCCCGCCAATTTAACTCGTGGATCATTAAAGTCGGAGCTCGCAACACACTATCAACTCTTATTTTGATATAGCCAAGTTACTTTACTAAGTATGGCATGTATAGGAAACATTCATTTTGTGGACATGTTTTAAGAATGGCCTTTGTAAAGGCTATTAAGTTTATTATTCTTTTGTATATGGCTAAGTGATTGGCCAAATTTGACTAAGCATGTATGTTTATTGAGATCAATGAAGCATGTAGTATTATTCATAAAATTGGGTTGTTATTGCATGTTGAATTGTGTATGGATATGATCTTCATTTCAGGGTGGCTAACGGCTTGGTAAATAGCCTGTAAGTGCCCACACGGTTGGACACACGGGCGTGTGTCAAGACCGTGTTAACCATGCACCTTAGTATTATTAATCATAATAGGCCACGGGCAAATCCCACGGCCGTGTGTGTATGCCGTGTAAGACACACGGTTTGGACATGGGCGTGTGCCCAGACCATGTTAATTTAGTCAGTATATCAAGGATTAGCACACGGTCTAAGCCCACAGGCGTGTCATGGCCGTGTGAAATTAGTCAGTAACCTCTCACGGTTGGTAGACATGGGCGTGTCTAAGCCGTGTGGAAATAGTCAGTAGTTCTACACAGTTTGAGGGCATAGGCGTGCTTAAGGGTACACGGGAGTGTTCCAAGTCACACGGGCGTGTGAACCCTGCTTCAAAAATGAGTTATTTGATTTTAATTCCGAAAGTTTTCTGACATGAGTTAAAGGCCTCGTAGGCCCTTGTTATATGTGTTGACTAAGAAAGTGAAGTTTTTACGTTGTAACAAAATTTTATAGCCCGTAAGTACATGTTTCAGTGAGTTCAAGCATAGTAATGTCTCATATCCAGACCCAGTATCGGTCTTGGGTGCGGGGTGTTACAGCAAGAATATATGCACAACTACAAGGACATCAACCATACAAAGAGTCATCATAAAATATTGTGCAAGACTCAGGTTTAATGACTCACCAGAGACCCACATTTACCTCAGCCTGAAGTTTTTTTTTTATCGTTCTTCTCGATCAAATAGCAACAACCGCTTACAAGATCATAGAATTTCCATTAAAATCCCCATTTACAGATAGTTTACTAACGTTTCAACTACATGCGACCCCCATACAAGGTCTTCCTCTCACACCCCACTATTCTTACATCTTTTAACATCCTTACTCTTCAAAAATTGTAACATACAAAGCTACAAGACTTACTAGAAGGTTGAATCATCCACTACTTAAATGAAATCTTAACTCTAACTTAACAAAGAAGAAGATAACATTTAGGTTAGAAAGAAGGACTAGAACGTCGAGCAAAAAGAAAAAAAACCATTCACTTTATATATATACTCCCGATCTCCCTTTTGTGAATTTTGACAAGTGACGATGCTTACTAGAGTCATCCCCTTAATTTTTCCTACCAAATTCGGGGTAGGTAAAAGAAAATTTGGCGAAGATCTACGTTATTGTTTGACCAGTCATTGGGAGGGTCAAATCAATCCTATTGACTCTCAACCAATCCCGTTACAAGAACCAACTTGAACAGTGCTTATGCAAGCTAAGCATATTATACCTTGATGGTGACCCACGTATGGCGTGGTCTTAAAGAAATTAAGTCTCATACAACTTTCTTATACACTTGGAAGGCTTTTCATGCTCAGCCAAAACTTTAGGGTGTACTCTTCCTTAGGCATACTCTTTATTGAGCATATTCTTTCTTCACCTGAAGATATCCTGTAATTAATTCACCAGTATCTGCCAATACATTAATTCACCAGTAAGCCAATAAGGTGGCAAATTATGCTACCATAGTGTACCAAAATAGTTAACATGCATGCCTCACTCACATTTTTGGATCCACTGTTTTTGGGGTGTGACAATATTAATCATTAAGAAGACACAATGGTGACAATGAGATAAAACAAAATTGTATTCGTTGAACAGATTTAACTCAAAGGAATCAAGGATATCATATGTGGGGTAACACACATGACGAAGTCATTGGATAAAGTAGTTGGATGAGTTGCTTTCATAAAGAGTAAACAATAAGGAGTTTTCAATCATGGTACTTCTTGTGGACTAATTTCATAATTAAGTAATTGCGAATTATTAGAATGATACTTCTGGACATAATTGTATATGTCTGATTGGTCCCTTTGCTCGCTTAACAGAAGCTCGATCGGACTGCATTTGAATCAGAAAAAAATTCTGCGGCTTTGGAAATAATTTAATTGAGTCGATTTATTCAATGTGGAATTATATTAGACAATCGTGAGAATTGTTTAACTAGATAATTTGGTTAAAGAATTTTCTTGAAAAATTCATTTGAAAAATCTAAGTGATTTTTGGATTAATTTTGATAAAGTAAAATTAAATTAATCAAATTAATTAAAATTAATATGATATTTTTTAGATAAATTTTCAAGTTATACAATTGGCCCAATAGGTAATTGAACTTGAAAATTGGGCCTAAGAACCCAAAACTGAGATCGAGACCCAAAACTGGTCGAACCAGGCCTGGTATGTGAAATCGAGTTGGCAGTCCAATCGGTGAAAAGACCGGACCAATTGAGTCGTAATTGGCCCGGACCGAACCAACAATAGTCGAACCGGCTCGGGGTGCCGTGAGGGTGTCGCATATGTGATGACACCATTGGACATGATAGTGTCGGCAACAATGGCGGTATTTCGGTGGTTGGCAGGTGGTCCTTTGGCAGTTGAATGGTGGAGGAATCACACTCCTACTAGGACTCTACCTGATAAATTGATTTTAAGTTAATTATTACAAAAATAATATTATTTTAATTAATTTAATATTTATTTTGATAATATTTTATTAATTTAATATTAAATTTAATCTAATATTTATCTTGATAAGTTTATATTAATTTAATATTAAAGTGATCAAGTTTAATTAAAAGTTGAATTCTCTAAACTCTCCATTGAATCATTATTTTTCTTATTTACAACTGGATCTCAAATTTTAGAGAAATTTCAAAATTACCTCATTGGTAATTTTGTGAAAATTTTTCTGATTCAAAACGAGCCCACACTCGACAGGTGTGAGCTTGTAGATAACGAAGAAGACTACTCGATCGAAACATTCATCCTAGACGAATCCAAAAAGAATAATTTTGATTAAGTGTTTATTACTTTAAATATCACAACTAAATTTTAGTTTTAAAAAAAATTTAATTTTTCCATTATACTTATTTTTTTCATTGTGTTTTTCAAATTCAATTTTCTAACACATTCGAATTTGAATAGATAATTTAACCGTTGATTTTGATTTAATTTAGTTGAAAATTAGGTATGGGATATTGACATAGAACGGCCAAACTTGTCGGTTTTGAAGCTATTTTGTTTCATACCTCACGGGTTGTCCATGAATATGGCTCAACTTGTTAATTATTTTTCCTTTCCCAACAAGCCAAAAAAATATCTATGGCCAATACCTTGTGTTTCAAATTTCAACACATTTGTCAACTTTTCTTTCTTACTTAGCTTTTGCATGCCTTGCTTTTTCTTTAGCTCCAAGGGTTTTTACATGGATCTCTTTTAAACTTGAATATTTGCACTTCTTTTAGTATATCAAATTGCAAAATTTATTGTTGTAATTAAAAAAATATATAATATCTTCAATTTTTTTCTCTTATTAAATTAAACAAAAACGAGAATATATGCTTCTTTTTTTTTTTTCGTACAAATGCAACTATTATTATCAAATTATGCTTTATCCAAATCTCACAATCACAACTATAATGAAGGTTTAGACGGGCAAATATCCCAAAAATACCAAAAAAAATTAAAAATTACCGGAAAGGACAAGTTTCAAAAATATTGACCGAAAAGGGCAATTTCCCCAAAAATCGCCCACGTCGGTAGCGTTTTTTGGGGAAGCGGCTAAAAGCGTCCATGGGGAGCGCTTTAAGATAACTCAAAGAAAACGCCCCACGAGGGTGCGCTTTTTTGAGCCTAAAGCGCCCCCATGGACGACTTTAGGCATTTTTGGGAATCTTTCCCATCCACTTGCAATGTGAAAATGAAATAATTTTTGGGCGTAGTCTCCGCAAAATAATTTTGAGGAGACGTTTGAACAAACCGTGGCGAAAACGCCTCACGTGGACGCTTTTGCTACTGATGGTCTCCGCAAAATTATTTTGAGGAGACGTTTCAACAAACAATGGCCAAAAACGCCCAAAGAGGGTGCACTATTACCCGGAGCGGTGAAAAGTGCCCCACGTGGACGCACTTTTGCTACGAAGGCTCACGTAGAATTAGGCTATAAATCACCAAATTGCATTCTCGGTTGGCGTAAAGCATTCAAGCAAAAAGAAGAAAAAATTGAAAATGAGTGAACGATTAATGGTGTTATTACTACGATGGTGAAGTGCGTGACATCAAAATGGTGTTGTTTTCTTATCGAGAACACACGGTAGCGATTGAGTTTTAATCAAACGTCGATTTGGTAGAACTTCGCAAAAGAATTAGGCGTAAAATATTCTAACAACGCCAATGAAAGTTCATCTATTAAGTATAGATTTTGCGCTCGGCTGATCCGGTGAGATATGACGATTCGACATCGAAGGTCCTTGGAGCCTTGAGGCAATGGTGGAGACTCATTTTGCCGGTGGATCGCCCTATCTCGAAGTTATATGTAGAATTTTCATCTCCAAGTGATCCGTTGCGACCTCAACATCTAGTATCGCTCGAGGGAATACACGACCCTAGATCGACACTGTAAGTGGGAGGCAAAACACGAAGTGCCCGTGCGGTGGTAGTATGGAAAACATAACCCCGCACGACACTTTCGGTTGGTGGATGGGACATGCATATTCGTCAATCGACGTCGGATGACGTAAATACGATTGGGGACGTCATCAACTTCTAGTGGATGGCAATCCACATACGATTGGAATCTTTACGAAAGATGTTTAAGGAGGGATGATGTATTACCAAGGCATCCACCAATGAGGGCCCTCGTTTGTTGCGGAGTTATGGAGGATCGAACGATGAATCGATGTGGATCCACCTCGGGAGCCGGGGCCCGACGGTGCGAAGTTGGACTATTTTTCAACCGAGCCCGCTCCAATTGTACCAAGATGTTGAGGCGGTTCAGACGAAGAAGAAGAAGATTCGCTATTCAGGCATACTCGCCTCCAGTAGCACATGCATAATGTCGATCTATCTCAAAATGATGCATTGGAGTTTCTGAACTACCAACCGGACGCGGACTGCACAAATTCTTCGTTGATTCGGACCAATTAGAAGTTGGTAACCGCTTCCAACAAGAACACTTTTCTTGGTGCATTGAAACAATACAGCATCAGGAACGAGGTTAACTACACTATGGTTAAATCAAAGCTCGATAGGTACGAGGCGAAGTGTGCTATGCAAGACGGCACATGTGCATGGAAAATCATGGCGTCGTTGAGGAAAAGGACGGGGATGTGGGAGGTGAAGAAGTACAAAGGTCCGCATACATGTCTTACCTGGTGCAAGATCACTATGTGTTTAATGATTTGAATAACACTAATATTATGTAATGTTGCATTATTTAACGCCGCTGATGATGTAACACAAGATCATCCGAGGATGGATTCGGACATGTTGGTGATTTAATAATCCCGACAGTGAAGGCCGATCCAAAACTAAAGGTTTACCTTAATTGGCAATATTCAGAGCTAAATGGGGTACACGCCCTCTTACAGAAAGGCTTGGATAGCCAAGCAGAAGGCGTTGGAAAAGTTGCACGGTCGGTGGGACGCTTCATATAATGAAGTGTGGCAGTGGTGTAAGGTGCTGGAGAGATATGTCCCAGCAAGACAATGTACATTGAAACGAACCGGCGATTACAACGATCGCTGCGCTCCGTGGATGCGCAGTGTTCAAGTGCCTGTTCTGGACATTTAAGCAATGCCGAGATGCTTTTACATACTGCAAGCCATTGGTACAAATTGACGGTACCTTCATGTATGGTAGATATACGCATCGGCTATTGCTAGCTGTGGCACAAGACGACTATGGGAGAATCCTTCCGATTGCGTTCGCAATAACACCAGGGGAGTCAGCTGATGACTGGGACTTCTTCCTATCTAGGTTACGGAGGCATGTCTGCCCTCAACCTGACATATGCATTATATCGGATCGGGGCCGTGGAATACTTGCGGCAATAGAACGACAGGGAAGCATGTGGCATCGCACACACCATCGATATTGCCAGAGGCATGTGGCATCCAACTACTATGGGCAACACCAATCTAAAAGACAAAACGACAAGTGACCGATATGGGTATGAAATTTCTATTAATATAATTTCTTTTGAAGTTTTCAATTTATTCGCAATTGAATAGTGGTATGTAATATTCGATATCAACGTATATTGGCAAGGTACGAGATCAATAAAGACCGTTTTCACGAGATGTTGGCCAGTTTGCAAGAAGATAATGCCGAAGGCGTAGAGCACCTATGCAATATTCCTTTTGAACAGTGGACACAAGCATATGACGGCGGCCTACGATATGGTCATATGACCACAAACCTGGCCGAATGCATAAATTCTGTGCTAAAAGGAACCCGTCATCTACCGATTACAGCGGTTTTGTGGGAGACATATTTTCATTTAGCGGCACTATTTTCGAAGAGAGCAGCGAGTTATCGAGGGCAGATGCAAGGAGGCCATGTATGGAGCCCGAAGGTCTTGCAAGAAATTAACCGTGGAAGGCACGGTGAACACTATGCACACAGCTTGTCACGACCGCGACAAATTTATGGTTTCGTGTCACGAGTTTGATGATCGAGCCAAGGTATTGTTGGCGGGCATTATCGTGTACACTTGACAAATAGGACATGCGACTGTGGGATATTTGATGCACTTCGTTACCCATGTGCTCATGTACTTGCGGCTTGTCATAATCTTCGTCTTGACCCCATGAGCTATGTCGACGAAGTCTACAAATTAGAAAACATGTACAACGTGTGGAGACACGATTCCCACCATCCCAGATGAACGTAAGTGGCCATCAGTATCGCTTGCACAGTATAAGTCATTGCGGATAGAGAATTGAGACGAAACCAAAAGGTCGACCTTCCTCGACTAGAATACGCAACAATATGGATATCCGAGAACCGACCAACCAAAGTCTCATGGCAAGGGTGGTGTAGGAACCCGCCATACATCTCGCCGTGTCCAAATCGGACTAGTTGATGTTGTTCTTAGCTTGTTTGTCTCTTGTGGCTATGTAATTTCGCTTTTTTGGAGGAAAACGGTGAACTTTTGTACAATAACTCAAATTTATTAAATATAAGATAATTAATATTAAATTACAAACACAAATAATAAAATAACTTTTTATTCAAAAATAAAAAATTATTACGCTTTTAAAATAAAATAGCCCGTCATAATCAACGTTGATGCTTAAATAAACCAAACTTTTATTTTATTCAAGTTATTAAAATTAAATTAAAAAATTAAATCATTTCTATCTTATCAAAGATATTAAAATTAAAATAAAAAATTAAAATACAAAACAAATAAAAGTAAACTCAATTTTTATTATATAAAAAATTATATTTAAAAAATTAAATAAATTAAAAAATTAAATTACAAAAAAAAAACAAACTCAAATTGTATTAAATATATTACAACTTAATTACAAAAAAATAAACCAAACCTATTTTGTCAAAGTTATTAAAATTAAATAAATTAAAAAATTATATTACAAAAAAAACAAACTCAAATTTTATTAAATATATTACAACTTAATTACAAAAATTAAACCTTAATTACAAAAAAATTAAACTCAAATTATAAATTAATTTACAATTACTCAAATTAGGGGTTTAGGGTTTAGTGCGGATGGGTGGGAACCAAGTGCCACACGGGTGGTCGATTCTGCTACTGGATTCCTCCTTCTTCTAGCTTCCATGGGTTGTGGAACCTCAAAGGGAATCCGTCCCTCCCGGCGGTGGGTCCAGTTCGGTGTTGCGATGATGACCCACCTTGATAAAATAATGACCCGGAGGTGTTTGCATAAACCACGGCGGGGTGATCGATCCCGCACGGTGAAGGAGCTCGGTAGAAAGAATCGCCCCGACGGCACCTCCTCTAATCCCACACCGATGTCGCCTCACGATCGGTGGCTAAAAGGAGTTGTCTGAACGGACTCGAACCCGCCATGGATTCCAACCTGGGGGACTAGAAAAGGAAACATATATGGGTTAGGAGGATACATGTGGGGCGGTACGACCGCATAAATCGTGGACGCTGTGTTATCGGTGTTGTCACCGAATCGATGGGCCTTGATTGTGTAGGCGCATTCTGTCGGGCCCGCCTCATCACCCTTTCTCCTTGAATGTAAAGGGCCCGACGTTCCTTCTTCGCATGAATTTGTTGCCGCCTCTCTTCACCGACAACAGATACGGCTTGCCATGGATTCTAAACCATGGCATGTACTCCAAGATGCACGCTAACTCGTGAACTACGATCGGTTCCCGCTAGGTGAAAAGTCATACCGGTTCTCCCATCGCCTCGATATGTTCGACCAAAATATTGGCCAATCCGTGGCCGCCGCCAGAAGTCCACACTGTTTCATCATCGAGCACCTCAGAGCTACGAGAATCGGCCGCGCAGATCCAAATTGTCGTAGAACCCGATCCGATTGGTGCATCTCCACGGTCGCGTAGGTGATTAGCGGGACCTTAACGTACAACTGCTCGGATTTTGGAGGAACTCCCTAATTATCGCCTCAATTTCGGATCCTCGACGGTGTCCATTGAAACTATATTAACATTACCAAAATATTAGTTATATACATAAATACTAAATTATAATAACGAAATTTGACACTTACTTGTGATTCCGACCGTTGTTCCAATAGGAGTCAGATATCCTCAAGCGAGTCGTATTCCAACATGACTTCTGATGGTTCCACCTAATTAAATAAACTTTTAGCATGCAATTATACTATAAATCTATGACATAATTGTAAAATATAATATTAAATTTATCTCGTTATCAATGGGAATGAATATGGTCGGTCGAGTCGGGGACGAAAATGGAAATCAAACGATGCCCATGATCGCAGAGTGATAGGCAACCTCGATTTTTGCTTTATTCAAGACCGCCGCTTCAAGACATCTCCTAAGACAACCTCGATAGCACGGCAAACCCCAACTCAATTCACCTACCGCTCAAATCAACAAGTTTCAGAGCCATCTCAGTGGACGAGGTTTCTAGAGACGTCCAAGCATCGATAGCCTCCAATTATCTCAAGTATGTATGCCCGCATATCGTATTCTTTCATCTTCATCGAATCTTCATTCGGTTGGGGAATGTGTCTCAGAACCAAACCATATCAATCGACCTCCTTGCAATTTATCCTAATGGCACCCAGAGCTCAGAGCATACTGGCCATCCAATCGAGAGATGTTACGGACCGGTGACTACCGACCCGCCCACCCAGAATCCCAATCAGAATCGCACATCTTCTAAGGTGATGGTACACTCTCCGCATGGCGATGGAAAGTGTGCGCCTCGGTCTCCACCTCTATCAACGCGCTTATCAAAACCGGGTCCAACTTGAACCCCTACTATCGTGTACGTGCAAAAACCCGCTTCCGCAGTAATTTCGATCAATGGCGATGGGGACTGCATGTTGTAATATAACATTGCAACACCCGATCTATGATTGTTTAAAAATAATAAAATTCAAAATTAAATAAAATTGCATAATTAAAAAATTTAATAATATTGAAAATTAAAATTCAAACTTACCATTTTCAATTGCTCGACGCCAATGTGATTGTTGCCTAGGCGATGTAAATCCCTACCATTGTACTCGATAAAGATTTTTAAATTTTCCAAAAAATAAATATATTAAAAATTTATAATGGGCTTTTTCGTAAATGGTAGAAGACTATTTCAAATTTAAGCGTAAATTTCAAGGGCTTTGATAGAAACTTGAGAGAAAATTGAGAGCAAATTGAGAGAAATTTGAGAGAAAATGAGAAAGGATTGAAGTGTGAAAAAATGAAGGGTTGGGGGTATTTATAGTTTTTTTTTCGTTGCTTTTTTTGACTGTTAGTCCAACGGTCAAATTTTTTTTGATTCATGGTTTAAAGCGCGCGACATGGGAGTGTTTTAGGCCACCTCAAAAAAAGCTACTGTGGAAGCGTTTTGTTGAGGTGACCTAAAGCGCCCCCATGGATGCGCTTTTTAGCCTTTCCCCAAAAACGCTACCGACGTGGACGCGATTTTTGGGAAATTGCCCTTCCGTCAATATTTTGAAACCCGTCTTTCCGGTAATTTTAATTTTTTTAGTATTTTTGGGATATTTGCCGGTTTAGACGCCATTGATTTATTTATGGGTAACTTGCCCTAAAGGTTATTAATTTATTAATATATTTTTCTTTTAGTCATCAAACTATGAAAATTTATAAAATATCATTATCATTATCAAATTTTAACATTTTGGAAAAAGTTTTAAAATATAAAAAAATGAATAATTCTTGAACTAGTAAAAAATGAACTTCAAGAATTATAATTATGCAAATTGTTTTTTAATTAATAAATTCATAACACTAAAAATATGCCTTAAATTCCAAAAAGAATCCTTCATATTATTTCCATATGTCTTAATGTTTATAATAAGCATTTAAAAAAATACTATTTTGATATATTATCAGTGTTTTACAACAAAAAAGGTGACTTAACATTATTGAATGCATATTGAATAAATGTTGCAACAATAATAAAAAAAAATATTTTTGATATATTATCAGTGTTTGACAGCATAAAAGGTGACTTAACATTATTGAATGCCTATTGAATAAATGTTGCAACAATAAAAAAATACTATTTTGATATATTATCAGCATATTCTTTCTCTTATATGTTTCAACAATCGGCATTTTTAGTTATAGTTGAATTGACTTAACATTTCGTAAAAGGGATTAAGACAATTATCAGAGAAATAATTAAAATATTATAAATTAAGAATATTAACTTTTCGCAATTAATTAGTAAAAATTATTAATAATTTGTTAAATTTTTTGGTACTTTCCATATTTATTTTAAAGTTTAAGTTTGAAGTTTGTAGTTACCCTTCCAATAATATCATCTCTAAAATTCAAATTTATTTTCTCCTTAAGAATACAATATATATTACTATTACACATAACACTTGTTAATAACAATGGATTGAATTTAATATAATTTATTTATTATTTAATTTGAATTAGATGTAGACCTAAACTCTTGCTTTGCTGGTTAGGGCACATGTTCTTGCTCATATATTAATGTTATGCATTCTTGTTGGGAATCTTATGGATAGTGGTTTGTATACAAAGATATGTACAAATTTGTTTTTATAAAGCATCATATGTAATATAGAAGTGATTGTATAAAATTGTGATTTCAACGTCATCTTTATTCCCTTTCAATAGGAGAATGACAAATTAAAAATCAGAGAAAAATTTTGATTTGTCATTCTCCTATTAGAGAGGATAAAGATAACATAGTATCATAGTTTCATACAATACTTTTAATATAAATTGTATTGAATTTTTATGCGTTTTTTTGCATGCATTAATTTTTTTAATAATCAAATTATGAATACATTTTGAGTAATTCATGTTAAACAATAAAAATTACCTTTATCAAAAGCTCATATTTAAATGAATATTTAAGATCAAACTTCCTCAATAAATACAATTCTTAAGGCTTATACTTGTATTTTCACTTTTTAAAAACAAAACCATTACTATCTCAATCAGCAAATCATAATTAATTGTAATATTAGTGTTAATCATGAGATCAAGTTTAATAAATTTTGTTCGTTATTTAGAATATACTCATCATTACAATTTATTTTATAAATTCGACATTTTTCAAATAATAAAAGAAATTGTTTAGAATTGAACCACATGCTTATTGGCAACTTAGTATTTTGCCACTAAATTAAGTAGTTGGTACATTCATAGCTGTTAATAATAACTAAGTTGGTGAGACACTTAATATTGATATTTGCTTAAGCACAAATTAAAGGTACGAGTGTCCTATCAAATTAAGCCATCATTTGGTGGAACTCATGAAAATCAAGCACCCCATTACCATCGATATCATAAACCTGAATCATGGCGACACATTCATCATAAGACTTTGCATCCCCAAGGCGATTCAACATCTTTTGCAACCCTTTGGGAGTTATGCAACCCGAACCTTTCTCCAACTCGAACATCTCGAACGCTTTCTTCAGATCATCATCATCATCATCCCGCTTGTCTATTTTCATTAGCTTCAAGAAATCTTCATAGTCCAGCATGCTATCCCCGTCGGAATCTAGTTCGTTGATCACCATTTGAGCATCTTCATGTGACATGTACTCCCCGATGGAGCAGAAGTATGCCCTAAGTTCGAGAGCCGAGATTTTGCCATCATCATCGCCATCGAAATAGCGAAACACTCGTTTCATCTCGTCCACTTGGTGAGGCCTTTTGGGTCTTTCACAAGGAGAGGATGGTGATGAAGCAGGAGAGGTGAGGGTGGAGGAGCTAGAAGACTTGTATTGACGGCGGTGAAGGCTTAACCTAAGGGTCTTGTTTGAGAACCATTTGGAAGCTTTGGAAACTTTAGTGGTCGCCATAGTTTCAAAGGGAAGTTAACGAAGATTGAAGAGCTTAAATACAGGTAAAAGCGATGAAAGCTATATTTGTTTGGGAAAATGCAAAGAAGATGAAATATTAATAATTAAAACGTGATTTGGAGGAAGGAAATTGCATGGCAGCTTCCTAAAGGGACCCAGAAGTGATTGACCACTGTCTTTTGCACAAATAAAAGAGCCAACTCTCTCTTTAAAATGGGTTACTAAATTACGTATGACCACCTATTTGTTCGAATAAAGCTATTTTTCTATTAATTGATCGCTTGCACTATTGGATCTAAAAAGTAAAAAAGTATCCACAACTTTGATCCGATTCTATTCATCTTTTCCAAATTTTAGTCCATTGAATTTAAAATGTTAAAACAATTTAAATATTCAAATTTTATCCTTGGAATTAAATAAATAATATTTTTTTCTAATTATATAATATCTTCAAACTTTATTACCACACGTAAAGGGTTGAGTTTTCTAACGGATAATAAAAGAATCACTCTTGTACTTTACCTATCGTTTTAATTTAAAATATTATATTTGATATTTGAAATTTAATTCCGCTTATTAATGTAGTATTTAATGTTAATGGTGTTAAATTTTGATGATATGACACCTGACTGCATATCAAATTCACAATATCATCGAATTATTGAAGTGATCAAAATATAAGTTTTCTAAAGTTTTTTTTTATAAACCAAAATTAAATTAAAACACCATAATAGTAAATTAAAGGCATAATGATAAATTTAACCCTCAACATTTATATTTTTTGTCAAATTATCCCTTATTTTTTTAGCTATATTTGGCTATTACCATTTTCGAAAAGAGTCAAATCATTTTTTTAAAATGGAAGTGCTTACTAAAACATTAATTTTTAACGATGTTGTTATGGTAACCCATGGACAGTCCATGAGTACTGCATACTAGTGTCACGGGCCAAAGTGCAAAGCCCATGACCATCGCACAAGATACGTCCCATGGAGGTCTATTGATTAGATGGGGATGATTTAGCCCACAAGAATTGACCCGATTCAAAGAGCTGTTGGAGAAGCTTGTTAGATTAAAGCCTAGGTGGCCAATAATGAAGATATGGCAACATAGGCTACCTTGGTAAATAGGGAAACTAATCTTAGAAGATTTAGGGGAATCATATCTTATAAGATTTGATTTGATTTGATTATGTAATTTGTAAATCCCTTTACTTAAGGGATAGACTCATCTCGTCCATCGATGTAACTTGATCTAGACTGTCGGTTCTGGGGGAGCTCAACTATAAATAAAGAGTCTCCCCCTCACTTGTAAATCATCCATTGGGACTTTATTCTTTATTATTTCTTGTATTCTTTGAGAGAAAGTAATACAATTGAGAGCATTTACTCAAACACCTCTCGTGCATAGTTTCCTTTGGCTTTCTATTTTTTTGTGTCTTTTTTTAGCTAGAGTTGCTTCCATTATATAAATTGGTGCCTTGGAGGAATTTTCTGTGAATCCTCACTTTTTGGTGGTTAGGCTAACTTAGGCATGTTTGCATTGAAAGGATCGCCTAAGGTCGCACGGAACGCAAGATGAAAGGTGTAGCCCCGTGACAAATGGTATCCGAGCATTGGCTGTGAAGGCACTGTCGAGATGTCGAAAGAAGTTACCAATCAGAATCAGCCAATGGAGACCCATAAGAAGGCCAAAAAAGTAAGTCAATCAAGGGATATCCTGTTAGCTTTGGAAAATCGAGTGGTCAATCTTGAGGAGTCCATGAGGGACATGAGGGAGACGCTCGAGTTGGTTGAGGGATGCACAGATAGGTTTGACTCAATGGAGGAGAAACTTAGAGAACTTGTGTTGGATTCTTTCAATTCCAATGTGGAAAAGATAAATGGAGTACTCAATTCCACTACGGAAAAGTTGGCAGAAAGGGATGAGGTCTCGAGGCTATGATGTTAGCCATGAAGGAGAAAATCACGGAGATTAAGGGGAGCTCACAATTTACAAAGTTACTTTGAGTAATAGGATGTTGACTTTGAGACCGAAGCAACAAGCAATGGATGCTATCAAACCAAAGAAGTTCAAGGGTGCACGGTTCGCAAGGGAAGTGGACAACTTTTTGTGGAAAATAGTGTAATACTTTCAAGTGATAAGCATCGAGGATGATGTCATTAAGGTAAATACTACTTCAATTTATTTTACTGATATTGCTCTCTTGTGGTGGTGTCGTAGGTCCACAGATGAGAAACGCGGTGGGAACATAATTGAGACTTGGAATGAGTTTAAAAGAGAATTGAAGAAGCAGTTTTACCTACAGTATACCGGGAAGGAGGCTCGAGCTAAAATGCATCGTCTTATGCAACAAGGCACTATTCAGGAGTATGTTTGGGCATTCAGTAAGCTAATGCTTCAAATCTCTAACTTGAGCGAGAAATAAACATTTTATTGATTTGAAGATAGGTTAAAGTCATAGGCAAAACATGATTTACGTTGGCAAGGAATCACCAAACTTGTTGTAGCCATGGCTGAGACAGAGTCTTATGTCAAGCTTGGTCCAACAAAACACAAGTTTGAGTCGTCTAAACCTAATGGGAAAGGCAATGGTGTGGGAAACCATGAGAAAGATAAAGAGGGACATAGAAATGATGACTATACTACCAACAGCACCAATGGCAATGGGAAACCACGAAATACGAATCGAAGATATAATAACCCAAAGAACAAGGGGAAGAGGATAAAATGCTTCATTTGTCAATGACCATACATGGCGCAAAAATGTTCGAAGAAATCAATGTTTTCGGCTATCAAAAGGAATGATGAGCTAGAGAAATGAAGCATGTTGAGGAAAAGACATGATGATTAATTCAATAGTACTCACTCCTAAAAAAAGGAATGAAAAAGAAGGGTTGATGTTTGTATACATCAACATTATAGGCCAGAAGAGGAGTGTTCTTGTTGATACGGGAGCATCAGACTTGTTCATATCGGAAAAAGCTACAAGGAAACTTGGTCTCTCGATTAGGAAATCGAATAAAAAGATCAAGATAGTAAATTCAGTGGAGGCCCCAACTGTGGGAGTAACTCAAAAGTGGAGCTACAAAGTAGCGAATGGAAAGTGAAGAAAGAATTTTAGGTAATCCAGTTAGATGATTACGATTTTGTGTTTGGCTTAAGCTTCCTTGACAGGATTTAAGCGATTATGTTTCCATGGGCTGATCAAATTCATATCATTACCGATCCACTATCACGGATCATTGTGCTGATGTATCGTGATATGAAGGTTGGGACCAAGGTGTTGTCATCAATCCAACTAGTTAAGGATGTTTTGTATGGGAGGAACATTGACTCGATAGAATAGAGTGCTACGAAAGCCCCTTCAAAAATGTTAGTGGTGCATGAGACCGATATGAGGCTTGTAGAGTCGACTGCGGAGCTACCACCTTTGGGTAAGATGGGTTGTGCATCAGACTTCGAGGGAAAAGAAATGATACAAACACAGTCAGGACTAGTAAATGCTTCGAGTAAGGTACATTTTGAACACTTTGGTAATGTTTTGAATCCTGACTTGTTGGCCTGGCATGATCATAGGGACCCTTTCAAAGTTCTTAAGCAAAGAGGTCTAGGGACCGTGGGCAATTCGAAGCTAAGTTGTGAGAATCAAAAGGATTCCAATTAGGGAAAGTCAATATTGAGGCAAGTTAGAGCTGAGACTTCTTGCCAATGAGTGCAATGGTTCAAGTTAAGAAACGATTGAAGCCAATGCAAAGGTTCTAAAGGAAAGAATGACCCGATAGCAAGACTAGTCAAGAATAAGTTAAGGTGTCGAGACAAGACCGAGGCAAATCAAGTCACTTCCATTCTGAAGGTGCAACGAGGTAGTTGCAAGAATGGGTGGGGGAGAATGTTACGGGCCAAACTACAAAGCCCATGACCATCACACAAGATGTGTCCCATAAAGGTCTATCGATTAAATGGGGATCATTTAGCCTACAAGAACTGACTCGATTCAAAAAGTGTTAGAGCCTGTCAAATTAAAGCCTAGGTGGCTCAATGATGGAGATATGGCAACATTGTAATGCCCCAAAACCCAGTCTAGAAGTTTAGACCAAATCCTGGAGGTTACATTGGCCACCAAAAATGGTGGAAACAAAAATTTTAATTCAAACTAAGAGAAACCTTTTTGTTCGTTATGTTTGAAATAGCATTAAACCAGCATCAAACATTCGAAAATAAAATCCACAGTTTCTAAAGTTCAATCCAAATAACACCTTACAAAAGTCCAGCATAAAAACTTGTACAACATTTTATATAATCGTTTTACAAACCGACTTAAAAATATCCAAATAAAACTTATGAGATTCAACTTAAACCAAATCAAACTGTATCTTTTTGAGACCTCCGATATGTTGAGTCCAGCTTCAAAACACAGAAAGTACCTTAAAATTGTGCAAAACAGAAGAAATTATGTAAAACAGAAGAATCAAGAACAAACGAAATTGAAATTGAAAAGAATAGAAAAAAGAGGAGCAATGGGGAATAAGCAAAAGAAAAATGAAGAACATGAACTTTATTTTTCTCTTTAAAAATAACTTCCTCTTTTTGAAGTAAAATAAAATAACATAAAAATAAAGAAAAATCAAAAACACTCACAGGGATTCAAACATGAGACCCAGAGATACACTAACACACAACTAACCACCAGGCCAGCAGTCCCATTCTGACATTAAAACGTAAAACTGAACCCAAACATTCAACCCTCTCACTGACCTTAAGCACAAACCTCAAAACTTCTAACCCTAAATTCTGGGATGTTACAACTCACCCCTCCTTAAAGAAATTTCGTCCCTAAATTTCCAACTAACAGAACAACCGTCTAAACACAAAACTCACCGCTACGCTCCCGTTACGCACTCTGACCTTGAAACACTACCATATCATACTAAACCTTAAAATTTCGCATACATATCCAGAACACTTAACCACTGAACCAGATTAATTTCCTTTTCTATTATACACACAAATACAATGCCATATTTAGAAAGTCAAATCATTCATAAATAATAGCACACAAAGTCAACAATATCACACAACCATACCTGATTTAATGTCACTGAGGTCAGTCCCTAATCCAATACCCCGTGGACCCGCATCTGAGACATGCTCCCAACTTTTTCCAATAATCTCTCGGATGACCTTCTTACAATGCCCACATATTGACATACCCGCGCCACTACTAGAACATCCCATATTACTCATACTGACATTCGCAGACCTTGAACCATTTCCCTAGTTCTCTCTAAACTAGCCTCGAAGACCTTCTCTAAACTTCTCTCACTATCCGAGTCAACACCTCAGTACCAACCTCCGGGTTATTGCTACCTGTAACTGAATGAACTACATTGACTTTCGATTCTGAACAGACACACGTCCCAGAGAAGCTGACGACTCCTTAAAAGACTCACCAGGTTGACCCTCACGATCTTATTTATCACTAAAATCCATATCAAACTTCGAACTAACCTCAAGAATCTACAATACCAAAACTGAACACAAAGATAATTTTCTAAACATTACCATTCTAATATTACAGAACTAGTTTGACAAGTTCAAAGTTTCACACGGACCAACACCGGAGTCTCAGACATTTTATTTTCTCAAACACTTTTTCAAACACTGTGGTACAATTTTTTTCAATTTTTTTAAAACACACACATTCGTACATGGATACGTAAAAACACAGGTCAATTTTTTGTAAACCTGGCTCTGATACCACTAAATGTAACACCCTAAAACCCGGCTTAAAAGTTGAGACCAAATCTTGAGGTTGCATTGGCCACCAAAAGTGGCAGAAACAAAAACTTTAATTCAAACTAAGAAAAACCTTTTCGTTCGTTATATTTGAAATAGTATTAAACCGGCGTCAAACATTCAAAAATAAAATCCACAGTTTCTAAAGTTCAGTCCAAATATCACCTTACAAAAGTCCAACATAAAAACTTGTATCACATTTTATATAATCGTTTTACAAACCGACTTAAAATTACCCAAATAAACCTTATGAGATTTCTACTTAAACTTAATCAAATCGTATCTTTCTAAGACCTCCAGTATGCTGAGTCTAGCTCCAAAACACAGAAAGTACCTGAAAGGAAAGAATCTACAGAGATGAGTTACGAGAGCTCAGTATGAATTCAAAACATGAACAGATGGCAAAAGACGGAGTGACGCAATAAATACTTCAGACAAGCATATGTATAAAAATATCACTTATGAAAGTCTCAATCGATAAGTCAAATACAGTATCAAACCAAAAAAATGATATTCCAATCATACACAATAATCAGAACATATTATATGACATTAACTATATTGTCAATAACCAAAAATTCACACAAACAGACAAAATGTTCTGAAAAAAAGACGTATATTCAGATGCGAACGGATGCACAAGTCAAAATCCCACCCCACCAACCAAACACCACTTCGTCTATCCAGCACAACACATAAGGGCTATGGTAGGCCCATCCACCATGCACACCACATAGAACCATAATAGGTTCATCCACCCAACACACCACAACGTGGAACTATGCCACTTGAGTAACTGTATACAACTGAGCTGACATTTGTATAGGATAGTGTGGTAAACCATTATACAAAAGTATCGCACTTAAAACTGTTAAGTCTGTCTTCCTTCTCTTCATAACCAGATCCCAAAATTTTTATACTATGCAACAATACACACATTACGCAGACATTATACAGAAACAGACATTAACAGTTCTAGTTGAATAGATTCAAATTTGATTATATTTGTATTCTAATATTCAGTTATGGCAACAATAATAAACTCATACTTATTCATCACATAAACGAGCAATAAAATTAAAGCCCATAAACGCATATATATACATGATCCAAACTAAATTGAGTCTCAAACACACTTACCGAGGCTTGACTAAGGGTCAGATTACACAGAAACATAAAATAGATAGTTTATGAATCAAAACAAAAATTCTGTAAAATAGGGCCACATGGCCGTGGAAATGCCCAGGCTGTGTGGGGGTCTACATGTCTATGTGAAGACCACACATGCCCATGTGGAGGGGACACACGACCGTGTGAGCAGCCCGTGTAACTCACTTTCCAAAAATGCCAAAAATAAAGAGCAGAGGTGACACAGTCGTGTGGAGATTTTACACGCCTGTGTGGCAAAGTCGTGTGGAACCAAAAACCACCGAAAACCTTAACCAATTGTACATGGCCATGCGGACCGCCCGTGTGTGGTACACGCCCGTGTGGCCACTCGTGTGGTCACAAAACCACATCGAAACAACCTAAAATTCCTATCTTTGACACTGAAACAATCTCCATCCCTTGGAAATCTAGAAATATATTGAAATATACAAAATGTCATGCAATCCATCAATAACTTTAACACTTAAAATCAACAGTTTCAGAAACACACATTAAATTAAAATTGCAAACTGATGTGATCCGGCTCGGGTCAATGGAGTCAAGTCACTTAAGTGCCCGATCGTCGACGAGGAGAATGTTCACAATGTCAAAAAAGGTTAAAATTGATTAAGTTCGGTGGAAGCTTAACAAAATAGTTTGGATAGTTAAGGATGGATAGGTTCGGTTTAATAAAGAAAAAAAGATAGGTTCTGTTTGAAATTAAAATATGGAGATGGAAATACAAACTTAACACGAAGAATGATTCAACACTATATGACAGTGTCACCCCAATTCTTATTTGGTTAAGGTGGAATAGGTGGTTTGGTAGATAGGTGAACGCCACACCGGTTAAGGTGATAAGTTCAAAAATAAGTTGCAGATGCCACTAGCAAAGCCAGATAAGTCAAACGAAACTTGTACAAAATAAGAGATGAGGTAATCTCACTCAAGAACACAATGTTCATTTAATAAATTGGCAAAAAAGTCCCCTACAATTGAAAATGACTAGCTATTTATACTACTTAGCTAAGGTAGTCGAATGGACAAGTTCAGAAGCTTAATGGCTAAGCAATTTTAGCTAGAATGTTCTAGGATATTCTAGAATTAATTCATTAATCACCAATGGCTAGATTCGGTTGAATGAATCTTCAAAAGGTAGCTTCATGTTGAAGGAAAGTGAACTTGGTGAATATGAGTGCATGGAAGGCCAATGGCCATGTCTAGATTCGGCTGAGACCTTAATGGACAGCATTGATAATGGGCTGGTTCATGAATGGTAGCATGTACCTTTGTGAATTCGTCCTCCCCTTTGTGCATGCACATTATTCATTCAATGTGATGAAATAAGGTGTTATATCCCCCTTGGACGTTCATGACTCCTCTCATGCATGTATCTTCTTCATTCGTTGTAAGTTGTTGTTATGTATCATGCATTTAACTGCTTCATCAATGTATCTTTAAATTGGTAACTACTCATTGGCTGAATAGATGCTTGGGAGACCAATGATTAGCCACTATGCATTGTAGGAAGACATGCATGCATCCCGCCATTCTTTGAATTGAGCCGTACATGCACCTTGCTTTAATGCTCTCCACATTCGGCTCACCTACAAAACTCAAGAACCAAATTAAATTCAAGTGTATATTCGGATGAACCTAGAAAAAGGAATAAACCCAATTAATTCAAGCCAAATTCTGCTGAACCTAACTTTAATATAATTTAGACATAATAACTAACAACTAATTAAACTAGGACAAATTTAATGAAGTCAAAACACATTAAATTCAGCTAGGATAAAGGACATATTAAAAACAAGTAATAAGCTGACATGCAATTATGAGCTGTGATTAAATTAACTAAATTAATTAAACACTTAATTTATTCCAACAATTAAAATTAATGAGTTAAAAGAGCTAAAAACGACCTCAATGAGCTGAATTGAGCTTGTGTGAGCTGACTTAAGCTCAAGTAAGCTGAACCGAGCTGAAATCAGCTTGCACTAAGGTGCAAAGCTTCTCTAAAACGTTGACCCAAGCTTTTCCATCTTCATCGGTCTGAGTTTCGATCCAAATTTGAATCAATAAAGATGAAACAGCTTCTTAGAGTTATTTAGCTCGAGCTCGAGTTATGGGGCCTTTAGGGAGTTCGAGAGGATCAAAAATTGCATTCACTGGACCCCCAGGCGTGCTCACATCATTTCCCCTTCTTCAGAATGACTTGTCCTCAAGTCGAGCCGTTGGTTTACTTGAAAATGTTTGCGCATATTGCCTTGGATGAATGGGGCGAATGACAAATGAGTCAACTGGAATTTATATTCATGGGTTAGCAAAAAGCAATGTAAACAAACTTGCAGTCCAAGCATAAGCATAACAAGGCAAGTATAACTCATGCGGATGGACATATTCAAATTACCATGTTTACAACCATGCAAACAAACTAATTTACTCGCCAATACCTCGTTAAATGTTTGAAACAAAATCAAATAGGTTCCACGGCTTTCAAACAACTTAAATTGTTTCCAAAAGCCATGATCGGAATGCGAGTAATGAGTCAAAAGATAGACATAATCATCACAAACAGGTAATTGAAAAGATTCACATGATTCATGAATTTGCACAATCAAACCTTGTAATTGCCTTCTGGCCATATGTTCGCTAACAAATTCTTCAACATCACAATAATCAAAAATAAGAATCTTTTTATCAACAACCAAAACAAATAGATCATCATCAAGCAAAATAGAATAGTTAAGCACATCAAGATCTAAGTGTTTTACAAAAACCAAATCATCAACATGATTTTTGTCACCACCCTAAAAGAACAAAAATGTTTTAAGACTTTCAAGAGTGTTACCTTGTTTATCTTTAAGAGCAGGAAAACAAAGATCATTTTTACCTTGTTCGATCAACACAAATCTTCTCTCCTTGGGAATATAGTGTAGTCAAAACTCCATGCTTGAATCTACCTTTTCGTGATGAAATATAAATCTCATGTACAACCACATAAGATATTCAAGGAACGATTTTAAATCCTGATCAAAATGGTCAAATCTTGTTCCCTTAGACAACAACCAAGCATCAAACAAATATTAATTATTCGCACAAAATTGAGGATGCTTGATTTTCCCACAAAACGAACCAAATCAAATTTTGGGTTCAAACACGCGAGTTTGATTACTTATGCCGAAATGTAGCAAATGTTTCATTAAGTCAAACTTGTCAAACCAAAAGGATTTTTGCATAAACAGACACATACAATCAAAAATCTTGACATTCTTCAAAATATATTTGCAAAAACTCGAGGATTTCAAACAAGGCAGTAAATGATTCACATAATCACCACAATCGAATAAATTGAGATGCTTATATGAAAATTCATTATCACGCATAATCTCGTTTTGTATTTGCCGATTAAACACTACTTCACCTTCAAACTTGTCAACGCAAAGATTTTTATTAACAAAATTTTCCTTGCCATTATTTAAAACATCAATTTTAATCAAGGAAGGAAAATTAACCATATCAAGGCACGTAGCTTTTTCAAAGATGAAGTCATCGACAATAAGTTTTCCAACATTCAAGGAAGATAGCTGAAATGCAAGTTTTATGGAATCCTTATCTAACTTACCTTCGAGCTCGTGTGGTTTGATCTCACCTTCAACCTTACCTTTTTTGGTCATACGAAAGCATCTCTCTTTAAGAAGGTATTGAAATTGATACTCGCCACATGGATTTTTAGGCACCAGAAAAGAAAGAACAAAGCAAGAACAACTCTTGTATGGGTTAGTTATAACAACAATCATTTTTTCTTGTTCTCGCTCACTTTCTTATTTTGTTTCTTTTTCTAACTCAATTTCTTTTTCAATGTCTTTTTCTTTTTCACTTTCTTTCTCAATCTCAATTTTCTTTTCTTCGTTTTCTTTTTCTCTCACTTCTTTTTTTATTTTCTTGATTTCATTCTCTTTTCAATTTCTTTTTCTTTTTCTTTTTCAATTTTATTACAAATGAAGATGATACAAAAGAATCAAAAAGATAAGTGCTTTGCTTAAAGAAAGAGAAAGCATTCTTATAGGTATCACGATCAATTCTTCGTGAATGATTCTCCGGGAGGGACTTCTTTGAGGCATACGAAGAATAACTCGTACTTTCTCATTCGTTATCTTGAAAAGTCTTAAACTCGAAGCTTCCTTCTCTTTGTCTCAAATGCATTGATGAATAGGAGTCTTGATAAGAGTCTCTCCTCGGACATTCGTTGGATGTTCATCTCCTTGGCACTCTTGTTTCCACCCTTTCATCTAGATTAATTTGATCTCGTTGGGTTTTGGCTCGACGATCTAGCTTTTCTTGAATTGGTTTAAATTTTTAATCAAGCATGCTCTCCATTTCTTCCAACAAATATTAAAAATCAAACGCTGAAAACTCTTCTCGAGACATGATTATTTACTGAAAAGAAGAAATGTTAAAACTAAAATAGAAAATGAAATCCTCACGACAAACCTCACAAATCCACTCGGAAAGAAAATAAGGATTTTTCAATCACGCTCGTGTTTACGCTCGTTTTAAAGGCTTTTTCTTAGCACAATTTTGTGTTCACACACTCGTGTCTTTTACCACTCAACATCTTTCCAACAATTTCGTATTTCGTCTCAATTAGACTTATTTTTTGCTTGGGGTCGGTTTCAAAAGGTTTCAAGGGATAAATCGTATTGGTGTAAGGTAGGATGAAACAAAGAAATTTGGGGTTAAGTATCGCATTAGGGAGGGAAGAAATGGTGGTAGAACAGTCTTGATGATCAGAAATGGAGGAGATGAAAAAAACAAAATAAGACTTGCAAAACTTTTAACTTTTTTTTTATAATTTCGAATTTTTTTTTAAATTTGGTATTTCTTTTTTTTTATACTTCAATACAATATGCTAAGTCAAGAGAATTTCAAATACAATTTTTTTTAATTCAATTTTTTTCCACTTCACGAACCTACTTCGGGATTGCTTCGTACGGCGGCACTCCTCGTTTGCAAGCTCTGATACCAAATGATGTGATCCGGCTCGGGTCAATGGAGTTGAGTCACTTAAGTGCCTAATCGTCGACGAGGAGAATGTTCACAATTTCGAAAAAGGTTAAAATTGATTAAGTTTGGCGAAAGTTTAACAAAATAGTTTGGATAGTTAAGGATGGATAGGTTCGGTTTAACAAAGAGAAAAGATAGGTTATGTTTGAAATTAAAATATGGAGATGGAAATACGAACTTAACACAAAGAATGATTCAACACTATATGACAGTGTCACCCCGATTCTTATTTGGTTAAGGTGGAATAGGTGGTTTGGTAGATAGGTGAACGCCACACCGGTTAAGGTGATAAGTTCAAAAACAAGTCGTAGACGCCACTAGCAAAGCCAGATAAGTCAAACAAAACTTATGAAATAAGAGAGGAGGTAATCTCACTCAAGAACACAATGTTCATTTAACAAATTGGCAAAAAAGTCCCTTACAATTGAAAATGACTAGCTATTTATACTACTTAGCTAAGGTAGCCGAATGGACAAGTTCAAAAGTTTAATGGCTAAGCAATTTCGACTAGAATGTTCTAGGATATTCTAGAATTAATTCATTAATCACCAATGGCTAGATTCGATTGAATGGATCTTCAAAAGGTAGCTTCATGATGAAGGAAAGTGAACTTGGTGAAGATGAGTGAATGGAAGGCCAATGGCCATGTCTAGATTCGGCTGAGACCTTAATGGACAACATTGATGATGGGCTGGTTCATGAATGGTAGCATGTACCTTTGTAAATTCATCCGCCCCCTTTGTGCATGCACATTATTCATTCAATGTGTTAAAATAAGGTGTTATATCCCCCTTGGACGTTCATGACTCCTCCCATGCATGTATCTTCTTCATTCGTTGTAAGTTGCTGTTCATGTACCATGCATTTAAATCTTTCATGAATGTGTCATTAAATTGGTACCTACTCCTTGGCCGAATAGATGCTTGGGAGACTAATGATCAGCCACTATGCATTGTAGGAAAACATGCATGCATCCTGTCATTCTTTGAATTGAGCCGTACATGCACCTTTCTTTAATGCTCTCCATATTAGGCTCACCTACAAAACACAAGAACCAAATTAAGTTCAAGTGTATATTCGGTTGAACCTAGAAAAGGGAATGAACCCAATTAATTCAAGACAAATTCGGTTGAACCTAACTTTAACATAATTTAGACACAATAACTGACAACTAATTAAACTAGGACAAATTTAATGAAGTCAAGACACATTAAATTTAGCTAGGATAAAAGACATATTAAAAATAGGTAATAAGCAGACATGCAATTATGAGCTATGATTAAATTGATTAAATTAATTAAATCTTAATTTATTCTAGCAATTAAAACTAATGAGCTAAAAGAGTTAAAAACGAGCTCAATGAGCTGAATTGAGCTCGTGTGAGCTGACTTGAGCTCAAGTGGGCTGAACTGAGCTGAAATCAGCTTGCACTAAGGTGCAAGGCTCTCTAAAACGTTGACCCAAGCTTTTCCATCTTCATCGGGCTGAATTTCGGTCCAAAATTGAATCAATAAAGACAAAACAACTTCTTGGAGTTGTTTAGCTCGGGCTCGAGTTATAAGGCCTTTAGGGACTTCGAGAGGATCAAAAATTGCATTCGCTGGACCCCCGGGCGTGCTCACATCACAAACAACCAAGATTAACCCCTTCACCTCAACAAAACTATTCTAACTCACATCCGATTGCGTGAAACACACAAGAGTAATCTCCTTTGACAGAACGATAAATAGAAATTGTGTAAAGTAGAAGAAGCAAGAACAAACAAAATTGAAATTGAAAATAATGGAAAAGGAGGAGCAATGGGGAAAAAGCAAAAGAAAACTGAAGAACGTGAACTTTATTTTTCTCTTTAAAAATAACTTCCTCTTTTTAAGGTAAAATAAAATAACGTAAAAAAATAAATATCAAAAACACTCACCAGGATTCGAACATGACACCCAGAGATACACTAACACATAACTAACCACCAAACCAGCAGGCCCATTCTGACATTATAATGCAAAACTAAGCCCAAACATTCAACCCACTCATTGACCTTAAGCACAAACCTCAAAACTTCTAACCCCAAATTTCGAGATGTTACGAACATAGACTACCTTAGTAAATAGGGAAACTAATCTTAGAAGATTAAGAGGAATCATATCTTATAAGATTTGATTTGATTTGATTATGTAATCGTAAATCCTTTGATTTAAGGGATAAACTAATCACATCCGTCGATATAACTTGATCTAGACCATTAGTTTTGAGGGAGCTCAACTATAAATAGAGTCTCCCCCTCACTTGTAAATCCTCCATTGTAACTTCTTTTTTTATTATTTATTGTATTCTTTGAGAGAAAGTAATACAATTGAGAGCATTTACTCAAACACCTCTCGTGCATAGTTTCCTTTGGCTTTCTGTTCTTTTGTGTCTTCTTTTGGCTAGAGTTGCTTCCGCTATATAAACTGGTGCCTTGGAGGATTTTTTTGTGAATATTCACTTTGTGGTGGTTAGGCTGACTTAGGCATGTTTGCATTGAAAGGATCGCCTAAGGTCGCACGGAACACAAGACGAAAGGTCTAACCCTGTGACACTAGCATAACACTATTTGTTTTATATGTTCGTCAACAAATACTTTAAACTTGTAAAAATGTACAAAATCAAAAAGTAAATTTATAGAAAAAACTTCATAATTTTAAAAAAAAAAATTAGTATGAAGTATAAATGGATTATCATGCAAGCTATCATGTTTAAAAAATTACAGTATGTTTGGTTCAATGGAATAAACCATGCATTTAATCCATATTCAATGGGCCCACAACAAATATGCATTTGGTTCACAGCAATTACAAATTACGGGATATGTTGTTTAGCCCCTCTATTCCTACTAAAGCCTGAATAAGGCCTAAATATGATTCAAGGCTCCAACTAAAATCTTTCATGGCTAGTTCACATAAATTGACAAGGAGAAAATCCACTCTGCTTTACCATATTCCTTCAGCCCTTTCAGGTCATTTCTTTTTTAATATTTTTTTCCTTCTAGAGTATTTTTTGCAAAAAAAAAAAAAAAAAATTAAATGTCTCGTGAACTCATTAAAAAAATTGAATAGTTAGCAAGGTATTTTTGTTTTCCTTATTCGTAAAAAGATTTGTTCTTTGTTACTGTCTTCATCATCTTCAGGTTTCATTTTTAAGATTGGATTGCTTTGGAAGCTTTTAGCATTGTGTAGTTTTAACTTGATTAGAGTGGCATATTTGCTACTCTTTTTCTTTTTAGTTAGAGAATTGTTTTAATTATAACAATTCATTTTTTAGTGGTGTCAGAAATAGTGGTTATAGGACCACAATTCTATTGAGTGAGTCTATAAATATTATTATGTAATATTTACGATTTTAAATATAATATTTTATTGAATCATGATTTGATAGAATTGTTAATTGGTCAGCTAGACACAGTAAAATTGGTTCATCTCGGAAGTTAGTGGTTTTTGAAAATGAGGTATCGAGACCTCGATTCTGTAAGCGAAGCTTGTAAATATCTTCATTGAATATTTATGGAGCTATTGTATAGTTGAATTGAGGTTTGGTTCGAAAATTTTGGTGTTTAGGTAGTTAATTAAAAAAAATGCCTAAATAGGAAAAAATGTAAAAGTTAATTGCTATTGATTATTATTAGCTAAAATGCATGGTTAATGGTCGTTGGAGGTTTTAAAAGGCAACTAAACCATCCTTAAAAGCGATAGACGATTTATGCATGCTTTTGGGTGGAAATTATGTGATAATTAAAATGTTAATTTAGTAATTAATATTAAAAAAAAAAAGGAAAAGTGATCATCTTCTTCCCCATTTCATCTTTGTAACTGAAAAACCATAGGATAGGAGCTTAGAATCATCCGAACCATTTTCCTCTTGCATGGTAAGTAAATCGAGCCCTTTTTTCATAATTTTTATGTTTTTGAGATCATTACAACTTAATCTATCTAACTCGTATCTTCGTTTTCAAAACTGTTCAAGTTTTAAAATTTACCATTGATTATATTTGGATTTTCTTGATATTAAATGGAAGATTTTGAAGCTTGGAAATGTTCTAAGACTATTTTGTTAAGTAAATTTTGTTAGTTTTGCATATATGGACTAAATTGTGAATATGATAAAAAATGACATGAAAATTCTATAAATTTAGAGTTTAGAGGGCTGTAAAAGGATATAATTGAAATTGGAATGAAAAACGAAGTTTAATTGTGAAAGTTATAATAGTCCTAGTTTTAGGGATTAAATTGAATAAAATATAAAAGTCCAAGGAAATTGTGTAAAATGAAATTAAAAGGTCACATGCATGTATTTGAGTGATATAATGCTTTTTGAATTGATAATTTGAATTTTAACTATTATATAGATCAAGTTGTTGATAATCGGGGGAAAGGAAAAACTGCAGAATAGTCCTTACATTTCAGTTCGTTAGTTGGTTGTGTTATGATAAAAGTGACATGAAAATTCTATAAATTTAGAGTTTAGAGGGCTGTAGAAGGATGTAATTGAAATTGGAATGAAAAATGAAGTTTAATTGTGAAAGTTATAATAGTCTTGGTTTTAGGGATTAAATTGAATAACATATAAAAGTTTAGGGAAATTATGTAAAATAAAATTAAAAGGTCATATGCATGTATTTGAGTGATATAATGCTTTTTTAATTGATAATTTGAATTTTAACTATTATATAGATCAAGTTGTTGATAATCGGGGGAAAGAAAAAAATTACAGAATAATCCCTACGTTTCAGTTCATTAGCTGATTGTATTAGGTAAGTTCATACAGTTCAAAATTATTATAAATTTTGGTTAATTGTTTTATAAATACTTATATATACTGAATGAATCTTGGATGAAATAACATTAATATAAAAGTTGAGTTTGGACTCAATTGAAAGGTAAATAGACATGTATGTGATAAATATATTATGTGTAGAGTAACGCATGATATTGAGATGATTTTGATATATACCTTGATACTTGGGAATTTTATAGTAACATGAAAGTCCTGAATCCTGTATAAGTGCCCATTTTAACCTAGTAAATGTTTAGGATACGATTGACATGCTAATAGAATAGATGCGTCCTTTTCCTGTTAGCACTACGGTGCTCTTGATAGCACTTTCATACTCCTGTTAGCACTATGGTGCTCCTGATAGCACATTTGTGCTCCTGTTTTCACTACGGTGCTCCTAAATACACATTTGTGCCCTATTATGCACTCTGGTGCCTTGTTTGCACTTCAGTGCTCCTGTGCGCACATTTGTGCCCTATTTGGCACCTCGATGCTCCCTAATATGGTAACCCATGTATCCAAATCCTTTTACTATTGTTGATTGAGGTGTCTTTATTAAATAAGAGAAGTGATTGACTTGTTGATTGGAATAAGCTTTGTGTACTTAGATTGAACTTATTGAAATATTTTAAATATTGCCCTGTTACATGAATATATGAAAGACTTACATTTTTTTTATGTAATGAAATGTCAGGATTGATTATGCCATGAATACTTAGATATATAACGGTATTTCTGGTTTACAAGGTAAGTTAGTGCATATGTTTTATATGAACTTACTAAGATTTCATGAAGATTACTCAATTTTTTTTCCTGTTTCATATAGTTGACATTTTGCGGAACACGACTATCGGACATCTTCAAAGCTCACACTATCAAGCATCAACTCGGTAGCTCTTTTGAAATGTTCTTTATTGGTTATGTGGCATGTATATAAGTTAAATGTATAAGTGTTATTTTGGAAAGAAATAATGCAAGACATGTGAACATTTATTTTATTTCTATGGTTTGTAAATGTTTATATATATGTGTGCTTTGGGTGTGTATAAACAAGTTCGATGAAGAACTATTATTGACCACTTGTGTTAAATGTGATTTTGGAAGTTGGTAAGTTTCATCAAGGTTGAGATGGATGTTTTGGAATGTATGCATATTGGTGATGAAATGATTGGATGAAATATGTTATATGTATAACATCTTGTGAAAATGTGTCATTGAGGCATATTGGTTAGGAGACTAGGAAATGTTTATCTATGATATGTTTTGAGATGAATTGAAAATAATATCATGGATGAATAAGACTTGTTGTTTAAATGTTGGTTGTTTAGGTCATTAAGCTTGTTAAAAAGAAATATCTTTGTCATATGAATGAATGACCTTAAGAATAGTTAGTTACATGTTTGATATGATGGTTGATTAGTTTTGTACAGGTTGTGTTGCCATTTATGCATTAATGAATCATAGGCTTCCTTGATATATAATGAACACTTAAAATGACACATATTTATTGTACACGACCTAGCACAAGGGAGTGTGCCTCACACAAGTTGACCATACGCGTATGTAGATATTGCAGGTTTAGTAATATTTGGATCACACGGTTATAGTTAGTTACACACCTAGTCAAATGGCCGGGTGACATATGCACACATGGGCACAACCTTTCACACGACCTGGCTACATGACCATGTACTCATGTTTTCATGTTTGCCCTATTTTGTTGCAAAAGTTTTAATTTGGTCTCATTTAATCCCGAACTTGTTTTAGAGCTTTCGAAAGTCGAAAGATCAATTGGGACCCGAATTAGTTTATTAATCATGTTTTATATGGATTATGAAATGAAATTGTAACACCCTTAACACCTTTCTGTCGTAAGATTAGGGTCACGAGCATTACTAAGAAATCAAAACATTTAATTACATCATAAGCAATGGTGCAAGCTAACTATTATCATTTATTATACAGTGGCAGATCATGATAATCCAATACTTTCATACTAGAGTCTTATATAATCGAATAATGAATCATGCTATGCAATGCTAAACTTGGTCTTCCATTGTCTACACTCTTAACACTATTTATCCTTTCTTGAAAACTAGAAGTTGGATATGTAACAAGAATATCCCAATTATTAGCATCTGAGTATTAAACCATACTCTGACTGCTACTATTGCTACATTCCATGATATTAGTAAAATAACCTACTTCACCTAATTCAGGTTTTCTATTTCATTCAAAATCAAATTAAAAATACTCTTATAGTCCTTAATATGAGTCTATGAGACCCTAAAAATAGCCTATAAACAAATAGGGGTTAATTTGAAATAATTCTAAAAGTTTAGGGAAATTTTCAAAAATTCTAGAAACAAAGATCACACAGCTGTGTGGAATGCCCCAAACCGTGTGCCTTTCAAAGTTGGGACACACGACCGTGTCCCAGTCCGTGTAACTCATTGACTTGGGTCACACGGCCGTGTCACAGGCCGTATGCTAGTCCGTGTAGCTATTGAAATGGGCGTGCGACTATCCTACACACTTGTGTGCTATTTCACGTGCCCGTGTGCCTGGGCTGTGTACCTCTCAAATTAATATCACAGGGCCATGTCGTAAGCCGTGTGGAAATTGCTCCTATACTTCTTTACAACACATTCAGGACACATGCTCATATGTGTTGCCCATATGTGACACACAGTCGTGTGACAAACCGTGTCCCAAGCCGTGTGTACCTAAATGTACCTTAAAACTCAAGTTTACCAAATTGTGTTTACTTGAACACTAAAGAACCAATTCACCTATCATTTAACCTATTCAAAACACAATTAAACATGCTTAAAACAAGCCAAAACAATCATCCTAAGTGCCAACCAATGTACCCTCTTTGGTACCACATTTAATATCTTCAAACACATTAACATAGCGTCAACCATTCAAAACTTTCATTCATACCAAACTTGCCAAAATTGAACTAACATTTAACTACTTAGGCTACCAAGCTTTAAGCTAAAACACATACCAAAACATTAAGCTAAGCTATCATACTAAACATAGCCTCAACCACAACCACATATGCAAATAACCATTATTTCACTAGAAAACCAAAATGTCATCACATTATAAACAACATCAACCAAATGACCTCCTAGGTACATGCCATTACAAAGGATTCATTATTGGATGTTGAGTCAAAGGTAAGCTGAAACGTACCTAACCTGCGCACGGAAAACAAAACCGTATGTTGAGTATAAGTCAGTGGCATTTCTATGATCTGAATAATTTAAAATTGATATGAGTAATTAAAATGTAAGAATGAAACAAGCAATGTTATGAACATATGTTTCAATTTAATAATATAATTTTGCTCATTCTTTATTCACATCCACTAGATTCCACATGTTTTAGTACATGACAATGGCATTTCATATAGCATTTGATAAGTCCAACTCATGCAATGACATGATTCATCTCTCTGTTCAATACATGAATTCATTTCAATATTCAAATCCCATTTCATCATTTCATATTCCATTTCCCATCCCATATCCATTTCTCATCCTTATCATCTCAATATCAATACATAAATTTTATCTTATAATTCCCCTATTAACACGACTTGGACTTGGACGGATACACGGATCCAACCAATACAACTGTTTGGCACCCAGTGCCTCTTCGGATAAATCCAAAGTAATAACTGCACCCAGCGTTATATAAGTTGGCACCCAGTGTCTCATCGGTTAAACCGAAGCAAATTGGCACTTAGTACCTCATTGACTTGAAGTCAAAGATATCCCTGAACTCTTCCTATCCTATGGCATGCCATCTATATCCTACTTAGCCCGAAACAGTTAATAGGGTTTCAATTCACTTTACAATACAACCAATGTCCAATTTCATATACGTACATGATTACATACAAACATGTATTCAGTTAGGTAGCAATTACTGCTGAAACCATTTTTTTATGTTTGAAAAACGGGGTCGACTTAAAAATGAGATATGGAGTCGCCACCAACCCTTTTTGTTTAGGTGTGATTGGATCACCTTGTAAAAAATAATTTTGGTCTATAAATAGAAAAATAGGTTCGGTAGTCGGTTATGTACGAGGAATGATTAGCACCCTCATACGCCCAAAACTGGTACCAAATTGATTAACTAATGTCCTTATGTCGAAAATTAGAAAAAATTAAAATGTAATTTCTTTTGAAAAATGTTTGATTAATTTAAGTTGGAATTTAAGATTTTCTCATTCCGAAGGAATAAAACACCATATCCAAGACGTTAGGATATGATGTCTTAAACCTCAAAACCAAGATCATCTCACACTTTCTAAATCATGTGATTAAAAAGGTATTTAATTATTTGGTCAAATTAAAAACTGAAACCCAGCATGTTAGGGCACAATTCCTCGAATTTCTAAACATCAAATATTGCCTTGTTTTGAAAAATTTTAAATAACCAATTTTAAAAATCGATTCAAAATGCTTTTATTGAATCACTATTCGATAATGAGAAACAAAAATATAATATCGAGCATGGAATAATAATATGTGAATTCAACTTTGTACAAATAGATAACAAGAATAATAATATGAACATACAATCCAAAATATGCAAAACAATAATCTCACAATTCCTATTTTGAAAATACCAACACTACTAATCAAGAAACAACGAAAGCTAAAAATAATGCTAATTAAGAAAACAATTAAAATAAAATATGGCAAGACTTCAAACCGGATGAATAACATTAAAATAATAATAATAAAACGACGGAAACTTGAAGTCAATATGATTTAAAAGCAATTTAAGCACTATTAAATAAATAAAAATTTACAAATAAACAACACATGATAGAGTTTGAAATTGATTTAAAAAACAAAGATGAAAATAACTAGTACATGAAATAATAATATAAATGAATTTTAAATTTTATATAAAAAGAAATTCAAAGTAAATAATGTACAAAATAATACATGTTAATCTACAAAATAATATATGAAATAAAAACCTAATATAACTAATTTATCTATGAAAATAATAATATATAAAGGTTTTTGAAGTAAACAAAAATATATAATAAAATAGGGACTTTCAAGGAAATGAATTATAAAAATAAATAAATTTAGAAATATACATATACATATAAATAGATTTCAAAGAAAATACATATACAAAATAATATGAAATCAATAATATGTATATAAGAATAATTTAATATAAATTATATGTGTATATAAAAAGAATATATAAAAATAATTAATAAAAATAAATAACATATAAAAGGAAATAAATAAAATCTAGAACAATTTAAAATATATAATATATAACATTAATTTTTTTAAATAAGGAGAATAATTTAGAAAATTCAATATACAAATAATTAAATTAATTAATTAAAGGATTGCATTAGAATCAGAACAAAATTAGAGAGCTAAAAAAGTAATAAATTAAAAATGAAATCGAAAAGGACTAAAATACAATGCGCGTAAATTAAAGGGGATTAAAAGCGCAATTTACCCAAGTTATTGAACGCAACATTTAAATAGGGACTAAATTAAAACTGCACAAAATTACTGGGCAAAATTAAAATAAAAGAAAACTTAATTAAAAAGAAATAAAATGCAGAAGGGCCAAAATGGAAAATAGCCCAAAACTTGCAAAAACAAGTGGATCTTGCTTGGAGCGGGTCGGATCCGGATCGGGTTACATGAAACGGCGTCGTTTTGGCACTGGTGCTTAAATCCAAAATGGTGCCGTTTGCACCCTATGTAAATGGCTAAAATCAGGAAAAAAAAACATTTCCCCTTCATTTTTTCCAAAAAATTTTGAGAACTTTCAAATTCTCTCTAGTTCTCCTTGGTCCGGTCAAGTTCCGACAAGCTCCGGCGCCAATCTCCGCCACCCATTGCCACCGTAAGAGCCGCCGTGTACGGAAGCTGACACTAAAAGGTAGCTCTTTTTTTTTTTTTTATTATATGTTAAATATATATATATATAATAAACGAAAATCTATATGCGTATATATGATTTCTAAAAGAAAGAAAAAGAAAAAGAAAGCAAAATAACCTTTCTGATTTCGTTTTGACTTTTGTGCTTTCGTAACTACAAAAAAAATCCAATCCCTTTTTCATTTCCTTTCGGTCCTATTTATAACCGAAAATAAAAATAAAAAATATTGCTGCACTATTGTATTCTATTTGCTTCGTTGGCTTTGTTTGCTGTTTGTTATTTCTGTTTGCAGGTGCAAATGCTGTGGAGGCGAGATGGCCCGAGCATTCAGCTGGCGTGGGGCTGCGACGCATGTGGGTTTGGCTAAGCGGCGCTGGAGGGTTCTAGAAACCCTAAAGGTTTCTAGAAGAATTTTGGGCCTTTAGGCATTTGGGCTTCGAGTTTAGGTTTAGGAATTGGGCTTTGATTTTGGGTCAATGTAATGGGCTGTTAAAATAAACTTTATTTTATTTGGTTTTTAATTGCTAGTTAATGGGCTTGTAAAAATGAACTATTTTTGGACTTTATTATTGGACTATTGTTTTATTGGTTTTTATTTGACTTTAATTTTTTTGGTTTTGTTTTTGGCTTTAAATTAGGTTAATGGGCCCGGGCAAATTGGACCTATTATAGCTACCCCTTTTTGCTCATTATCGTGTAACGATAATAGAGCAAAGACTTCAAAAAGGGCCAATTTTGCCCGATCTTGCAAAACCTTGACTTCTTTCAGTGCTTTTCTTCTTTGAGTAGCTTCATTCCATCTAGTTGCATCTTCAGGGGCATGAGAACTAGCGCTCTGATCCAATTCAAGGAATTTAGACATGTGACTTAAATCTACTCCCCTGTTACCTCAAGAAGATAAAATTCGCCATTTTTGACCTGCCCCACTACTATCTCGAGGAGACAGAATCTACAATTTTAGTCTGCTCCCTTGCTACATCAGGAAGATAAGATTATAATCTTCAGCCTACTCCCTTACTACCTCAAGAATATAAGGCCAGTGGCTAAAATCTGCTCCCCGCCACCTTGGGAGGATAAGATTCACCGTCTTCAATCTTTCCCACTACTATCTCGAGGAGACAAAATCTATAATCTTTAGTCTACTTCCTTGCTACATCAGGAAGATAAGACTATAATCTTCAGCCTGCTCCCTTACTACCTCAGGAAGATAAGGCCAGTGGCTAAAATCTGCTCCCCTGCTACCTTGGGAAGATAAGATTTGTCGTCTTCAATTTGCCCCACTGCTCTCTCTAGGAGACAAAATCTACAATCTTTAGTTTGCTCCCTTGCTACATCAGGAAGATAAGACTATAATATTCAATCTGCTTCTTACTACCTCAAGAAGATAATGCTAGTGGCTAAAATCTGCTCTACTGTTACCTCGTGAAGATAAGATTTTCCATCTTCAATCTGCCCTACTACTATCTCAAGGAGACAAGATCTAAAATTTTTAGTCTGCTCCCTTGCTACATCAGGAAGATAAGACTATAATCCTCAGCCTTCTCCCTTGCTACCTCAGGAAAATAAGGCTAGTGGCTAAAATCTGCTCCCTTGCTACCTCAGGAAGATAACATTCGTCATCTTCGATCTGCCCCACTATTATCTCGAGGGGACAAAATCTACAATCTTTACTCTGCTCCCTTGCTACATCAGGAAAATAAGACTATAATCCTCAGCCTGCTCCCTTGCTACCTCAGGAAGATAAGGCTAGTGGCTAAAATTTGCTCCCCTGCTACCTCAGGAAGATAAGATTCGCCGTCTTCGATCTGTCCCACTGCTATCTCGAGGAGACAAGATCTACAATTTTATTTAGTCTGCTCCATTGCTACATCAGGAAGATAAGACTATAATTTTTAGCCTGCTCCTCTACTACCTCAGGAAGATAAGGCTAGTGGCTAAAATCTGCTCCCCTACTACCTCAGGAAGATAAGATTCATTGTCTTCGATCTGCCCCACTACTATCTCGAGGAGACAAGATCTACAATTTTTAGTCTGCTCCCTTGCTACATCAGGAAGATAAGACTATAATCTTTAGTTTGCTCCCTTGCTACCTCAGGAAGATAAGACCACTGGCTAAAATCTGCTCCATTGCCGATACATGGAGATAAGATTCGCCAAATTTGATCTGCCCCATTGCCATCTCGAGGAGACAAGATCTACAATTTTTAGTCTTCTTCCTTGCTACATCAGGAAGATAAGACTATAATCTTCAGCCTGCTCTCTTGCTACCTCAGGAAGATAAGGTTGGTAACTTGAATCTACTCTATTGTCAATACATGGAGATAAGATTCACAAAATTTGATCTGTCCCACTGCTATCTCGAGGAGACAAGATCTATAATTCACCGATGTTGCTACACCGTCCTCTAAGGGACATGACCTGTAGACTCGGTTCCACATGCATATGTTTGTACCAAATGATCAGGATGATATGATCAGAATGAATCAAATGCTCCTAGCAACATGTGTTATGAATTATATGAATACAAAATGTCATGGAAATGATCTCTTTTTTTTTAATGATTAGGATTCAATGATCAGAATAAATCAAATACTCCTAACTAAAGAATATCATGAGAATGATTAGGATACAATGATTGAAATGAATTAAATGCCCTAACTAAATGTGTTATGGATGACATTTGCATGAATGCAGAATGTTATGAGAATGATTAGGATACAATGATCGGAATGAATCAAATGCTCCTAACTGGATGATATTTTCATGAATGCAAAATGTCATGAGAATGATCCTTTGTTAAATGTACAATGATTAGGATGTCATGATCAGAATGAATCAAATGCTCCTAACTAAATATGTCCTGCATAAATGCAAAATGAAAATAATCCTTTTAAATGTTTAAGGTGTCATCACTTATTGTTCATCGGGGTTTTATTACTGACGTAACATGTTGCTTTATTGCTTGGTTGGTAGTTTCAATAAAACCTGAAGAAATAATTATCTTGCTCAACAAGTTTGCCCCACTGTAACCTCAGGGTTCCTTTGGGACATAAAATTTCTACCATCTTCAAATCATCTTATTATGACTTCGGGTACAGGGTCTGAATCCTTTCCAATCCATCCCATTGTCATTCAAGGGTATATATCTTCTTCAATCAATCTTACTGTTATTCAAGGGTAAAAAATTTGCTTCATTTTCAATCAAGGGTAGAGGACTACAAACTCAAGAATATAAGATTTGTATCAATTTCCATCCATCCCACTGCAACTCAGGGGTATAAGATTTGAATCATTTTCAATCCATCCTACCACAACTCAAGGGCAGAAGATTTGCATCTTCTTTAGTCAATTACACCATCCTTTGGTGTCACGACCAGATGAATGTAGCCTTCTCTCTTTCAAGAATAACCACCCTATAATGCCTGACAAATTTTGTTCAAGAAATCTGAAGAAATAGTCTCCACTTAAACTCCTCCTTCTCAGATATTCCAAACCTTAAGTCTGGAAAGTTCTAAACAATAGTCCTGCTTCATGTTCCTGTATTATTTAGAAACCTCTAGAGTAATATGCGAAACTTTTTTTATGAAAATATTACTAGTTTATTCATCATTATTTCAATGTAACATGCTTGTAAAAGATCATCACAATGAATAAGAATATAATTAATTTGGAGCAAGGATCGAAATGAATAAATGATAATAAAAAAATATTGATTGAAAAATACTCATCTTTGAAAAGAACAAAGATGAAAAAAAAAAGAAATTGATTGAAAATGCACATCTTGAAAGGAACAAAGTATTCAAAGATTTCAAATTCATTATAAAATAAAGACGAGGTGCCCCAGATATCGCAGCTTGAGCTTCTCTGTACGAACTTCCTGAAGACCATTTCGAGCTCAAGATGTGTTTAGGAGATCTCGAGTACTTTGTCAATCCAAGATGTAGCATATCCCTTCTTTGTTAATTCAAGTATAGCAAGGTCACCGCATGCCCCTCCTTTGATTAAAATTTGAGCCACCCTTTTCTGGTTTTCAACTCAAATCTCTTTTGGTCTCAAGGCGCCCTTTGCGAGTTTTCACCTTGGCCTCTCATTTATTTCTTTTTATTTATTTTTATGGATTTTTTTTCATTTATTTGATTTTTATATTTTTATTTCTTTTCTTTTTGATTTTTTTTATTTTTTTAAGGTCTCAAGGTGCCCTTTGCGGGTTTTCACATTGGCCTCTCCTTTAAATGAAATCTGAACTCACTGACTTGAACATGTCCTTGCCATCTATCTTGGTCAAAGTTAATGATCTTCCAGAACAATCCTTCTTCATCACATAAGGTTTTTCCAAATTTGGCATTTACTTTCCTTTGAAGTCCTTTTGTACGAGAAGAATCATTTTTAATGCCAGGTCCCCATCATGAAATTCTCTTGGGCAAACCTTTTTGTCATAAGCCCGTATCATCCGTTTTTAGTACATTCGACCATGATGAATACTTTCAATCAAACTTACTAGAGACATTGTGCTTCATCCAATTCAATCAAAGCTTGGATAAAAGTAATCTTAACTTCCAACAATTGTTTCCCTTTCATAAACCAATGAGAAAGATCTTGCCCCGGTGAAGGTCCTGGCCAACGTTCAAGAAACATAGAGGGTAAATGGTAACTTCTCTATGCCAACCTTTACAACTCTCAGTCATTTTTCAAAAATTTTGAATGGTTTTTGGCTGCCTTTGCTGCACTGATATTGTGTCTGATCTTTGAATAGACTGTAAATCTTTAACATTGTGCAATTATGTTAAACATGTTTCTTTCTAGAATCCTTTATTACCACTTTTTTTTTTTTGAATTTGAAATTACATTTGAACTTAAATTTAAATTTGAATTTGAACTTTAATTTTGAATTTGGATCTGGATCTGGATTTGGATTTGGATTTGAATTTGAATTTGAATTTGATGACTAACTTTGTAACTTTGGCATATGAAGTGACCTTCACCCTCTTAGTGAAGTAATTGACAACCACGAAGATGAATTAGTGTCGGCTATATGCTTTTGACGAGATCAGTCCCGTAACATCTATGCCCCACATATAGAAAAAAATGGAGGAAGCGCATAAGCCTTGTCTTCCTCAATTTGGCATTTACGGCATAACTGATGCAATCTCCCTTTCATGGTAGACCAGTAGTACCCGAACCTCATAGTTGGCATGGCTATCGTAAAACTATTAGCATGTGTCTTTTCAAACACCCTACAGCATCCTCATGTCTAGGCATATCTTAATGCGATCATGCAAAGACATCTTTGAATTCTTGGAATAACTCAATGACGTCTCACTTTGTTTCTATGGTGAGCTAGGCTTCGATCTTCACTCCTTTCCTAGACTCGCAATGTCCACTGACCCTTTGTATAGTAGAGTCTATTTTCATCTTGTTCTACCATCCTTAACAAGTCTGAAGATAAGTCATTGTCTCTGTCATCTTCAAAGTCCTGAGATCCCTCTGAACACATGTCTTGCTCAAATAGCGATTCTGAGTCAATAGCAGCGTCACTCATGTCGTTGATATCTGGGAACCTATTGAAGGTTCAAATGAATGTACAATGAATAAATTCAAGAATAATTATTTATATTTTATGATTATTAATGAAATAAAAGAATGATTTGGAAGAGAATCCAAAGAATAAAAAGGAAAACAATAGTATAAAAGAATGAAAGAATTTAAAATGAAAGAATATAGCAAAATGTACTTTATTGAAATAATGATGTTTGAACATGAGCCTATTTCACAAAAGAAATCTTATTGCTTCTAGCCTAAAGCAACAAGTGTGTTTGGAACATTACTCTGAGTATGCTCTAACTACTATAGGAATTTCTTCAGTAGTACAATTGTCCAAAACACTCCCAAGTTCATAAGGGCGGATATCTGATAAAATCCTTCCTCTAATTGTTTCTTCAGATATAGCATTAATATATACATTTCTCAACATTTCTTCAATGTCTTTTTCCTCTGGCTTAGGGACTCGTATTTGGTAAAGTTTTGTCAGTTTTCAGGTAGCTGAAATAATTTTTAATTAATTAGGATCTTTCAATGGCCTTTAATGCATATGCTGTGATGTAATGCAAATGCATGAAATGCAATGCAAATGTATAGAATGAATGCAAAAAGAAATAGAGGCATTGATTTTGAATTCAATTCCATTAGAAGAACTTTTCTAGAAAATAAATTCCTTTACATAAAACAGATTACATATGCGGCTTTGTCCTCCTAGTCCAGGTGAAGACACCAATCCTTTTCTTCGTATCCGGATGTTATGGTCGTGTCCCGTGAACTTTCTCAATAGATGCCTCTTCTAGCTTCTTGTTGTTTGGTCCAGGCTGTGACTCTTCACTCACTTATCCTCCGCGATGCTCCTAAGCTTCTTTAAGAAAATTGAGGCGTGATAACTCTCGAATAATCCTTATTGGCTTGAATCCCCGGGCAATGAGGCAAAGTCATATGCTATCAATCTTTTCTCATTGTATTTACGAATGTATTATAACCCACTTTATCAATAAATCCATTTTCCTATGACAAGTTCTTCTATTTAGCAATGGAATATGAATCAACACCTCCTTTCTATGATGATGAAATGCAATGTAGTCATAAACAAAAGAAAACACGTTAGTATCATATACAGAAAATCAAATCAAACAGAAAATAGTCAAGCACCTATCCAGGTGCCTACTAGGGTTCAACATAGTTCTACCTAAAGTGGGCTCCTAGGGTTCACTATATGTGGATTGGATCTAAAGAGAGGGTACCTGATCCAGCAGGTTTCTCAATCCTCACCCATTATAGGCTCATATGGATCGAGTTCGGTTCAGGGGAATACATTTCCTATGGCCATGCGGAGATGAAAATCTCACGAAGTACATAGGTACAGATGTATCCCTGAAGTAGTCCACTAGCCCATGCGGAGGTGAAAACCTCACAAAGGCATTGTTTCTCACTCCCACTTAAAAGGTATAACCATGACGGTCATGCAGTGCAATGCCAAAGTATTTTATAAGACTCAACATTATTGCAATCATATGTATAAACCCAAACCCTGACCCAAAAGTTAGGACCGAATATGGGTAATTCTGAAGAGGAACTTTTGAAACCCATTTTGAAATCCACTTAAGTTTTGTTGAAAACTTTCGTTTGAAGTTATCTTCTTTGAAAATATACTTAGTCCAAATTGAAAATTTAATTAAGTCAAGTTGTTATACAAATTTCGGATGTGCTGATGGCACGATAAAACATTTTTCGTGTTAATTTTTAAAACATGTGATTCGATTTTATAGTAAAAATAAAAATATCCAACATATAAGAAAATAACTAAAGTAGAGTAAAATGAGGCCTTATTACATCCAAAATAAAACAACCCAATAACCAAATTTAAAATAACAAAAATCAAAGTCTATTTAAATTTAAATCCACCGCATGGCCTCCTCAAGTCCCTCGGCTCCATGTCCGCGATCTAAGCATCACTGAAAAATTAATGGAGAAGGTGAGTCACCAAGACTCGATATGTAACCCTTCCCGTTTTAAAAGTATTTTTCATACACAACATATAACATTTAATATGCAAAATAATGTGTACCCAACCTAGCCAACCATACGCCCTTGTCTACCCCGTTGTGGTACCAAACCCTTTGGTGGTGCCAAACCCTTTGGTGACATATAGTCACAATGTGTTACCAAAACACTGGTGTCCGTGAGACACAAATCGGGTGATGGGGCCAACCCATCGTGTGATACCAAATCACCGCGAGGCGATCCCATATCTCAAGTGGGGCCAACCCACGGTGGTGTTAACCACGAGGACAAGTCGCTATTGAGGTACCAAACCTCTGGAGGTACCAAACCTCTGGTGACATATAGTCACGGTGTGTTACCAAAACTCTTGGTGCCCGTCGGCACAATAATCTCGCCCTCCACTCACTAATCCCACATCAATCACATACTTGAATCTCATATACTAATGCATCATGCTTACCAAAAGCATCAAATAACAAGTACACATTTTCGGGGACTTACGGTTTGCCAACTATACCGATATGGTATATTATCAATGCTACATAGAAATCAAGTTAGCATTCACAACAAACGACATATTAACAAATTATATGTGTGTATGTACACACCTGTCACCACGATTAATCTAAATCCCGAATGAAGGAGTCGACCACCCTAGATCTCTTTGTTCCTATATTCGGCCATAATAGAGTTAGTGATATGGGCCATTCGGCCAAACCAATTAATTTGAGAGGGTTCCTTGTGAACCGAACCTTACTTATCCTTTCGGTTCCTAATCACAAGACTCAATTCCGGTTACGCTCGCCAACCACCATCGATTAGTAAATAATACCAATAGCCTTCGGCTTTTAATCATTAACTGACTTACTAGAATAGCACTCTATTCACCATAAATCCTTACCACCTACTTACCAATCGGTTGACTAAGGAATGGAAGATCCGCCTTTCTGCTTTGTGATCCCGGAGTTTCCTAGAAAGAAATTGGTTTCACAAGGGTGTTAATACACTATTGAAATCGGCACTTACCCCCCCTTATGGATGTCGACAGAGACACAGAAGAGAAGGAAGAAGGAAAAAAAATAGTATTCGGCTATTACCTCTTACCTCTGCTTCAATATTCGGCCAAGTCTATAGAGTAGAGGAAGGAATTTGAATGTGGGGTTTGGCAAAAAGAAGTAGAGAGGGCTTTTAGGTTGAAAAGGGGTGAGAAGTTTGGAGAGATGGAGTATGGAAGTAGAAAGGAAATTCGGCTATTGCCAAAGGAGTAGAATGAAAGATAAAAGAGTGTGTGAAGAGAATTTGGTACTTTAGCAAAATGACAAAAAGCAAACAAGGTGACAAGGTTGAACCTTATATAGGCATTCGGCATCCCCCCCTAGTGGCCTTGCCGTCCACCTCCCCATGAGGTGTTTAAATTTCGGCAAACACCTACAACCTCTCCTGGCCACTCATTTGATTTAATTCAAATCATTTGAGAACAAAATCCAATAATAATTCATAATATCCTTGACTATCACTAATTATCCTTAGATAAAAATCTATTAATTCCCAAATAATCAAATAATCTCTTAATAATCCATGATAATTTCCTTATTATCACCTATTATCTTGTTTATCTAAATAAACTAATATCATCCTTATTATCTTTAGAATTAAACAATTAAAAAAAACCAATTTAAAAATGCTCATATTATCCTTTATTAATGAAATAAAATTTGAGCATTTTCTCTCTCTTGTTGCCGTCCAAACAGGGTGCCAAAAAGGAGAATTTCGCGACTCGAACCAAGGCTCTCCCTCACCCCTTGTGGCGTCAAGTGTAGCTCCCAAGTGGCCCTTCCTTTGCCACTTATTCCAAGCTTATTTTATGTCAAAAGCTCCCTTATTTATTCTTATAACACCCTCTTGCTAAGGCTCCCTACCTTAAAAGTTGAAAACTAAAATTTCCTACCAAATCGAGCCAACACAAAGCCTTAAATTAAACTCTATTATTCCATAAATAACATCTCAGCAGTTCTTATATAAGAAAAATGATTAAGTTCCAAATAACCCCATTTTTGGGATGTTACAGTTCTACCCCCCTTAAAATAAATTTCGTCCCGAAATTACATAACTAAAACAGATGAGGGTATTGCCGCCGTATCACATCCTCGGGTTCCCCGTAGCTTCCTCGGCACCATGATTCCGCCATAGCACTTTCACTAAAGGCGCGACTTCCCTCGTAGAACCTTTATATCTCTATCCAAGATCGAGCAGGTTCTTCCTCAAAAGATAAGTCCGCATTAACCCGATTTACATCACGGGCACCACATGTGATGGATCCGACCGATACTGTCTCGGCATTGATCGTGAAAGGCGTTATGTATCGACTCGATTACATCGGCAACTCTAGGCGATAGGCTACGGACCCACTCGCTTTACTGGCTGTATATGGCCGATGAACCTTGGGCTCAGCTTCCCTTTCGTCAAATCTTAACACCTTTTTCCAAGCGACACCTTTAGAAAGACCTTGTCTCCACAACATACTCCATTTCCTTGCGTTTGAGATCGGCGTAAGACTTACGCCTATCGATGCTTCCTTGAGGCGAGACCGAATCACTTTGACTTTGTCTTGATCTACGCTACCATTTCGGGCCCAACACTTGTCGTTCACCCAACTCCGTCCAACACGTCGGAGTTCGGCATTCAAATCCATCTGATCTTCGTATGGTGCCATCCGAATACTCGCTTGGTAGCTATTGTTGTGGCGAACTCAGCTAGAGGTAAGAATTCCTCCCAACTACCTCGAATTCCAAGACACAACCCCTCAACATATCTTCTAAGATCTGTATGACCCTTTCATTGCCCGTCCGTCGAGGATGGAAAAATGTCTTTGAAATCAACCGCGTACCAACGCTTGATGTAACGCTTTCCAAAACCTCGAAGTGAACCTTGGGTCCCTATCTCGAGATAAGCGACACGGGTACACCATGCAATCGACTATCTCGACCACATACAACTTTGCTAGCTTACGGGTGAGTAGTCCATTCTCACCGGTATAAAGTGGTGATTTAGTCGAGACGGTCTCGATTACCCAAAGCGCATCTTTCTTCTTTGGGCGTAAGGGTGACCCCGCGAAGTCCATAGTGATCCTCTCCCATTTCCATTGAGGAATCTTTACGGTTGAAGTAGCCCGATAGTGGCGGTGTTCACCTTAACATGTCGACACGTCAAACACTTCCCTACGAATTCCGTTATCTCACGCTTCAACCCGGGCCACCAGAACTGTTTCCGTAGGTCTCCATACATCTTGCTACCTCCAGGATGCATAGCGTATGGGCTACTATGAGCATCATGGAGAATCTTCCGCCTCAACTCCATGTCCTTTGGCATATAGGGCCGTCCTTGAAAACATAACACACCATCACCAGTCAAACTATACCCTTCTAAACCACCATCCTGAACTTGCATTCTCTTCGCATTTAAGCCTTCATCCACTAACTGTTTGTTCTTAATCTCCTCGACCCATGTTGGCTTAACTTGAAGTTCTGCCAAAAGGCTTCCATCGTCATAGAGGCTCAAGCGAGCAAACATTGCTCTTAAATCCGCCACAACCTTCCGGCTCAACGCGTCGACCACCACGTTAGCCTTACGGATGATATTCGATGGAGCGGTCATAGTCCTTAACAGTTCAATCCATCGGTATTGTCTCGATTGAGATCCTACGTGTCGGAAGATACCTCAAACTTTTGTGGTCCGTATAAATTACTGACTTCTCTCCATAAAGATAATGTCTCCATATCTTCAAGGCGAAGGCGACAATGGCTAACTCGGTCGTGAGTTGGATAGTTAACCTCATGCGGTCTTAGGCGGCGGGGCGATAGGCTACTACCTTTCCATCTGCATCAACACACACCCCAAACCCGATGTGAGATGCATCACAATAGACGTGAATAATTTTCCTGCCTCGGGTTGTACTAAAACCGGAGCTTCCGTCAGAATCTTCCTCAACTTATCAAAGCTTTCTTGCTGCTTCTCCAACCATACAAACGGAACACCTTTCCTTAGTAACTTAGTCAACGGTGCTGCGATCAGAGAGAACCCTTCCACAAATCTCCGGTAATACCCTGCTAACCCCAGAAAACTCCGTATCTCTGCCACCGACTTAGGCGGTTTCCACTCCAACACCACTTCAATTTTGCGGGGATCCACTCTAATCCCTTCCGCTGACACCACGTGACCTAAGAAAGCCACCTCCCTTAGCCAAAATTCGCACTTACTGAATTTGGCATACAACCTGTTTTTCCTCAACACTTGTAGGACTATCCGTAAATGCTTGTCGTGCTCCTCCTCCGTCTTTGAGTAGACCAATATGTCGTCTATGAACACTACGACAAATTGGTCCAAGTACTGTTGAAAAACTCATTCATTAGATCCATGAACGCCACCGGTGCATTGGTCAACCGAATGGCATTACTAGAAACTCGTAATGCCCATACCAAGAGTTAAAGCGCCGTCTTGTGAACATCGGCCCCTTCACCTTAAGTTGATGGTAACCCGACCTAAGGTCTATCTTGAAAACACCGCGCCCCTTCAAGCTGGTCAAACAAGTCATCGATCCATGACAATGGGTACTTGTTTTTGATCGTTAACTTGTTTAGCGGCGGTGTCGATGCACATTCGCATAGAACCGTCCTTCTTCTTGACAAACAATACGAGCGCTCCCCACGGAGATATACTAGGTCGAATAAATCCCTTATCCAAGAGCTCTGAATTTGAGCCTTGATTCCACCAACTCCTTTGGTGCCATTCGGTGAGTGTTATAGACACAGTGCCGTTACGGGTAGCAAGTCTATAAGAATTCGACTTCCGATGCGGAGGTGAACCGGAAATTCTTCAGGAACACATCAACAAATTCTCCAACCGTTCGGACCTTTCCAACTCGACTCCTTAACTTCTAAAGCCTGATTCGAACCAAATCGCCTTACAACCCTTCGACCATCTTTTCCGCCTTCAAGGCGAGACACCACATTGGATAGGTAATTCCTTCTATCACCTATCATAACCACTTCACCACCTTGGTAGTCTTAAGAACCATACGCTTAGCAGCATAATCCAAATTCGCGATACTTAACCAGCCGGTCCATTCCAAGGATCAAATCGAACTCCCGAATGGTAGTTCCATCGATCGGCCCGAATCGACCCTTGGAGTTCTAGAAGTGCGTCTCTAAAAAGTTTGTCTACCACTCTGAGTGACCTAAAGGACTCACTACGGTCATCTCCCTAGCGGCGATCTCGAGTCTAGGTTCAAAGTCTCTACCACACTACTAGCTACGTGCGAATGTGTAGACCCCACATCAATCAATGCATAATAAGGAGACCAAAATCGAAGCGTCTGCGGTTATGACATCCGGTGCGTCACCCTCCTCATGACGCCTTGCGCATAGACTAAGCCAGTGCCTAGCCTCGTGTTGCTGAACCTCCGCCTGAGTTCCTCGACCTCGGTTAGGATCATTGCTTCCTCTGCCATTACCACGACCCTCTGCGGTCCCACATTTCGGTCCTGATGCAGTTACGCCCCTCTGGTGATTTCGAGCTCGCTTAGGGACAATCTCGACCCGATGTTCAAAAGACCCACACTCAAAACATCCTCTATCGCCCGGTCGAGCAACCTCCCCAATGGGACTTCCCAGCGATTACCTTGGCCGGTCTCGATTAGTAGCTACGGGCCTTCTTTGCTGATTTGGCCCACTCGCCTAGCCTTCTTGATCATTACCACTGGATCCGGTGACCCAAATCCTCTCTTCGATTATTTCTACTATAATTACGCCTCACGCCTCCTTGATCCCTCGGCTACTTTAGCCTTTTCCACAGAGATGAAAACTCACAAACTTGTCTGCGGGGCAATCGGTAACCTCAAGTCATCTCGGAGCCCGTCCTCAAAGCGGACCTTGTAGCTCATGCTCGATGGCTCTGATTCCTCAGCATACCTACTCACCTTAAAAACTCCGCCTCATACTCGGCCACGGACTTAGTTCCTTGTACTAAACTCGGAAAGCCTTCCTCTGCAGCGTCGGTGTATTTGGTGCCCACATACTTCTTCGAAAAGTGGTTTTAAAGTAATCCCGTAAGGTCATCGGTGTGGCTCCATCCCGGAATCGACCACCACCACTGCACGCTTCATCCTTTAGAAGCGACACGCCCTTTCACTTTTCCTCCTCGGTCGGTCAAGATCATCCATTATCCTTTACGTAGATTCCGGCCAATACTGCTACTACTGGGTGCCACTCGACACACCGGAACACCTCACTCCGTTGGACCGAATCCGCTCGGGAGCAGATTTTCGAGCTCCTAAATTTCCACCATTGACCACCAATTCGAGGACTCGCAACACGACTTGCGATCTGCCTCTCCTCCCGTCGATCCTGCTCTCTGCTCCAAAAGTGGAGGTGGTGGTGGCGGTGGTACGTCATTTTGAACCTTGCCCGATCGGCGGGTTCGGACACAAATCATCCTACCCTACTGGCGTCCACGGCGTCCACATCCTCTAGAACTCATTCTATCTCTGCGCTTTTAATCGATTAAGAGAAATTTTATGTATTAGCGTTTGTTCCACTTCATTACTCATGAAGAAATTTTATGAAGAAATTTTAATTAGAGATTCTTTCGTGCAAACAAGGTTTCATCTTCTATCTTAGTTCACACAAGGGAGTTCTTGCATCCATTCCTTAATGCTTTCCATACCTATTCGCTCTTGGACATTTACGCCCATTTCTAACCTGGGGTATTTAGTCATTTTCCTCTGAGGTATTTTCGTAATAAAGAGATTTTAAAACTTTAGTAAAGTAGGTTGTTTTGCAATTCCCAACACTAGAGGTATCATTAGAAAATGGCATTATTTCAAAAACCGGGGTATTTTGGTAATTTTGTCCACGGGGTAATTTTGTAATTTTTGTAAATCAAGGGTGTTTTAGTAATTGTAAAACTCGAGGGTCCCTTTTGCGAATTTTTCGTTCTTAAAACCGTGATGTTGCAAAAATTTTGTACTCGAGCGTTTTGGTAAATTTTTTTTGAGTTGAGGCGTTTTAGTAATTTTTCAAAACCCGTGTTTCATTGAGGATTTCCAAAGCTGAGTTGAATATTTGAGAAATAGTTGGAATTTTGGACAAAATCATTGAGTTGATGTTTTATGAACCAAGGGTATTTTAGTAATTTTGCCCCTAAGGGCATTTTCGTAATTTTTCCACAAATAGAACTTTTCGAGGAAAACGTTGTAAAAAGAGTTGTTCTTACTTTTGAAGGGGTGATTTGAAAAGTTTTGAAACCAAGTTTTGTTGTTTCTTTTCTTTTTCGAAAATCAAGGCTAATTCACTTTCGGGTTTTAGTCATTATGTTTAGCTTTATGATGAGCCCTCTTGGTCGGGTGAACCAAGCTACGCACAGGCGGGTTTCGTGTGGAGAGGAGGTGAGTCACACAATTTGCTTAAATACCAAGCTCCCAGAACCTTTCTAGACATGCGCTGAGGTTACCACACCCTGAGCCCTCAGGTTAGGGTGAACCCAAGCTACGCACGGGTAGGATACTGCGAAGAGGTGGTGAGTCACTCGGTTGCTTAAATACCAGGCTCTTGGGTTCCAATCCTGAACATGCGTCTGGGGTTACCACACCCTAGCTCGTGACTAAGTCATAGATTGGTTTAGTTCTTTAAATCTTATGTTTAGCTTGTGTGTTTGAGTAATCTAATCCTAGGGTTCAAATTCCTATAAGTCTATCTCGTTCCATGCTTCCTACCCTTCTACGAATATAATTCACAGAGGTTTAGATGTACTTACAGGCGGATCGGTCTGGGAGACTCGGGCCATCTTGCTTTAAACCCAAAATCAATTAATAAGGCCTACTAAAACATTTTTGGGCCTTGGGCCCCACTGTAGAAGTATTGAGCGGGCTCGATACCAATTTATAATACCAAACCCGGCCCAAAAGTTAGGACCGAATATGGGTTCGATTCGAAGAGGAACTTTTGAAACCCATTTTGAAATCCACTTAAGTTTTGTTGAAAAGCGCTCGTTTGAAGTTATCTTCTTTGAAAATATACTTAGTCCAAATTCGAAAATTTAATTAAGTCAAGTTGTTATACAAATTTCAGATGTGCTTGATGCACGATAAAACATTTTCGTGTTAATTTTAAAACATGTGATTCGATTTTATAGTAAAATAAAAATATCCAACATATAAGAAAATAACTAAAGTAGAGTAAAATGAGGCCTTATTACATCCAAAATAAAACAACCCAATAACCAAATTTAAAATAACAAAAATCAAAGTCTATTTAAATTTAAATCCACCGCATGGCCTCCTCAAGTCCCTCGGCTCCATGTCGCGATCTAAGCATCACTGAAAAATTAATGGAGAAGGTGAGTCACCAAGACTCGATATGTAACCCTTCCCGTTTTAAAAGTATTTTCATACACAACATATAACATTTAATATGCAAAATAATGTGTACCCAACCTAGCCAACCATACGCCATTGTCTACCCCGTTGTGGTACCAAACCCTTGGTGGTGCCAAACCTTTGGTGACATATAGTCACAATGTGTTACCAAAACACTGGTGTCCGTGAGACACAAATCGGGTGATGGGGCCAACCCATCGTGTGATACCAAATCAACGGGCGATCCCATATCTCAAGTGGGGCCAACCCACGGTGGTGTTAACCACGAGGGACAAGTCGCTATTGAGGTACCAAACCTCTGGAGGTACCAAACCTCGGTGACATATAGTCACGGTGTGTTACCAAAACACTTGGTGCCCGTCGGCACAATAATCTGCCCTCCACTCACTAATCCCACATCAATCACATACTTGAATCTCATATAATAATGCATCATGCTTACCAAAAGCATCAAATAACAAGTACACATTTTAGGGGACTTACCCGGTTTGCCAACTATACCGATATGGTATATTATCAATGCTACATAGAAATCAAGTTAGCATTCACAACAAACAGCATATTAACAAATTATATGTGTGTATGTACACACTGTCACCACGATTAATCTAAATCCCGAATGAAGGAGTCGACCACCCTAGATCTCTTTGTTCCTATATTCGGCCATAATAGAGTTAGTGATATGGGCCATTCGGCCAAACCAATTAATTTGAGAGGGTTCCTTGTGAACCCGAACCTTACTTATCCTTTCGGTTCCTAATCCACGGCCTCAATTCCGGTTCGCTCGCCAACCACCATCGATTAGTAAATAATACCAATAGCCTTGACTTTTAATCATTAACTGACTTACTAGAATAGCACTCTATTCACCATAAATCCTTACCACCTACTTACCAATCGGTTGACTAAGGAATGGAAGATCCGCCTTTCTGCTTTGTGATCCCGGAGTTTCCTAGAAAGAAATTGGTTTCACAAGGGTGTTAATACACTATTGAAATCGGCACTTACCCCCCCTTATGGATGTCGACAGAGACACAGAAGAGAAGGAAGAAGGAAAAAAAATAGTATTCGGCTATTACCTCTTACCTCTGCTTCAATATTCGGCCAAGTCTATAGAGTAGAGGAAGGGAATTTGAATGTGGGGTTTCGGCAAAAAGAAGTAGAGAGGGCTTTTCAGTTGAAAAGGGAGTGAGAAGTTTGGAGAGATGGAGTATGGAAGTAGAAAGGAAATTCGGCTATTGCCAAAGGAGTAGAATGAAAGATAAAAGAGTGTGTGAAGAGAATTTCGGTACTTTAGCAAAAATGACAAAAAGCAAACAAGGTGACAAGGTTGAACCTTATATAGGCATTCGGCATCCCCCCCTAGTGGCCTTGCCGTCCACCTCCCCATGAGGTGTTTAAATTTCGGCAAACACCTACAACCTCTCACAGCCACTCATTTGATTTAATTCAAATCATTTGAGAACAAAATCAATAATAATTCATAATATCCTTGACTATCACTAATTATCCTTAGATAAAAATCTATTAATTCCCAAATAATCAAATAATCTCTTAATAATCCATGATAATTTCCTTATTATCACCTATTATCTTGTTTATCTAAATAAACTAATATCATCCTTATTATCTTTAGAATTAAACAATTAAAAAAACCAATTTAAAATGCTCATATTATCCTTTATTAATGAAATAAAATTTGAGCATTTCTCTCTCTTATTGCCGTCCAAGCAGGTGCCAAAAGGAGAATTTCGCGACTCGAACCAAGGCTCTCCTCACCCCTTGTGGCGTCAAGTGTAGCTCCCAAGTGGCCCTTCCTTTGCCACTTATTCCAAGCTTATTTTATGTCAAAAGCTCCCTTATTTATTCTTATAACACCCTCTTGCTAAGGCTCCCTACCTTAAAAGTTGAAAACTAAAATTTCCTACCAAATCGAGCCAACACAAAGCCTTAAATTAAACTCTATTATTCCATAAATAACATCTCAGCAGTTCTTATATAAGAAAAATGATTAAGTTCCAAATAACCCCATTTTTGGGATGTTACAATAGCACCAACAAATGCATCAAAAGAGACATGATTTTTCAAAACAAATTTCCAAATTTTCAATCAAAAGGACAAAAATTAATCAATCTATGGCCTGACTCTCAACCAGTCCCAGTGGAGTCGTCCAAGTGTCAAAACTATTTTTTTATGTTTGGAAAACGGGGTCGACTTAAAAATGAGATATGGAGTCGCCATCAACCCTTTTTGTTTAGGTGTGATTGGATCACCTTGTAAAAAATGATTTTGGTCTACGAAATAGAAAAACAGGTTCGGGAGTCTGTTACGTACGAAGAATGATTAGCACCCTCATACGCCCAAAACTGATACCAAATTGATTAACTAATGTCCTTACGTTGAAAATTAGAAAAAATTAAAATGAAATTTCTTTTGAAAAATATTTGATTAATTTAAGTTGGAATTTAAGATTTTCTCATTCCGAAGGAATAAAACACCATATCCAACATGTTAGGATATGATGTCTTGAACCTCGAAACCAAGATCATCTCACACTTTCCAAATTATGAGATTAAAAGGGTATTTAATTATTTGGTCAAATGAAAAACTGAAACCCAGCACATTAGGGCACAATTTCTCGAATTTCCAAACATCAAATATTGTCTTGTTTTGAAAACTTTTAAATAAGCGGTTTTAAAAATCGACTCAAAATGGTTTTATTGAATCACTTTTCGATAATGAAAAACAAAAATATAATATCGAGCATGGAATAATAATATGTGAATACAACTTTTTACAAATGGATAACAAGAATAATAATATGAACATACAATCCAAAATATACAAAACAATAATCTCACAATTCCTATTTTGAAAATACCAACACTACTAATCAAGAAACAACGAAAGCTAAAAATAATGCTAATTAAGAAAGCAATTAAAATAAAATATGGCAAGACTTCAAGCGTGGATGAATAAAATTAAAATAATAATAAAAAAAGCGAGAAACTTAGAGTTAATATGATATAAAAGCAATTTAAGCACTATTAAATAAATGAAAATTTACAAATAAACAACACATGATAGAGTTTGAAATTGATTTAAAAAACAAAGATGAAAATAACTAGTACATGAAATAATAATATAAATGAATTTTAAAATTTATATAAAAAGAAATTCAAAGTAAATAATGTACAAAATAATACATGTTAATCTACAAAATAATATATGAAATAAAAACCTAATATAACTAATTTATCTATGAAAATAATAATATATAAAGGTTTTTGAAATAAACAAAAATATATAATAAAATAGGGACTTTTAAGGAAATGAATTATAAAATAAATAAATTTAGAAATACACATATACATATAAATAGATTTCAAAGAAAATACATATACAAAATAATATGAAATCAATAATATGTATATAAGAATAATTTAATATAAATTATATGTGTATATAAAAAGAATATAAAAATAAATAACGAAAATAAATAACATATAAAAGGAAATAAATAAAATCTAGAACAATTTAAAATATATAATATATAACATTAATTTTTTAAAATGAGAATAATTTAGAAATTTCAATATACAAATAATTAAATTAATTAATTAAAGGATTGCATTGAAATCGAACAAAATTATAGAGCTAAAAAAGCAATAAATAAAAAATGAAATCGAAAAGGACTAAAATACAATGCGCGTAAATTAAAGGGGATTAAAAGTTAATTTACCCAAGTTATTGAACGCAGCGTTTAAATAGGGACTAAATTAAAACTGCGCAAAATTACTGGAAAAAAATTAAAATAAAAGAAAACTTAATTAAAAAGAAATAAAATGCAGAAGGGCCAAAATGGAAAATAGCCCAAAACTTGCAAAAACACGCGATTCTTGCTTGGAGTGGGTCAGATCCAGATCGGGTTACATGAAACGACGTTGTTTTGGCATTGGTGCTTAAATCCAAAACGGCGCCGTTTGCACCCTATATAAATGGCTAAAATAAGGGAAAAAAAAAACATTTCCCCTTCATTTTTTCCAAAAAATTTTGAGAACTTTCAAATTCTCTCTAGTTGTCCCTGGTCCGGTCAAGTTCTAGCGAGTTTCGGCGCCAATCTCATGACCCACCACCACCATAGGCGTATTGCAGGTGTCACGGTGGTGACATTAAAAGGTAGCTCTTTTTTCTTTTCTTTTTTTATTTATATTTATATATATATATATATATAATAAACGAAAATCTATATGCGTATATAAGATTTCTAAAAGAAAGAAAAAAAAATGAAAGCAAAATAACCTTCCTGATTTCGTATTGACTTTTGTGCTTTCATATCTACAAAAAAAAAAAATCCAATCCCGTTTTCATTCCTTTCGGTCCTATTTATAACCGAAAATAAAAATCAAAAATATTGTTGCACTGCTGTATTCTATTTGCTTTGTTGGCTTTGTTTGCTGTTTGTTATTTCTGTTTGTAGGTGCAAATCTTTGTGGGCGGGGTGGCGGCGTTAATTTGGCGTGGGGTGCGACTCACGTGGGTTTGGTGAGCAGGTTGAGGCTTCGAAACCCTAGAGGTTTCTGGAAGAATTTTGGGCCTTTAGGCATTTGGGCTTCGGGTTTAGGTTTAGGAATTGGGCTTTGATTTTGGGTCAATGTAATGGGCTCTTAAAATAAACTTTATTTTATTTAGTTTTTAATTGCTAGTTAATGGGCTTGTAAAAACGAACTATTTTTGGACTTTATTATTGGACTATTATTTTATTGATTTTTATTTGACTTTAATTTTTTTGGTTTTGTTTTTGGGTTTAAATTAGGTTAATGGGCCGGGCCAAATTAGGCCTATTACAATTACAATTTCTCAATTGCACATATCTATTTCAATATTTATAAAAACGTCACATTTCTTGATATTCATAATCATCAATTGATTCAATTCAACCCCAAATATAAGAGTACTCACCTCAATTACTTACCATATGCAAACAATTTAACATGCAACAATTTGTAAATTATTAAGGACTATAGAAACACAAACCTTATATTTTGAGCTACTCAACGTCAGCCTTGTCTTTCTCCTTCTTACTTGAGGATTCCGAAACAACGATTGCTATGGAATAAAATAATTTAAATTAATTAATAACATACCACTCAATTCACAAGAATTTTAATTTTTCTACTATATTTTGTTTACTCTTCAATTTAGTCCCTAAACCGAGACAAATTTTAATCTCACTTTTAACCTCAAGTTTTTATACCAATTTCACTCTAAGCTAATTTAACTCCCTATTTTCAATTCTACCCTTTAATTTTGATTTTTTATCAATTTAGTCCCTATAGCTTAAAATTAACAATTAATACTACATTTTAATCCTTTTCCACTTCTAACTTAATAATATATCAATTCAACGCCTAGTACTTAAACTATTCAACAATGACAACATCTAAAATCTTAAACAATACTAAAAAATATAACATGGGTCGTGTAGCTCGAAGTACCAGGATTTCAAAAACATAAAAATTACAAGAAAAGAGACTAAATTAACTAACCAATTGAAATTTAAATGTTTTAAGCCCTTAGTGTCGTCAGCCTCTTCTTCTATTCTTTTCTTTCTTTCTTTCAATTTGTTTGCACGTTAAAATAAAAGAAAATGATTTTGGTTACATATTAGATTCATTTGATTTATTATTATTATTATTATTATTATTATTATTATTATTATTATTATTATTATTATACACATTCATTAATGATCGTCCACTACCATATAAATAAATGCATATTTGCTACTTTAGTCCTTTTAGTTTATTTTAATCTATAATTTAACTTTTGGCCCTTTCACGATTTAATCCCTATTCCTTAATAGCTCCTAAATTAAGAAAATTGCTTACTCAAATTTTAATTGGCCTCTAATATAACTCTGTAAATATTTAATAATAATATTCACAGGTCCGGTTTGTAGAAACAGAGTCTCGAAAATACACTTTTTGACACCCCTAACTATTGAGTCGTTACAAAAATACTGTTTTTAAGCCAGAATTGCATGTGATGATCTTTGTTTACTGTAGTGACATCCCATGACTCAAGTTAGTGACTGGATCGGGTATGGAGTGCTACATTAACCCTTTGGTTTTAGTAATTATTGCTCATTTTTTTTATAATTTTTTATTTCATATATACGCTTTTTATGCATGTGTCAGATTAGAGTTATGAGTAATCTCTGTATTTTCTTCAATTGGGTTTTAAGGAGGTGTAGTGTTTTAGTTGTGTCATGTTTTTGTTGTTGCCAACTCATCTAGCTTTATAAGAATTACCTTGCTTAATAATATAATTTATCCTGACCTAGAAAAAAAATTATAGGTTTAATTTTATACATTGCTTCAAGCTTATATTTGAATTGATGATATAAAAATAATTGATATAGCAGGAATTGAAATTTATAAAGAACTTGAGTGCCATAAATCTATAAAGGTTGAGTTCTTTCATCTGCTTGTTTCTCTTTTGCATCTAGAAGTTGTTTCCCTTTATTGTTAGAACAAAGTAGAGTTTGCCTAACAAAAGAAACAACTTGTTTTATAATAGCCAATGGATAGTATTTGCTAGAACGAATGGCCTCAACATGTTGGACAAGTTTGAGATTCTTTAACATCTTATGAATGGTAAAATGATATATATTGTGGTGGTATTCGGCTAGAGTAAGAGAGCGACTAAAATTACGTTTAAGAGTTGCTTAAAAATGATGTTCGACACAATTATAGGGATTTATTGCCCATTATGTTATGAAATTGAATAGGACAAGCTACTGATCAAATATATGCATCACATTCTTGTGTTTCTTAATTCTCATTCTTTATTCATAATTTAAATTTATGCATCACATTCTATTTTGAGATTAATTTATAGTATGATTTGAAGATATGTAACACTTTAATATCTTGTAGTAATGGTTTGTTTGCCTTTAATAATACAAAGTGAGAGGCAGAAAAGAATTGGTCTTGCATTGACAATATGGTTGCAAATGTGTACAGTTGTGAGTTGGTTCTTAGTTATGTTGGGTGTCGTCTCTAGCCTATTAACTTATAGACCAATGATTAGAACATATATTTTTAATTTTTATACTTAAAGAGATTATGTGAAGCGACTTGTACATACTAGTGACGAGACTTGTATTGAACAAGTTAAGATGAATAGATTTTTTTTAATTATGTGAGATATTACAAGCTTTAGGAGGGTTGAAGTCATAAAGGAACATGCTTGTAGATGAGCAAGTGACAATGTTCTTACATATTATTGCCCATCACCTTAAAAATCAAGTTCTTAAGAATCACTTTAATAGGTCTGGGGGAAACCGTTAGTAGATCATTTCACAATGTATTAAATGGTGTGATACAATTACAAGATGTGTTATTTAAAAAGCTAGAGCCAATTTCAACTAATTCTACAAACACAAGATGTAAATAGTTCAAGGTATTGGAGTGAGTATATATATTATTTAGAAGTAATTCACTTGATTTAGATTTCAATAGAGTATCCTAACTTGACCTTTTACTTTATTTGAAGAATTGCTTAAGTGCTTTAAATGGAACCTATATCAAGATTAGGGTTCCATCAATTGATAAATCTAGATATCGAACTTGAAAAGGTGACAAAACAACAAATATGTTAGGTGTTTGTACGCATAATATGCGATTTATTTATGTTCTTCCTGGTTGGGAAGGTTCTGTTGTTGATGGACGAGTTCTTCGAGATGATATTACTAGGAGACGTTGACTAAAAGTTCCTCATGGTAAAGTATAGACATGGAGTGTAACACCCCAAACCCGGTCTATGCATTAAGACTAGATTTGGTTTGTTACACAGATCGAACTATCTTAATAATTTCAGATGAATCGGTATTTCAAAACCCTTTTGAAATTAGAGTTTAATAAAAACCAAGAGAAATAATTTTAAGTTTGATGTAATTGAGAAATAAGAATCGTTAAAAATTTCTCGTATGTTTAAAAAAAACCAAATTATTTTAAGTAAACATTATATAATAATCATAAGCCCATATTAAAATATCCAAAACAAAATTTTAAACCAACCACACATAAAAATCCATAAGAATAATAATAGAGGCCTTATTACATCATACCCAAAATAGCAATTTAAAGAAAGTACTTATTAAAAGTTCAAAATTTATTTAACCCATGTTTGCAGTATGGCCTCCACGAAGTCATCCTCGGCCCAAGTCCACGTCAATTTCCATTACCTGAGATGAAAAATTTGAGGGAGTGAGTTACTCAAAACTCAGTGTATAACTTACTTACTTAATCCACTGGGCCAGATCAACAAGTCATAATTTTGGGCTTGAGCCCATTATCAAGATTAACCATATAAATAATGGAATGCATGCAAAAATGAAATTTTCCCACCCAAACCTAATTTCCATCCGCTACACACCACCCGTACCAACCATCACACTTGTGGGGATCAAGTCAACCCACCCCGCCATCACACCAATCGTAGGCATTAAGCCATTTTATATTTGTGGCAGAGCCATCGAACTAGATTGTGACAAAGTCACCGAACTAGAGGCATTGAGCCATTAAAATATTTGTGGCATAGCCACCGAACTAGAGGCAATTAACCGTTTAATTATTTTGTGGCAAAGCCACCGAACTAGATTTTGGCAATAGGCCTTTCTTCTCTTCATCGTTAATCCCAACCCATGCAACATGTATGCAAAATAATCTATATTCGTATGATGATTTTGGCAAAAAGGCCCAATATATATATATAAGTCAATATTTCAGGTTTTTATTAAGGCTCATAATACAAGATATCATTTATTCCATATAATAATTTAGCATCTATGGCCCATTTAACGATCTAGCATGGATTTTGGCCCATTTAACAATTTAGCATGGATTATGGTCCATTTAACGATCTAATGAGATTTGGTCCATTTACGATCTAATGAGATTTCGCCCATTTTCGATCTAATGTAGATTTGACCCATTTTGATTTAATGTAGATTTGACCCATTTTTGATTTAACAGAGATTTCGGCCCATTTTCGATCTAACAGAGATTTCGGCCCATTTTCGCGAGACATAAAATTTTCATATTAACAACTAACTCATCGAGGGCGTTTTCGTATTATTCACAATTTTAATCGTTTTCATGTAATTTTCACCAAAATACCAATTATTACGTATTATACCGATTTTGTCGTTTTTACAATTTTTTTTCTCAATACTACTGATGACATCCAACCCGAGAAAAGTGTGAAGTTACACACCTTAATATCATGAGTACTAAACCTTCCCGCTCGTCAATAATACGAACCATTAGAACACTATCATTTATAAAAAATACACTATTGGTATACGATCTAAATCCTTACCCCTCTGATTTTGAACCACTTCTATTTTTGGTTTCTCCTCGTTTGTTGATTCTTTGCCCGATGAGAATCTACGAACGTACAAAGGCTCGAGAGTACGAACGACTTCAAATAATTGATTGTCCTCGGTTGAAGGTCTGCAACCCGATGGAAAATCCCGGATTCCTGAAATAGCCGTTTGTTTATAATTAGGGGGATTTGCGGAACCGCCCCTCTTTCGAAAGCTATGGACTGCCCTTTTCTGCCCTATCTTGAATGTCTCTAAAGACATAAGATTATTAGTCCGACTTATTAGTATCGAAATATGACTAACGTTTATAAGATTTTAGATTTGGCTTACCACGATTTGTCTTCGTTCCATGAGAATCAATCGAGCGATTGTGTCCCTAAAACGAAATCGATTAATAACTAACTATACTAATATAATGAATAAGAATCCTTAAAAGAAAAACTCCTTACCTTGATTCTTGAAATCGATTCCAAAGTTCCAAAAATTCTTAAGATCACCTTGAGTTTATACCCTCCAAAATCTCACTAATATCCACGATTGGATAGAAATTGAATAAAAGAATTCGATTATGATTAAAGGAAATCGGTTGTGATCAAAGAAAATGAAAGAAATTTTGGACAAGAATAAGTTAACATTCGGCCATGGATTAAAGAATTGGAGAAAATTTTAATGAAGAAGAAAATAAAAAAAATAGGGAAATAGAAGTAATATAATTCGGTTTCAAGAGAGAAAAAGAGAAAGAAAAGAAAGGAAAAGAAAAGAAAAGGGTACTTAGTTTAGAAGAAAATGCATTCGGCATAGGAGAAGGAAATGAGAAAATGAAAAGAAGAAAGATACTTGTTTGCCTTAGTACTTTCGGTCACAATGAGAAAGAAAGATTTGGGAGAGAAAAATTTCAAAACCGAAATGGTCACAATAGGATGGCTAAAAAATATTGTCTACCCAAGTATGTTGGCAAATTTCGGCTAGGGAGAATTTGGGTGAAGGAAAAAGATGTTTTTGCTAAGAAATGACCAAATGAAAGGGTTTCTCCTAACATCCAAGCTTACCATCCCCTCAACCAAAATCGGCCATCCCCCCTAGCCTTAATGCCATCCAAATACAATGGTCAAAAGGCCATTAGGAAGTTTCCAAAACATCTTCCTACTTTTAAGCCTTTTTCCCCTCCTTTTTCCTTAAGCTGATGAAACATAATCCCCCAATTCAAGCCCTTATCCTTAGCTTTCCAAAACCTTAGTCTTCTTACCAAAATAAAAACAATCCAACTCATCCCAACCTTATCTCCTTGCCGACACATGCATAGGCTAAAGCAAAAATAAAAATTTTCAAGTTGCAAGCTAGGAGATTCGAACCTCTTCCCTCATGTCCAACTCATGGTGCCATCACCACTATGCCATTAACTCATCTTATGCCTTCTTTTAGTACTTAATTAACTTAAGTCTCAATGTCACCTAATTTCTTTACTCTAAAGTACACTTAACTAATATTTTTATTCTAACTCCAAGTAACCCGAACTAACATTTAGCAACATAATGATACTCAATTATTTAGGATGTTACAATTCTACCCTCTTAAAGAAAATTTCATCCTCGAAATTTACGATTAAAAGAGGTGAGGATATTCTCGCCGAATAGCTTCCTCGGGCTCCCACGTAGCTTCCTCCGCTCGTGATTACGCCATAAAACTTTGACCAGCAGTGCAGTCTTCTTTCTTAGCACTTTAACATCCGGTCTAAAATTTCTCTGGTTCTTCTTCAAAAGACAAGTCTGAATTTAATTCCACTTCTTTTGGGTACTATATGAGATGGATCCGATCTATAGCGTCTCGGCATGGAAACATGGAAAACATTATGAATTTGACCCAATTCGGAGGTAATTCAATCGATAAGCCCTTTGGACCAACACGCTTCATCACACGATATGGCCCGATGAACCTAGGGCTCAACTTGCCCTTCTTTCCGAATCTGAAAATTTTTTTCCAAGGTGAGACCTTCAGGAAGACCTATTCTCCCAAGGCAAACTCGATATCCTTACGTTTGAGTCTGCGCATCGACTTACATTCATCCAAGCTTCCTTTAACCGTACTCGAATAACTTTTACTTTTCCTCGGTTTTAGATATCATCTCGGGACCCAACATCGCCGTTCGCTCAATTCGGTCCAACAAGTAGAGTACGGCACCTACGACCATACAATGCCTCATAGGGTGCCATCTGAATGCTAGGTGATAGCTATTGTTATCATAAATTTCGCCAATGGTAGAAAATCCTCCCAACTACCTCTGAAGTCGATCACACATCCCTTAACATGTCTTCCAATATCTGAATTACTCTTTCCGATGACCATCGGTGAGGATGAAAAGCCGTCTTGAAATTCAACTTTGTCCCCAAGGCTTCATGCGAGCTTTCCAAAATCGTGATGTAAATCTAGGATCCACATCGATATTATGAACCTTTGGTACCCCATGCAACCTCACGATTTGGATACATACTGACTTAGCCAATTTCTATAATGAGTAATCCGTCGAACCGGAAGAAAATGGCGATCTTTGTCAAGCGATCAACTATTACCCATACGAATTTTTCTTAGTAGGTGTTAAAGGTAACCCACTAACAAAATCCATAGTTATCGCTCCCATTTCCAAAGAGGAATCTTTCTGGGTTGTAATAAACACGATGGCAATTGATGCTCCGCTTTCACTTGTTGACAAGTTAAACATTTTCCTACAAACTCGAAATCTCACGCTTCAACCACGCCACCAATACTATTCATGGAGATCTCGATACATCTTATTTCCTCCGGTGCATAGCATAAGGGCTACTATCGCCTCTGTAGAATCATTGCCTCAATTTCGAGTCTTTAGGCATACAAACCCTTCCACGAAAGCACAAGACCTCCATTCATGTTTATACCAAAATCCTCTATTTCACCCTTTTCAACCTGCTGGAATAAAGGTCCCAACTTTTTATCTGATGTCTGCTTTTCCTTGATTTGTTCCAACCACAGAGGTTTCACCTGAAGTTCTGCTAACAAACTACCATCCTCATACAAACTCAAATGAGCAAACATTGCTCTTAAATCAGATACTGTCTTACGACTTAACGCGTCAGCAACCACGTTAGCCTTTCTAGGATGATATTCGATTGAGAAATCATAATCCTTTAATAATTCTACCCATCTTCTTTGTCTCAAATTCAACTCCTTTTGGGTAAGGAGGTACTTAAGACTCTTGTGATCCATGTAGATGATAGACTTCTCACCGTAGAGATAGTGCCTCCAAATATTTAAAGCAAAAACCACTGCAGCTAACTCCAAATCATGAGTAGGGTAGTTTACTTCGTGCGGTCTCAATTGACGAGAAGCATAGGCCACCACTTTTCCATTTTGCATCAGCACACAACCCAGACCCGTGTGAGACGCATCACAATAAACAGTAAATTCCTTTCCAGCCTCCAGCTGAATCAAAACTGGTGCTTCCGTCAGAATCTTCTTCAATTTCTCAAAACTCTCTTATTATTTTTCAGTCCAAACATACGGTACTCCCTTTCGCAACAGTTTAGTTAGGGGTGTAGCAATCAACGAAAACCCCTCAACAAAGCGTCTATAATAACCAGCCAATCCTAAGAAACTCTGAATTTTAGCTACCGACTTTGGTGGTTTCCAATCCAGTACAGCCTCAATTTTTCGAGGATCCACCCTTATTCCTTCAGCTGATACCACATGACCCAAGAATGTCACTTTCTTTAGCCAAAATTCACATTTACTGAATTTGGCATAAAGTTGCTTATCACGAAGTAGCTGCAATACAATACGCAAATGCTTGTCATGCTCCTCTTCATTTCTTGAATAAACCAAGATGTCATCTATGAACACTACCACAAATCGGTCTAAATATGGTTGAAAGACTCGGTTCATCATGTCCATAAATGCGGTGGTGCATTGGTTAATCAAGCGGCATCACTACAAACTCATAATGTCCATAACGAGTTTCGAATGCCGTCTTATAAATATCTCGCTTCTTTCACCTTAAGTTGGTGATAACCCGATCTCAAATCAATTTTGGAAAAGCGAAGTTCCCTTTAATTGATCAAACAGTCATCAATTCTAGGCGGAGGATACCTATTCTTGATCGTCAATTTATTCAATTATCGTAATCAATGCACATACGCATTGATCCATCCTTCTTCTTCACGAACAAAACTGGTGCTCCCCACGGAGACACACTCGATCGAATAAATCCCCGATCCAGCAATTCTTAAATTTGAGCTTTAAGCTCTGCCAACTCCTTCGGTGCCATTTTATAAGGAGCAATGGACACTGGAGCCGTACCGGGCAAAAGCTCAATACCAAATTCTACTTCCCGATCTAGAGGTATACCAGGAAGTTCTTCGGGAAATACATCTGGAAATTCCTTCACCATTCTCACATCATTCACAGATAACTCTTTGGAATCCAAAGCACAAATAAAAGCTAGGAATGCTCCATACCCTTTCCGTACTAACTTTTCTGCCTTCAACGCCGATACCACATTTGCCAAGTAGTTCCTTCGTTCACCTATCATTATGACTTCCTTATCATCTGAGGTTCTTATTGACATCCGTTTTTCAGCACAATCCAAATGCGCCCAATGTTTAACCAACCAATCCATGCCCAAAATGAGATCGAACTCGCCGAAAGGTAATTCCATCAAATTCGCCAAAAATACCTCCTCTTGAATTTCTAAGGCCACGTCTCTAAACAGTTTATTTACAATTATCGACTGTCCTAAAGGACTAATTACTGTCATCTCACTATCGATAATTTCAGATTCTAGATTCGGGTTTCCAGATAAGGTGCTAGTAACATACGAGTGGGTAGAACCAATATCTATTAAAGCAGTAATAGGTACATCGAAGATGAAGAACGTACCAGTTATTACATCAGGTGCATTGCCATCATCGCGGTGTCTGACTGCATAGACCAGTCCTAGCTGTCTTGCATCCGTGTTACCTCTAGGACCATTACCTCGACCTGGTGCACCCTGACCATGTCCAGCCCCATTACCACCACGACCTGGTCCACGACCTCTCGGTGGCTTCTGAGTACCTCTGACCGACTGTGCATCAGTATTACGAACTTTTTGAGTCGTATCCATACGTCGAGGGCAGTTTCTATACTGGTGATCCATTGAACCGCATTTGTAACAAGCGCCCGTTTTCCTCTAGCACTCTCCAAATGCCTTTTTCCACATTCAGCACAATCTCGACTTTGATTATTAGCTACAGGTGCTCTACCTTGAGCTGGTTCATCATTCCGAGGCCTCTTCAGAAATTGTTTTGAAGAGCCCGACTGCTTTATATCTCTCTTGTTTCTAAATCTTTCCCGATTCTAACGTTCTGAGTGCTTAGCCTCTTCGGCTATCTTGGCCTTCTCCATAAGCGTGGCAAAAGTTCTAACTTGTTGTGGGGCAATCAGAACCCTCAACTCATCATTTAGTCCATCCTCGAATCGCACACAACGTTCATGATCCGTTGACACTATTGTCCGAGCATAGCGACTCAAGCATAAAAACTCAGCTTCATACGCTGCCACTGTCTTACTCCCTTGGACAAGATTCAGAAATTCCTTCCTTCGGGTGTCCACATAACTTGTTCCAACATATTTCCCTTGGAAGGCAGCTTTAAAGAATTCCCAAGTAATTAGTGTAGCTTCGGTGCCTTCTCGAACAGTAAGCCACCATTGATACACCTCATTTCTTAGCAAGGACACAGCTCCTTTTAGTTTCTGCTCGATAGTGCATTCCATATCATTCATAATATGCTCCACAGCTTCGAGCCAATATTCAGCCACATTCGGAGCTACACAAGAAACTCCTCTAAAAACTTCTGCATTATTTGACTTGAGTCATTCCGAAATTGACCCACGAGTTGTTGGCCCAATTCTAGTTCCAGCGACCCTTTCTAGGACTCGCAGCATTGCTTGTGTCAAAGCATTATCTTCTTCCATATGATCCTGTGATCCCGTCTCACTTACAAGTGACGCAGGTGCATCCATTTTCGGCATATGATTTGGTACTTTAGTTGCAGCACCTCGTCCTCTACCACGGCCACGTCTACTGCGTCCACGACCTCGTCCTCTAGTGCTCATGATGACTAATTCGATTTAATCTGATTACAAGTTTTATGAATCAGAAAATTGTTTCAGTGTTTATTAACGGTGTTTTGTGAGATTTGAGAGATAAAGTTATTTTTCGCAACACATCCTATAGTCTCAATCTCTACGATTTTAACATCTAAAACTAGAAGTTCTAGAGTGTTCCTATGATCATCATAATAATCATTAAGTAATAAATACTTACTTGACTTATTCTTTGGATGCTTGTGGTGCCATCTTGATCTTTAAAACATAATTGAAATAATTTTATACAAAATTATTTATTGAACCAACCACAGTAGAGTTTTTGAAGCGGCTCGATACCATTAAATGTAACACCCCAAACCGGTCTATGCATTAAGACTAGATTTAGTTTGTTACGGATCAAACTATCTTAATAATTTCAGATGAATCGGTATTTCAAAACCCTTTTGAAATTAGAGTTTAATAAAACCAAGAGAAATAATTTTAAGTTTGATGTAATTGAGAAATAAGAATAGTTAAAAATTTCTCGTATGTTTAAAAAAACCAAATTATTTTAAGTAAACATTATATAATAATCATAAGCCCATATTAAAATATCCAAAACAAAATTTTAAACCAACCACGCATAAAAATCCATAAGAATAATAATAGAGGCCTTATTACATCATACCCAAAATAGCAATTTAAAGAAAGTACTTATTAAAAGTTCAAAATTTATTTAACCCATGTTTACAGTATGGCCTCCACGAAGTCATCCTCGTCCCAAGTCCACATTAATTTCCATTACCTGAGATGAAAAATTTGAGGGAGTGAGTTACTCAAAACTCAGTGTATAACTTACTTACTTAATCCACTGGGCCAGATCATCAAGTCATAATTTTGGGCTTGAGCCCATTGTCAAGATTAACAATATAAATAATGGAATGCATGCAAAAATGAAATTTTCCCACCCAAACCTAATTTCCATCCGCTACACACCACCCGTACCAACCATCACACTTGTGGGGATCAAGTCAACCCACCCCGCCATCACACCAATCGTAGGCATTAAGCCATTTTATATTTGTGGCAGAGCCACCGAACTAGATTGTGACAAAGTCATCGAACTAGAGGCATTGAGCCATTAAAATATTTGTGGCATAGCCACCGAACTAGAGGCAATTAGCCGTTTAATTATTTTGTGGCAAAGCCACCGAACTAGATTTTGGCAACAGGCCTTTCTTCTCTTCATCGTTAATCCCAACCCATGCAACATGTATGCAAAATAATCTATATTCGTATGATGATTTTGGCAAAAAGGCCCAATATATATATAAGTCAATATTTCAGGTTTTTATTAAGGCCCATAATACAAGATATCATTTATTCCATATAACAATTTAGCATCTATGGCCCATTTAACGATCTAGCAAAATTTCTGGCCCATTTAACGATCTAGCATGGATTTTTGGCCCATTTAACAATTTAACAGAGATTACAGCCCATTTACGATCTAACAGAAATTTTGGCCCATTTTCGATCTAACAGAGATTTCGGCCCATTTTCGATCTAACAGAGATTTCGGCCCATTTTCAATTTAACAGAGATTTCGGCCCATTTTCGATTTAACAGAGATTTCGACCCATTTTTTATCTAACAGAGATTTCGGCCCATTTTTGCGAGACATAAAATTTTCATATTAACAACTAACTTATCAAGGGCGTTTTCGTATTATTCACAATTTTAATCGTTTTCATGTAATTTTCACCAAAATACCAATTATTACGTATTATACCGATTTTGTCGTTTTTACGATTTTTGGACAAGAATAAGTTAACATTCGGCCATGGATTAAAGAATTGAAGAAAATTTTAATAAAGAAGAAAATAAAAAAAATAGGGAAATAGAAGTAATATAATTCGGTTTCAAGAGAGAAAAAGAGAAAGAAAATAAAGGAAAAGAAAAGAAAAGGGTACTTAGTTTAGAAGAAAATGCATTCGGCATAGGAGAAGAAAATGAGAAAATGAAAAGAAGAAAGATACTTGCTTGCCTTAGTACTTTCGGTCACAATGAGAAAGAAAGATTTGGGAGAGAAAAATTTCAAAACCGAAATGGTCACAATAGGATGGCTAAAAATATTGTCTACCCAAGTATGTTGGCAAATTTGACTAGGAGAATTTGGGTGAAGGAAAAGATGTTTTTGCTAAGAAATGACCAAATGAAAGGGTTTCTCCTAACATCCAAGCTTACCATCCCCTCAACCAAAATCGGCCATCCCCCCTAGCCTTAATGCCATCCAAATACAATGGTCAAAAGGCCATTAGGAAGTTTCCAAAACATCTTCCTACTTTTAAGCCTTTTTCCCCTCCTTTTTCCTTAAGCTGATGAAACATAATCCCCCAATTCAAGCCCTTATCCTTAGCTTTCCAAAACCTTAGTCTTCTTACCAAAATAAAAACAATCCAACTCATCCCAACCTTATCTCCTTGCCTACACATGCATAGGCTAAAGCAAAAATAAAAATTTTCAAGTTGCAAGCTAGGAGATTCGAACCTCTTCCCTCATGTCCAACTCATGGCGCCATCACCACTATGCCATTAACTCATCTTATGCCTTCTTTTAGTACTTAATTAACTTAAGTCTCAATGTCATCTAATTTCTTTACTCTAAAGTACACTTAACTAATATTTTTATTCTAACTCCAAGTAACCCGAACTAACATTTAGCAACATAGTGATACTCAATTATTTAGGATGTTACATGGAGGAAGTTGAATTATTATTTTAGATCATACTAATATTGAAAACATGAGATTGATAAATAGTGTTTTCTTAATATAGATTGCCATTATCTAGTTGATGTTTGTAATAACCCGTCTTCAGTGAAATCGAAATAGTGATTTTGGGACCACAAATCTGATTAGAAAGAAAATTTTACCGATTTCATGATTAATTATAGAAAGGACCAAATTGCATAAAATGCAAAAGTTGGATTCTAGTAGCTAGAAGGATTAAATAACTATGGAATTCAAAATTTAAGGTCCTTATATGGTAATTAGACCATTAAGAAAAAGTTAGTAGATATTTATGATGAATCATCCATGGAAAATTAGAAGAAAAAAAGAGAGACTAAATTGGAAATGGAAATAAATAAAAGATGATAAATTAAATAAATGTTTAATATCATCATTTTATATCATCTTCATCCCCAAATTTTATGGAAACCCTAGGAAAGAGAAAGCAAGCTTTCTTGGCTTAATTGGGTAAGTATTTTTTGTCCCGTTTTTAGTAATTTTTATATTTCCAAGATCTAAATAGCTTAATCTATCTATTTTGGGGATTAATTTGTAAAGATATCAAAGTATAGAAATTTTTCCATGGATGAATATGCTAAAAATTTGAAATTTATGGTAGAAAATGAAAGGCTGTTGATAGATAAATAACTTTTGTAAAGTGAATTTTCATGAAATTGTGATTTAGGAACTAAATTGTAAAGATGTAAAATTCGTAGAAAATTTATAATTTTTATGAAATATATGTGCTGTAAATATTATATGTAAAAATTAGTTAGGCTTGGAATAAGGATTAAATTGCATGAATTTCATTTTTCGAGCCTAAGGACGAAATCGTCATTAATGAAAAGTATAGGGGCAAAATGGTAATTTTGCCTAGGATGTGAATTGAATTAAATTGAGTATGAAATGGATTAAATTGATGTTAAATTCATTTATATAGATCTAGAAAGACCTAATAATGAGTTGAATCGAGGAAAACAAAAAGTATTGGATAGTAAATCCTTGTATTTGAACACTTATCGAGGTAAGTTCATGTAACTAAATTGTGTACATTTTCATGTTTGGAATTGAATGTGTTTATGTGAATTGTATAAATGTTATAAATATATGAAATGGTCACTTATCCGACAATGCAAGAAAAATGTCAAATCCCATTTGAATAGATGAAAATCGATGGATACAAGATTTCCTGTATTGATTGTGGTCCAGCATATGTTGCGGACACACCACAGCTCTTACGAGCATCCCATTAATAACCCTCTTGAGCTTCTCGTATAAGGTTCTAGCGAGCTTTCTGTTATAACTCTTCAGAGCATCTCGATAGGTTGTGATCCTACATTTGTTGTGGACACACCTTAGCTCTTATGAGCATCCCGATTAAAGGCTTTTCATGAGCTTCCCATTAAATTGGCTCTTTGTGAGCTTCCCGACAGTGCTCGCTTGAACTTCCCAATATATGGCTATTCGAAGCTTCCCGTTACATGGCTCTTTGTGAGCTTCCCAATAGGCTCTTCGTGAGCTTCCTGATATGGTTCTTTGTGAACTTCTTGATTATGACTTTTATGAGCTTCCCATTATATAGCCCAAATAAGCTTCCCGATAGACTCTTTATGAGCTTCCCGAAATGGCTCTGTGTGATCTTCCCGTTACAAGGCTAGAAAGTGTGCTTCCCTATTATGTGCTTTAAAGAGTACCCCCATATATGAATTGAAGGATCAATGATAAGTACATCTTGTGTGTACTACTTGGGTATCCATCGATATTTCAAAGATTCAACAGACAAAACTCTTGATATGAGAAAATATGAGAATTAAATTAATTATATCATGAATATCCTTGAAATACCTGGAAATGGATGCATGATGAGCTCATCTCTTTTTTCTTGATAATTATATAAAATTTCATGGCTAACTTGTTTGGTGTGAGTATGTGTCTAGGCAATTGGCCATATAGTTTTGGATGCACGTTTGTATGCTTACGTTAAATGAATAAGATTGGTAAGTTAATTTCCTGTTATACGAACTTACTAAGCATTTGAAATGCTTACTCAGTTTTCTTTTCTCTGTTTTATAGTACTCGGAATCTCATAAAGGTTGGAACCAATCAGAGTACCATCACACTATCCTCCAGCTCGATTTGGTATAAATAGGAAATTTACTTTGGTATAATGGCATGTATAGGCTAATGGTATCAAGTAAGGGTATGTAAATGTTTTGGTTGTAATTAGCCATCGGAATGGCTAGTGATAACATATTTAATATATTTATACATGAAGTTATATTATGTTGGTAGGTGAGTATGCATGGATTAGTAACTTAGTTCTAATCACACTTGGGTAAGTATATGATTAGAAAATGGTAAGATGAATACCTTAAAGTATGAGCAAACATGTCATGTATAAACTTGAATATTAGTTTGAATTATATGTCTTTGGATTGGTTGGTAAATATATTCAAATGTTGTTAATAAGTTGATAGCAAAAAGGGTGAGAAATAAGACTTGGAAAATGGCCTTATTTTATCCATACGAGTAGACACATGGGCGTGTGTCTTGACCGTGTATGACATACGGTCATGTGCACTGGCATGTGGCTTGGCCGTGTGTCCCTACATCTTAAGAATTGAGAAACAGAATGCTCAGAATTAGTCATACGGGCAGAGACACGGGCATGTGTCTCAGCTGTGTGAGACACGGGCGTGTGTCTCAGCTGTGTGAGACACATGGCCTAACACACGGGCGTGTAGGTAGCCATGTGCCTCACATCGAATGCCCACACGGCCTAAGATACGGACATGTCATTTGGCCGTGTGAGCCATAGGGGTTTGTGTGCCCTACACCTAAGAATAATTTTGAGTTTTCATGAAAAATTTTATGTGATCCCGGTTTAGTCCCGACTCATTTTTAATACATGTTTTGGACCTTGAGGGTTTATATAAGGGACTTTATGTTTGATTGCTGACATGAATACTGTATAAAATAAAATATCTGTTTACTTGATTTGTATATTTCGATAATACTTCATAACCCTATTTTGGTGATGGATACGATTTAGGGGTGTCATATTTATTGGTGTCAGAGCTATAGTTTAGCCCATTCTCGGACTAACATAGCAAGAATGAGTTTAGCTATATATGCCATTATATAATTTGTGATAGTGTGATATCTCCTTACCATTTTAATTGTGTTTATTGCAATGTCGTCCAACCGAGCTAGAGTTGAATCCGAAGAAGCTGAGTGCAATGCTCCAGCTTCAGTTCAAAGAGCTGCATCTAGTAGTAGAAGGTCCGAATCGGAAGGCCGAGGTGAGGAGGCAAAAGAAACCTTCTTTCAAATGATGAATGAGTGGTTCACAGAATTCTTGAGAATAAATTTGCTGTACAACAACCTCCCCCTCCTGCTCTTCAACCTGTTCCCGATATGCCACAAGGTATAGAACTTGTCAGAACTGGTAAGCCTCCGGTAGATAAAATCCTTAAATATGAAAGTTGATGATGATCTGGAAAGAGCTGAATTTTTGTTAGAAAATACAATCAGGGTTTTGGATGAATTGTTTTATACACCTGAAGAATGCCTAAAATGTATTGTATCTCTGCTAAAAGACTCAGCCTAACAGTGGTGGAATACCATCATTTCTATTGTATCGAGGGAAAATGTTACATGGGATTTTTTTCAAACAGAATTCAAAAAGAAGTACATTAGCTAGAGATTTCTTTATCAGAAAAAGAAAGAATTTTTAGAACTCAAACAGGGGAATATGACTGTACCTGAATATGAGCGGGAATTTGTTCGATTAAGCAAATATGATAGAGAATGTACCCCGACTGAGGTTTCTAGGTGTAAACGGTTTGAAGAGGGATTAAATGAAGACATCAAGTTGTTAGTTGGGATTCTGGAATTGAAACACCCCAAACCCAGCCCACAAGCCTTGACTGGATCTGGTTTGTTCCTTGCGTAAACCATTTCAGAAACTTGCTTGTTACTTTGGAAAATTTGGGTGGTTTTGAAGAAAAATTGATTTGTGTTGAGTTCGAAGGGAAAACGAGGTTTGTCTTGAAGACTAGATTTTATTAAAACCTTGTTATTATATTTCAAAACTATACGTTAAAAGAAATACCGAGTTTTTAGAGTTTACCATTAAATTGAAAATCGTTGGTGTTTAGGTGACAAAACATTTAAAATTTATTTTTAAGATAAGTTATTTAATATTAATTTAATAATAATCGTATCATGATAAACCAAATTAAATGCATACTTAAAACAGTTAATAGTAATGGCCATATTACATCAAAGCAAAACCCGAAATAAATCCAAAATTCAATATAAAAGTCCAAAATGAAAATAAAACGCTGAGCTGAGCATGGCCACCACTAAGCTCCTGCCGACCCGGTCCATTTATTGAGTGTCACCTGAAAAGATATCCCACAACGGGGTGAGTCAACAGACTCAATGTGCAACAACCAACACAAATTCCCAACGATTTAGGCATACAAATCATATATAAACAATGATGCAATCCCGAACCCAAACCTAGATAACCATCCTCTACACATCACCCATACCTGTCATCACACCGTGGGGATTACTAAATCGACCCTCCATTTGCTACACACCATCGAAGGCAGTCACTGCAGACGACTTGCACATCGCCCTTATAAATTGTGGCATAGCCACTAGATAATTGTGACAAAGTCACCAGATAGTATTTCGTGACATTAGTCACCACATTCAGATTATGTGACATGAGTCACCAGATATTGTGGTAATAACCACCAGATCACTTCCCCTTTTCATTATCACCCATATGCCCTATGTGTCATACAAATCATGCGAATATCATGTAATATGCCTTATTCATATTCATAACCAACTCTCATATATGTCACATTCAATGTTTATAATACTATTAATAGATCCTTAGAGAATAACGTACCTGAATATGTCGTACCATTGAATGGTACCTTTAGCCACATCTTTCATATTCTTATTAGCACACATATTAAATCAATACCATAAATCTATCAAGAATTAGTGTGGGGCTACACACCTGGTTACTATCGTGTTCACGAAATCCCGAAAGTCTACCGGAACAGATTGTACTCCTTCCTAATAACCAATGTCAGTATCGACTAGTCACTAATACTTAATATAGCCTTGTTCGAATATTCATATTCTCTTACCTTGCGGATCTAAATCCCGAAAGACACTACTTGTCTATGGAGTTGATGAAATCCCTGCTTATCAACTGTTAGAATCGGCTTTAATACAAGAACACTTATGAAAGTGGCCTATGGCCGGACACTATACCCCTACCTTGAGTAGTCGAATCCAAGAGACTCCTTTACTGTTCCTTCACGTTGGCTACATACAAATGAAACACGAGATTATGGCTTAATGAACATTTGGCCATCCTTAGAAATCAAGGCCAACCTTTGATTTCGGCACACCAAAAGAAAAAGAAGGGAAAACTGATTGCTAAGGAAAGAAATACTTACCACCCACGTTGCTTATGAAGACTAAGAGAGTAGTCGACAGCCCCTCCTTTAGAGATTCGGCTTTTGAAATAACCGTGAGAGAAAAGAAGAGAAGAAAAAAGATATTCGGCCTTAAGAAATAGAAGAAAAGAGATGAAGAGAGGTTCGGCAATGGTGGGATTTTGAAAGAGGGATATTCGGTTTTAACAAATGGAAGAAAAGAAAAAGAACACAAGTTGAATTCTTTGGGATTTTCGGCACAAATGAGAGAAGTGAAAAGAGAGCAAATTTTCGGCACACCTATCCTACTAACACCAAAACTGAAAATGCCATCAAGGAAGTCCCTAGGTTGGCCAACTCTCTTCCCTTTATCAGCTTCTTTCTTTATCTCCTATTTTCTCTCTTCTTTACTCATTTAAAATAATTTGAATGAGTCAAGCATTATCCTTACCCTTAGCCAAAATTTTAAAAAGAATTTGATCACATCTAATTCTCATCCCCTTAGTGTCCCATTGCCGTCCAACTCCTCTCTTGCCTGACGCAAAAAGCAACTCCAAAAGTGCTCCCCTTGCTGCTCGAGCCTAGGCCCTATTACACAGCTTGTGGCGTCACTTACTAAGGCTTTAAGTGGCGCCTCCTTGCCACTTTATCAAGCCCATTTCCATGTCCAATTTCCCTTACAATTTTTCTTAAGGCCTCATTCGCCTAGCTCCCCCCTTTAAGGCTTAAAATCTAATATTTTCTAAGGCACTTACCTACACTCTAAAGTTCTCAAAATTTCATACAACACATTCAAACACACATAGGCATGCTACTTCATACAATTAAGAAAAAATGCACAACCCCTAAATCCCGGATGTTACAGTTCTACCCCCTTAAAATAATTTTGACCTCAAAATTACCTGGCTAGAATAGGTGGGGGTATTACTGTCGCATTGCTTCTTTCGGCTCCCAAGAAGCTTCCTCCGATCCATAATTACGCCATAACACTTTGACCAAAAGAACGAATTTCCTCCGTAGTACCTTCACATCCCATTCCAAAATCTGAATCGACTCCTCCTCGTAGGATAAATCTGGTCTCAGCTCCACCTCCTTAACTGGCACTACATGAGATGGATCCGATCGGTAATGACGTAGCATAGAAACATGGAATACATCGTGTATCTGCTTCAACTCCGGAGGCAACTCCAACTGGTATGCCACTGGTCCAACTCGCTTCAATACCTGATAAGGTCCTATAAACTTGGGACTTAACTTCCCTTTGCGACCAAATCTCATCACCTTCTTCCATGGCAAAACTTTAAGAAACATATAATCTCCCACAGCAAACTCAATCTCCTTCCGCTTAAGATCTGCATATGACTTTTGCCTATCAGATGCCTCCTTCAACCGTGTCCGAATCACCTTAACCTTTTCTTTCGATTCTGCCACAATTTCCAGACCCAAAATCTGACGTTCCCCCAATTCCGTCCAACATGTAGGAGTGTGACACTTCCGTCCATACAGCGCTTCGTACGGTGCCATCCGAATACTTGCCTGATAGCTGTTGTTATACGCAAATTCTGCTAAAGGCAAATATTCTTCCCAACTTCCTCTGAAGTCTATCACACATCCCCTCAGCATATCCTCTAACACTTGGATCACTCGCTCAGACAGGCCGTCTGACTGCGGATGAAATACCGTACTGAAGTCCAATCTGGTGCCTAAAGCCTGATGTAGTACTTTCCAAAATTGAGACGTAAACCTTGGATCCCTATCTGAGATAATCGACACCGGCACTCCGTGCAGCCTCACGATCTCAGCTACATACAACTTTGCCAATTTCTGTAGAGAATAGTCAACCCGCACCGGTATAAAATGTGCAGATTTTGTCAGCCGATCTACTATCACCCATACCGAGTCCTTCTTAGTAGGTGTAAGGGGAAGCCCACTAACGAAGTCCATGGTAATTCTCTCCCACTTCCATTGCGGAATCTTTATCGGCTGAAGCAATCCCGACGGAACTTGGTGTTCGGCCTTAACTTGCTGACACGTTAAGCACTTCCCTATAAAATGTGCAGATTTGTAACACCTTAAACCCGGCCCAAACACCACGACCGGATCTGGTATATCACAAAAAAAAAATTTATAAAACAATTCAGTTTATTAGAAAACCCGAATAAAATAAAATAGGTCTTTACAATTGAAAGCCCAAAACTTAAAGAGAAAAAAAAAACCTTAGTTTAAACGAAGTAAATATAAAAAAAACAAAGCAAGCCCATAATAAAACCAAAACATAAACTAGTGGCCCATGGCCTTGTTACAACGTAGTTCGAATTCATAACATAAAATACTTTGAAAAAAACTATTAAGTGAAACTTTATATTTGGATCCACATATGCTTTTGCATGGCCACCTTGCGCTCCACTCAGGCCGGTCCGGTGCCCTAATTGTCACCGAAAGGTTAGTTTAATTGGGTGAGTCGCGAGACTCGATGTGCAACCCTCATGCACCACTAGATTTGGGCCTCATAAAACATAATAATAATTTCATTTACATGGATACAAATAATATGCAAAACCCAACCCAATTTCCTAGGTTTCCATCCGCTACACGCCCCCGTACCAACCAACACACCATTGGGGATTTCTACAATCAACCCCTTTGCTACGCCAAGATGGCGGTCATCTTTGCTCATCAACATATATTGGCCGAAGCCCTTATAACATATAATGGCGAAGCCATTATAATGATTCACGGCATTAGCCACTACTGATGAGTTCACGGTAAAACCTTTACTCATATACATGTACATATAACTTCCTCCTTTCATCACCCACCCCATGCAACATGCACAATAATTTAAAACATGTACAACAGTTTACTTGTAACATATAGTCAGATTATTTACTAACCTGAGGGTCCGTCATTTAAATCCGAGATTTCAGCTTTTAATGTAACATATAAATCTTGTGAACACATATACATATATATACATTTATTATTAATCAGATCTAGACGGTGGGGAAGTGTTACACACCTGATTACCGATAAAACGAGGCTTTTTATATCGACGCTATCCTTAGTCAACACAACTGCTATCTGCCTAAGGTGTTGTTCAGAAGCCGGTCCACAACCAATTGGCCAATCTTGAATAGTAGATACTGCTCGTTTCTTAAACTTAGGGATTCTTTCTTTTGTCTGATCCATATTTAATTCCATCAAATCCTTATCAGAGCTACTATAACAATATTTAATCATTAATCCTCTTTTTAGAGTTAAGATCATATATATATTGAACGAATCTAAAAAATCTAGGGATAATCTTCTTACCTTAAAATCCCACAATTAGAGACTTATGATTTTCGGCTTTTAGATCTAGTTGACTAAGCCTCCTTCAAATCCCAAATTGCCGCCCATCATAAAACCATTAACTATTAGCTTTCGGCTTTTGCCTTTCTAAAATAGATTATGAGAACTAATCAAAATTCAACTCTTACCTTAGCTTAGGAGATTCGGCTAGCACTAGGGAGAGGATTCGGTAATGCCGATGGAAGATTTTAATGTTGAAAGTGTAGAATAATTTCTCAAATAGGATGAATAAAAGAAAAAAGCGATGGATGCTTCGGCTTTTTAGAAAAATCGACACAAGGGAAAAGAAAGTGGGGAAAAGTTTCGGCTTTTAAAGAAATTAGAGAAAGAAATTTGGAGAAAAGAAGCTAGGGAATTTCGACACAAAAGGGAGAGGATTTAATGTCAGAAACAAGGAGCTAGCCCCTCTATTTATAGGAAATTCGGCAACCCTTTGCCATGTAGTAGCTGGTTTCTTTACTCCTCTCAGTGATGGATTCTTGGCCATCACTCTCTTTGTAGATAAATTCCTAACTTTTCTCCTTTATCTTAATCTACTAGCTCATCTAAAAGAGACTTAATTATCTCTAACTCCTCCCTCCTTTATCAGCATATTATCCACATATTTTAATCATTAAAATCCCTAAATCTTAGCCTTTATCTGCTTATTATCCACAAAAAATAAATTCTTAAATAATAGCCTTTATCTGCTTATTATCCACATATTTTAAACATTAAAACCCCTAAATTTTAGCCTTGTTGCCATCCACTCCACCTAATCCTAATGCCCAAAATTTAGCTAACTTAAATTAAAAGAATTGGGCTCCATGAAACTTAAATTTGGGCCCCTTACTCCCTTGTGTGGCGTCATCTCCTAAGATTGGGCCACAAGCCCACTTTGGTATTTTAAACATAGATACTACCTTTTAAACCCTATAATGCCCAAATAGATAATTTTAATCAAGGCATCTGCCTAAGCCTGAGCCCAATTTGGACCCCTAACATTTAAATTAACTCATTCCACATATTCACCCATTAAACGCATAGGCCCAAAAATTTAGGATGTTACAGTTCTACCCTCCTTAAAAAAATTTCGTCCTCGAAATTTCCAACTAACTAGTAATCATTCTACCTGAGTCTCACCACTTTTCTTTCGCTGCGCACTCTAATTCTAAAGCCAAAATAAACACTTAGTATACTATGGTAGGGTACGCACCATTATTCGCATCTGAAGCATCTTCGTCCCCTTGTACTCATTCTACCGATTCGCGTTTATCTGATTAGAAATTTTATGAATATTAGTTTTCTTCCACTTTTTTTTTAACCACGGACAGTCTTATGAATGATAGCTTTAAGAGTAATTATTTCGAATTCGCATTCACCATACAGTCTCAAGTTCATATCCTCTAAGAAACCCATACATTCAATCATGAACTCATGTTCATTACAGAAAAGTGTTGTTGTTGTTGTTGTGGTTGTTGTTTTCACTACCCAAGGGTATTTTCATAATTTTATCCTATAGGGGCATTTTCGTAAATTTTTTTCGAAATGAGGTTCCTTAATGATTTTATAAAATAAGGGTATTTTGGTAATTTTGCATTCTCGGGGGTATTTTGGTAATTTTGGAGGCGAGGGTATTTTGGTAATTTTAGAATCAGGGCATTTTAAATTTTAAAATCGAGGTATTTCGATAATTTTGAAATTTAAGGGCATTTCGGTAATTTTAAAATTTCGGGGTAATTCGGTAATTTTGAAATTCGGGGGTATTTTAATAATTTTGCAAATCGGGGGTATTTTGGTAATTTCTTTTCAAACCAGGGGTATTTTGGTTATTTTACAAATCAGGGGAAATTTGGAAATTTTTGAAACTAGAGGTTATTTTAGTAATTTTACAAAATAGGGTGGCAGGTCCCTTTCGGGTTTTAATTATAAATTTTGGCCCGTCAACAAGTCCTCATGGTTAGGGTGAACAGTCACTATGCACCAGGTAGGATTCCAGCAAAGAGGAGGTGAGTCACTAGGGCTGCTTAAATATCAAGCTCTTCCAGATCTACTCCTAGACATGCATATGCCTGTTGCCACACCTTAGTCTTATGACTCGTTTACTGGTTTTGTTTGGATAAATTAAGTCTTATGGAATTTAAGAAGTGGTTTAAGCTAGGCCTATAGTTCATCAAAGTCTAATTAAAATAGTCTACGTCCCATAAAGCCCATCAAGCCCACATGCATATATATCACAAAGTGGGTTTAGAAAACTTACCTGGCGGACTTGGGTCGGAGACGTAGGTGCCATGCTGAGCTAATAAACCTTTACTAATAAAAATCCATGTTTTAAAAACCCATTTTTAGAAAATCTTTTGGGCCCAAAATCCCAAAGTCGAGTTTTGAACCGAGCTCTGATTCCAATCTGAAACACCCCAAACCCAGCCCACAAGCCTTAACTGGATCTGATTTGTTCCTTACGTAAACCATTTCAGAAACTTGTTTGTTACTTTGGAAAGTTTGGGTGGTTTTGAAGAAAAATTGATTTGTGTTGAGTTCGAAGGGAAAACGGGGTTTGTCTTGAAGACTAGATTTTATTAAAACCTTGTTATTATATTTCAAAACTATACGTTAAAAGAAATACCGAGTTTTTAGAGTTTACCATTAAATTGAAAATCATTGGTGTTTAGGTGACAAAACATTTAAAATTTATTTTTAAGATAAGTTATTTAATCTTGATTTAATAATAATCGTATCATGATAAACCAAATTAAATGCATACTTAAAACAGTTAATAGTAATGGCTATATTACATCAAAGCAAAACCCGAAATAAATCCAAAATTCAATATAAAAGTCCAAAATGAAAATAAAACACTGAGCTGAGCATGGCCACCACTAAGCTCCTGCCAACCCGGTCCATTTACTTTGTGTCACCTGAAAAGATATCCCACAACGGGGTGAGTCAACAGACTCAATGTGAAACAACCAACACAAATTCCCAATGATTTAGGCATACAAATCATATATAAACAATGATGCAATCCCAAACCCAAACCTAGATAACCATCTCCACATCACCCGTACCTGCCATCACACCGTAGGGATTACTAAATCGACCCTCCATCGGCTACACACCATCGAAGGCAGTCGCTGCAGACGACTTGCACATCGCCCTTATAAATTGTGGCATAGCCACGGATAATTGTGACAAAGTCACGGATAGTATTCGTGACATTAGTCACCACATTGATTATGTGACATGAGTCACGGATATTGTGGTAATAACCACCAGATCACTTCCCCTTTTCATTATCACCCATATGTCATACAAATCATGCGAATATCATGCAATATGCCTTATTCATATTCGTAACCAACTCTCATATATGTCACATTCAATGTTTATAATACTATTAATAGATCCTTAGAGAATAACGTACTTGAATATGTCGTACCATTGAATGGTACCTTTAGCCACATCTTTCATATTCTTATTAGCACACATATTAAATCAATACCATAAATCTATCAAGAATTAGTGTGGGGCTACACACAGGTTACTATCGTGTTCACGAAATCCAGAAAGTCTCTAGGAGCAGTTGTACTCCTTCCTAATAACCAATGTCGATGTCGGCTAGTCACTAATACTTAATATAGCCTTGGCGAATATTCATATTCTCTTACCTTGCGGATCTAAATCCCAAAGCCACTACTTGTCTATGGAGTTAGCGAAATCCACCTTATCAAGCTGTTAGAATCGGCTTTAATACAAGAATACTTATGAAAGTGGCCTATGGCCGGACACTATACCCCTACCTTGAGTAGTCGAATCCAAGAGACTCCTTTATTGTTCCTTCACGTTGGCTACATACAAATAAAACACGAGATTATGGCTTAATGAACATTCGGCCATCCTTAGAAATCAAGGCCAACCCTTGATTTCAGCACACCAAAAGAAAGAGAAGGGAAAGCCGATTGCTAAGGAAAGAAATACTTACCACCCACGTTGCTTATGAAGACTAAGAGAGTAGTCGACAGCCCCTCCTTTAGAGATTCGGCTTTTGAAAGAAATTAGATAAAGAAATTTGGAGAAAAGAAGCTAGGAATTTCAGCACAAAAGGGAGAGGATTTAATGTCAGAAATAAGGAGCTAGCCCCCTCTATTTATAGGAAATTCGGCAACCCTTTGCCATGTAGTAGCTGGTTTCTTTACTCCTCTCAGTGATGGATTCTTGGCCATTACTCTCTTTGTAGATAAATTCCTAACTTTTCTCCTTTATCTTAATCTACTAGCTCATCTAAAAGAGACTTAATTATCTCTAACTCCTCCTCCTTTATCAGATATTATCCACATATTTAATCATTAAAATCCTAAATCTTAGCCTTTATCGCTTATTATCCACATAAAATAAATTCCTAAATAATAGCCTTTATCTGCTTATTATCCACATATTTTAAACATTAAAACCCCTAAATTTTAGCCTTGTTGCCATCCACTCCACCTAATCCTAATGCCCAAAATTTAGTTAACTTAAATTAAAAGAATTGGGCTCCATGAAACTTAAATTTGGGCCCCTTACTCCCTTGTGTGGCGTCACCTCTTAAGATTGGGCCACAAGCCAACTTTGGTATTTTAAACATAGATACTACCTTTTAAATCCTACAATGCCCAAACAGATAATTTTAATCAAGGCCTCTGCCTAAGCCAGAGCCCAATTTGGATCCCTAACACTTAAATTAACTCATTCCACATATTCACCCATTAAACGCATAGGCCCAAAAATTTAGGATGTTACAGGAATTAAAAGAATTTGTTGTACTAGCCGACTGAGCTCATAAAGCTGAAGAACTAAATGAAGAAAGAGGCAGGCAGAGATGGAAGCCCGAACTTCAAGTAAAAGATTTATAGGCAAATCACAATCATTAAATTCAAAGAAATCAAAGAAATATCATGATCGTTTTACCACATCTGTGGGATATTCTGGAAGAGATTGAGGCTCTCAACGCTCTAATCTGAGATCTTCGTCTCCATCTGTGACAAGTGTAGGAAGTGTTGGAAGTCCTAAACCAAGATGCAAACATTACAATAAACTGCATTTCGATGAATGACGCATAGGAAGCAAAGCTTGCTTTAGGTGTGGTTCTTTTAACCACTATCTCAGAGACTGCCTGGAAAAGTCTATAAAAGATATTATTCAGACCTCTAGGTCGAACAATCCCGCCTCGAGAGGTAGACCGCCTCATCACCCCAGCAATGTCAGTGGTAGTCGAGGTGTGACAAAAGATTCAACAGTAAAATCTAAAGCACAAGCACCGGTGAAAACATATGTTATATGTGCACGAGAAGATGCTTCTGCACCAGACGTCATTACTGGTACATTTTCTCTTCTTAATACTGATATTATTGCTTTGATTTATCCTGGTTCAACACATTCATACATATGTACAAATTTAGTGTCTGCTAAAAATTTACCTGTTGAGTTCACTGAATTTGTGGTTAAAGTTTCAAATTCCCTGGGCCAGTATGTTATGGTGAATAAAGTTTGTAAAAACTGTCCATTCATAGTAAAGGGTTATTGTTTCTCGGCTAATTTGATGTTACTTTCTTTTGATGAATTTGATGTAATTTTGGGAATGGACTGGTTAACTCAACATGATACGGTGGTGAATTGTAAACAAAAATACATTGTGTTGAAATGTTAGAATGGTGAATTACTTCATGTTGAATCTGATAAATTGGATGGTTTATCTAATTTAATTTCAGCTATATCAGCACAGAAATATGTCAGAAAAGGGTATGATGCTTATCTTGCATATGTGTTAGACACTAAAGTATCCGAATCGAAGATTAAGTCAGTGCCAGTTGTTTATGAGTTTCCTGATGTGTTTCCGGAAGAATTACCCAGATTACTGCAAGTTAGAAAGGTGGAATTTTCTATAGATCTTATTCCAAGAACAACTCCTATATCTATAGCACCTTATCGAATGGCCTCAACAGAGTTAAAAGAGTTGAAAGCACAGTTGCAAGAACTTACTGACAAAGGCTTTGCTCGACCTAGTCATTCACCTTGGGGTGCACCGGTTCTGTTTGCAAAAAAGAAAGATGGATATCTGAGGTTATGTATTGATTACAGGTAGCTCAACAAGGTTACAATCAAGAACAAGTATCCATTGCCTCGAATTGATGACCTGTTTGATCAGCTGAAAGGTGCCGCTATGTTATCTAAAATAGATCTCCGTTTTGGATACTATCAATTGCGAGTGAAAGACTCAGATGTACTAAAGACAACTTTTAGAACCAGGTACGGGCACTATGAATTTCTTGTGATGCCATTTGGGTTGACAAATGCACCTGCAATATTTATGGATTTGATGAACAGAATTTTCAAACCGTACTAGACAGGTTTGTGGTAGTATTTATTGATGATATCCTGGTATACTCCTGAGATGAAAATGAACATGTTGATCATCTGAGAATTGTGTTGCAAACTTTGCGTAAGAAACAATTATATGCCAAATTCAGTAAATGTGAATTTTGGATTCGGAAAGTTGGTTTCCTTAGACATATAGTATCTGCTAAAGGCATCAGAGTGGACCCGAATAAAATTTAGCTATTGTTAACTGGAAACCACCGAAAAATGTGTCAAGAGTCAAAAGTTTTCTAGGATTAGCGAGTTATTATTGGAGGTTTGTAAAAGGGTTCTCAATTAGCTTCTCCGATGACTCGTCTGTTGCAAAAAGATGTGAAATTTGAGTGGTTTGATAAATGTCAGCAGAGTTTTGATAGATTGAAAACTTTGTTGACTGAAGCATTTGTGCTAGTTCAACCTGAATCAGGTAAAGAATTTATAATTTATAATGATGCATCGTTGAATGGTTTAGGCTGTATATTGATGCAAAAGGCAAAGTAATAGCTTATGCTTCTAGACAGCTAAAACCACATGAAAGAAATTACCCAATACATGATTTGGAATTAGCGGCTATTGTATTTGCATTGAAAATTTGATGGCGTTACTTGTTTGGTGAAAAGTGTCACATATTCACCGATCATAAAAGTTTGAAGTATTTGATGTTACAAAAAGATTTGAATATGAGACAACGAAGATGGCTTGAATTATTAAAAGATTATGACCTGGTTATTGACTATTAGAAAAGGGTAAGATAAATACTTGAAAGTATGAGCAAACATCTCATGTATAAAACTTGAATATTAGTTTGAATTATATGTCTTTGGATTGGTTGGTAAATATATTCAAATGTTGTTGATAGGTTGATGGAAAAAAGGGTGAGAAATAAGGCTTGGAAAATGGCCTTATTTTGTCCACACAGGTAGACACACGGGCATTTGTTTTGACCATGTGTGACACATAGTCATGCGCACTGGCGTGTGGTTTGGCCGTGTGTCCCCTTCATCTTAAGAATTGAGAACAAAATGCTCAGAATTAGTCACACAAGTAGAGACAGGGGCGTGTGTCTCATTTGTGTGAGACAAATGACCTAACACACAGGCGTGTGGCTAGCCGTGTGACCTAAGTTAGAGAGTTACATGGGTAAGGACACGGGCTGGGACACGGCCGTGTGCCTCACATTGAATGCCCACATGGCCTAAGACACGGGCGTGTCATTTGGCCGTGTAGCTGTGTCCCTTGCACCTAAGAATAATTGAGTTTTCGCGAAAAATTTTATGTGATCTCGGTTTAGACCCGACTCGTTTCTAATGCATGTTTTGGACCTTGATGGTTCATATAACGGACTTTATGTTTGACTGCTGACATGAATACTGTATAAAATGAAATATCTGTTTACTTGATCTATATATTCCGGTAATGCTTCGTAACCCTGTTCCGACGACGGATACGGGTTAGGGGTGTTACAATGTTGGTTACACAAATAATATTTTCTTAAAATTTTTTAATTGTATATATTTATAATATTTTTGAAAAATATATTTTAAGATTATTTTGAATTTTTTGAGAGGAGCCAAATTGCATATTTTCAAAACTATCAAGGAACCAATGGAAATTTACATCAATTTGTTATTCAAGTTATAAATTTCAACTCGAAATCAAAAAATCAAATTACTTATTCAAGTTGATTCAAAAAAATCGAATAATTCAAATAACTTCATTCGATTAACTCGAAATTTGAAAAAAAATTTAATTTTTTCAAATCGAATCGAGTTTTACTTCCCTATCTAAGTTTGATTTTATGTTTAATTTGGTACCTAAGTTTTTTCTTTGTCTCAATTAGGTACTTATATTTTTTACTAAAGCACTCATGCCAAACATTCTTTAGACCTCATGATATAATTGATTTAATTTAAATATTAAATTAAACATTAAAATTAAACTCAAATATTAAATTTTAAAAAAAAAAAACACAAAAACCAAATGTTATATGTAGAAAAGGATATGTATATACATGTATCCATATTATATCTACCATGACGTAAAAATGTCATCATATTCTGACACATTCAATATTGTCTCATTTTCCTTTGTTGCAGCACCGATGAATTTGGACCGTCGATGAAGTTTTTACATGCAATCATGTGTCGATGAATGACAGGAATATGCTTTCATAAGATTCATACAAGAAATCGAAAGTGGTTTTTCGGTGTGTAAAAGTTGAAGATTGAATGTAAAAGCATCCAGGATAAGAATATGCGTACGAGAAAGAGGAAGAGAAGAGAGCGTTGAAGTCCTTTCGCTTCACTCCTAAAAGGACACAAATAAATTTATTTGTAGATTCATGGTCTTATTTTAAGTGATTTCAGGTCTTGCTATTTAATAATACTAATTGAACCAACTTTTGGATATATATAGGCTCTTCTTTCCACAAAACTCATCAACTTACCTAGTGATTTTTGCAGTCTTTTCTTTTTTTGTTTTGTTTTGGTATGTCTCAGTCTCAAGCTTACTGTGCTAAGGAAAACAAGCCCTGCAATGTGTGGGTTGAGAGATATTTCAAAGACTGTCTTTGCAATCTAAAGGATGATTTGTCTTTTGGTTTTGGGTTAACTAGTCTTGTCTGCTGGGGAGTTGCAGAGATCCCTCAAATCATCACCAACTTCAAAACCAAGTCCAGCCATGGAGTTTCCCTTCTTTTTCTCCTCACTTGGGTTGTTGGGTTCGATTCCTTCTTCTCCTCCAAAAAGAAAAACCATATGATCACTCTCGTTTTCTTCTCTTTAATGATACAAAGAATGTTCATCATCATATATAAATTCCTGTCTTGTTTATGCTTTATCATGACTATCGTTCATCTTTGTTTGGTGTTGCAGTGATGTGTTCAACCTTGTTGGATGCCTTCTGGAACCTGCAACGGTGAGCTCTCTTTTTCTTTTCCTCAGGCTTTGTTGGATTTAACCATGACTTTGTTTTATCAAAAAAAATGCTATCTTTCATATGAAAAAAAAATAAAGATTAATGAGACTCATTGAATTTTGTGGATGCAGTTGCCAACTCAGTTCTACACAGCTCTGGTACGCTACTGACAGTCTAGGTTTTACATGTTTCATTTCATTAATGAACCCTTCTTCTATTTATTATTGCACTTAAGGACTATTCTTGAAGAATCATTTGGGTCAAAGTAAAACGATCTAACCTATGTCATTGTCAACATCATGGGTCTATTGTTCAAAGTTGTACCGAGCCCATTCGGTTCATAACCCATACTTTGGGTTGCATTGGCACTTCCAAACCTAATTGCCTGATTTTGCTTGTCAGCTCTATACAGCGAGTACTGTGGTTCTAGTACTGCAAAGTATATACTATGATTATATCTATAGGTGGTGGAAATGTAGACGGATCAAAGCTGACAACATGGTAAACACCCTGTGATTTTGGTTGAACATTATGGTCTTTCACTTCATTTTAGTACAGATGAGAAATGGTGTTTGTGACAGAGATGGATTCATGAATATGTTGTATTTAAAATGTTAGGTTGAAGATGAGAAAAAACCATTGAAGCCTGGGAAACCTGGCTCAGGCATTCCCATTCCTAAGGCCTCACAAAAACCCAATCCTCGCAGGGAGTATTACTACATGTATGCTATTCTTAATAACCTCAAAACTCACTTTTTGTTGTATTGTGAGACATTAATTACAGTATATTACATTTTTTTCAGGTCGGCTAGATCTTTGGCTGGCACTCCACCTATCGGAACATACATGACAGCAGCTAAAAGTGGCCCTTCAGCTATGGAACTCGACAGTGGTCCCTCCTCAGAAGATGAATCAGCTCATGTTTCATCCAAAAAGTCCGCCACTCAACCTAGGCCAATCCCAAGATCCGTGAGCCTTGAACCCGCATTGATGTTTCAAAAACTTAAAATATCCAGCTTTTGTTCGGTTTTTTTAGTGTAAATTTCGTATGAATGATCAGGTTGCAAATTATGGTACATTTCTAGCTGCCTCAATCAACTTGCCTTTAGGAAGTAAGGCATGGATGGAAGCAAGATCTGGCTTTACCAGTCGAAGACTATTACATGTACCGTTCCTGGTTAATTCTAACTCGAATTCGACAAAGATCGACGTCGACCCATGCAACTGCAAATAACTTAAAGCCATCAGTCCCTGTTGCAGGAACACAGTATGATCCACAGCGCCTTTAGGCAGTGGCTGGGATGGCTAATGGCCGCCATATACATGGGCGGCCGAATCCCTCAGATATGGTTAAATGTAAGCATTGAGCTACATTCATAAAAACCATGCATCTTTTTTCTCATTATAATCGTTTTGGTTCCTTACCAAATGATTTGCTTTTGTTGACCAGATCAAAAGTAGCAGTGTTGAGGTAGTACTATGAACTCTTTATATAAATATATTGAATTTGTCTAAATGAGTGGAAATCATATAGGGCTTGAATCCTCTCATGTTCATCTTTGCACTGATAGCTAATGCTACATATGTGGCAAGGTTAGCTCTGCCTCAGACTTTTCTATTTATTTCACTCACCGCTGTAAAAAAAAAAAAAAAAAAAAGATCTGTTGAACCGGTGGCTGGAGCTCTCACAGTTCTTTGACATCGATTCCGGTTTTTTAGACATTGATTTTACAATGTTAGGTACCGTGTTGTTTGATTATGTCAAGCTTTGCCTTGAATGTTTGTCACAGTATTCTAGTGAGAAGCAGTGAATGGGAAAACATTAAGCCTAACATGCCATGGCTGCTGGATGCTGCAGTTTGCGTGGCACTCGACTTGGTTGTATCCTTGTTGATTTTCTTACAACAATTTCTGCTTACACAAACATTAAACCTTAACATTGTTTATAACAGATCATATTACAGTATATGTATTACTCCTTTTTCCGAGAGACAGTTAACAGTGATGCAGAAGATTATGGAGATGATCACATGGATGCAAGTAAAAGAACCTAAATGACTGAAATCTTTAGGGGACAAGTTGTTGTTTGTATCTCGCTAGTATATGGTAGTAGTAGTAGTATAAGCTTCTCTTTCTGTAGGAAAGATCAATCAACAAACTGAACTTGTAATTTTTATTAGCTGATGTGTTCGGTTGGTTCTCAAGTGCTCCACCTATGGAAAATTTTATGTTGGAAAATTTTATGTAACATATTATCCGTTTCAATCAGAAAATCTCAAGGCTTTGTCCCACAAAAGGCAGCCTACACTACAGACCTTCAAAATATATAATGAAAATGGAGAAAGGGAAGATCATCTTGTTAATTTCTCTTCTTCAGAAACCTAACTCTGATATCATATTTTTCCCATGTACACATATAGATAAAAAATAGCAACAAAAAAAAAAAAAAAGATTTATTGGTATGATATACACCAATATTTTTAAGACTCCAAAGCAGAGGATGTTTGCAGCAAATCATAAGGAGCCCAAAAAGCATCAAAGGGACAAGGTCCGTTAGCATCTAGTCTCGCCCATGGCTTCCCTTTCCCAGTCCAATGCAACAAACTAGTCGGACCAGGATGTAAGTCTCTACACAATCCTCTGTAATTGTCTCCTCCAAGCCCATGTTGGTTCCATCTATGATCAACAGGCGCTATGTTGCTTGCAAACACAAGCAAGAAGGGTGGCAAAGGCCCTAACTCGTATATCCTCATTCTCTTTTGAAGCTCCATCCATTCTACAATCTTTGTAGTGTAATCTCCTGCACGCCATCTTTGTAAATCTATCACCATCACCCCAGTGTTGAAATAACAAGCTTTGCGGCCCGAAAAAGTTAAAGATAAAGTAGGGTTTGCCAGAAGGTGAAGTAGGAGGTGAAGTTCGCGTTACAATACTCGGGTGCTGCTAAAACCGAGCTATCTCCCAGTGGTGTTGCGGCGAGTTTAGCCATGTCATCGACGAGGACGAGGTCAGAGTCTAAGTAAACGACTAGGCGGAGGCAATAAGGGAGGAGGTTGGGGAGGTAGTTGCGAGCGTAGTTGAGAAGGCAGTCGAGTGCTGAGCGAATGGAAGTGGAAATGAGGCCTGACACTGCTTTGGAGTCGTATGGGTAGATTTGGAAGACGAGGGCAGGGAAAGCGCTGGAGATTGTGTAGCGGAAGTGGTGGTGGTTGGCGGTGGCGGAGGCAATGAAGTGGAAGGGGATATTTTGAGGGCAAGAAGAATGTTGGAGGATGGATAAAATGGCGGCCATTGAGCCACGTAAGTAGGCTGTATCTAGGGTGATTGCTACATGGACAGCTTGATCACAGGACATTCCATTGGTGTGAATGGAAGGGCAGGTTGGAGAGTTGTAAAATTGTGGAGCTTCCTTGAATACTTGATAATTTGTGGTAGCGGAGGCAGGAGCAGCATTGGTGGCGGAGATAAGGAGGAAGATGAGGAGGAGCTGCCGGTGGTGTCGGTGGTGATCATGTGGTGGTATTAGTGCAAGTTTTGGCATTTTCTCTTGGTGGGAAAGCAGGGAGGATGTAGATATTAGAAGAAAAGGACTGCTAGATTGTGGCTTTTATCCCTTTTTAGATTTGGGAAGGGGACACATCCATGATTTCCACTTCCCTCTGTAACTAAACTCTCGAATTAAGCTTAAAAGTTGAATTTTAACACCAACTTGAGGTATTTATAGATTAAGCTAACTAGGTTGGATTACCCTTGTATTGGTGTTAGTTGAAAATGAGCGATGCTAGGAAGCCAAGTGGGTACAGAATTCAGTATTTTCATGATAAAAATACTAAAATTTAATATGAAATTCTGAAAAAACATTAAATTATTAAAAGGGAATATAAATAATATAATACCTCAATTTCATACAAATCTTTCTTCCACGTTCTTCCATTTCCTAAAATTGCTCCCTCATTCTGGCAGAAAAATCAAGTCCACGTAAGGGTTTTATTAAGTTTAAAGCGTGCTTTTGAAATTGAAACGGACTCTATTATTTTTGTTCTTTTCAATTGCCCCACTCTAAGGATTTCCATTAAGAAATAAAAAGCAATAAATTTAAGCTTCAGATAATGCGTTGAACATTTAATGCAGTGGACTGCCGTGTGTTTCGAATCCAAGGGAACAGTCGAAAGGGGGCACTTAAGCAAGCTTTTCCAATTACCCAAAATTTATGTCAAATAAATTAGTAAAAATAGCCACGTCACCCTGGTATATCCAACCGTTGATTGGATGATAAGATGACACCTAGCTGCCATCATTGGTGGGATTGATTGACATTGAAACAACAGATTTGTGGAAAACTGTTCCACCTGGAACGGAAATCCTCATCTTTACACTAAAAAAGGAAAGGAAATTTTTTTGGTGTGTCGGCATAATTTAAATATTTATATCTCCACTGCTAGTGGAGTAGAAAATTTCAAATCATGTTATTCATCTTTAGGTTTTTACCAAAATAGGACAGAAAAAAGAAAATGTTCCAAAATGTCGGACCATCAACCCTCCAATTTTGGTTTTTGTTTTCAGCAGTTTCTTGAGGGATCAATTAAGCAATTTTTCCAATTTTAGAAAAGGAGAGAAAGATGCGGATGCCACAGCCAACTTTAAATTTGAATAATTGCCTTCTAAGCCCTCCCTATTTATTATTTTCTTTTTATTTCCTTCAACTCAAGATATTGTGTTTAAACAAACAATTAATCTATTTTTAAACAAATAATTGGGTCCCCTATTTGTTTTTTTAAACAACTAATATTTTATAAATTTATCTCAATCCCACGACATACAATTTTGACTTCATCTATGCAAGAAAAATATAATAATAGTTGTAGTATAAGATATTCAACGTTAAAACAAATAAAGCTTTAAATCATAAAAGAAAAAAAAAGAAATGATACTTATCATTTTGAAAAATGTTGTAAAAAAGTGTAATATGTTAATTTCCACGGTTGAAAGTTAAAATATCTATTTTAGAAATAATGATGGGAAGTAAAACAGTGATATATTACATATAAATTTTAAATATCTAAATTATTTGTAATATTTAATTTAAATATATAAATAGATATTATTAATAATATAATATCAATTACTCTTAGTAATATAATAATAACTATTAAATCTATGCATATATGAAATTTTATAAGTAAAAACCATAAGTAAAGGGTTTATTTTCAACTTTCCTCCCTTCTCTAAAATTGGAAAAATCATGTTATTTTGGTTCATCTTTAAGATATAGTAATTGATGAAAACAACTCTGAAAATTAATTTGTGACAATTGAATTTATTTTCTAAAACAACAGATATTTTAGCTTAAAATATTTTTATTTAACAAATATTATTAAAATTATTTTTAAGAGTAAATTATTTTAGTTGATCACTTAAAATAAATTCTTGCAATTTAATCACTATTATTAAACAACACTTTCATTTTAATGATCTAAACATTAAATCCTTAATAGTTGATACATCATTTTTTTACCTTTTTCTTCCGTAAGGCATTTTGGGATCCTTCTCTCAACTCTCCCCAACTATCTACTAGCAACCACAACTCACCACCTCGGGCGACTCTCTCACCCCTTGCTCCCATCATCCGCAACTACCACAACCGGTGAAACACTACTTTATTAAAGAAAAACGACAACTTTACATTTCCAGTTTTTTAATATTCTAATTTTAAAATTATTTGTTTGAGGTTTTTTTAACTATTGGTTGTGTGCATTAAAAGGCAATGCTAGAACCTCTTCTTTGTAATTTTGTATATCTCAATAAAAATTAGTTATTACCATAATCTAGGAATGCTTATCTACCAAATTGATGTGTAAAGACAATTGAAGTTCTTATATTATAAGCTTTTATTGCAATTTGCTGCTCATAGTTGCAAGCCTCGTGGACTTACACTTTGCGGTTCCCTTTGCACCATGATCCTTGTCTTATGGTAAGCTCATAATCTAAAATTAGCCCACTGCATGCTTAGAGGTATTAGAGTATGCCTAAAAACCAATCATGATATGATTGTAATCACATACTCATTTTATCTTGTTTGTTACTATAAAGCATTGTCATTGTTTTTTTTTTTTTTTTCTTTTTCATCGTGTGTAAATAAACTGATTAATAATAAAGACCTGAGAATGATATGGTTATTCTTAAAAAATCTTTAGTCAAGTATTATTGTGGGTTTGAACAATAATACTACATAGAGACTAATGTGTAGTTGATTGATGACCAAGTGTTGTCATTGACATAAGGATGTCAAAATTAATACATGAGTATATGTTGGAGAACAACATATTGGATTGACCCGTTATGAGTATGTTTATTGGATTATTATGTAATGATCAAAGCATTACTCATATTGATAATTATGTATACAATCCTCAGACTTGAGATTATCATTGTCCCAACATCGTGAGTCGTATATTTTGATATAGTCAAACGTCTACTGTAACATATTGTACTATAAAGACTGATATTGGATATGCCACAATCTATGGAATGGGATACGATTGATTAATATAGGATTTGTCTCTCCTACATAATGGGATTAATATCTTAGGCCACTTGATGGAGTGAGAATAGAAATGTATGGTCATGCTCAAATAAGTTGATATGAGATATCACACTTATTTGTTTATTGTAGTCTACTTAGAATATCAAGAAATATGAGATTGGACTATACAAGTATGATTGTTCCATGACTTGTGTCCAATCTAGTTATAAAGGATAAAATGATATAATACATACAAATTTATCATAAAAAGGTTATGTCGATTCGCGACTTCTTGTAACTTGGGTAGCAATGATGCATTACTAAATGCCACTCATTGCTTGTAATATTAGAAATGTTCTAATATTACTACTAATATTACAAGAGCCTACAGGGTCACACCCTATGGTTGAAGCGAACAGAATCCAAATACAATTGGTGTTATGTTTAATTGTCACATGATTTAAATTAATTATTGAATTAATTTATTTGATAGTTAAATATTGAACGCATTATGTGTAAAAACTTGTTGTACACGATTAATATATGAATTTGATTCATATAAAAGTTTAGTATTAATTGTGTAACACCCCAAACCCGACCCAAACACTACAACCGGATCTGGTATGTCACCAAGAAAAAAAATTCTATCGAAACATGTCGTATTTTCAGAAAAGCCCAAATATGTTTTATATAGAATATGCTTAAGTAGAGTAAAATCCAAACTTAAATACATGCGTTTTTAATTAAAATAAAAACTTAAACGACTTAAAGTAATAGAAGCCCATAATAAAACATAATAGCCCATGGCCTTATTACAACGAGATTTGAAGTCCATTAATTAAAAAGATAAAATAAAACTTGAGTCTCTTTTTGCCAAATCTACATATTCTTCTGCATGGCCACCTTGCGTTCCTCTCCAGCCCGGTCCGAATCACTAGGTATCACCTGAAATGTTAATTAAAGGGTGAGTCGCGAGACTCAGTATGCAACCCTCATGCACCACTAGAGTTTGGGCCTTAAGCCCATTAAACAAAATAAACAGTGTAATAATCATAATAAAAATTAATAGCAATTAATATGCAAGGCCCAACCCGTTTGCCTAGGTTTCCATCCGCTACACACCCCCGTACCAACCGTTCACACCATTGGGGATTTCTACAATCGACCCACACCACTACACACCATGATGGCAGTCATGCTGCTCATCCACATATGATGGCCGAAGCCCTTATAACATATAATGGCCGAAGCCCGTATAACATTTAATGGCCGAAGCCCGTATAACAGTTCACGGCATTAGCCGCTACACATATAACGTATAACTTCCTCCTTTCATCAACCCAACCCATGCAATCACATACAAGCATTTTACTTATAACATTTAAACAGATTATTTACTAACCTGGGGATCCGCTTTTACCTTCCTTGGGCTTGCATCAATAAACCGAGATTTGGCATTTATCAAAACATAAAAAACACATGAACATACAATAATAGGCGAGATCTAGATGGTGGGGAGGTATTACACACAGTTCTGCGAAAATCTATTATCCCTAACGTAAAGCCTTATTTGTCGAATCCGAAAATCCCTAAGAAAGCGTCACCTTCCTACCTTGGCTTTTCCACCAAATCGCACGGAGACTTTTATGAGACAGATTCGGCTACTAAAAGCAGAGAAGGAAAATCGACAGGCCTTAAATAAGTGTTTCGGGTTATATTTGAATGAAAAGAAAGAGTGAAATCGCATAGAATAAAATCCCGAAACTTACCAAATTACTAAGGAGTATGTGGCTTATGGTGCACCTTCGGAAAAACAGAGATCTCACTTGTAGATTCGACTATGGGAGATGAGGGTATGAACAAAGGAATTCGGCTCTTAGAAAAAGAAAAAGAGAAACTGTAGAGAAGGCTTGGAAATTTTAGAGAGAATGAAAGAAGAATAGGGTTTTGAATCACAGAAATTGAAGAATACTACTCCTATTTATAGAGAAATTTTGGCATACCCACACACAGAGTTGGAATTTGACCAACTCTCCCTCTCCTGATAGCCTTCATCTCATCTAATAACTCAATCATTATCTTACCTTTAAGAGAGTCCACCTTAAATCCAACTCCTTCTTATTAATTATCAACTTTTTAACAGTTAAAATAAAAGAAATAACTCCTAAAAGGTAGCCTAATTTTCGTCCACCCCCTTCCCATTTAAGTGCCAAATTTGACCCATCTTTTAGGGCCCAAACGGCCACACAAGGGCCCAAACTCCTCTGCCCTTATGGCGCCACCTTATGCCCACTTAATGCACTTTAATTCTTTGGGCCACAAGCCCAGCTTGTCACTTGATTAACTATCTTCTTAAATTATAAGCTAACACCATTTATTAGCCACCTAACCCAATTTTTTAAAAGCCCAAAATATCACTTAATTTAAACTCTAATCCATATATTTAATCAAAAAGTCAGCCCAATCTTTACTATCCCAACTTATCATATTAGACTATCATATAAATGAGTAGGCCCACTTTGAGGATGTTACAGTTCTACCCCCTTAAAGAAATTTCATCCTCGAAATTCCCAACTAACTAGAAATCATACTATTTAAGTCTCACCACTAGACTTTCGCTGCGCACTCTAATTCTAAAGCCAAAATAAACACTTAGTATATTATGGCAGAGTACGCACCATTATTCGCATCTGGAGTGTCTCCGTCCCCTTGGCGATGTGCTGCATAGACCAAATCTGGCTGCCTTGCCTCCACATAACCTGCACCTCCACCTGGTGCTTCACGACCACCTCTTGCGCCATTGCCACCCCTGGCTTGACCACGACCCCTTGATCTAGGCTGACCACCTCTTCTAGCCTGATCAGAACTTCGACCCGTTGGCTGTCCCCGATCCATCTGAGAACAGTCCCTAATCAAGTGTTCTATGGATCCACACTTAAAGCACCCATCTGTCTTCACTCTGCATTCCCCATGATGGGTTCTCCCACATATAGAACATGCTTGACTCTAGCCCGATGGAGCACGAGCTGGCCCATCAGTTCTAAGCCTCTTCTAAAAATTCCCAGATACTCCCGATGGCTCAAAACTTCTCTTATTCTCACCCCGATCCTTATCCCTTTCTTATCTCTCAGCTCATTTCACTTCCTCAGCTATTTTGACTTTATCCACTAGAACCGCAAAAATTTTCTCTCGTTGTGGCGCGATCAAAACCCTTAGCTCATTTCTTAGCCCATCCTCGAACTGAACGCATCGTTCATACTCCGTTGCTACCATTCCTCAAGCGTAACGACTTAGGCGTAGAAACTCAGCCTCATACTCAGCCACAGACTTACTTCCCTATACCAAGTTCAGGAATGCCTTCCTTTGGGCATCTATATAGCTGGCCCCGACATACTTTCCATGAAATGACTCCCTAAAGAAATCGATCAATCGGATCTGCGATGAGTACCTTCTTTCACCGTGAGCCACCACTGGTAAGCCTCGTCTCGAAGAAGAGACACAACCCTTTTCAGCTTCTCCTCCACCGTAAAATCTAAGTCATCCATTATACACTCAGTCGCTTCCATCCAATACTCAGCTGTGTTAGGGGCTACACCAGAAACTCTCCTAAACACTTCTGCTCCATTGGCCTTAAGCCGTTCTGGCACAGATTTTTGAGCTCCTATGCCCCCGCCTACTCCAGCAACCCTATCTAGAACCTTCAACATCGCCTGAGATACAGCATCATCTCCGAGTGCCTCATCTCGAAATTCTCCTTCTACAGCCGGCAGCTCCGGCATCTCGTTTCCCGACCCGTGGCTAGACCCTACTGGCTCTGATGCGGTCATTCTACCCCTACCGCGTCCATGCGGCGGATGTCCTCGACCCCTTGAACTCATTCCTCCGATTGATGTTTATCTGATTAAGAATTTTATGGATTATTAGTTTTCTTCCACTAGTTAACCACTAACAGTCTTATGAATAATAGTTTTAAGAGTGGTTCTTTTGAATTCGCATTCACAATACAGTCTCAAGTTCAATCATCAACATTCATGAACTAGCGTTCATTACAGAAAAGTGTTGTAGTTGTTGCTGTTGTTGTTGTTTTTACTACCCAGGGGTTTTTTTGTAATTTTGTCCTACAGGGGTATTTTTGTAATTTTTTAAAATAAGGTTCTTGGTGATTTTGTGGAGTAAGGGTATTTTGGTAATTTTTTTAATTCTGGGGGTATTTCAGAAATTTTGAAAATTCAGGGGTATTTCGATAATTTTGAAAATCTAGGGGTATTTCGATAATTTTGGAAATTGAGGGTATTTTGATAATTTTGGAAATCTGAGGGTATTTCGGTAATTTTGGAAATTTAGGGGTATTTTGATAATTTTAGAAATCAGGGTCATTTTGGTCATTTCGCAAAATAAGGGCAATTTTTACGTTGATGGTTTTTTTTTTTTGAAACAGGGTTGATTGAGATTTTTTTTTCATAAAACAAAGGTATTTTGAAAATTTTACAAAACTTGGGGTTTTTTTTTAAGAAAAAGGTGGCTGGTCCCTTTCGGGTTTTAATCATAGGGTTTAGCCCATCAACCAACCCTCGTAACTAGGGTGAATAGTCACTACGCACTGGGTAGGTTTCTAGTGAAGAGGAGGTGAGTCGCTAGGACTGCTTAAATACCAAGCTCTCCCTGAATCCATTCCCAGACATGCGTATACCTATTACCACACCCTAACTCGACCAAGGTGAATAGTCACTACGCACCAGGTAGGATTCCAGCGAAGAGGAGGTGAGTCACTAGGACTGCTTAAATACCAGGCTCTTCCGGATCCTTCCTAGACATGCGTATGATGGTTACCACACCCTAGCCTTGCGGCTCATTAACGGGTTTATTCAGTGAAATTAAGTTTTATGAATTTTAAGAAGTGGTTTAAGCTAAGCCTAGAGTCCATCAAGTTCTAACCTAAATAGTCTATATCCCATAAGCCCACATTTGTATCACACAATGGTTTAGAGTACTTACTTGGCGAACTTGGGCTGGAGACGCAGGTGCCATGCCGAGCTAATAAACCTTTACTAATAAAAATCCATGTTTTAAAAACCCATTTTTAGAAAATCTTTTGGGCCCAAAATCCCAAAGTCGAGTTTTGAATTGGGCTCTGATACCAATTTGTAACACCCCAAACCTGGCCCAAACACTACAACCGGATCTGGTATGTCACCAAGAAAAAAATTTTATCGAAACATGTCGTATTTTCAGAAAAGCTAAATATGTTTTATATAGAATATGCTTAAGTAGAGTAAAATCCAAACTTAAATACATGCGTTTTTAATTAAAATAAAAACTTAAACGACTTAAAGTAATAGAAGCCCATAATAAAACATAATAGCCCATGGCCTTATTACAACGAGATTTGAAGTCCATTAATTAAAAAGAAAAAATAAAACTTGAGTCTCTTTTTGCCAAATCTACATATTCTTCTGCATGGCTACCTTGCGTTCCTCTCCGGCCGGTCCAGAATCACTAGGTATCACTGAAATGTTAATTAAAAGGTGAGTCGCGAGACTCGATATGCAACCTCATGCACCACTAGAGTTTGGGCCTTAAGCCCATTAAACAAAATAAGCAGTGTAATAATCATAATAAAATTAATAGCAATTAATATGCAAGGCCCAACCCGTTTGCCTAGGTTTCCATCTATTACACACCCCGTACCAACCGTTCACACCATTGGGGATTTCTACAATCGACCCACACCACTACACACCATGATGGCGGTCATCTTTGCTCATCCACATATGATGGCGAAGCCCTTATAACATATAATGGCGAAGCTCAGTATAACATTTAATGGCTGAAGCCCATATAACAGTTCACGGCATTAGCCGCTACACATATAACGTATAACTTCCTCCTTTCATCAACCCAACCCATGCAATCACATACAAGCATTTTACTTATAACATTTAAAGCAGTTATTTACTAACACGGGATCCGCTTTTACCCTCTTTGGGCTTGCATCAATAAACTGAGATTTCGGCATTTATCAAAACTTAAAAAAACACATGAACATACAATAATAGGCAGATCTAGATGGTGGGGAGGTATTACACACCTGGTTCCCGTGAAAATCTATTATCCCTAACGTAGAGCCTTATTTGTCGAATCCCGAAAATCCCTAAGAAAACGTCACCTTTCTACCTTCGGCTTTTCCACCAAATCGGCACAGGAGACTTTTTATGAGACAGATTCGGCTACTAAAAGCAGAGAGGGAAAATCGACGGGCCTTAAATAAGTGTTTCGGGTTAGATTTGAATGAAAAAAAGAGTGAAATCGCATAGAATAAAATCCTGAAACTTACTAAATTACTAAGGAGTATGTGGCTTATGGTGCACCTTCGGGAAAACAGAGATCTCACTTATAGATTCGGCTATGGGAGATGAGGGTATGAACAAAGGAATTCGACTCTTAGAAAAGAAAAAGAAAGCGTAGAGAAGGCTTGGAAATTTCAAGAGAATGAGAGAAGAATAGGGTTTGAATACCAAAATTGAAGAATACTACTCCTATTTATAGAAATTTGGCATACCCACACACAGAGTTGGAATTTTGGCCAACTCTCCCCTCTCCTGATAGCCTTCATCTCATCTGATAACTCAATCCTTATCTTACCTTTAAGAGAGCCCACCTTAAATCCAACTCCTCCTTATTAATTATCAGCTTTTTAACAGTTAAAATAAAAGAAATAACTCCTAAAAGGTAGCCTAATTACCATTCACCCCCTTCCCATTTAAGTGTCGAATTTGACCCATCTTTTAGGGCCCAAACGACCACACAAGGGCCCAAATTCCTCCCCCTTATGGCGCCACCTTATGCCCACTTAATGCACTTTAATTCTTTGGGCCACAAGCCCAGCTTGTCACTTGATTAACCATCTTCTTAAATTATAAGCTAACACCATCTATTAGCTACCTAACCCAATTTTTTAAAAGCCCAAATTATCACTTAATTTAAACTCTAATCCATATATTTAATCAAAAAGTCAACCCAACCTTTACAATCCCAACTTATCATATTAGACTATCATATAAATGAGTAGGCCCACTTTGAGGATGTTACAGTTAAAAATAAATACTCCCTTGCTTCTCATGAGATTCGAACCTAAGCTCCCCTATAACATAATCCACTGCTAGCCACTTTACCAACTAGCTCCTTGATTAAAATTATCTGTTTGGACATTATAGGGTTTAAAAGGTAGTATCTATGTTTAAAATACCAAAGTGGGCTTGTGGCCGAATCTTAGGAGGTGACGCCACACAAGGGAGTAAGTGGCCCAAATTTAAGTGTCATGGAGCCCAATTCTTTTAATTTAAGTTAGCTAAATTTTGGGCATTAAGATTAGGTAGAGTGGATGGCAACAAGGCTAAAATTTAGGGGTTTTAATGTTACAAATTGAGATAGAGTCTAGCAGCCACTTTTACTCTATCCAAAAAAGTTTAAAGAAAATTTCATTTGTTGTTCGTTCTTTGACCGGGTGGACTATGTAGAGGCGGAGACACTTTTGTTGCGGCTTGGATTGACATCGTTCAGTTTCAAAAAGGTATATCTTCAACCTTATTTAAAAAAGGATCTATGGTTGATGATCGTCAAAATAATTTTTCTGCTACGCCATGGGGCGTACCAATGATCCAATAGGATGAGGTGAAGTTCTTTTGAAATTGGGTTATGTAACTTTTAGTTGTTTTGAAAGCTACTTTGAAAAGAAACTCTTTCAACTTATGGTGAAAATTTTGCTGCTAAAAAGAATGAGAAAGATAACCTAGAGGAGGATTGTTTATTATATAAACATTATTGCGTGATATTAATAAGGTAACTTTTAAAAATTTTGGTTGTTTCCATGTTCTTTTTGACATATATGTAAGCAATTAATCATATTATTCAATCTCATTGACATGGATTGTTATACTCGTTACCAGATGGCTTATATTATGTCTTATAATTGTTAATGTTTGTACTTGGCAAACATCTTCATTGAAGTCTCTACCTAGAAATTTGCTTGCATTGTCTTCCTTACAGTTTTGGTGAAACTAATTGTTGAATTTGCTTGTCGCTTACTTAAAATTTACAAAGCCTTCTAGCACTGTTATATTCCATAATCCTACTCACTATAATCAAAGTGTCATATACTGAAGGCTCAAAATTGTCAGAAAAAAAAAAAAAATTGTCAGTATGGGTCTGGAAACCCTATACCAATGGTCAAAAAAGCTATTCCGATGGAAAAATAACAGTTGGTACACGTAACGTTGGTATGGACTTTTATCAATGGAAATCAGGATTGTCAAAATAGTTATAAAGTTCTAAAACGACAGTTAGAGTGTTAGTAAATTAACAATTGTCTATATAAGTACCATGATTTGCTTAGTACATATAGCAATAAATATTTTTGCCAGTACAAGTACAATGTGAAATTTTTATTATATCCTTAGACATATAACGACTATATGAACTATCAGTAAAGGATCTTACTAATATAAATATATCGATAGTTCTTCTTGCGTTGGTATAAAAGGAAATTTCGTTATATCCTTGAACATATAAAACAATACTAATGGTAAATATAAGTTCCAAATATAAAATTTTGCAACTTTAATTAATAATATTGATTTATTTATATTCTTAATTCAATATACTTCACAACTAATAGTCTAAGCATAATCTTTAACCAACTCAAACTATGTTTCTTTTTTGGATCTAGTGTCCTAAGTGTAGTATTTCGTTAATATACACTTGTAATTTTTTCAAACAGATTGGTTAATAAAATTATTTATGGATTACATTAATACTTTGTATATTGTCCTCATGTGGTTTTTGCACGCAAAGCAAAATAGAAGCAAACGTTGCTCATTGGTTTTCTAATGTTTAACTAATATTAAGCGGTATTCCGTAGTTGGGTTGTAATACAAAAAGACATCTTATATTAATAGACGAACCTAAATATGTCCTTAGTCTAATAAAAAATGAGCAAACAGATTGAAAAATTAATATGTCGTCTATCAAGTCCAATTGGGGAGATCCTTATCTTGGGCATCAGAGCGAACAACTCCTAAAAGATAAAGACATAGATATGACTGTCTGGACTGAAAGTACATCGAATTGGAACCAAGCAGAATAGATCCTGAATCCGTTTATAGATTTATTCACTTGTGACGTTCACAGTGTGACATATCTAAATCCTGAGTGGATGGCGAACTATGTATGTGTGGCTCGTACACACTTTAATGTAAGTAAAAGCCTAAGTTTGAATAGATAAGGAACTGAAAGTTGGTGTGCTGGGTGTACGAATTCAACGGAGTGTGGCCCCATGAGTTGAGCCCACTAGAAGACTTGTGTTGAAGTTGAGGACAAGCGAGCTAAGTTTGAAATAGCCCTTCTCTCTTGTGAGCACTCTCTTACCCCACTCAGCCAATCATAGAAAGCTTCTGTCCAGATACTGCTGAGCACCAAGTCTATCTGCGCTTGGGAGACCAAATACTAGTCTTTGGAAACTAGAAAAAAGAAGTTGGAGGAAAGGGTTCGCCAATTGGAGACCCTCGAGAAGTAGCACATCTCCAATAAGGAACCCACCGAGGAGAATGAGGAAGCCTGGAGAAGAATAAGGCGGACACCCAGCAAGACATTCATCATTTTCTACTTAAGTTAAAAGCAAACCTTATATTGCATGCATATGTTGTTGTGGGTCCCCTTGACTTAAGTTAGCTAAACTTTAATTGTCTGGGCCAATTTACCAATACATGAATTGGCTTCAACGTTTACTGTAACACCCCTTAGCCTGTCAGGAAAACATGGTGTGTATCATTCAACCAGACAAACTGCCCGACGAGCTAAAGGCATTACTAACGGACTCAAATCAATCAACTTATCTTAGGAGTTTTAGAAAAAAAATTATGAATATTTTCCTTAGTGTAAAAGTCACTTTTCTTCTTTCATTAGATATCGCACCTTTAGAGAAAATAATAGAAGTTATAAGAGGAAAAATCTTTTATTCAACTACTGCTTAGTTATGGCGTTTATATTGAAATCATAAAATTTATGATTATACATCTTCAAAGAAGGGACAATTCTCCTTTAAGATAAAATGATACAAACGATATAGTTAATTACTAAGGATAATTACAAAACATATGTATACGCCATCTGCCATGTAGCCAAGCATTATACAAAAATAGACAAATGGCTCACTCACAGACGTAGCTTTGGCAGTGTAGTCCCCTTCTATTGATCTTCTTCTACTAGTAAACTTTTAAACCTTTATTTTTTGATTTACTAGATAGAAAGAAGCTACTATGAATGAGGTTCAGTAGGGTTTTCATTTGGATACTGAATTAGAAGGAAACTTCCATCTAGAAACTATTAACATGCCTACAATTTCATGTTATTTCATAGGGTTTTGGTTTTTTTTTTTTAAGTTTAAAGAGGTCGTTTTATTGTTTTAGCCAGAGAAATGGGAAAAGGTCCCAGTACCAAAGGGAAGGGACCTGTAGAGTAGATAAAGCTCTAAGTAAAGAATTTTGGTGAGTTCCTTTTTACCTTGAGTTTGTAATCTACGTTATTTCGTTTAATCGTGATCACTGTACAACTAGGTAAGTGGCTTTGTCTTTTGATTGGTGTCTGTGTCTAAGGAAGTGTGTTTAAAGTTTCAGTGTACACAAGGATGAAAATAGTTAAAAAAACCCAAAAATTTGATATATTCACAGTGAAAATACTCATTCCTTGGTGCACAAGCTCCGTATCTAGATTGGTGTAAGGAGGAAACGGAGGAATGTTGTGTATGATGATGAAAAGAAGACACATGATAATATGTTTTACCTCCAGTATGGTACTCTAGTACAAATCGTGATTGCTGAATACCTGGCCTTGCGGGGGAACACATATGTGTTCAAAAACAATGAGGAAAGTTAGGGGGTATGGAGGTGATAATTAATAAATAGCTCGGATAAGTGATTTGAAAATACTGAAAAATTGGTTCTTGAAATTAGAATCAAATGCTAGCACAATGAATGGAGTATATGGGAAAAAGGGTGCATGTGTAAAAAAAAATAGTAGTGCACGTTGCATGAAAAGTAAACAGTACGCTTGTCAATTATAAAAGGGTAGTCCCCGCAAGTGGCATATATGCGGAGTAGTTGTGCCCGTGTCCATTATATGTAGGTTTACAAAACAATTAGTGTCCGCTGGTAGGCTAAGTTTGATCGCGGTAGTATCCGCCAGCTGATACTTTGGATCAAGATAGTTGTATCTGCCAAGTGTGACATGCTAGTCTGTCAAATTGAGTTTAACCTAATAGTGTCTAATGACAATTGGAGTGGGAATCATTTCCTTAGGAACTCACTAAGTTCTCACAAACTTACCCCGTTCCTTTCTCATTTTCAAGTTCTTACATTAAACGTGGTGATTAAAGGGAGACAGCCAGATCAACGGCCAATTGTGAGCCTTATTTGTTTTCGAGGGTGAGATGTATTTGATAGGGGTACTAGGTTGATTGTTAGGTGCCACCTTATATAAGTCACAAAACTATATTTTGAAAATGATATTTTGTAATTGAAGTGTTTACTGATAGCCTTGCAGACTTTTATTTAAATATGGTTTGTAGTGATATTAGACTGATTTGAGTTGAATTTTAAACTATTGCTCGAGCATAAATTCGAAATAATATTTTGAATGAACTTATAAATACTTTTTCTAAGTTGCCACCAAATGCTATTTACTTGTACATTTAATCTTTAAAGTGGTGTGTTAAATTTTTGCTTTCAAGTATATATATATATATATATATCTACATTTTAAATTCAATGGTACACTGCTTTGGGAAACAAGTATACGCCAATTCACAAAGTAATATAAAAAGAAAGGTTTAGTTTTTTCAATGATTGGACTCGTGATGCCCCATACTCGAATCTGACAATTAAGTCGGGCATAGATTGTTACAAGCTTATTATTAATATAATAATAATTGACTCAATTTAAGTTAACTTGCATTTAAAAGTCATGTTATTCATAAAATACTTTTTTCAAAAATTAACTTATGATTTTCAAAAAGAAATATTGATTTAAGAATGGAAAAGAAATATTTTTTGTTGAGTAATAAGTCATTTTTCATTAATCAAACAATTTTTCGCGAAACAAAAACAAAAAAAAATACGAAAAAGATTTCATATGTCATTTCCATGGAAGAAACACACTCTAATAAAAAAACACCTAAGGTGCATTTAGACACCACATAGTATGTAACACCCCTAACTTGAATCCGTAATCAGAACAGGGTTTCAGAGTATTACCGGAGTTTACAGAACATATAGACAAAAATTTCACATCTTATAATATTCATATCAGAAACCAATCAAAATCATACATATTTTCCCTTATATGAGCCTTCGAGACCTAAAATACACGTTACAAACAAGTCGGGACTAGATTGGATACACAAAGAATTTTTTGAAAAATATTGAAAATTTTTAAAAGTACAGGGGACACACGGACATATGGCCATGCCGTGTGACTCACATAGTTAGGAGACATGCCTGTGTCTCAGGACGTATGGGTATTCAAAATAAGGACATAGTGCCGTGTCCCAGCCCGTGTCCGTGCCCGTGTAACTCTCTGACTTGGGTCACACGGCCAAGCCACACGCCCGTGTGCTAGGCCATGTGAGCATACTGACTTGCGCAATTTAAAAGATATAGGGAGACACACGGCTGAGACACACGTCCATGTCTCTACCCGTGTGGACAAAAATAGGTCATTTTCCAAGCCACATTTCTCACCCAATTTGACATCAACCTAACTCAACATTTTGCACATCAACAAGCCAAAACAAGGCATTCAAAACAAGCCAAAATCTTGTCTTAAACATGACATATTACCACATACAACCAATGTGCCCTTAGGCACCTCAAATGACAAATTAATACCATGTCAACCAAATATCCATATTTACCTAGATAACCAAATGCATATATGCATAATTGTACCAAGTATACTATTTCAAACCAATCATCAATATACCTATAAGTTTTCCATCATTCAACCATTTCAAACACACGTTAAATATGATAAGGCCACATATATAAACACCTCAAAATATACCAAACACAAGCCATTCAAATGACTAGTCTCAACCAAACATTTATATGCCATCATTGGCCAAAATAACCTATACATGTCATTATAACTAGAATTAATTTACTAAAGTACCCAAAAAAATCCTATGGATAGTGTGATTTAGCTCCAATACTTCCAACCCGATTGAGCTTCCGAATTACTATAAGACATGAAAAATAATACAGAGTAAGCATTTAAGCTTAGTAAGTTCATATAATACAGAATTTAACTTACCATTTAATAACATTTAAGGTAAGCATACAAGACATATCCAAATCATTTTGGCCAAAAGCCTAAACACATATCCTCAACATGTTAGCCATGTAATTCACACAAAAGATTCAATACACATGGATGAATTCATTAAGCAATCACATTTCATGAATTTTCATGTATATACCGGTAACATTTAGATCGAGCTCATATAATTTCATAACAGATTGTGTCTGTTGAACCATTTAGAATATTATTGGATACATGAGTAGTACACACGAGGTGTATAGAATTGAAATTCGTCAATTCATATTCTTGTATGCTCATACGAGCTATAAATGGGAAACTCTTTCGAGCTGAATAACGGGAAGCTCATGCGAGCTGAATATCGGGAAGCTCTTGCTAGCTATATAACGGGAAGCTCATGTGAGTTGTGGTGTGTCCGCAACACATGCAAGACATCAACCATATCAGTAACACTAATGACATTGCCATTTGTATCCTACGAATTTCTTAAGGTTCAAACGGGACTCGGTAATCATCGTATATGCAACTGATATTTATTCATGGCAATTGTACTATTCACAAACAATAATTCAATTTAATACATATGAATGTACAAGTGTATGTAGAGACGAAAGCGACTAATCAAATATTTTCTCTTTGCCTCTATCTAACTCCGTATTAGGTCTATCCGGATTTATATGAATGAATTTAACTCAATTCAATATAATTCTCATTCAATTTAATCTAACCCATATTTTGGAAAAATTACTATTTTGCCCTTATACTTTTAATTTATTACAATTTAGTCCCTAGGATCGAAAAATGAAATTCATACAATTTAATCCTTAATTAGGCCTAGCCGATTTTCATACATATTAATAGCAGCCCATGTATTTCACAAAATTCAAAATTTTACCATAAATTTATCATCTTTTCAATTTAGTCCCTAATAGATAATTTCATCAAAATTCTCTTTACAAAAGTTATTTATCTAACAACAACCTATCATTTTCTATCATAAAAATTCAAAATTCAAGCATGCTCATCAATGGAAAAACCCTAATACTTTAACGGTTTTGCAAATTAATCCCCGAGATAATTAGATTAAGCTATTACGATCTCGGAAACATAAAAATCATTAAAACGGGACAAATACTTACCCAAATGAGCAAAATAAGATTACTAAAACTTAAGCTTCCATGGCTAAGGTTTCCTAAAACTTAAGCTTCCATGGCTAAGGTTTCCATCTTTTTTTTTTTTTTTTTTTTTTTGGTAAAGATGATGAGAATGGATGATAATATAATAAAATAATTATTATCATCACCTAAATCTTTAATTTTTCCAAAATTAACCTTATTAAATTATAAAATTCCAATGATGAATAATCATGCTTATCCACTAAGTACTCTAAATGGTCTATTTGCTATATAAGGACCTCCAATTTAAAATTCTATAGCTATTTAATCCCTTTAGCTACTAGAATTCAACTTTTGCACTTTATGAAATTTAATCCTCATTATCAAATTAGGCATGCAAATAGTAAAAAGTTTTAACGAAATTTTTATACAATATTTCTATCATACTGTAGACCATAATATAATAATAAAATAAATTTTTCTTCAACTTTGAATTTGTGGTCTCGAAACCACTATTCCGATTTGTGGTCCCCAAAGGAATTTTTGTCCTTGAAAATCTTACCAATAAAAAGGTTCGGATATTGCTTTCTCATAGATTCCTTAGGTTCCCAGGTAGCTTCTTCTATTCCGTGTCACTGCCAAAGAACTTTTACTAAAGCTATATTTTTATTTCTCAATTCTTTTACCTCTCGTGCCAGAATTTTTATCGGTTCTTCACTGTATGTCATGTCAGGCTGAATCTTGACATCCGTCGGGGAGATAACATGTGAAGGGACAGATCGGTACCATCGTCACATAGACATGTGAAAGGAATTGTGAATCTTTTCTAGTTCTGACAGTAAAGCTAATTGATAAGCAATAGGTTCGATTCTCTCAATAATCTCATACGGCCCGATAAATCGTGGACTCAGCTTTCGTTTACGACCAAACCGATGAACTTTCTTCTAGGGCGAAACTTTCAAAAATACCTTGTCACCAACTTGGAACTCTATATCGTTACATTTAATATCCAAATAAGATTTTAACGATCCGAAACTGCTTTTAAGCTTTCTCAAATCACTTTCACTTTTTCCTCAGTCTCGTGAATCAAATCAACCCCATGTATCTTTTTCTTATTGAGCTCGGTCTAAAATAACGAAGTTCGGCATTTGCGACCATACAGATCCGAATATAGTGCCATTTTTATGCTTGACTGAAAACTATTATTATATGCGAATTTGATTAACGAAAAATATTTCTCCCAATTGCCTTCGAATTCTAAAATACAACAATGAAGCATATCTTCAAGAATCTGAATCACACGCTAGGACTAACCATCAGCCTGACGGTGAAATGCAGTGGTAAAATACAACAACATACCCAGAGCTTCCTGTAACTTTTTTTAGAATCGCGATGTAAATCGTGGATCTCTATCCGAAATAATGGAAATTGGCACTCCATGCAACCTGACAATCTTTGAAACATATAACTTAGCTAATTTGTCAATTGAGAAATTCGTACGTACTGGAATAAAATGTGAAAACTTCGTCAAACGATCAAGGATAACCCAAATGACATCTTTCTTTTTCAGAGGTAGAGGTAACCCCGATACAAAATTCATAATAATTCTATCTCATTTCCACTCCGGTATCATAGCTGGCTGTAAACCATTCCTGAAGGTACCTGATGTTCAGCTTTAACTTGCTGACATATCAAATATTTAGATACAAAATCAGACATTTTTTCATTCTTGGCCACAAATACATCTGTTTCAAATCATTGTACATTTTATTACTTCTTCGATGAACAGACATATTACCACTATGAGCTTTGTGCAAAATTTTCTGCATAAGCTTTGGATTCTTTCGTACACAAATTCTACCTCTAAATAACAAACAATCATCAGGTCCTATCTGAAATTCTGAATCAGAATTTGTCTCACACTGTACTCGTTTAGCTCGAAACTAATTATCACATTTTTGAGCTTCGCATATCTGCTGTAGAAACATCGATTTAGCTTTTAACTCAACTCAAATTAAGCCATCATCAGACAATGACAATCGGGTATTCATCGCTCTTAAGGCAAACAAAGACCTCCTACTCAGTGTATTCGCAACTACATTTAATTTTCCCGGATGGTAATCAATAACCAACTCATAATTTTTTAACAGTTCGAGCCATCTACACTGTCTCAAATACAAATCTTTCTGCAACATCAGATACTTTAAACTCTTATGTTCAGTAAATAAATGAAAATTTTCCCCGAACAAATGGTGTCGCCAAATTTTCAACGTAAAGACAGTAGTTGCTAACTCTAAATCATGTGTCAGATAGATCTTTTCATGTGGCTTTAACTGTCTTGAAGCATAAGCTATTACTTTACCTTTTTGCATCCAAACACAGCCTAATCCATTCAATGACGCATTACTATAAATCACAAATTCCTTACCTAATTCAGACTAAACCAGAACTGGTGCTTCAATCAACAGGACTTTTAACTGGTTAAAACTTTGCTGACATTTATCAAACCATTCAAATTTTACATCTTTTTGTAATAGTCGTGTCATCAGTGTAGCTATCATTGAAAACCATTTTACAAATCTCCGATAATAACCAGCTAATCCTAGAAAACTTCTGACTTCAGATACGTTTCTGGGTGGTTTCCAATTAAAAATAGCTAAAATTTTATTCGGATCAACTCTGATGCCTTCAGCCAATATTATGTGTCCTAGAAAACCATCTTCTCGAAGCCAAAACTCACATTTGCTAAATTTAGCAAACAATTGTTTATCTCACAAAAGTTTGCAGAAAAATTCTCAGACATGTTCAGTTTCAACTCGAAAATATATCAGAATATCATAAATAAATACCACAATAAATCTATCCAAATACGGTCTAAAAATTCTATTCATCAGGTCCATAAATATTGCAGGTGCATTAGTTAAACCAAACGACATCACAAGAAATTCATAATGTTCGTACCTGATTCTGAATGATATTTTTGACACATCTGAATCTTTCACTCGTAAATGAAAATAGCCAGAACATAGATCAATCTTTGAGAACACTGTGGGACCTTTCAACTGATCAAATAAATTATCAATGCAAGGCGGTGGATATTTATTCTTGATTGTAACTTTGTTAAGTTGACGGTAATCAATGCATAATCTCATCGATCCATCATTTTTCTTAACAAATAGAATCGGTGCACCCCAAGGTGAAAAACTAGGTCGAGCAAACCCCTATCAATCAACTCTTGCAACTGTACTTTTAACTCTTTTAATTCAGTAGGTGTTATTCTATATGGTGCTATCGGAATCGATGTTGTTCCCGATACAAGTTCTATAGCAAATTCTACTTCTCTAACCGATGGTAATCTAGGTAATTCCTCTAGAAACACATTAGGATACTCACAAACCACTGGTACTGATTCAAACTTTGACTCAGACACTTTAGTGCTCAATACATAAGCAAGGTAAACATTACAACCTTTCCTCACATATTTCTGTTCTGACATAGCTGATATTACAATAGGCAACCCGTTCAATTTATCTGATCCAATATGAAACATCTAACCATTCTGACATTTCAATATGATATCCTTTTGTCTATAATTTACTACAGTATCGTGCAAAGTTAGCCAATCCATGCCCAATATCACATCAAATTCATCAAACGATAATAACATCAAATCAGCCGGAAAATAATAACCCCGAATCATTAACAGATAGTTCTTACAATTATTATCAACTAACACGTTTTGGTTAAAGGGTTTGATAATTTAACCATGAATTCAGTGGACTCAACAAGAAAATTTTTACTAAACACTAATTTTGTGCAAACATATGAATGGGTCGAACCAGGATCAATTAAAGTAGTTACATCAGTATCAATAAGAGATAAAGTATCGAAAATAACATCTGGTGCAGAAGCATCTTCGCACGCACGAATAACATAAGCCTTAGCTGGTACTTGTACCTCAAACCTCACGTAGAATCTTTCGTCACACCACGGCTACTACTCAAATTTCCAAGATTACGAAGTGGTCTACCTCTAGTAGCTGTGTTGCTCGGCCTCAAAGTTTGAATATTATCTTTTTCAGATTTCTCCAGGCAATCTCTAAGGTAATGGTCAAAGGAACCACATCGAAAAAAAGCTTTACTCTTCATTTGACACTCACCAAGATGTAGATTGTTACAGTGTTTGCACTTGTGTCTAGTATTTCTAGCATTACCCACACTCGCTACAGATGTAGCCTGAGATTTAGGATTGGAGCGTACCAGAGAATCCTGAAGAAATAGTAGAACAGTCGTGATATTTCTTTGATTTCTTCAATGCTGATTGATATGACTTTCTTGTCAATCTCTTACTTGAATCTCTAGCTTCAATTTCAGCTTGACTTTTCTCTTTGTTCAACACTTTAGCTTTATATACCCGAACCACAAGTACAACAAATTCTTTCAACTCGAGGATCCCGACTAATAGTTTTATATCCTCATTTAAGCCATCTTCAAACCGCTTACACATTGCAGTCTCAGTTGGAATACGTTCTCGAGCATATTTGCTTAATTGAAAAAATTCCCATTCATATTCAGACACTATCATATGACCCTGTTTAAGCTACAAGAATTCTTTACATTTCTGGTCGAGAAACCTCTAACAAATGTATTTCTTTCGGAACTCAGTTTGAAAGAATTCCCAAGTAATCCTCTCTTTTGGCACTATAGAAATTAATGTGTTCCACCACTAATAAGGTGAATCTTTTAATAAAGATACCGCACACTTAAGACATTCAGCCGGTGAACAAGATACTTCATCAACAACTCTGATAGTATTTTCTAACCAAAACTCAACTCTTTCGGGATCATCATCAGCTGTAGCTCAAAATTCTTCAGCACCGTAGTTATGAATTTTATCAACAGGTGGCTTACCAGCTCTAAAAAGTTCTGTACTTTGAGGAATATAAGGAATCGATTAAGGAATAGGAGGGGGTGGATATTGTTAAGCCACCGAGTTAGTTCGTAAAAACTCAGTAAACCATTCATTCATCATTTGGAAGAAGGCTTCTTTAGCCTCTCCTCCCCAGCCTTTAGATAGGAGCCTCATACCACTCGAAGCTGCTCCTTGAACGGAGGCTTGAGCGTTACTCTCGGCTTCTTCAGAATCAACTCGGTTGGATGACATTACTATATAAAAACATGTTTTAAAATGGTCAGGAGATATCAAACTATCACCGGTTATATAATGGCATATATGCCTAGACTAATATATGCTATGTTAGCCCAAGAATTGACTAAACCGTAGCTCTGATACCAATAAATGTAACACCCCTAACCCAAATCCGTCGCTAGAATAGGGTTACAAAGTATTACTGGAGTTTACAGAATAAATAAATAAAAATTTCACATCATATAATATTCATATTAGAAACCAATCAAAACCATACATATTGTCCCTTATATGAGTCATCGAGACCTAAAATACAAGTTAGAAACAAGTCGAAACTAGATCTGATACTCAAAGAATTTTTTGGAAAACATTAAAATTTTTCAAAGGTACAAAGGACATACGGCCGTGCGGCCAGGCCCAGTGACTCACACTGTCAAGAGAAACGCCCATGTCTCTGGCCGTGTGGGTAATCGAAATAGGGACACATGGCTGTGTCCCAGCCTGTGTCCGTGCCCGTATAACTCTTTGACTTGGGTCGTACAGCCAAGCCACATGCCTGTGTGCTAGGCTGTGTGAGCATACTAACTTGCCCAATTTAAAAGATACAGGGGACACACGGTAATGTCACATGGCCGTGTGTCACACACTGCTGAGACACACGCCTGTGTCTCTGCCTGTGTGGACAAAAATAGGTCATTTTCCAAGCCACATTTCTCACCCAATTTGAAATCAACCTAACTTAACATTTTGCACATCAACAAGTCATAACAAGGCATTCAAAACAAGCCAAAATCTTGTCTTAAACATGACATATTACCACATACAACCAATGTGCCCTTAGGCACTCAAATGATAATTTAATACCATGTCAACCAAATATCCATATTTACCTAGATAACCAAATGCATATATGCATAATTGTACCAAGTATACTATTTCAAACCAATCATCAATATACCTATAAGTTTTCCATCATTCAACCATTTCAAACACATATTAAATATGATAAGGCATTATATATAAACACCTCAAAATATACCAAACACAAGCCATTCAATGGCTAGTCTCAACCAAACATTTATATGCCATCATTGGCCAAAATAACCTATACATGCCATTATAACCAGAATTAATTTACTAAAGTACCCAAAAAGAGCCAGTGGATAGTGTGATATAGCTTCAATGCTTCCAACCCGATCGAGCTTCCGAATTACTATAAGACACGAAAAATAACACAGAGTAAGCATTTAAGCTTAGTAAGTTCATATAATACAGAATTTAACTTACCATTTAATAACATTTAAGGTAAGCATACAAGACATATCCAAGCCATTTTGGCCAAAAGTCTAAACACATATCCTCAACATGTTAGCCATGTAGTTCACACATAAGATTCAATACACATGGATGAATTCATTAAGTAATCACATTTCATGAATTTTAATGTATATACCGGTAATAGTTCATATCAAGATCATAATATTTCATAACAGATTATGCCCGTTGAACCATTTGGAATATCGTTGGATACACGGGTAGTACACATGAGGTGTACAGAACTGAAATCTGTTAATTCATATTCTTGTATGTTCATACGAGCTATAAACGAGAAGCTCTTTTGAGCTGAATAACGGGAAGCTCATGTGAGCTGAATATTGAGAAGCTCATGCGAGCTGAATATCAAGAAGCTCTTGCGAGCTATATAACGGGAAGCTCATGCAATTTGTGGGGTGTCCGCAACACATGCAGGACATCAACCATATTGGTAACACTAATGACATCGTCATTTGTATCCAACGAATTTCGTAAGGTTCAAACGGAACTCGGTAATCATCGGATATGCAACCGATATTTATTCATGGCAATTGTACTATTCACAAATAATAATTCAATTTAATACGTATGAATATACCATTTAATTATACAAACTTACCTCGACAAGTGTATGTAGATACGAAGCAAACTAATTAGATCTTTTCTCTTTGCCTCTATCTAACTCCGTATTTGGTCTATTCGGATCTATATGAATGAATTTAATTCAATTCAATATAATTCTCATTCAATTTAACCAAACACATATTTTTGGAAAAATTATTATTTTGCCCCTATACTTTTAATTTATTGTAATTTAGTCCCTAGGATCGAAAAATGAACTTCATACAATTTAATCTTTACTTAGGCCTAGCTGATTTTTAGACATATTAATAACAGCCCATGTATTTCAAAAAATTTAGAATTTTACCATAAATTTATCATCTTTTCAATTGAGTCCCTAATAGATAATTTCATCAAAATTCTCTTTACAAAAGTTGTTTATCTAACAACAACCTTTCATTTTCTATCATAAAACTTCAAAATTCAAGCTTGCTCATCAATGGAGAAACCCTAATATTTCAATGGTTTTGCAAATTAGCCCCCGAGATAATTAGATTAAGCTATTACGATCTCAAAAATATAGAAATCATTAAAAACGGGACAAAAATACTTACCCAAATGAGCAAAATAAGCTTGCTAAAACTTAAGCTTCCATGGCTAGGGTTTCCATCTTTTTTTTCATTGTTTTTTGGTAAAGATGATGAGAATGGATGATAATATAATTAAATAATTATTATCATCACCTAAATCTTTAATTTTTCCAAAATTAACCTTATTAATTTATTAAAATTAAATGATGAATAATCATGCTTATCCACTAACTACTCTAAATGGTCTATTTCCTATATAAGGACATCTAATTTAAAATTCTATAGCTATTTAATCCTTTTAGCTACTAGAATTTAACTTTTGAATTTTATGCAATTTAATCGTCTTTATCGACTTAGGCATGTAAACAGTAAAATTTTTAACGAAATTTTTATACGATATTTATATCATACTGTAGACCATAAAATAATAATAAAATAATTTTTTCTCTGACTTCGAATTTGTGGTCATGAAACATTGTTCCAGCTTTTCTTGAAAACGAAGTGTTATATAGTAATTGGATGAAAGCAAAGTTACTGGAATAATAATTACACCTACTTGTAATTAAAAGGAATTTTAATTTCTTATATGTGCTTAGCTAATACAATGTAATTATATCGTAATTTCCTATGTCATATTTTATAGTATAAATTATAATTACACAACTACATAATTTTAATTTTAATTTTTTACAAATACGACCAATAATACTTAAACAAGCAAAAAGGCCTAAAACCAAATCATCTTCCAAGAAAGTATTTAACAATACGAATACTAATAAAATTAACAAAAAAAATATCCTAAGTAATTTTATCTAATTACTTTAGTATTACGTATTTATTAACTTATTCTCTCTAACATTAAACACATATTATTTATTATTATTGATTAATCACTAAAAATATAAATAATTAATAAATATTATATAATTTAATTAATAGATTACAAATAATCTATTCTCTGCATATAAAAATTAAATTCTAAATGTAGGATGGATATTGTAATGCCCTGAATTATTTATCTTTGTTTCTGTAAATTTTGTCATAAATAAGTTTTTGCTTCAATGGCTAAATGTTCTAGGTGTGTGTTTGAGGTCTTAGGTTCAAGTCTCATTTTTGGTGATTTATGCTATTTTTGGTCCTATCCTTGTTTGTGGCGGTTTGCCTTATATTATATTCCTATTCAAATCATATTAGAATGAGCCTGCTGGATTGAGTGGTAAGGTGTTAGCTTGTCTTGAGGTCTTGTGTTTAAGTCTTTGTGTGAACGGGAATGTTAATTTTTGCTTCGGTTGTGAGAAAGAAGTTTGGTGGTAGTGAAATTCTGAGTTAGTTGGGTTGTTAGTGGAGTAGTGGGGGAGGTTGGGATTTTGTGCTAAAGTTTTGATTTAATTTATTTTTTTTAATTTTCTCTTTTCCAAAAACTCTCCCCTTTCTAACATTCTTCTGTTCTTTCTCCATCAAATTTCTTTTTTCTCTTTTCTCCTCGTTTTGTCAAAATCCTCCTTTCAAAATCGTTGTGTTTCGAACTTTTGATCTCTTTGTGCATATAGGTAAGTGAAGGTGATAGAGGAAATTGTTAAAGCTAATCTAAACCAGTATTGCTTTTCACTAGTATTAACTTGTGGGCTTTTGGTGGCAGTGAATAGTGAGGAACAGAACTCTACTCCTGTAGAATCGTAGCCGGGATTATTCGGGAAGTGAGGTAAGTAACAAAAATTTGAGTTTCAATGTAGTCAATCTCTTTGTTTCAGTTTAATTGAGGATTAAGGACTGATTTTGAGGCATGTATTATCAGTTTTTAGGTTCTGGTGGTCTCGAGATTGTTTTCGCATAAAAAATGAACCAAGTGTGTAAAAAAAATGGAAAATTGAGGTTTGACGAAATCCAAAAAAGTGGCTTGTTAACGCCACACGGGCGTGTGCTCGACTGTGTGTGACACACGGCCATGTGAATGGCGAGTGTGTGGTCGTGTGAGTCACATGGGCTAGGTCCGATTGGGTGTGTAGACCCACACGGGTATGACACATGAGCGTGTGAACTGTGGGCCAGATCGTGTGGGCCACACAAGCATGGCCAATTTAGGCGTGTGGGCCCACACAGGCATATGCGCCCAAAATTTTAAAATTTTTCCTAGGTTCACATAAGTCGTTTCGATCAACTATGGGCCTTCCTTAAGGTCGGTAAGGGCAACGCAAATGTTAATGCATGATATCTGCTATTCTAATAGGCTAATTTGAGAATTTAGAAATTGATATGTATGATTTGACTGGTTCGTAATAACATGTACGTTAACTGTATATAAGCATGCAAGACATGTTAATTCTGTTATATTTGTTATCTGTTATCTATTATTTGTATCTGTGTATGGGGTGAGATTTGTATCTATGGAGGAAGTGTTCTGTGATGCGACATTTTTCGATATACTGGAAGCTTGACTGAAAACTATTTTATTAAATGTTGTACAGACACTGTGTGGTGTAGGGCTGGGTGGGTGTTTCATACCCCACGTGGTGTGTTAGGATGGTCGGAGATAGTGTGTAGAGGATGGGGGTAGGATTTTACATATCTATATGTATCTAATAATCTAATTCTAATAAGGACTTATGTCCGCTTCTGTTCTGATATACTGAAATTCTGAAATTGATGCATGTATGTTTACGTTGAGTTGCACACTTAATTTATGAAAACTTACATCTGTTTGTCTGTTCTATTCAGGTAATCCTTAGACACAGGGGGGTCGATGCGACGGAGGCTCTGCAGTGACCACTAGCCCGTGAACTGCCTTAAATAATAGTTTTTATTTAAAATATGGATTATTTCTTAGAGTTTTGTAATTCTTGGACTCTCCAGACTATTTATTTTAATTTTGGTTTCGAGATGTGTTTTTTGATTTTTATACTGCAATATTTGACAAAACCCATGATTTTGCATAAAAAATGTGTTTTTGAACACAAACTCGGTTTTCAACTTTAACAATATCCAACTTCTGCTGGAAATAAGCTTCCTGAAAGAGCAAATTAACAATGTTTTCCTTAACGAAAATAATAATAGGTTTGATTAAATGTGGATTCTTTTTAGTAACAATTTAACACTATAAGATTGATTTCAAATCCCTGCTTTGTAACACTACCAGATTAGGCCATAACGTTTAGGCCGGGTCTAAGGAATTATATTTAGTTGTATCAGAGTCAAGTTAAAAAACTCGGGCTATAAATTTTGGGTTCAAAATTGAATTTGTAAATGAAACAATTTTCAAACAAGTTGTTTTCTTATGAGTAAAGTATCTGGTACACCGAGTCTCCGACGCTGATCCTATTAGTACTTCTGGACTTAGAAATACTATAGTTTGAGCTATCTGAAACTATACTGAGTTAGCTAGAAATTGTGATTTCTGAAAGATTTTTGAACTTTTGATAAATATTTGAAGCATAAAACATTTGCTAATAAACACTGAAACTGATGAATAAAAATTTGTAATATAGATAAAATTTTAAAACAATGAGCGCTTGTGGAACTCGCGATTGTGGCACTCGTGGGCGTGCCAGGCGTCGTAGAAAGACTCGAGCTGAGTTTTCCTCTTTGGACAGTATGCCAAATATGGATACGAGTGAGACACCGGTTTCACCTACTACTAAGACCAGGTTTCAAAGCTGCTCAGCTGGGGACGACACATTGTCCCGAGCCATGCTGAGAGTTTTGGAGAGGGCCACTAGACCCCATTCTAGATTTGAGGCCGTAGGTCGGTAACTGAATGACTCCGGTCTAATGGAGCTGAACTGTTTAGGGGCGTCACTGGAGTCACCCCTACTATGACCGAATACTGGTTAGAGGCCAGCGAGAGAATAATGAACGACATCGACTGCACTCCTGAGCAGAAACTGAAGGGTGCAGTTTCTTTGCTTCGCGACGAGGCATGTCATTGGTGGTTATCGGTTGAAGAGGGTATTTAGTTGGATTGGATTAGTTGGCAGTATTTTAATACTGCCTTCAAGAGGAAGTATGTGAGAGCGAGTTATGTAGACGCTCGTAGAATTGAGTTCATGAATCTCATGCAAGGGGATAGGAATATGGCCGAGTATGAAGTCGAATGCCTGACACTGAGCCGCTATGCTCGAAGGATGGTGGCATCTAAATACTAGAAATGTGTCCACTTTGAGGATGGTCTAAGAGACAGTTTGAGAGTTCTGATTGCTCCAGAAATAGAGCGAGAGTTCCCGTTCTAGTGGATAAGGCGAAGATCGCCAAAGAGGTTAAGCGCGTGGAGCGCCAAAATAGTGATCGTGAGAGAGGCAAGAATAAGAGGGAATCAGAGCCCTCTAGTTCTATTTAGAGGCCTAAGAAATGGGCCAAACCTGATGTGCCTTTTAGGGTGGGAGTTCCAGTTGCTCCTACTAGGGTTCAGCTGTGCAGTGACTGTGGTAGGTGTCATCTGGGCAAGTATTGGAGGAGATTAGGGGCTTGTCTGCATTGTGGGTCGTTAGAGCATCGAATTAAGGAGTGCCCATAGCATTCTAATTAGATACAAGCTACGGGTTTGGGTTTTGTTCAGCCTCAGAGGGCAATACAGCAGCCACTTAGGGGCCGGGGTCCAGCCAGGAGTGGTAATGGTTTCAGCAGAGGGTAGAGAGCATCGGACAGCGGTGCTAATAAAACTGAGGCGAAGCAGCCTACACTAGTTCATGTTGTTCAACACTAAAGGATAGAGATGTGCCTAATGTGATTACGGGTACGTTCTTTATTTTTTATGCCTCTTATACTACTTTGATAAACATAGGGTCAACACATTTGTATATAGCTAGTATTGTCTCTAAAAACTTGGGGATTACTATTGAGAGTACTTCTAGTGAGATTTTTGTACTGAGTCCGTTTGGTCAATTTGTTCGGGTTAATAAATTGTATAAGAATGTACCATTGGAAGTTCAAGCGGTTGTGTTTCTGGCAAATTTGATGGAGCTACAGTTTGGAGAGTTCGGCTTTATTTTGGGTAGGGACTGGTTAGTAGAGCACCGAGTCAATTTGGATTGCGTGACTAAGAAGATCATTTTGAGAACCGAGGATAATATGGAAGTAGTTGTGATCAGCGAGCGCCAGGATTACTTAACCAATGTGATCTCCGCTCTAGTAGCCAAAAAATTAGTTCGAAAAGGGTGTGAAGCATATCTACCCTTCGTAAGTGTTTCAGCTTTTAGGGACTCTTCTGTCGTGAAGCATATCTGGCCTTCGTAAGTGTTTCAATTTCTAGGGACTCTTCTGTCGGGAACATCAGAACAGTGTAAGAATTTTCGGACGTATTTTCGGAGAAATTACCAGGCTTGCCTCCAAATCAAGAAGTTAAGTTCGGCATTGAGCTTCTACATGGTATAGCTCCGGTGTCCATCACTTCATACCGAATGGCACCGAAAGAGCTTACGGAGATAAAGGCTCAGCCTCAGGAGCTTTTGGATCATGGATTTATTCCTTCTAGTGTGTCTCCGTAAGGGGTACCTTTTCGTAAAGAAAAAGGATAGCACCATGAGGATGTGTATCGATTACCGACAGTTGAATAAGCTGACTGTGAAGGATAAGTACCCACTTCCTATGATTGAAGATTTGTTTGATCAGTTTCATGGGCCTTTGGTATTCTCTAAAATAGATCTCTATTTTGGGTATCATCAATTTCGGGTTAAGGAAGCTAACATCTTTAAGATGGCTTTTAGGACTCATTATGGGTACTACGAGTTCCTAATCATGCCCTTTGGTTTGACGAATGCTTCGACTACATTCATGGATCTGATGAACTTGGTTTTTCAGCCATTTTTAGATCAGTTCATCGTAGTCTTTATCGATGATATTCTAGTGTACTCTAAGACCGATGATGAGGATGATGAGCATCTTAGAGTAGCGTTTCAGATACTTCGAGAGAAACAAATCTATGCTTAGTTGAGTAAATTTGAATTCTGGTTACGAGGAGTAACTTTTCTGGTGCACGTGGTTTCTATTGAAGGGATCTGAGTTGATCCCAAAAAGATTGAGGCTGTACTTCATTGGAAATAGCCTAAGAACATTTTTAGATCTGCAGTTTTCTAGGTCTTGCGGGTTATTATCAAAGGTTTGTTGAGGGTTTTCGTTGATTGCAACTCCTCTGACTAATCTTCTACGTAAGAATGCTCAAGTCTGTTCTGACTTAGGCTCCAGTTCCGATACAACCTGAATCTGGTAAGGAGTTTTTGGTTTATAGTGATTCATCTCGCAACAATTTGGAATATGTATTGATGCAAGATGGTAAGGTTGTGGCTTATGCATCCCGACAGCTTAAGTCACACGAGGGGAATTATCCGAGCAAGATCTTCAGTTAGCTACCATGGTGTTTGCTTTAAAGATCTGGAAGCACTATCTATATAGTGAGAGGTGTATCATCTACACCGATCACAAGGACCTCAGTACCTCCATACTCAAAAGGAGTTAAATCTTAGGCAGCGTAGATGGATTGAGCTACTTAAGGACTATGATTGTATGATAGAGTATCATCCCGGTAAGGCCAATGTGGTGGCCAATGCTCTTAGTCGTAGAGAAATGTCCAATTTAAGGGTGATTTTCAGTCGTCTCAGTTTGTTTAATGATGGAAGTCTGCTAGCCGAGTTGCAAGTTAAGCTGACTTGGCTTGATCAGATTCAGGATAAGCAGTTGAAGGATGATTCTTTGGTTTTGCGGTTTTGTTAGGTTGAGTGTGGCAGTGCATCTGATTTTAGGTTAAGTAATGATAGGGTTCTATGCTTCCGAGGATGGGTTTATGTACCGAATGACTCCAATTTGAAACAGTCGATTATGAGGGAAGCGTATAGTAGCCCTTATGTTATACATTCCAGTGGAAATAAGATGTATCAGGATCTCCGTAAACAATACTGGTGACCGGATTTGAAACGAGAGCTAATAGATTTTGTTTCCCATTGTCTGACGTACAAGCAAGTTAAGGCTGTGCACCAGTTGCCTTCGAGTTTGCTTCAACCCGTTAAGATTCCGTAATGGAAATGGGAACCCGTGACTATGGACATCGTTAGTGGGTTGCCTTTAACACCGAATAAAAAGAACTCTATATGGGTCAACGTAGATCGGTTGAGTAAGTCCACCCATTTCATTCCAGTTAGGACAAATTATTCCCTACATGAGTTGGCCAAGCTATACATTTCTAAGATTGTGAGACTTCACTGGGTTCCAGTTTCAATAATTTCTGATAGGGATCCTTGCTTCACTTCTTGATTTTGAAAAACACTTCATGAAACTCTGGGTTCGAGATTGGACTTAAGTATTGCGTTCTATCCTCAGAACGATGGTCAATCTAAGAGGGTGATTTAGATACTAGAGGATATGCTTCAGAGTTGTGTTATTGATTTTTGAGGGAGATGTGAGGACTTTCTGCCTGTAACACCCTTTACCCGTATTCAATGCTGGAACAGGGTACGAGGCATTACTGGGCTCACACGCAAGCAACTACACAATACCGAGACATGACTTTCCACTTAAAATTAAAACTTTTCGTAACACTTCTTAAACAAGCCTACAAGGCCTAAATCACACATTAAGAATAGTTCGGGATCAAATCAAACTCTATTAAAGATCTCTAAAAGACTTAGACAATTTTCATTAAACAGTCCACACGCCCTTATGGAGGAAGGGAAACGTCCGTGTAGCATATCACATGCCCGTGTTCCACACCCGTGTGGATTTATTTTTCAATTTGAACCTACAGGGGTTTTCATATGGCCGGACACACGCCTGTGTCCATGGCCCATTCCTCACACTGCCACGACACGCTCGTGTGCAAAAACCATGGCATTTTGTTTCTGATGTCATCACCTCATAAATGTCACAAAGTCAAGGCACACACACATGTCCATTGACCGTGTGGCGAATTAAATTCCTAATTCAGGTGCAGACTTCACACGACCTGGGCACACACCCATGCACTATGGCCGTGTCTTCCACACGGTTAAGACACACGGCCATGTCGCTGCCCATGTGGTTACTACTGAGCATACTGACTTGCCAACCTAGCATGTAGGGGGACACACGGCCTAACCACACACACATGAGGCTAACCGTGTGTCACACACGGCCTAAACACATGCCTGTGTGTCTATCCGTGTGGACAAGAACAAGGCTATTTACCAAGCTTTTTCTACCACCCCAACTCATACAAACATAAACCACATCAAACCCTCAACTCATTCATGCATAATTAAATCAAGAATCAAGCATGTAACTTTCACAATCATGAATAACCTCTTCATTTCATAGATTTAAAAGAAAGAGCCATCAAATATGCCCTTATACAAAAGAATTCATCTTTGAATGAGCCAACACATTAGGCCAAAACAATATGACAATCAACTAAGTCTAGTCCCTATACATGCCATACTCAAAATGCTAAATCTAACTATACCAAGATGTGCTAATAGTATGGGTGATCTTCTGATTATCTTCGAATCCCGAGCTGACTCTTCGACACTATAAAATAAGGGAAAAGAGAAGGGAGTAAGCTCTAAGCTTAGTAAGTCTATATGTAAACAATAAGCATCATATCCACATGCTAATCAATCAAAAACATTACATACAATGTAAAAACAATTCGTATCCTCATAATCATGCTTACTCATTTCAACCCTTACCACATCCCAACCACATATCATAAACATTGCTCACATTTACTTGCACATATACCCTTCACTTATCACCACAAAACCACATGAAATTTCACTTAGTTAAGTTTCTCAATGAACCCTGCGGAATGATACAAGATACCCAGTGGTTTCGCACATAACCCAACATTAATAAATAATAGGGTGGTATCACACACAGCCCACCAACAATGATAATTATGGTGGTATCGAACACAGCCCATCGTTAATATAACAAGGTGGTATCGCACACAGCCCACCAACAATGATAATTATGGTGGTATCGCACATAGCCTATCGTTAATATAACAAGGTGGTATCGCACACAGCCTACCAACAATTACATATTTACGTATATTTATCCGTACCCATATTTCTATTCTGAAGGTTCATTCGAGGATTACCCATTTTCTACCATTTTCAATAAATCTCACCAATAAGCATTTACATCCACACAATGCATTAATAGGTAAAACATATGTAATAAGGATGTATCGTTTACACATAAACTTACATTGATGCAAAATAGGTTGATTGGAGTTTAGTCCAAAATCTTGCCTTTTCCTTGGTTAAGGTTGATTCCACGTTCTTCTTGATCTATAATAATAAAATTTACTCATTTAATCACTAAATAAATCAAGACACTTCAAAATTTCTACTTTGGTAAAAATTATGATTTTGCCCCTATACTTGTAAATTGTTTTTCATCAAATTTCCTCATTTAACAAGCCAAGCTGAACATTTATTACTCTTATAATATCTCATAATACTCATCATTTCATGCATTTACTACTCAATTTACAACCTTTACAAAAAGGACCTATTAGATGTTTTCATGAGAAATCTTTTCACAAGGGTTGTTCATTTAACAACTAAGTTTCATTTTCTTCCATAAAATTTCAGAAATCAACACTAATACTCTCATGAAAAAACCCTATACTTTCAACCATTTTGCAAAATAGTCCCCTCATTAGTTAGCTTAAGCTTTAGGGGTCTCAAAAGTACAAAAATTATCAAGAAAGACCATAAAAATCACTTACTTGCAAGGAGGATAAGTTGCTAAAATTTCTTAGCTTTCAAAACCCATATTTTGCTGGTATTTTTGGTAGAAGATGATGAAGATGATATGTGTTATCATCTTTCTTCTTATTTTATTTTAATTTATCAATTAAGTCACCAAAACCTCACCTAACCAATTAACCATGTCTTTTCTTATCCCTATGGCCGACCATCACTTCCCCAATGGCCTAATTGCACATTAAGGACCTCCAATTTGATATTCTCAAGCTATTAGACACCTCTAGCTTGTAAAATAATACTTTCGCATTTTATGTGATTTAGTCCTTTTTCGCAATTAAGCATACAAGCACCAAAATTAATGCACCAAAATTTTCAAGCACCCATATAATCATGATAGGACACATATGATAATATTAAAAATAATTTCTTTGGTCTCGGATTAGTGGTTTTGAAACCACTATTCCTACTAGCCCCAAAATCGGGCTATTACAACTCTCCCCCTTTAGAGATTTTCGTCCTCAAAAATCTTACCGATTATAAGGTTTGGGTACTAATCTCTCATGGTTTCTTTCGGTTCCCATATAGCCTCTTCTACACCATGTTTTTGCCATAACACTTTTACTAAGGCTATACATTTGTTCCTCAATTGTTTAACCTCTCGAGCCAAAATCTTAATTGGTTCCTCTTCATAGGTCATATCTGGTCGTATCTCAATTTCGGTTATAGGAATCACATGCGAAAGATCGGAACGACATCGTCGTAAAATTGACACATGAAACACATTGTGTATTCTCTCTAACTCTTTCGGCAAGGCCAACCGATAAGCTACTGGTCCAATCCTTTCAATAACCTCATACGGCCCTATGAATCGCAGACTCAATTTGCCCTTCTGACCAAATCTTAATATTTTTTTCCATGGGGATACTTTCAGGAATACTTTATCACCCACCTGAAATTCAATTTCTTTTCTTTTTAAATCCGCATATGACTTTTGTCGATCTAAGGCAACTTTCAAACTATCACGGATCACTTTCACTTTCTCTTTGGTTTCTCAAACTAGATCAACCCCGTGAATTTGATTCTCACTAAGCTCGGTCCAATACAGAGGAGTTCGGCTCTTGTGACCATATAATGCTTCGTACGGTGCCATCCATATACTCGACTGATAACTGTTGTTGTAGGCAAATTCAACCAAAGGTAGATTTTTTCCTAACTACCTTCGAACTCTAAAACACAGCATCGGAGCATATCCTCAAGAACTTGAATCACTCTCTCGAATTGGCCATCAGTTTACGAATGGAACGCGGTATTAAAATTCAATTTTGTACCTAAGGCTTCTTGTAACTTTTTCCAAAACCTCGAAGTAAACCGTGGATCTCTATCCGAGATAATGGATATAGGTAACCCATGTAATCTCACAATTTCAACAACATACAGCTCAGCCAACTTGTCAAGTGAGTAATTAACACGCACCAGTATAAAGTGAGCCGATTTCGTTAATCTATCAACAATGACCCACATAGCATCTTTCTTTTTCAGAGTCATAGGTAACCCCATTTGAAATCCATCATAATTCGGTCCCACTTCCACTGAGGAACCATCACTTGCTGAAGTAATCCAAAGGAACTTGATGCTCGGCTTTCACTTGTTGACAGATTAAACACTTTGTAACAAACTCAGAGATATCTCTTTTCATACCCGGCCACCAATATAACTTTTTCAAACCATTATACATTTTGGTGCTGCCTAGATGCACTGAAAAATAACCATTGCGTGCCTCACATAAAATTTTTCGAATCAATTCATTATCTTTAGGTACACAAACTCTATCATGAAACATCAAACAATCATCTGAACTAACCCGAAAATCAGAGTTATTTCCCGATTCACGCTGAGCTCTCTTAACTTGCATCTCACTATCATTCTTTTGAGCTTCATGTACCTACTGAAGAAATAATGGTCTAGCCCTCAATTCGGCCAATATAGCACCATCATCAGACAATGCTAAGCTTGTACTCATAGCTCTCAAAGCATACAGGGATTTTCTTCTCAAGGCATTCGCAAGCACATTTTCTTTCCTCATATGGTAATAAATTATCAGCTCATAATCCTTCAATAATTCAAGTCACTGCCGTTGTCACAAATTCAAATCCTTTTGGTTCATTAGGTACTTCAAACTTTTATGATCGGTAAAGATTCGGCACTTTTTACCATACAAATAATGACGCCAAATCTTCAAAGCAAAAATGATAGTAGCCAACTCCAAATCGTGAGTCAGATAATTCTTTTCATGTGGTTTTAGTTGTCTTGATGCATAAGCTAATACTTTACCCTATTGCATAAGCACACAACCAAGACCATTCATTGACGCGTCACTGTAGATTACAAACTCTTTTCCCGACTCAGGTTGCACCAAAACAGGTGCTTCAGTCAACAATATTTTCAGTTTCTCGAAACTCTGTTGGCATCTCTCGGTCCATTCAAACTTAACATCCTTATGTAGCATTTCATCATCGGTGTAGCAATCATGGAGAACCCTTTGACGAACAATCTATAGTAGCCCGCTAAGCCCAAAAAGCTCCTAATATCTGACACATTCCTTGGCGGTTTTCACTCCACAATAGTCGATATCTTACTTGGATCAACTCTAATTCCATCACCCGACACAATGTGTCCTAAGAATTCGACCTCTTGGAGCCAGAACTCACTTTTGCTAAATTTAGCATACAACTGCTTGTCTCTTAGAGTCTGCAAAATAGTTCTTAGGTGCTCTGCGTGCTCACTCTCATCTCGAGAATAAATTAATATGTCATTAATAAAAACAACGATAAATTTATCCAAGTACGGTCTGAAAATACGGTTCATTAAATCCATAAATATCGCAGGAGCATTTGTTAAGTCAAAGGGCATGACAAGAAACTCGTAATGGCCATACCTCATCTAAAATGCAGTTTTCGGCACATCTTGCTTCTTAACTCTCAACTGGTAATAGCCAGACCTTAGGTCTATCTTATAAAACACCTTAGCTCCCTTCAATTGGTCGAACAAATCATCTATCGTTGGCAAATGATACTTATTCTTCACTGTCACATTGTTGAGTTGTCTGTAGTCTATACATAATCTCATCGACCCGTCTTTCTTCTTCACAAAAAGTACTAGAGCACCCCATGGTGAATAGCTCTATCTTGCTAAACCCTTATCTGTTAACTCTTGTAGCTGAGTCTTCAACTCTTTTAACTCTAACGGTGCCATCTTATATGGGGCAACCGAAATAGGTGCTGTACCTGAAACTAACTCAATGCCAAACTCGACTTCTCTAACTGGAGGCAATCCAGGTAACTCTTTCGGAAACACATCTGAATACTTACACACCACAGGCACTAATTCAATCTTTACCTCTGACTCTTGAGTATTCAACACAAAGGCGAGATAGGACTCATACCTTTTTCTCATGTATTTCTCAGCTACCATAGATGAAATCACTACAGGCATATTATCCGATTTACCTGATTCAGCCCGAATGACATCTCCATTTACATATCTCAATTCAATAAAATTACTACCATAGTTTACTAAAACATTATGAGTAGTCAACCAATCCATGCCAAGAATTAGGTCAAATTCATCAAACGAAAACAACATGAGATTTTCTAGAAAACAATGACATCAAATTGTCAAAGGACAATTTCTACACACTTTGTCAACTAGCACGTGTTTGCCTAACGGCTTTGACACTTTTATCACAAATTTTGTAGACTCGAAAATCATATCCATGCTAGATACCAATTTCATGAAAATATAGGAATGGGTAGACCCCGGATCAATCAAAGCAATAATAGAGATATCATGAAGAGAAAAATTATCTGTAATCACGTCTAGAGATGATGCCTCTTCGCGAGCGCGAATGGAAAAAGTCCTTGCAGGTGCTCTACCCTCTGATCTCACAGTAGAATCTCTAGGCGCACATCTACTACTAGTCTCACTCCCTGGGTTCCTTTGTGGTCTACCCTTGAAGGTACATTGCTCACTCTTACTTATTGTTTTCTGTCTTTCTCATCCCTCTGGACAGTTTCAAATGAAGTGGTCTGGTGAACCACACTTGTAACAAGTTCAGTTGTTCCCCCAACACTCCCTAGTATGTTGTCTACCACAATTTGGACACTCTGGTTTATTTGACTTTGCATTGCCCATGCTTGCCATCGAGGTGGCTTGAACTCTTGAGCCCGAATATGTATTACCTCAATCTCGGTGTGAATACCCAGCTGAAGCAGTCGTCCGAGGGTTCATTTCCTTGGACTTTTTTGATTGGGTTTGGAACAACTTACTCATCGGCCTCTTTCTTGCATCTCGAGCCTCAATCATAGCTTTTCTCTTTTCCTTATTCAACTCTCCAGCTTTGCAAGCTCTATCAAGCAATACTACGAATTCCTTCAACTCCAAGATCCCAACTAGCAATCTAATATCCTCATTCAACCCATCTTCAAACCTCTTGCACATAATAGCTTCCGTAGACACACACTCTTGAGCATACTTACACAGCCTAATAAATTCGCGCTCATACTCTGCCACAGTCATCTTGCCTTGCTTCAATTCAAGAAACTCTTTCCGTTTCTGGTCAACAAATCACTGACTTATGTACTTCTAAGAAGAAGTCCCATGTCACTCTCTCCCTCGGTACTACAGATGTCAGTTTTTTCCACCAGCGATATACCGAGTCCCTCAGTAATGACACAACACATTTTAAGCTCTCCTCAGACGTGCAAGAGAGTTCATCGAATACCCGCATAGAGTTCTCAAGCCAGAACTCTGCTTTCTCAGGGTCATCATCTATATTGGCTCTAAATTCCTCGGCCCCTTACTTTCGAATCTTATCGACCGGGGGTTTAGTCATTCTTACCAAATCTATACCTTGAAGAGCCACGAAGACTGGTTGAGGTATAGGTCAGGGTGGAGGAGGTTGAGCATTAGGGTTTGCTCGTACAAACACAGTGTACCAATTACTCATCATGTGGAGAAAGGCTTCCCAAGCCTCTTTTCCTTAACCCAAAGTCTCGAGTTTACTTTCTATAGGCGCGGTCTCTTGCATGGGAGCCGACGCTTTACTAGCAGTGTCATCAGCTACAGATCGGTCGGGATCCATTTACTATACGAAACACAGTTTAAAATTATTCGGAGTTACCACACTATCAATATATATTTATGGCATGTATACCTAGACTCTCACACACGCTACAGTAGTCCGAAAATGAACTAAACCATAGCTCTGATACCATGAAATGTAACACCCCTTACCCGTATTCAATGCCAGAACAGGGTACGAGGCATTACTAGGCTCACATGCAAGTAACTACGCAATACTAATGCATGACTTTCCACTTAAAATTAAAACTTTTCGTAACATCTCTTAAACAATCCACACGCCCGTATGAAGGAAGGGACACGCCCGTGTGCCATATCACATACCCGTGTTCCAAACCTGTGTGGATTTATTTTTCAATTCGAACCTACAGGGGTTTTCACACGGCCGGGCACACGCCGTGTCCCTTACACGACCATGAAACGCCCTTGTCTTAGCCCCTGTGCAAAAACCTTAGCATTCTGTTTCTGACATCATCACCCCATAAATGTCACACGGCCAAGGCACACTCTCGTGTCTTTCGACTGTGTGGCGAATTAAATTCTAATTTAGGTGCAGACTTCATACAGCCTGGGCACATGCCCATGCACTATGGTCGTGTCTTCCACACGGTTGAGACACACGGCCGTGTCGCTGCCCGTGTGGTTACTACTGAGCATACTAACGTGCCAACCTTGCATACAGGGGGACACACGGCCTAACCACACGCCCATGAGGCTGACCGTGTATCACACATAGCCTAGACACATGTCTGTGTGTCTACCCGTGTGGACAAGAACAAGCTTATTTGCCAAGCTCTTTCTACCACCCCAACTCATACAAACATAAACCACATCAAACCCTCAACTCATTCATGCATAATTAAACCAAGAATCAACCATGCAACTTTCACAATCATGAATAACCTCTTCATTTCATAGATTTATAAGAAAGAGCCATCAAATATGGCCTTATACAAAAGAATTCATCTTCGAATGAGCCAACACATTAGGCCAAAACAATATAACATTCAACTAAGTCTAGTCCCTATACATGCCATACTCAAAATGCTAAATCTAACTATACCAAGATGTGCTGATAGTGTGGGTGATCTTCTGATTATCTTCAAATCCCGAGCTGACTCTTCGACACTATAAAAAAAGGGAAAAGAGAAGGGAGTAAGCTCTAAGCTTAGTAAGTCTATATGTAAACAATAATCATCATATCCACATGCTAATCAATCAAAATCATTACATACAATGTAAGAACAATTCGTATCCTCATAATCATGCTTGCTCATTTCAACCCTTACCACATCCCAACCACATATTATAAACATTGCTCACATTTACTTGTACATATACCCTGCACTTATCACCACAAAACCACATGAAATTTCACTTAGTTATGTTTCTCAATGAACCCTTTGGAATGATACAAGATACCCGGTGGTTTCGCACAGCCCACCATTAATCAATAATAGGGTGGTATCGCACACAGCCCACCAAAATGACACTATATATGATGGTATCGCACACAACCCATTGTTAATAAATAACAAGGTGGTATCGCACATAGCCCACCAACAATTACATATTTACGTATATTTATCCGTACCCATATTTCTATTCCGAAGGTTCATTCGAGGATTACCCATTTTCTACCATTTTTAATAAATCCCATCAATAAGCATTTACATCCACACAATGTATTAATAGGTAAAACATACGTAATAAGGATGTATCGTTTACACATAAACTTACCTCGATGCAAAATATGTTAATTTGAGGTTTAGTCTGAAATCTTGCCTTTTCCCCGGTCAAGGTTGATTCCGTGTTCTTCTTGATCTATAATAATAAAATTTACTCATTTAATCACTACATAAATCAAGACATGTCAAAATTTCTACTTTGGCAAAAATTATAATTTTGCCCCTAGGCTCGTAAATCATTTTTCATCAAATTTCCTCATTTAACAAGCCTAGCTGAACATTTATTACTCTTATAACAACTCATAATACCCATCATTTCATGCATTTACTACTCATTTTACAACCTTTACAAAAAGGACCTGTTAGGTGTTTTCATAAGAAATCCTTTCACAAAAGTTGTTCATTTAACAACTAAGTTTCATTTTGTTCCATAAAATTTTAGAAATCAACACTAATACTCTCATGAAAAAACCTTAAACTTTCAACCATTTTGCAAAATAGTCCCCTCATTAGTTAGCTTAAGCTTTAGGGGTCCCAAAAGTATAAAAATTATCAAGAAATACCATAAAAATCACTTACTTACAAGGAGGATAAGTTGCTAAAATTTCTAAGCTTTCAAAAGCCCTCTTTTTCTAGTATTTTTGGTAGAAGATGATGAAGACAATATGTGTTATCATCTTTCTTCTTATTTTATTTTAATTTATCAATTAAGTCACCAAAACTTCACCTAACCAATTGACCATGTCTTTTCTTGTCCCTATGGCCGGCCATCACTTCCCCAATGGCCTAATTACACATTAAGGACATCCAATTTAATATTCTCTAGCGATTAGACACCTCTAGCTTGTAAAATAAAACTTTTACATTTTATGCGATTTAGTCCTTTTTCGCAATTAATCATACAATCACTAAAGTTAATGCACCAAAATTTCATGCACCCATATAATCATGATATAAAACATATGATAATATTAAAAATAATTTCTCTGGTCTCGAATTAGTGGTTCCAAAACCACTGTTCCTACTAGCCCTAAAATCGGGTTGTTACACTGTCTTTAGCTGAGTTCGCCTACAACAACAATTTTCATTGTAGCTTTCAGATAGCACCTTACAAGGCTCTGTATGGTCATAAGTGACGTACTCCGCTGTGTTGTACTGAGTTTGGTGAACGACAGGTTTTGGGTCTAGAGTTGGTTTCCGAAACTTAGGACAAAGTCAGATTAATTCGGGATCATCTTAAGGAAGGACATTGAGTACTCTGTGGAGGGGATTTTGTGTTCCTTAAGGTATCTCCGTGGAAGAAAGTTCTGAGGTTAGGGCGTAAGGGCAAGTTGAGCCTTAGGTTCATTGGGTCGTATCAAATTCTGATGCGTGTAGGACCGGTCGCCTATTAGTTATAGCTACCTCCAGAGTTAGATAGAATCCATGATATGTTTCACGTCTCGATGTTGAGGTAGTATCAGTCTGATCCATCTCACATTGTTTCTGTTGAGGAGATTGAGGTTAGACCGAATTTGACATTTGAGGGAGAGTCGATTCAGATTTTAGACCGAGATGTAAAAGTTCTAAGGAGGAAGTCATTCCCGTTAGTTAAGGTTCTGTGGTGGAATCATGGCACTAAAGAAGCTATGTGGGAACCTGAGGATTCGATGCGTCAGCAATATCCTCATCTGTTCAGATCAGGTAAATTTTAAGGCCGAAATTTCTTTTAGGGGGTAAAGCTGTAACGCCCTGAATTATTTAACTTTGTTTCTATGAATTCTATCATAAATGAGTATCTGCTTCAATGGCTAAGTGTTCTAGATGTGTGTTTAAGGTCTTGGGTTCAAGTCTCACTTTTGGTAATTTATGTTATTTTTGGTCCTATCCTTGTTTGTGGCAGTTTGGCTTATATTTTATTCCTAGCCAAATTATATCAGAATGAGCTTGTTGGTTTGAGTGGTAAGGTGTTAGCTTGCCTTGAGGTCCTGTGTTCGAGTCCTTGTGTGAACGAGAATGATAATTTTTGCTTCTGTTGTGGGATAGAAGTTCGGTGGTAGTGAAATTCTGAGTTAGTTGGGTTGTTGTGGAGTAGTGGGAGAGGTTAGGATTTTGTGCTACAGTTTTTATTTTATTTTATTTTATTTTATTTTTATTATTCTCTTTTTCCAAAAACTCTCCCCTTTTTGACATTCTCCTGTTCTTTCTCCATCAAATTTATTTTTCTCTTTTCTCCTCGTTTTTGTCAAAATCTTCCTTTCAAAATCATGGTGTTTCAAACTTCTGATCTCTTCGTGCATCTAGGTAAGTGAAGGTGGTGAGTTTTTGCTTGGATTAGGGGCAATTGTTAAAGCTAATCTAGACCAGTGTTGCTTTTCATTAGTATTAACTTGTGGGTTTTTGGTGGCAATGAATCGTGAGGAACGAAACTCTACTCTTGCAGAATCGTAGTCGGGATTATTCGGGAAGTGGGATAAGTAACGAACACTTGAGTTTCACTGTAGTCAATCTTTTTGTTTCGGTTTAATTAAGGATTAAAGACTGATTTTGAGGCATGTATTGTTGGTTTTTAGGTTCTAATGGTCTCGAGATGTTTTTGCATCAAAAAGGAACCAGGTGTGTAACGAAAACATGAAAAATTGAGGTTTGACAGAAGCCAAAAAAGTGGCTTGTCGATGCCACATAGGCGTGTGCCCGGTCGTATGTCATGTGACGGGCGACTGTGTGGCCGTGTGAGTCACACGGGCTTGGCTGATTGGGCATGTGGGCCGCACAGACGTGTGGGCCCATACGGGTATGACACAAGGGCATGTGAACTTTGGGCCAGGTTGTGTGGGCCACACGAAAAAAGCCGATTTAGGCGTGTAAGCCCATATGGGCATATGGGCTCAAAATTTTGAAAATTTCCCTAGGGTTACATAAGTCATTCCAATCAACTGTGGGCCTTCCGTAGGGTCGGTAAGGGCAAAGCAAACCCTAATGCATGATATCTGCTATTCTGATAAGCTAATTTGAGCATTTAGAAATTGATATGTATGATTTGACTGGTTCGTAATAACATGTATGTTATCTGAATATAAGCATGCAAGACATGTTAATTCTATCATATTTGCTATATGTTATTTGTATCTGTGTATGGGGTGGGATTTATATCTGTGGAGGAAGTGTTTGATGAGGCGACATTTCGCCAATATACTGGCAGCTTGACTGCAAACTATTCTGTTAAGTGTCGTACAGACACTGTGTGGTGTGCAGGGCTGGCTGGGTGTTTTATACCCACGTGGTGTGTTGGGATGGTCAGAGATGGTGTGTAGAGGATGGGGGTAGGACTTCGCATATATGTATGTATTTAATAATCTGATTTTGATAAGGACTTATGTCTGCTTCTAGTTTGATATACTAAAATTCTGAAATTGATGCATGTATGTTTCCGTTGAGTTACACACTGAGTTTATGAAAACTCACATATGTTTTTCTGTTCTGTTCAGGTAATCCTCAAACATAGGTGGGTTGGTGCGACAGAGGCTCTGCAGTGACCACAGTCTGTGAACTGTCTTAAATAATGGTTTTTATTTAAAATATGAATTATTTTTTAGAGTTTTGTAATTCTTGGACTCTCCGGACTGTTGATTTTAATTTTGGTTTTGGGATGTGTTTTTTATTTTTATACTGCAATGTTTGACAAAACCCACGATTTTGCATAAACAAATGTGTTTCTAAAAACACAAACCCAGTTTTCAACTTTAACAATATCCCACTTCCGCTACGAAATAAGTTTCATGAAAGAGCAAATTAACAATGTTTTCCTTAACGAAAATAATAATAGGTTTGATTAACTGTGAATTCTTTTTAGTAAAAATTTAACACTATAAGATTGATTTCAAAAACCTTCTTCGTAACACTCCCAAATTAGGCCATAACGTCTAGGCCGAGCTTGGGGTGTTACAGATATAAGGACTTGTAGCATATTTTGACCTTTAAATCATGCACAACTATGTTTTGAAAGTCGGAGGATAATTAAATTTGAGTTTAACTATTTGTAATTACTCATATAATTACTTCAATATTCATCATCCCTTAAAAATTAAAAAGTATAATTGGAATACTCTAATTACACTCAAAATCTAATTATTATTTGAATTTTCAAACAAATCCTTACACATTTCCTAAATTTGCTTATAGAATATTTACAAAATAATTCTCTCATAGAAGGGAAAATTTAAGAGAGATTTCCAAACAGCCTTTAATGTTAAAGGTGAAAGTTTGAGAACTTATAGACCAAAGGAAATTCTATGAAATATATTACTCAATTAGACTTGACAATGATATCAACCTTTAGTTAAACCAATCCCAAATTACTCACAAACTAGCTTATTACCAATGGGTGCCAAGTTTGTACAGTAAAACCTCAATAAATGAATATTTGATAAATTAATAATCTCAGTTAAATAATATTCTTTTTCGGTCTCGACTTGGGACAAGGGGATAAAATAATAACCACGCTAAATGCATAAGATAATAATTTTTAGACAAATCCTTAAGAGCCAATGAAAATATAAAATAATAATTCATTAACTGAAAATTTTTTATACGATACATAAAACTAAAGTGCTTTCTAGACAGCTCTTATTTTTTTCAATTTTATTCTTTGCTAAAATATGCATCTATAGTTAACTATTTCTTCTTTGCATGTGAATCAAATATATTTAATCTTTAAATTTTAGAAGGGCATAAATCAAATCTAGTATATTCTTCTCGTGTTGTATTAAATAATTCTTCAAGGTATCCACAGCTAGAAAAACCTCATTTGGAGAAACATGTGGTAAAACACTATTGTCATTTGGATCTTGCTTGCCATCAACAGGCACATCCATTACTCCTTGAATAATTTCTTCATCCGTAGGTGACTCCATCGAAGATTCTTTTTCACTTGGATAATTCAAAATCTGCTCAACATCCATGGCATTTCTATAGTGTAAATAAGAAATTACTTTTTTTTAAAAATTTATGAATGCCTTCAACATTACCAATTTCTTGTTCGAGAGACATCCTTATCAGATCAAATTTTGCAATGTCGGAAACAATTTGCAATATTTGTAGGCCTCACATCAATAATCAAAGCAACATTAATAAAATAGATTACATCCAATACAATAATCTTTTCAATATTTATTTCTCCTTTCTCTTAACCTTCCAAGATGCTAGAATAAAAGCGACGCCAATAATAAATCTTAACTGCTCTAATAATTCCAACATCACATGGTTGAATTTTTTATGTTGAATTTGGAGGCAAAAAGTATAATTCAACGTTTTGCAAGCCTTCAATAACCTTGGGATGGGTTGGGCAATTGTCTACTATAAGCAACACCTTTCTACCAGTTATTCTAGCATCAAACTAGCGAACAAAATCTTGAAAAAGTAATCCAGTCATCCATGCTTTTTTTTGCTCGATAATGACAATTAAGATTGTCAATATTCACATGTTTAAAGCATTTAGGAATAGCAAACTTATCAATAACCAAAAGAGGCACTTTATCTGAACTATCCCCATTGCAACAAACCACAAAAGTAAGCCTTTCCTTGTCCTTTTTTCGTCCTTCTAATTGCTTTGTAGCCCGTGAATGATTTGCTTGCAAACGATAAAATAAGCATGTTTCATCCATATTGTAGATATCCTTCCAATCAAAAAATTCCAATTTAGCTCTTATTTGAGGTAAAACATCTTTAATATTCACCATAACAACTGAACCACTTTCACCAAATCTTCTGTAAGACTTAATCTCATTTCTTGCCTTGAACCGTTCTAGCCAATCAATTGAGAAGTTAAATTTGGAATTTGCATCACCATATATTTTCTGTAGAAACTATTTTGCTTTAGTTTGAATCATTTCTCCAATCATGTTTACTTTCTCTTGATATTGGAGAAACCACTCATACAATACCTTCTCTAATTCGAGATATTTGGCTTATTTGTGCCTTTTAACATTGCTATTCTTTATCTCTTTTGACAAATATTCAAATGATCATTTAAGAGTATTTGATATTGTTGATTGGCTAATAGAGAGATCAAATGTTTGTTGAACCCATTATTGCAAATCTTTTTGACTTGAAGAGGGATGCTCATTTTTGTACTCACATAATGCTTTTCTCATCTCATCTATCAATGTAGATTTTTTTACACCTTTCCAATGGGAAACCATGGAGGAAAAGATTATATGAATTACAATATTTTGATACGTACATGTGTTTATTTATAATAAAAATTTTAATCTATCCAATGAATATATACATATTGGATTTTGAAACCATTAACTCTTTTTTCGTTTTGGATACATGAACCAATTAATTAACTTTTTTTTTTTTTGTTACATAAACCAATTAACTTTGATTCATTGCACCTACATGCATATTGGATTTTGATAATAAAAAACCATGCATAAAGTATGAAATATTCTCTAAACTAATAAATATTAATTTATCAATAAATGAATAAAATATTTATTTACCGATAAACTAATAACCTCGATAAAATAATAAATTTTTCGAGTCCCAATGGTATTATTTTATAGAGGTTTTCCTGTATCATCAAAATGGTGTTTTAGAGAGGATGAAGCCAAATAACATGTTAAATTTGCATATTTTTTGTGTTTAAATTGGTTAATTCTTGAATTGATCCCTGCTAAATTAGTGATTTTATATTTTAATCCTGTCAGGAATGCAATTGGGATGCTATGAGTAAAAAACGAGCAGAAAAGGACTAATTTGCAGCACGGTCAATAAAGTGGAGCTGAATTAGAAATTTGGAAATAGTCAATGACTTATCAGATTTTTTTTACCTTGTAAAAGCTAAAATTAGAATAAAATATTGTCGAAACCATTTTAAAATTGGGTTTTAAAAAATGGGGATCGACTTTGAAAAACGAAAATGGTGTCGCCACCAATCCTTTTTACTTAGGTGTGATTGGATCACCTTAAAAAATATTTTATTTCAAAATATTGATTTTGGTCTACGAAAAACAAAAAAGTGGATTCGGGAGTCGGTTACGTATGAGGAAGGGTTAACACCCTCATAACGCCCAAAAAATTGGTACCTAATTGATAAAATCATGTCCAAATGTTTGAAATTTAAAAGTATTTAAAAATATGATTTCTTTTAAAAACACTTCGAGCACTTTAAGTGAAAATTTGAGATTTTCTTGTTCCAAAGGAATATAAATATCACATCCAACACGTTAGGACATGATATTTTAAAACCTTCGTAATCAAAATCGTCTCATGATTTACAAAACTTGTTAAAAGGATATTTGGTTATTTAGTCAAACGGAAAATCGCATCCAACACGTTGGGGCACTATTTTCCGAATTTCTAAATACCTAAACATTGTCTTATTTTTAAAAAAACTTTAAATAAAATATAGTAATTTAAAAAAATATATTTTATACTTCAAATAATTATGATCCATGTGACAATATTACATTTATACATTATTGAACATAAATATTTATAACATGCTAATATTTAAGATAGGCAATAATAATATGAAATACAACAAATAATAATTCTCACACTAAGCAATTGCAAATATATGATGCAATATAGACGAATATAATAGACAATAAAATCAACTATGAACATATTTCATGCAAATTTAAATAATAGATAAAAGGACTTACATATGATATAAACAATATAAACATGTATTAAAAAATAGTATATAATGATTTTTAAAAATATAAAAATATTGCAAATAAAATATATTATAAATAATTTTAGTTTAAAAATAATATACGATATGATATTATATAATATACAAAATTTTAAAATATGATATTATAACTAATATATAAATACTAAAACAGTTTTGTAAATAAAAATAATTAAACTAAAATAAAATAATAATAAAATAATAATTAGAAATATATAATAATAAATAATATGTTGATTTATATAATATAAGTAATAAATAATAATAATAATAATAATAATAATAATAATAATAATAATAATAATAATAATAATAATAATAGGAATACTAATATTAAAAGTAATGAGAATAATAGTAAAATAAAAAATATTAGTAATAAAATAATAAAATAATAATAGTAAAAAATAATAATGTGATGATAAAATAAGATTAACAAATACGATAATAAAATTAATAATGAAATAATGAAAATTATAAAGGAAATAAAAAAAGGACGAAATTGAATATGCAAATGAAAATTTGGGGTAAATTTAAAATACAAAAGAACTTAATTAAAAAAGCTAAAAATGCGGAAGGGCTTGATGCGCAAATAGCCCATTTTACTAAAAAACACGTGGATCCTATAAGCTGGGTCGGGTCGGATGTGGGCCATAGGTGAAACGACGTCGTTTTGGCACTGGTGCTTAGGTCCCAAAACGACGCCGTTTTGAATCCTATATAAATAGTTAAAAAAAAAAAAAAAAAAATAGCCGCTTCTTTATTTTTTTTCAAAAATGATTTTGAGAGCCCTCAGACTCTCTCTTGCTGGCGATTTCTGACGCTTCCCTCCGTCGTCCGCCACCGTCACCGGCCACTTTCAAAAGGTTAGTTTTTTTTTTTTCTCTTTTTAATATTTAAAGCATTTATATGTAAAAAAGAAAAATTAAAATAAAAGAAATAAATAAATAAAATGGACAGATTCGGGAATGAAAGAAATAAAGAAAAAAACCTTTTCGTGATTCTGTTTATTTCGTTTGTGTATCTCTCTGTATATTTTTTTCTCCTCTATTTCCCCTTTTTACAAGTTTGGTCCAGGGTTTTTATACCCGAAAAATGAAAGAACAAAAAAAGAAATAAATCTCTATTTGCTTCTGTTTCCCCATTTTTGCTGTTGGTTTGTTTCCTTTTGCAGGTTTGGGCGAAGATCCTGGTGATGACTGCGGCGCGCTAATGGCGGCATGACTCACGTGCGGAGGCATGATCGAAGGATAGACGAGAATTGCGACGCGACAATCGGTCTAGGTGCGAGGCTGCGGCGCGAGGGTTTCCTGAAAACCCTAAGCTGCTGATTCTATTTTAAGTTTGGGGCCTTTTGGGCCAATTTAGGTTCTGGGTCTGTTTAGGGTTTTGGACTAATGGGTTATTAGTCCAGTGGGGTAGGTCTAGTTTGGGTCAAATGGTTTGTAAATGGGTTATGAGCTTAGTTTTTGTTGGGCTCGAGTGTAGCTGATTTGTGGGTTTGTAAGTGGACTGAAAAAATAGACTTTATTTTATTTTGGTTTTGGTTTGCTTATTTTGGTTTTCAAAGGCCCAGGCAAAATTGGGTGCTTACAAATATAATTTTTTTATTTAATTCTAATCTTGTGTAGTGGGTAGTTAGGCCAAATATAATAAATCATGTGTATATAAATAGGGCCTTTGTGGTATCTTGAAAATACACTTGAATTCACTTGGAATTGAATAGAATTATTTTTTCCCTTCCGATTTCATGCCTTAGTAGCATATTGCTACTCCATTTCCATTTCATTGTTTCTTTGCAAAATTGTTTAATTATTTCCAAGTTCCTTTCCTTTCCAACTTTCACCATTTTTATTCAAATCCACTCCATAACCAACCAAAGCATGATTAAATTCATGCTTCACTAAATTCTAACTTAGCTTTAGTCAGGTATTTTTTCCGGTCGGGAATCGTGAGATATGTATCTGGACTAAAATCCTTCCAATTGGTATTCACTATTTTTCTTAAGTATCAGGATTGACAAATTCATACCTTAAAGTTAACTCGATTTTAAATCAAAAAACGGGTTGGGTTGGAGTTGTGTTTGCGGATAGTTGGGGAAACGAGTTGGCCGTGCTATATTATGATCTCCGAGAACAAATCAAGGGAAAGTTGATCGGGTTTAAACATCCAGCACGGTTGAGGCTATTAATTCGAGTTGGGTTCTTCAGAATGCAAGGCTGTCAGAATCTTGAATCGCGAATGCATGTATCGCGATTAGATAATCGTTAATAGTTGGTTTGTAGGTCGTAACAGGATCAACTTACAAGAGGAAGAATTGACAGTTAGGACGTTCTTAGCCGCTATAACTAGCTTATTGTTTGGAGGAGAAAACTAATTTTCGAGGATCGGTCCTGAGATCGGAAATCACCGAGTCTAGGGCTAAGGCTTACTTCTTTTGTTATTAAAATTCAAATTTGACTTCTAATTTTATTTTATTCCCTATTTACTAAATTGCGTATTTTTGTCATTTCTATTATTTAATTTACAAACGTTTCAAAACTCCTTATTTATTTATTTATTTTCCAATAGGATGTTTTGGAGTCGTAGGCACGATTATTGTCACGATTATCGACACGACAAAAATTCTAATCACAAGTTAAACGCGAAAATTGATTATATTACCAATATTTGTAGACTCGACCCTACTACCACTCTTTACTACTATTTAGAGTTATTTTAATTGTAAGAATTATTTTTGTTGATTTCGACGCCCATCAAAGCCATAAAAGGAGAAAAAAGTAAATTATACCATTAACCACTAAATTATGAATAAACTTTTGTTTTGATCACTTAATTAAAAAAAGTTATAATTTGATAACTAAATTATTTAAAAATTTTCATTTAAGTCAATGAACTATTCAAAATTCTAATGAGCTCCAAAAAACGATTCAACGATTAAACGGCATATTGATACCCATTGAAGAATTGAAGAACATAATTTACATGCAAATCGATTTGACGGTCAATGTAAAAAGAATAATTGTTTGAATTTTAATTCTTAAATTCATGACGTAGAAGAGAAAGAAAGAAAAATCCTTGATTAGTGCAAGTAATGCGAACAAAAAATTATATAATATTAATTTTAACAACCTGATAACTTAAATAAAAATTTATTTTAGTTAAATGATCAAAATAAAAACTAGTAACCAAATTGTAATTATCACAATTTACCCTAAAAAGAACGGTGACTTCAAGCCCAATGCTTTGAAAACCTTGAGAAGGGCACTCTCGTTCTCCTCACCATTAACAACATTCTCAGGAATCTCACCTGTTTTCGACTCCATTACCGGAAAAGATGAAGAGGAACAAATTTTCCATGGCACTTTAGTACAATAGGATTACATTAATTGAACAAGCAATCAACATAAATTTTACATGTCGAAGAGGAAAAATGAGGAACTTCACTTGTTTTTATTTTGAAAAGGTGAATATTAACACTGGTTTGAGTTGTTGCTGATGCTAAAAAGAAACAAAAACGACAGTATCATTCATATAGACAATAATTTTCTCAAGCCCAAACATAATCATTCTCCAGTGCTGCTGATATATCTACAGACACTGAATATCCAACACTGGATAACAGCTTAAATGCTGAACTATTTCACCAATAAAGCAAAGCGAGGACGACAAACACCCCAGTCAACAACAGAAGATTCTTCAAAACATTATCTGCCTGCTGCCCCCGTGTCGTCGGCTGGGGAAACCCATGAGCAACACCACCGTGAAATGTATTGAACCCATAAGGAAACCCTGAAGTTGTTCCATACACGGTAGCATCTGGAAATCCATGAAAATGAATATTAAACAAGGATGGCAATAGGCCCCCAAAACCCATGGTGAAGTTACCGATCCTTGCGGTTGCCATCGGAACAAAACTGCCCATTAATCCAAACCCATAATTTGCAAACTGATTTGTTTCCGGGGGTGGAGGGGGAGCAGTAGCCGGTCTTTGCCCAGCTGGGCGGTTTGGGATTTCCATGCCCGGATACGATTTAGAGCGCGGGTCAGTCTTGTTTTTGCCCCTGCCATAAAGGGGAACAAGTTTTTCCTCTTGTATTAGGGCCTTACAAACCGGACATTCTTGAGAATGCGAGTGATGGTGCAACCATCTGTAGAGACAGGGCCAGCAGAAGAGATGACCACAAAGTGTGACGATTGGATCTTGAGCCAATTCAAAGCAAATATTGCATTCAAAATCACCAGCATCGTTAGCATTATTACTGCTCGAGCAAGATGGACTTGGGGGAGGCATGCTTGTTGATTCACCAAAACCACTCGCCATTCCTTATATACCTCCTAACACAAAAGATCAAATTTTCATGAGGAAATGCATAGGATAACAAGGCAAAAAAAAAGAAAAAAAGAAGAGAAATCCAGAAATTCAAGCTACCGATTCCAAAAGATCACCGCTCTCAATCAAACTCTTCAAAACCATTCCCACTTTTTTAAAAAAAGAAAAGAAAATTTGAGATGCCAAATTACCAATAGCCACCAAACTAATAAAACCCTAAATTTCCAAAACTTTTTGAATTCGTCAAATTAGCCCATAAAACGATATTGATCATAAACCAATCCCAACAATTAGAGAAAAAAACCCTAACGTAAAATCAGAAAATAGATCAAAGAAAAAAACCCAGAAAACGAAAAATTTAGAAACAAGACCTCATCCGCATTCATTACGAAGTATAAACTACAAGAAAAATTAAAAACAGATCTAAGAAGTGGGTAAAAAGAAAACTAACCTGAGAATCAAAAGAATAGATTGATGAGAGTGATGGGAGAAGGTTATTAAATGGAAATTAGGTAATTTCGGGAATATTCGAGGCTATTCGAAATTTTGCTTGTTAATTCTCAAGTCCAAGGCAATTTTGAGAAGTAGTTAAAGATTATATATATATATATACACACATTAACAGAAGAAAATCAGTTAAAAGCAGTGGGGGCGTTTTATCTCTCACTTGAGACTTTTTGGCAAATTGGAATCATTGCCTAAGTAATCTTAGTCAGCACTAACATCTTGTTTGGCGATGGAGGAAAAAAACAACAATCTTTTTAGTAAGAAAAATAAATTATCTTTACTAATAATTGAAATACCACATTAAATTAATAATATAAAAATACTATTAGCTGGAGTTGAGAGAGATTGTCAGAGTCTCTCTTACCTTAATTAGTGGTTGAGGGTTTGATATTTACCTTGAGTATGAAGTAATTTTAAAGTTTGTGGTTAGCATCTACCCTTTAACGAACTTATAAAATGAGGAGGATAGTTCTTGAGCTCGTTTGATAGATACCTATATATAGGTGAATAATTATTACTAAAACCTTATATTATATGGAAACTATAAATTTAAAATTTAGATGCGTATTTAAAAATAACATATAATAAATAATATCATTTTTCTATAGGATGTCAAAAGAGATCAAGTTAGTGAAAATAAAATTTAATATTAAAATTTAATTTTATAAAATTAAATATTGAGTTGAATTGTGACATCAACACAATCAATAACATTATTTATATTAAAAATCTTATCACACGCATATGCGTTTAAAAACCATAGATTTAGAATATAGATGAGTGTTTAAAATAGCATACATTAAATAATGAAACGTATGGTTTAAAACTAATTAATCATAATAACACATGAAATATGTATATTATTATAATTAAAAAATAGATTAAATTGTGAATAAAGCGAAATTTAAACACAAATAAATCAAGTTAACAATACTAAATGCACTACAATTGTTTATCATGGTGTTGTCATTAATTTGTGAGCTAGTTTTGGCAACCTCAATTAACAACATTATTAATATTATAGATATAACGATAAAGATAATAAATTGTAAATATTAAAATAAAATGTATAAAATTATCAAAATAATGTTTTGGTTGATTACCGAATTTAAAGTTTTGCAAATTTAAATAGAGTATATTCAAATTCCATTATTTGCATATTTTTATTTATTTTTAAAAGTAAAAATATTAAAATATCCTCAAATAATTTAACTTGTTTTAAATACGAACATCATTTTATAATTTACTAACCGAGTTGGTACTCAATTGACTTCGTGACACCAATTTAATTAGAAATTTATTAAGGGTTTATATTTTATATACTAATAGTGTACTTTTTTTTTCACAAACAGCCTTAAAAATTATCACATGTCTCTTTTCTAAATATTTATTTTAATATTTAATTGTATCCTTTTATTAATAGTATAGATACATAAGTTTGGTAAGAGACAACATTTCATATTAAAAGTTAACTTTTTTATTTTCTTAAGAATTATTAATTTTGTAATGGTAATAAATTTGTTTATAACTCCATTAAATATGGGTTCAATCCTAGACATATTAATTTTAGTTTTTTATTTAATTTTTTGTAAAAGTATAAAAATAAAAAATCATCAAAATAATAATAATTATTTAATAAAAGGTATAATAATAATTTTTAATTATGTTAATATCCTATTAATCCATGACACTAATTTTATTAATAGTATAAATATTTTAATTTTAAGATATAAAAGGAACATTTTTTTATCAAACAATCTTATTTAAGATTTGTTCTTTTAACTTTGTTAAGTTCCACTTTTTTTTTTTTTTGTTCCACTTAGTTGCGTAACAAAGGGACACCAACAAAAGCGGGTAAAAGGGAAAAAGAAAAAGATTAATTACTCAATCACAAAATAGGGTTATTTGATGAATCTTATGTGATGACTTGACAGTAAAGAATATTTATTGCTTAGGTGTGGTCTGAATGAGTTGATTTAGTCACGTTTATTATTCAATTTTATCTTATTATTATAATTTAAAAAAAGATTGTTGACCTTAAATAAAAGTTTTATTTAATAACCATATTAGCTGTGTTCTACAAAACTAAAACTTGATTTTTCAACAAGTAATTATGGGTAAATTACAGTGATGATTTTTGTTGTTGTTTAACTATAAATTTTTAATATAATTACTCAAATTTATTTATCCCTTAAATGTAGCTAAGTTTAAAGATCATTGTTGACATGAAAATTTTAAAATTGAGATAATAACATATTTAATTTTCAATAATTACATATATTTAATTTTAATAATTACATATTCTATCAATTTAATAATCATAAAAATTTAACCCTCAGTATTTACAAATTATCTAAATTTGATCCTAATTATAAAATAAGTAATTAATCTTATTTTATTTTAAAATTGGGTTGATTGATTTTCTAATAAAATAAAGTATGATATTTGATATAAATTTGTAGGTGGAAATTGTGCAATTATTTTCGACCTCCCTTTGCCAACCTTGGTCACACAATCAAGAAAGATTTGTTTCTACACAAGAAAGTAGCCTAAAATTGAACAATATAATTGTTATACGTATAAAATCAAATCCAGTGGAGCAACTTCATTACCTCGAATATAGCATAAAATTATTACAACATTAACACACTGAAATTTACCTCATTGCTACACTTCCCACGGGCTGTCACCCGTTGATGAATTCCCAGAACGTTTCATCATCTTCTGCAAAACTACCGTCCTCGCCATCCTAATATCACGGCTACAATTTTCGGCCTGTCGACCCAATTCCTCAATGGTTTTCATAAATGCTTCTAATTTTCCCTTGATCTCATTGATTGCAAGCTTCACTGCATCTTCTTCTCTAACTGCAAAATCAGCATTATGCAATAAAGATTCCATCTCAATTTCCAACCGGCTAATCAGCACTTTTATGTTTTCCATGTCATAGATTGTAATGCGGGAACCGATCTCCATTCCGATTATTAACTCCTTCTGCCCTTGCAGCTCGTTCTCATAGCGCTTCCAAAGCCAGTTGCACCATTTTCCGACCGAACCAATAGGAACAGCCATTGCACCCGCCAAAGCTGTGACAACAGGCGGTGCAGCTATGGCTGCTGCCACCACGGAGAAAATCAACACCGAAACAAAAGTGGCTACAAACAATACATTCGACACCCTCCTCCATGTTTTCAGAGATTTCATTTTCTTATCGAGCTTTCTCTTCCGAGATAGCAATTTCCGTAGCATTAATTCCTGCTGCCTACGGACCGAATCAAACAGTATAAAGAACTCCTTAGTGAATGGCTCCTCAGCTGCTTTAAATTTCCTTAGTTCTTCTAAGGTCTTCACAAATTTCCTCTCATCATCCCCAACTTGTAAACCCACCTCTTCCTCGAAATTCTTAACAGCCAACTGAATGATTAACTGGTTGTTTCGAGCACGCTTGAGGCAATTCTGAAGAGCAGTGCAGAATTCTAAAGTCTTTTTAGTGTTGTCGAAGTATTCCTCAACCAAAGAAAACAAGTCTGGATTGTTCCATATATCTCTCTGACATTCTAAGATGATTTTCACCACTTCTTGGTTGGTTTCAAAAACACATCCAGTGACCTCTTTGAGCGAGTCAAAAGATAAAGCTTGAACACCCATATTAGCAGCTAGTGTGCCAATGACATCGTTGGTCCGTTGATGGAGGGTCGCATCAAATTGCTGCAAAGTTGAATCATTTCTACAAGCAGCCTCGTAGGAGCTCAAGTCTGATTCAATCCCAGAATCGGTACTGCCTTGGGAAGATACTTCTACAACACCTCCTTTCGTTTTGCTAGATTTGCACCCCATCATAACTGATCAACAAACCCAGAAACACTGTTCAACAGTAACCTAGGTTTACAGTGCTGAAGAAACTTCAAATTTAAGTGAAAACCCAGTAATCAAGTGGTCTCCTATGCCCTTATCCAATGAAAACTTTTCATAAATCCAACAAAAACAGCTAATTCTTTATTGAAAGTACAGAAAATTAACAAAAAAAAAATAAAGGGGGAAGCTTGGGGGAAGCTTGGGGGTAAGATTATAAAAACCCAGAGATAGTTTCCAAGTGTGGAGAACAATTAGATCGAGATGAGAACAAAATCAAAATAATTATCCCCAAAGGTTAAAAGATTAAATCTCTCGTATATAATCCCAGAAATGGATGAGCTAAAATTACCTGAATTTGAGGTGGAAAGTCTTAAGAATTGATGGTTTCTCGATTCCTGATTTCTTCTCTCTTGAAATCCTTAGCAGATAATAGAGCTCTAAAAAACGAAGCTGCTACGATGCGTGAACTCAAGGAGGCACCCAATAGCATTAGATAAGGATTTCGAGAGGAGAAAGAACGGAAAATGAGAGAAAATAATTGTGAGAGAGGGGGAAAGATGAGAAGAATGAAGTCGAAAGTGTGCTTTATTACTTATATTCTTTCCAACTACCGTAAGGTGTGCGAAGGGTGACAGGAGAGCAGGGTTTGATTGTAGGAATGACGAGAAAAGTCAAAGAAAGAAAATTGAATTAGAAAGCTTTAGGATCAAAGCCAAGTGCCCGGACACAAGGCGGAACCTTCCACGATACTACTTCGCTCAATGTGGCCCTATATTCCACAAATAACACATCACTTCTATTAGTCATGTAAGTTTGAAAATAAGTAAATCGCTCACTTTTTAATAAAAATTATAAAATAATTTAAAATAATTTTAAAATTTAAAATATTTATAAAATTTCAAAATTTATATTTTTAAAAATTATAAAATTTCAAAAAATATATAAAAAGTTTTAAAATAAAAAATTATAGAATAATACTTTTGGGATCTAAATAAGTTAATTAATGATTTAAATTTATCATACTAAAGTATTTTTATTATTATTTTGCTTTGAAATTTTTTTCAATTATATATGGTTTAAAATTTATTTACTCTAACATAAAATTAGTTATACTATAACAAAATTTTAATTTGACATGTTAATTTTGTAATTTAACTCGAAAAATTTCACTTGATTCGACTTGACTCGAATTTCATTTCACTTGCCTCGATTCAAAAAAAATTCAAATCGAGTTAAGATAACAAAATAAGACTCGTCAACTCGATTAACTTGAAATTTTTTCAGTCGGTTCAATCGAACGCTCACTCTTAATTGTGAGTGAGATTGAAATAAAAAAAATGTTAAGGGCTGAAGTGAAAAAACCACAAAATGTTGAGGATGAATTTTAAATTATACCTAAAATTTAATTCAAGGATTTATTTTACAAAATATTGTGATTTAAAAATTAATTTTGTTTCATAAACATCAAAAGAATAAAATAAAATATTAGAATTTAATTTTCTAGAAATAATATTTTAATAAATATATCATTTATAAATAAAAATGATAGCTATACTTAGTTTATAGGTTTTATTCTTTCGTTAATAACAAAAATACTTTTTATAGAAGTAATTTGGGATGGATCCAATTTTGATCCAAAGTTCCATTGTGACTATCCAACTCCAATCCCATTTTCACACCATTTTTTATATCAAAACTTTAAAGATATTAGTTTAGAATTTAGTCTTGGAGAGTTTTAGAATTAAAACAATTAGGGGTTAAATCTAAATAATTAATAAAACGAGAGGTAATTTTGTAAATACTCCAGGCAAAGCGAGGGGGGTTTACACTAAACTTGAGCCCGACTATTTTCTAAATTTACCTAATCCACCTCAAACCTTTTTTCCCCCCTAATTCCACCCTATTAAATCAAGTCGAATCGAAATTGTCCTATTTTAGTATAGAAATTATTACAACTATTAATTCTGCCCACGTTTCAGAAGGATTTAACTTTTAAAGAATTAATGAAAAAAGGAATATTGATTATCGATTTAGTTTGTCTATTAGTAAAAATAATGAACAATTGATTCTATATTAAATTATAAGTATTTTGTTGGTTTATAAAAATAAATACCAGATTAATTAAAGATACCAAAAAAAAATTATAGTGATAAAAATTATTTTTATGAATTTCTTGTAAGACATCAAAAATGACTGAAAATAAAGACAAAAATTATTATGATTTGTTTGCTCCTGAAAATATTTTATCCTCTAACCACCGACGAGGATTACAATTTTGAATTTCTTTCAACTCAAGGGATAAAAATGGCATGTATAGAAATGCAATATTTTTAAATAATGAAAACAATGTGGTCAAGTTTTGACTTAAAACAAATATCTTGATAGTGATAAAAAGAACGTATTGAGTTAATTATTTATTTTTAATTAAAATATAATGTAAAAATTTAAAGGTTACAATTTGCTCAAAGTTTTTATAATATTTGTATATTTGAAATTTAACCTCTATATTTTTATTATAAAAAATTAGTTTCTCTATTTTTTGAATTAATAAATTTCAGATCCATTTGTTAACATTTTAATTAGAATGTTAACAATTCTTTATAAGAGTCTATGCCGGAAATATAATGGTACTAACAATTTTACACAATAAAAGAATTTTAATGGTGCTAATAATTCTACACGCCTCTTATAAATATCCATTTAGGTTGGTTAAAAAAACATAACAATGTTATAAAGATCCATTAATCAGCCCCATTAACATTGTAACCAAGCTAAAAATAAAATATTATATAAGCTAATCACTATGAAATCTTTAAAAGAGCCTGCGCAAGAAATATAAAAAGTCAATGATTGAAGATGAAAAAGAAGACCATTTTACACAAGAAGCAGGAACCAAAGCCTCAAATGTTTTTTAAGTATGAGTATAATTAATTAAAGAGTAAAATATATCGACAGTCACTTAATTTTTTATTTTAATTATAAAACAGTTACTCAATTTTTAACTCAATCACTAAATTTTTAAAAAATAATAAATTAGTCACCACTAATTATTTTTTGTTATAGACGTAAAGGGAGCTGACATTTTCCATCATTCTCTCCCCCTCCCCTCTCGTCTCCCTCCCCCTACCATCGCTCTCCCATCTCTCTCCCTCTTCCCTACCATCCCTCCTCCCCCTTACTCTGATTCTTTCTCTCTCCAGCCATCCCTTTTCCTCTGCTAATCCACATACCTTTCAAGCCCATTGATTTTGTCTCCTAAAACCATGGGTCCTGTTCTTCCCAACCAAAAATTTCAGTTAAATGAATAAAAAAAAGTATTGTTCTTAATTAAATCAAAAATCATATATGATTTTAAAATTTATCTCTAAAAATTTTAAAATATTAAAATTTTATCAATCACATTTACTAGAATTTGAAAATGAAATTGTAAGGCCCAATTTCAAATCCGAGCCCAACAAGCAAAACCCAAAAATTTTACAACAATTTTAACCTAAAGTTTAGCAAAAAAAAAGGAAAAACCCATCGTAAAGTAACCCTAGCGAGCGGTGCCTCAAGTTCACCCAACAACGCGCGCCTCCAACTCCAAGTCGTGCACGTCAAAGTACCTACAAGAGAAGCGAAGCAAAGCGAGAGAGGGGATTCGGTTGAGTTTTTTAGGCTATAAAAGGAGAGAATCAAATCAGAAATGGGGGTTTTTTTTTTGACACGATTCACATAAGAAAGAAGGCAATAGAACATACTTTTGAAAAAGCAGAGCTCAATATCGAGGAGAAAGGTTTTTATTATTTGTTTTCTTTTTTTTTCGTCTTCATTTTGGAACGACCATCTTGTTATTTTGCTTTGGTTATTATTCCTTTTAAACTACGATACATAATATACAAAGATCGATTTTTGTTGTGAAAAACATACCTTGTTTTAGAATACCGACCATCGCGTGTGGGAAGACCGAAGGTCGATTGGGAATCTGAGAGAACAGAGAAAGTTCTCTGTTGGTTTCGTTTTTAAAGGAAATGAAAGAGCTTTGTTTTTTCTAAAGGCTATTCTGCAAAGAAAGGGTTTTAACCCTTATAAAAACAGTGCCATTAAAGGGAGGGAAAGGCCCACGTGACCACTGCAGGTTGATTTGTGCATTCTTACCTTTAATGGGAGAATTGCGTCTTGGTCCCCCTTTTGTGCTGTTTCAATCTCACCAATTTTTATATATTTCTAAATTTGGCCCTATAATTTCCTTTTGTTTTGATCGGTCCTCCCGGCAATGACGCATTTTGAGGAGGGAGTATTTGCTTTTCGGTCCTCTAGCTTGTGCATGTTTATCAATTCACCCTTTTATTTTAGTTATTTTAAATTTAGCCCTAATTTTTTTGTTTTTAATTTGATTTAGTTCATTTCGTTTATTTTGGTGATTTTACCATTAAATTAATTATTTTTAATATAGTTTATTATTTTTATGAGTATATTATTATTATGGGCGTATTCTCTATATTATATTTACTTTTATTATATATATTATTACTCTTATTATTATATTTATCATTATATTATTTTATTACTAACATTTTTATTTATTACTTTTATTATTTTATATTTTGTTACATACTATTATATTTATCATATATATATTTATTATTAATTTTTAAGCTATATATTGACCTATTTTTTATACATAGATATTTTACCTCTTTTTAACTATTTTATATATTTAGCATTTTCAATTTTACGTATTCATATATATATTATTATTACTTATTATTTTTTATTATGTCTATTACTTTTTATATCAAGAACCTTTTTTACTTGTTATTACTATTAATATCATTACTTTTTGCCATATATTCGTTATTAATTATTTACTATTAGTTTTACATTTCATTATTACCACTACTTTATTTGTTATATATATCGCTTTTTATAATTGTAATACTATTGTCTTTTCTTTTAGTATTTATTGTCGATCCCTATTATCATCGTGTCTACATTTCCACGCTTTTTTATTTTAGTTGTTCTCCAAAACTTAAAAATGTTTCACAAAGGAATTTTGGGTATTTGGAAGTTCGGAAATCGTGTCCAATCGTCTTTGGCTTCAATTTTTCGTTCGTCTAGATCGCTAAATATCCTTTAAAGATTTTTATCGTGTTTGTTAAAATAAGGCAATGTTTTGTGTTTGAGAAGTTCGAGAAATCGTGTCCAATCGTCTTTGAGCTCGATTTTTTTTTTCATTCGTCTGGATCACTAAATATCCTTCACATATTTTTTTTATCATATTTCTTAAATAAGGCAATATTTCATGTTTGGAAATCAAAGAATCGTACCCAATCGTCTTTGGGTTTCGGTTTTAGTTTAGCCAAATAGTGACATACCCTTTTCAAATTGCACTACATGTATTTTGAAATCATAAAATGATCTCGGGATCGAGAGTTTGAAGCATCGTGTCCTATCGTCTTTGGACATGATATTTCACTTTTCTAACAAGAGAGTTTTGATATCCAATACGAGTCATCCAAACATTTTTCCATACTTTAAAATATCCTCTAATTTTTGATATTAAGGACATTAATCAATCAATACGGTACCAATTTTGGGCGTATGCGAGGTGCTAATCCTTCCTCGTATGCGTGTAGACTCCGAGCCCGTTTTCTTAAAACTCGTAGACCAAAATGTTTTCAAAAGTGGCCCAATCACACTTCAAAAAGATTGGTGGCGACTCCGTTTTTGTATTTTAAAGTCGGCCCGTTTTCCAACAAAAAATGGTTTCGACAGCTTGGCGACTCCACTGGGGACCAATAAGAGAGTCCAGCCGTAAAATTGGTTGATTAATGTCCTTTTTATTGAAAATAAATTTTTTCCGTTTTTCCATTTGCATGAGTCTGTGTCGTGTCATATATCTGCTTTGGTTTGAGACACTTAGAATATTTTGCATTCATATTACATGACCGTTGTGGTCACACCCTTAAGTGGGAGCAAGAATCTATGCCTTCGTGAGGTTTTCACCTCGCATGGGCTAGGGGATCTTAGGGATACATCCGTACCTATGGTTCCGTGAGGTTTTCACCTCGCATGGCCATAGGGAAATGTATTCCTTGAACTGAACTCAATCAAGATGAGCCTATAATGGGTGAGGATTGAGGAATCTGTTGGTTCAGTACCCTTTCTTTAGAACTAAACCACATGTAGAAAACCTAAGGGCCTATCCTAGGTAGAACCATATCGGACCCTAGTGGTCACCCCGATATGTTCTATGTTATTTATTTTCTTGTACTAACGAGTTTTATTCTTTTGATTGCATTGCATTCACATCATAGAAAAGAGGTGTTGATTTCAAATTCGATTACTAAATAGAAAAGTTGGTCATAAGAAAATGGATTTTTTGATAAAGTGGATTATAATACGGTCATCTGAATATAGTCCAAGTGAATACAACGAGAGAAGACTTATAATCCGTGAAGGAATACAAGACCTTATCACCCAGGGATTCAAGTTGACAAGAATATTCAAAGATTATTACGTCTCGACAGTTTTGAAGAAGCTAACAAGTGAACAGGAGTAGCGGTCCGGATCAAGCAAAAGGAGGTAGAAGAAGTATCTATTAGAATTTTACAAGACTTGACTTTTGCGAAGAAGGGATTCATGTTTTCACTTGGACTATAAGGACATGGCCGTATGCGATCCGTTTGTGTAAAGAAATTTATTTTCTAGTAAAGTTTTTCTAATGTAACTGAATTCAAAGTCAATGCCTCTTATTTTTGCATTCATTCATTTACATTGCATTTCATGCATTTGCATAGCATCACATCGCATCATGTGCATTTAATATCATAAAAGAACCCTATTAACTAGAGGTCATATTATAGTTATCCCGAAAACCGCTATTACACTCGAAAAAGACGAGAGCAATGGATCAAAGGATAGAAAAGTTGGAGCAAATGCGAAAGAGATGCAAGACCAACTACTGTGCTCGGATGCAAGAAGCGATTAGCCAAGATCCAACAGATATGAGGGATCAAATGTTGGAATCCCAGAGAAGCATGATGAACCGGCAACACGGTTGTTGGTTGGAGGGCACTGAAACGGAAAAAGGCCTATGGTCGATCTTGGAGGAGATAATGAAGATTTTGTTTGCCCTCGGGCTTGGCTCAAACAAGTTCCCAAGTGCAACCACCAAGAGTATCGGTCAATATCAAACCTCAAAGACCAATCCGGTGCTCAAGCTGGAAACTTCCCATGAGCTCGAGCTCTAACCCCGAGGTCAATTTGGTAAAACCAATAATCCTGACTTGATGAGGTGGCGAAGTAAAAGTAGAGCTTCAAAAGAGTTCAAGATCGATGCAAATGGTGGAGGAGAAGTTTTGAGCATTGGAAAGTCTTGATTACCAATGCGAAGTGGATGCTAAGTCGAGTCTAGTCCCGATTTAGTACTTCCTCCAAAGTTCAAGATGCGAGTTTGAAAAATACAACGGACTAGGCGCCTCGAGGCCCATATCACGATGTTCGTCGGAGAATGACGGGATATGTCAACAACGACCAGCTTGTTGATCCATTGCTTCGAGGATAGTCGATTGAAATTGCAGACAAAATGGTACAACCGGTTGAGTTGTACCCAAATCAAATCGTGGAGAGATTTGGCGCAGGTTTCATTAAGCATTACGGCCATGTGACCGATATAGCACCGACGAGGATCACGTTGCAAAACATGGAGAAAAGTCAAGTGAAAGCTTGTAAAATACGCCCAAAGATGGAGGGAGGTCGCCACGCAGTCCAAACCACCGTTACTAGAAAAGAAAATGACCATGCTCTTCATCAATACCTCAAGGCACCTTTCATTAACCACATGTTAGGAGGCACGACTAAGAGTTTCATGGACATGGTGATGTCAAAGCGAGATGATAGAGAACGCAATCGGTGTGGGAAGATAGAAGCGGAGAGAGCACAAGAAGAGCAGCCAAGAAAAGGAAGTCAAGTGGGAATATAAGCTCGGGTTATCCTAAACCGTTACTATTACCCAACCGAGAATCAGAATGTGGGCAATGCAGTTCACCAAGACAAGAGCCCAACATGAGGCAAAGGACCGAGAAATTCCAATTTACTCCTATCGGTGACGATAAGGAGTTGTATAAAACTTTATTAGACGCACACGTAGTAGCCCCTCGCTCACTCGAATCAGCTGCAACCCCATATCCTAAATGGTATAATGCAAGCACTCAATGTGAATACCATGCGGGGATAGTGGGGCACCCGATAGAGAAGCGCTTTCCTTTCAAAAAGCTAGTCGAGAGGCTCATCAAAATGGGCATTGTGGAGTTCAATGATGCACCATTGCGGAAAATCCGTTACCTAGTCACATTGATAATGGGATGAATGCAATAATCGAGAGCGCGGAAAAGAATCAAGTGGAACGTTGCGAAATAAGAACCCGATGAGAGAGGTCCGAGAAGAATGGTGGAAAGAGGTTTAATTAGACAAGATGTAAGGGCAAATCCCAGGATACGAGGAACTATTGTGAGTTCCATAACAAGGAAGGCCATGAGATCCAACGGTCAAATAATTGAGCCCTAGTACAAGGGTTAATGGATAATAAAGAGTGGAGTTTTTGACTTTCATGGAAGGGAAAAGCGTGTGTACCATAGGAAGTGAGTCGAGAGAAAGAGGTCGAGGTCAAATGGGGATCAAATACTTTTCCATATATATCCAAGGCATTCATATCGGAAAGAATTATCCCCCCTAAACCGGAGATGACAAATGAAGAAACGGCCAAAGACATGTTAAAAGCCTGGAGCATCAACGTCATATTCAAGGAGAGATCGAATGAAGGAAACCTAGGAGGCATTCGCCCTCACGAGCCCGAAAGTGTTTTGAATAATTGACTGAGAAGGAAACTCCTGTAGTTTTTAGAGCTAACACAGAGTAATGTTCAAAACACACTTATTGTTTTAAGCCTAGAAACAATAAGAATCTTTTGTGAAATAGGCTCGTGTTCAAACATCTTTATTTTCAATAAGAATGCATGTTTGTGTTTCATGTCGAGCAAATATTTTCTCATTTTTTTCCCCATGTCATACTATATATTCTTTTGTTCTTTGGAATGTTCTTTCATTTTTCATCCATCGTTATAAATAATCATCTTTAGAACCGCTTATTCTTCGGAATTTACCTTCGTACCTACAATAGGTACCCAGATATCGGGACATGAGTAACTTATTATGAGACTCCGTTTGAGTGAAATATGGGTCTAAAAGAATCTGAATACTTTGAAGATGTCAAAGATTACAACTTACCCATTGATCTGAAGGATGGTAAAATAAAATAAAAATAGACTCGATCGTACAAAGGGTCAGTGGACACTGTGAGTCAGGGGAAAGGAGTGAAGATCGAAGCCTTGCCCTCCACCAAAATGAAGCAAGTCGCCATTGAGTTATTCGCATCAAGATATGCCTAGGCCTGAGGCTACCATGAAAGAGAGATTTCGTCAGTGTTGCCGTAAATGCCAAATTGAGAAGACATGACTTATATGTTTGTTCTATACATGGGGCATAGATGTTATGGGGATGATTTCATCAAAAGTATCTAGTTGACGCCTATTCATGTTCGTGATTGTCAACTATTCCACTAAGAGGGTGAGAGGCGGTTCCTATGACAAAGTTACTGAGGTCAATCATCAAGTTCAATTTCAACCTCGAGTTCAAGTTGAATTTTTTAAAAAAAAATAAAACAAAACAAAAAAAAAAAAAAGAAAAAGAAAGAAAGAAGAAAAGAAAAGAAAGAAACCATCTAAAAAAAGGATTTTGAAAGATGATGGACCATTTACCTCTATGCTTCTCGAATGTTGGCAAGGACTTCCACGGGCAATACCCTTCTCATTGGTTTATGGATGGATACGATCTTGCCCATCGGGTTAAAATGCTTACTCTTTAGATTTTGTCGGGCCGAAGTTGGGACGAAGCAGAAGGGTTCACTCTCTGATGACCGACTAAAAGCGATCGAGAAGTGGCTAAGAGCCATTCGCCATGGTCAATCGACGAAGCGGATGATGCGAAGCTATAATAAGAAAGTCCGCCTGAGTATTCCATGAAGGCGACTTGGTATTGAATCGATCCTCCATATGCAAAGGGACTTGGGAAAGTGGATGCCTAATTGGGAAGGACCTTATGTTGTAAAGAAGGCCTTTTCGGACGAGCTTTGATGCTAGCCGAGATGGACGGCAAAAGTCCGCCAAATCCAATTAATCTGATTCGGTCCAAGTACTTGGCTTGAAAGCGGGCCAAGATGAAAACCCAAAGGGCATCTTGAAACCTAAAAAAAAAATAAAAAAAAAAAAAAAAAAACGGAGAGGCCAAGGTGAAAACCCGCAAAGGGCACTTTGAGACCAAAGGGGCTTTGAGTCGAAAACCCGAAAAGGACGGCTCAAGTTGTAATCAAATCATGATGGGGCATATAATAGTTTTGCCACGCTTGAATTGACAACGAGAAAGTATGTTACATCTTGGGGCATCGACAAAGTACTCTGAATCCCTTAAACACATATTGAGCTTAAATGGTCCTCAAGAAGTTTGAACATAGAAGCTCAGTCGGCGATATCTGGGGCACCTAATTGCCATCTTACCCATTTTTAATTTGCTCATTCCAAAATACACTGCCAATAAATTTCCTCCTTGAGTGCATTTGCTATTTGTTTCGAGCCATGCTCCTAATTAATTTCTTTCTGGTCTATTATGATCTTTTCCAAGCATTTTTTTCATTGAAATAATGATTATTGAACTAATAATGCTTTCACAAAAGAAGTTTTGCGTATTACTCTAAAAGTCTCTAAATAATACAAGAATCCGAAATAGGACAATTATTTAGAACTAACTGTGCTTAAAGGGCTCGAGACTTGAGATAAGGGACTAGCGGTGGCGACATCTTGATTAGTTGTTAAAAGTATCAATCTGAGAGGAGACATCGTCGTGGGTCACCTTAATAAGCGACAAGCAATAGCATTCAAATGTTAAAAATGGATCATTCTCATGACATTTTGCATCCATTCATAACATTCATGATACATATGGATAGGAACATCTTTCATGACATCCTAATCATTTGACATATGCATAGACCCCATGAAATCACTTCTACAGGTAGGTTCCCCAGAGGACAATGTAGCAAAATTAATGGGAGTTACAGAGAGCACAGATCTTATCTCTCTTGAGTAGGAGTAAAGCATTAAAAAGCGAGATCTTATCCCACTGAGCAGGAGTGGAACAGATCGTGAATGACGAGCCTTAATTCCCTAAGTAGTAGGGTAACGGGCCGAAAACATCAGACCTCATCCCACCGGCGTGAGTGGAACAGTCGAAAATATTGAGCTTCAATTCCTAAGCGGTAGGGTAGCAAGCCAAAATAGCAGATCTTATCCCACCGAAAGGCGAGTGGAGCAGATGAAAATGACGAGCCTTAATTCCCTAAGCAGTAGGGTAACGGGCTGAAGATTACGACCTCATCCCACCGCGAGGAGTGGAACAGGTCAAAAATATTGAGCTTCAATTCCCTAAGCAGTAGGGTAGCAAGCCAAAAATAGCAGATCTTATCCCATGGCGGAGTGGAACAGTCAAAATATTGAGCTTCAATTCCCTAGCAAGAGGGTAGCAAGCCAAAAATAGCAGATCTTATCCCACTGGCGTGAGTGGAGCAGATCAAAACGACGAGCCTTAATTCCCTAAGCGGTAGGGTAATGGGTGAAGATTACTGCACCTCATCCCACCGAGGAGTGGAACAGTCAAAATATTGAGCTTCAATTCCCTAGCAGTAGGGTAGCAAGCCAAAAATAGCAGATCTTATCCCACCGAAAGGAGTGGAGCAGATCAAAACGAGCGAGCCTTAATTCCCAAGCGGTAGGGTAATCTGGTGAAGATTACAGACCTCATCCCACCGAAGGGGAGGAGCAGTCAAAATATTGAGCTTCAATTCCCTAAGCAGTAGGGTAGCAAGCCAAAATAGCAGATCTTATCCCACCGGCAGAGTGGAGCAGATCAAAAACAACGAGCCTTAATTCCCAAGCGGTAGGGTAACAGCTAAAGATCTGACCTTATCTCCACGGAGGCGAGGTGGAGCGATTCAAGATTACAGATCTTATCTCATCTGAAAGGCGAGTAGAGCAGATCAAAGATCAAGCCTTATATCTACCGAAAGAGGAGTAGAGCGAGTTAAAGATAGTAGATCCTATCTCCATGGCGAGGAGTGGAGTGGATTGAAGACAATGATCCTATCTCCACCGAGGAGGGTGGAGCGGATTAAGCAAGAGATCTTACCTCCACTGAAGCAGGAGTGGGCAGATCAAAGATTGAAGCCTTATCTCCACCGGCGAGAGTGGAGCGGTCAAGATTAAAGCCTTATCTCTCTGGAAAGGTGGAGTAGATCAAATATTGAAGCCTTATCTCCACCGAGAGGAGTGGAGCGGTCGAAGATTAAAGCCTTATCTCTACCGGCGAGTGAGGGAGCGATTGAGACAAAATTCCTATACCAAGAAAGATGCGGTGGGTCAAAGCAATGCTACCAAGAAAAGGAAGCATTGAGAAGTCGAGACTCAGCAGACCGGCAAAATTGGTCTCTTAAAGTCTTTGCTCTATTCTCGTTGTACGACAATGAGCAAAGAGGGCTGTAAAGCCCAATTTCAAATCCGAGCCCAACAAGCAAAACCCAAAATTTTTGACAATTTTAACCTAAAGTTTAGCAAAAAAAAAAAGGAAAAACCCATCGTAAAGCAGAACCCTAGCGAGCGGTGCCTCAAGTTCACCCAACAACGTCGCGCCTCCAACTCCAAGTCGTGCACGTCAAAGTACCTACAAAGAAGGAAGCAGTAAAGCAGTAGAGGGGGATTCGGTTGAGTTTTTTTAGGCTATAAAAGGAGAGAATCAAATCTGTAAAATGGGGGGTTTTTTTTTTTGACACGATTCACATAAGAAAGAAGGCAATAGAACATACTTTTTGAAAGAAACAGAGCTCAATATCGAGGAGAAAGGTTTTTATTATTTGTTTTTCTTTTTTTTTTCTGTCTTCATTTTGGAACGACCATCTTGTTATTTTGCTTTGGTTATTATTCCCTTTTAAACTACACGATACATAATATACAAAGATCAGATTTTTGTTGTGAAAAAACATACCTTGTTTTAGAATACCACCAGCGTGTGGGAAGACCGAAGGTCATTGGGAATCTTGAGAGAGAAGAGAAAGTTCTCTGTTGGTTTCGTTTTTAAAGGGAAATGAAAGAGCTTTGTTTCTTTCTAAAGGCTATTGCTGCAAAGGAAAGGGTTTTAACCCTTATAAAAAACAGTGCCATTAAAGGGAGGGGAAAGGCCCACGTGACCACTGCAGGTTGATTTGTGCATTCTTACCTTTAATGGGAGAATTGCGTCTTCGGTCCCCCTTTTGTGCCTGTTTCAATCTCGCCCTATTTTTTATATATTTCTAAATTTGGCCCTATAATTTCCTTTTTGTTTTGATCTGGTCCTCCTGGCAATGACGCATTTTGAGGGAGGGAGTATTTGCTTTTCCGGTCCCTCTAGCTTGTGCATGTTTATCAATTCACCCCTTTTATTTTTAGTTATTTTAAATTTAGCCCGAATTTTTTTGTTTTTAATTCGATTTAGTTCATTTCCGTTTATTTTGGTGATTTTACCATTAAATTAATTATTTTTTAATATAGTTTATTATTTTTATGAGTATATTATTATTATGGGCGTATTCTCTATATTATATTTACTTTTATTATATATATTATTACTCTTATTATTATATTTATCATTATATTATTTTATTACTAACATTTTTATTTATTACTTTTATTATTTTATATTTTGTTACATACTATTATATTTATCATATATATATTTATTATTAATTTTTAAGCTATATATTGACCTATTTTTTATACATAGATATTTTACCTCTTTTTAACTATTTTATATATTTAGCATTTTCAATTTTACGTATTCATATATATATTATTATTACTTATTATTTTTTATTATGTCTATTACTTTTTATATCAAGAACCTTTTTACTTGTTATTACTATTAATATCATTACTTTTTGCCATATATTCGTTATTAATTATTTACTATTAGTTTTACATTTCATTATTACCACTACTTTATTTGTTATATATATCGTTTTTTATAATTGTAATACTATTGTCTTTTTCTTTTAGTATTTATTGTCAGTCCCTATTATCATCGTGTCTACATTTCCACGTTTTTATTTTAGTTGTTCTCCAAAAACTTAAAAAATGTTTCACAAAGGGAATTTTGGGTATTTGGAAGTTCGGGAAATCGTGTCCAATCGTGCTGGGCTTCAATTTTTCGTTCGTCTAGATCGCTAAATATCCTTTAAAGATTTTTATCGTGTTTGTTAAAATAAGGCAATGTTTTGTGTTTGAGAAGTTCGAGAAATCGTGTCCAATCGTCTTTGGCTCGATTAATGAAATCATTATCTTTTGAAGAATACTACTTACTATAATTGTTTTATAATACAATCAATCACAATTTATAATTGCTAAATTTGTTTAGGTGATAAATTTGAATATTTTTAATTATTTAAATAATTACAAAAAATGTTATTTCAATTAATTAATCAATTAAATAATACTTTTAGTTATTTCAAATATCAATTTTATGCCATCTCAAGACAAATTATTTGTCTGTAGACTAATATCTTAATTTGCAAAAAAATAAAATAAAATAAAAAGTGTAGTAGAAATTTAAAGATTAACTTTTTTTTTTTTTTACAAATTCTTAATATTTATGACAAAGATTACAAATGAAAAGCCCACAAATATTTTAATATGTCATCATTCTCCTTTTAAGTTAAATATTATTATCGAGTGATTGATTATTCTAAAAACTTTGATAAAAAAAAAAAAAAAAAAAAAAAAACATGTGCAGAGTGATAGATTAAAAAGCTTACTTTAGAGATTAAATAGAAAGCCTGTGTCAAGTAAACATGCTCCCAGTAACATTGATATAATACTTAAAAATACGTATTTTAAAAATATTAAAAAATTAATATAAAAATTTTATTCAAATTTCTTTTTAAAGCTATCGGTTAAGCGGGAATAGGGGATCCTTATCGCCGCTATTTTCTGTTACATTGTTATTTGCGGCAGCCATTCACTGCGATTGATTTGAAATTTGTTTATATCGCTGCTCCACCGCTATTTGGACCCCTGATTTTGATTGATATTATTTTGATTCCATTACTAAAATCTGATTAATGGGTTCTTTTAAAAGTTTTTAACATCTATTAGCAGGAGCCAGGAGCTATGATTCGATTGTTTAAAGTAAAAGAAAAGCAGAGAGAAACTGCTGAAAATGCAAAGGATGAAGCCGTCAGGAGAAAGCAAACTGCGGGCGAGTTGCGTTTACACAAAGGTTTGCTTGTTTACTCAATTCATGTTTTATTTTATTTTCCCCCTAAATCCCCTTCATTTTTGTTGCAAAATTCTTTAGCTTTCTTAAAGATTGAATGAGATTGAGCGCTGAAGCAACTGGATTTAAGAGGATCGGTTTGATCTAGGATCCAATTAGGCAATCAGAGGTTAATCAATTTGAATGTCATGCTTGATTTTGCCTTAAATTTGCAGACATTTCTGAGCTGAACCTACCCCAATCCTGTGGCATAACATTTCCTAATGGAAAGGATGACCTGATGAACTTCGAGGTTTCGATACGACCTGATGAAGGATATTATCAGTAAGAGCTTTGTTTCATGACTCGTTTCTTAAACCAAGTAACTTGGTTGTTTTCTAGCAATAATATTTTGGTTAAATTTGTTCTTAGAAGTGGAAAAACTCTTGTTTCACATACAATTCGGCTTATCGCATTTAATAATTCGCCCAACTTACTGCTGTTTTCGCAGCGGTGGCACATTTTTGTTCTCCTTCAAGGTTTCTCCCATCTATCCACATGAGGCACCCAAAGTTAAGTGCAAGACAACGGTAGGTCCCCTGATCCTTGTACCCAAATCGTGTTGGTTTATGTTCTGTTTGGTTATAACCTGGGTTGTTTGGTGTTGTACTCCGATTTCCAGATCTACCATCCAAATATTGACTTGGAAGGAAATGTTTGCCTTAACATCTTACGTGAAGACTGGAAGCCCGTGCTCAATATAAACACAGTAATCTATGGACTATATCATCTGTTTACGGTAATGGCTATTGTATTTCTATGAATTTGCTGCCATCTTTTCCAAGTATTTGCATCCATATGATATTTGAATCTTGTGTAAAGGAACCAAATTACGAGGATCCTCTAAATCATGATGCTGCTCAAGTGTTGAGGGATGATCCAAAGTTGTTCGAGTCTAACGTGAGATGGGCTATGAAGGGTTGCCGTATCGGAGACAACTTTTACTCACAGTGTATCTAACTTTTGCGAGTGTAACGTATGTCACTGAGGGCTTTAGAATGTGACATTCACCGTAAGCTCATACTAATATGATGTCGTTGCTGTTTCCTTTGGTGTAGCAGGAAACCGCATGTGCTTGTTCTATATGGAATTGCACTTCATCCTTGCAGCTCTCCTTTTAATTACAATATTTGAAAAACCTTTACTTGTGGCTTTGTAATTGTGTATCTTTGCCCTGCATCCCAACCTTTCTTTGAAAATACCCAAGATTCGTGTGGTTTTCATACAAGGGCTTCTCCGCTTCTATATTATAATAACTTGCTTCCTTCTTTGTTTCAACACAAGATTTGGTTTCTGTTTACCATTCTCTTCACCTCTCAAGACTTTGAATAAAAGGAGAAGAAAACATAAACAAAACCTGCTCTCCTACGTACCAATGCCACCAAGCAATCACAAGACAAATGAAAACAAAGAAAATGATTGAAGTTTTCTTCCCGAAACTAATTGTCACCATACTAGCTGCAGTCTACTGTATTGACATACGTATTGTTATTTATATATATAAAATAAATAATGAGATTAAAGATAAAAATATTTATAAAAATAAAATTTTAATTGAAGTGGTAAAAATTTATTTTAAAAATATTGGTGGTTTCAGTTCAAATATTATATATGTAAATTTTACAATACCAAATAAAAATACTTATCAATTATATAAAATTTTATTTAACAAATTTCATAAATACAATCCATCATCAAATTAATTCAAAATAAACAAGCAAAAATTATTTCATAAATCAAGATTTATAGGTTAAACAAGATTTATAGGTTAAAAGAGGCATTATGAAAAAAATCAATTGAGCCCCTGCACTAAATTCGCACCCAATTAAGTTCCTGCTGTTAATAAAATATCAATTAAGTCCTTCCGTTAATAATTTCATTCTTTGACCACGTTGATCGTCAAAATTAATTGATGAACCAATTAAATAGTAACATGTGAAGGCTTCTAGTTTAAGCTTATATCTCTCGTTAAAAATCATAAGATTTATAAACTTTATAAAAATCTAATAAATTATAATTTTTTATATAAAAATCATAAAAAACTTATAAATTTTATAAAAATTTATAAAAATATAATACGTTCTAATAAATTATAAAAATAGTTTTAATAAAATTATAAAATATATGTAAACTACAAAAATTCATTTATTGGTTCCTCGTTTTAAAAATTAAACCCCTAAAATAAAAATAAACATTTGACATTAGATCAACTATTGGATAATGAAAATAATTGTCATAATCAATATTGTTTGAATTGAACAGGGTAATTGGATAATGAAAATAATTGTCATAATCAATATTGTTTGAATTGAACAGGGTAAGCCAATTGAATTAGTTGGGCCAAAATCGATAAGGGTATTAGCCCAGAAAAAGCCATTAGATCGATTGGGTCGAGAACTGTGTGGTTAAATTAGATTGTTTTATATTTTAATATATTTTTTTAATTTTTAATGATTTATTTCATGGAACCAAACAACCTGTCAAACAAATGAATTGGTGACTTGACCAGTTCGACCACCGGTCCAATTCTGAAAATCTTGGTCAAAATATTTCATGCTGACATATTCTAATAGTTGAATAATAAAATTTTGGTTTGATAATATCTAACTGTACCAAAAAAAACTTTAAATCTTACAATGCTTAGCACATGATTTTTAACTTTTTAAGGTCCAAACTACTATATTATACTTAAAAAGTAGGAGATAATAATTTTAAAAATAAAAATAAAAATTTATCATTAAAAAGAGAGGATCATGCAATTATCGCTTTATTTGTAAAATATCAAGAACATTTTATTCAACATGAACATGATCCTAACGACACGAAGACTATTTCCATTATTCAATGGTTGGTCCGATGTCATGTGTTTATTATGTTTTTAAGACTTTAATTTTTATAATTTCTAATTTTTAGTATTTATATATATTTATATTTATATTTTATTTTGAGTTTTTACAAAATTTTAATTATGTTTTATCAATTTTATAATTTTTATAATATTTATAAGTTTGTATGATTTCTTATAAATTTTTATAATTTTTAAAGTTTATATCAATTTTAATATTTTTATGAGAAAATATAATATAAAATCAAAAGTCATCACGTGTCATTATCAAATTGGTTCATCAATTGATTTTAACTATCAGCGTGGTAAAAAATAGAAATTGTTAACGTAAGGGCTTAATTGATATTTTGATTATTGACAAGGACTTAATTGAGTATCAATTTAGTGCATGGACTTGATAAATTTTTTATTTTTATTTTTTTTCTGTTAAGGGGTTTTAGAACTTATAAGTCTAAAATAAATAATTTATTTTTTAAAAATTTTAAATCGTAGTCATCTTTTAAAAAAAACATAGGTTGAATTTTTTTCAATTTTAAAATAATTTATTTCTGTTTAGGCCCGTTTATTGGGCTCAGGCTGGGCTCAAAAAATGGGCCTAAAATTTTGCCTAAGCCCGGCCCATATAAAAATGCTAAAACCCAAGCTCGACCCGTCCCGCCCGTATTAATTTTTATATTATTTTATATAATTTTTAAATATATATAATACATCAAAAATATTAAAAAATTAAAATAAATATTTTTCAATAAATTGAAAATAAATTTTAAAAATATGTAGACTTAAATAATACTAAAATAGATGCAACTTAACAAGCAAATGCCTCTAAAATAATAAAAATTAACAAATATCTTTAAAATAATAACAAAATTAACAATAAAATAAGTTTTATATAATATCTAAACAATAACAACAAAATAATAGAAACATAATAGTAAAATGGTAGCAAAATAAGGAGAAAAATAATAAGAAAATAATATTAAAAAAATAGTTTTTTTTCATTTAATGAATTCGGGTCGGGCCCAGGCCAAAAATGCCTTATCCGAGCCCGGCCCATTTTTTAAACTGGCCTTATTTTTTTTGTCCAAGCCCATTTTTCGGGCCTATATTTTTGTGTAAACCCTCCCACATTTTAGGCTGGGCCGGGCTGCCCGGCCATGTACACCTCTACATAGCTCACAGTCCGTCAATGATAAGAGAATCAGGGGCTTTAATTTTCCTTTATATATATTTTTCTTTTTTATTTGTTACCTATAGAGCCGGTTTTAATTAGAAAAAGTCAAGCCTTTTAAAAAATTTCACTTACAATCTTTGGCTAGCTTTGTCCAAAAGCAAACAGAATTTTACGGTTTGGGTATCTTAAAAATTTATCAACGAAAACTTCTTTGTTCAGGTTATATATATATATATATATATTTATGTGAGTATTTTTTTTGAACTATAAATGATCAATGATATATATAAATAATCATAACAAAAATAGAAAACAAATAAAATACTGGCCCGAACGAACTAATGCTACTAAGACCAGGCCCTTAAAAATAAAATATCTTAGACAAAAATAAAATAAAAAACAATGGAAGAATCGAGAACCTGAAAAAAATGGAAAAAACAATAAAACTGAAACAGCATTTACTCCAGCCGTCCAAACGCGCAATCAGCAATCAACATCATCTGGCACCCATCATGTCTGTCCTTTCCTTTGTTTAATGCCTAGTAAAAAGAAGGGTTTTTTAAAATTGAAACCTGACTGTTCAGGTCCATTTTTCATCCCTCCGTTCCTTCTTCCCATTTCTGATCTCCCTCTCACTTAGTTTGGTTCCCTCAAACTCTCATCTCGCTGCTGCGTTTCGGTAAAGAATGGCACTCCCCTCATCAGGTAAAACTCCTCCTTCTTCTTTAAAGTTTCTTTCGCTAGCATATGAGCTAAGGTGTTATCGACTCCGGGAATAAAATCGAACCTTATCTCTGAGAAAAATTGTTTCTTTTGCCTAATATCATAAATATAAGAGCCGATCTGTGATCTATCTGTTGAGTCATATCTGCATCTTTTTATAACTGTAAGAGAATCTCCTTCGATAATCACTCTTCTTTGTTGCATGTCAAAACCTACTTGAACCGCCTCTCGATAAGCCAAAGCCTCAGCCGCGAAAGCAGATGCCACATTCGTATGTATTTTGGACTTTGAGGCGAGAACTTCCCCTTCATCATCTCTAACCACGACTCCTGAGGCTGAGCACTGATCCTTCAAATCATAAGCACTATCAAAGTTTATTTTTACAAACTGATTAGGTGGGCATTTCCATCTACAAACGACTTTCGGTGATTTGACTGCTAAATTTTTAACTCCATCCAATTCTTGAATATAGTTCCTCACAAAGATTGCTAACTCCTTGCCTGTTTTACTTGTCTTTTCATGAACCCGAGCGTTTCTGTCGCCCCAAATGGCCCATAAGGCACAACAGAAAAGTCTACAAAGATTCAAAGGAAGGATTTTTGTAGACGAGGTAAGCCACTGCTGGAACTCAACATTGGTATCCTGTGACAGTTTAACTTCAGATAAATATGACCACAACTTAACTGATATTTGACATTCTCTGAATAGGTGATTCAGCGTCTCTAATTCCAGACCACAGCGAGGGCAAGAGGTGTCTGTTAGAAGCTTTTTGTGAAATAAGTTTACCCTTGTAGGTAAATAATTCCAGGAGGCCTTCCACATGTTGAGTTTTAGCTTTGTAGGAAGTTCAATGCACCACATCTTTTTGTAAAAATTAAAGTAGCTTGAATGTTTCGCATAAGCGTTAAGATCAGAATTCTGTAATAGTTTGTAGGAGCTTTTGACCGAGAAAACTCCCTTTGGATCACCCCTCCAAGCCAGTATATCATCATGCGGGTACTGAGCTAAATGAATGCGAAGGATCCTATCTGCCTCATCAGAACCGAAGGTAAACTCTATCACATCTCGTTTCCAATCTCTAGTTTGACAATTGATGAGTTCAGCTACTTTACTATCATTCGAACCTAAATAAGAAGATAATAACCTGGAATTAACAAGATCAGGAACTCACGCATCATTACCAATAGAGATACTAGTGCCAGTACCAACTCTCCAAATCAGGCCTTTTTCCAAAATACCCTTTGCAACCCATATACTTCGCCAAACAAATGATTTTTTATTTCCTAGCTGCGAATTAAGAAAATTGTTTTTTGGAAAATATTTAGCCTTAAACACTTTTGCGACTAAAGAATTCGATTTTCTAACAAACGCCACCCCTGTTTGGCCAGCAAAGCTATATTAAATTGGGCCATGTTATGGAAACCTAATCCCCCTTCACTTTTCGGTTTGCATAAATGACTCCATTGACACCAGTGTATACCTTTTCTACCCTTTCCTTTCTGCCACCAGAACTTGGCGAAAAAACTTTCCATCCTTTTGCAAAGAGAATTTGGTAACAAAAAACATGACATTGCGAAAATTGGAATAGCCTGTAGGACGGACTTAATGAAAACTTCCTTACCCCCTTGTGAGAGCATTCTGTTACTCCATCCCTCTATGCGAAGAGAAATTCTATCCAGGAGATTTTAAAATGATACTTCTTTTTCTTACCAACCATATTTGGGAGACCTAGGTATTTTTCAGGATTTGTAGCCATTCTGACTCCTAACAAATTTGACACCATTGCCCTATTTACTTCAGAAGTATTTGGATTGAAAAAAATAGTAGACTTGGAGAAATTCACACATTGGTTTGGACAACTCTCATAAACCTTCAATATCTCCTTCAAATTAGTTGCTCCTCTGTTTGATGCCTCCCCAAAAAGGATACAATCATTAGCAAATAATAAATGCGATATCTCTGGTCCCTGTCTGCTAGCTTTAGTACCTTTGAGTAAACCTTGCCTTTTTGTTGTTCTCATAAGAGATGAAAGACCCTCATTGCATATCAAAAAAAGGAAAGGACTTAACGGATCTCCCTGTCGAAGCCCTCTCGATGGCAAAAACAAATTTCCCCCCTCCCATTTATGTTTACCGCATAACTCATTGTCGAAACACACCTCTTCAAAAGTTCCACCCATTCACATGCAAAACCCATTTTAATCATTACCTCTTCGAGAAACTTCCATTCCACCCTATCATATGCCTTACTCATATCCAATTTTACTTCCATAACACCTTGCTTTCCCGAACGTTTTTGATTAATCGAATGCAGTATTTCATATGCTAGGAGTATATTGTCTGTAATGAGTCGCCCTAGTACAAAAGCACTCTGAACTTCGTCAATACATTTAACAATAATCTTTTGAAAACGATTAGCTATAGCTTTAGCCACCACTTTGTAGATAACTGTACACAAACTGATGGGCCTAAAATTTACCAAATTCGTAGGGTTTGAAACTTTAGGTATGAGGACAATATCTGTTCTATTGAAATCTCCAAAGTCCTGGTTATTATTCAAAATACCCAAATAGAAATCTGTGACATCTCTACCAACAATGTGCCAATACCTTTGGAAAAAACAAAGCTGGAAAACCATCTGCTCTTGGGGCCTTTGTGGGACCCATTTCGTCCAATGCTATCTTGATCTCATCTTCATGAAAAGGATCCAATAAAAAAAGATTATCCTCCTGCGTAATCATTCTCTCAATGCCGTCCAGAACCCTGCATAGATCTACCACCCCTTTGACTTGAAAAGATTTTGAAAGAAAGAAGACGCCACCCCCAAAATCTCAGATTCCTCCTCAATCACCCTTTCATCTTCCATCACCAGTTTTGAAATGGAATTAGCTTTCTTGCGAGCCAAAGCACTTTGGTGAAAAAAGCTAAATTTTTATCCCTAAGCTTTAGCCAATTCTGTCGTGCTCGCTGTTCCCAATACATTTCATCTTTATCAATTTCCAAGTTCAAATGGATTCTGGTATCAATTATTTTTGCCAAAGATTCATCAGTCCTATCACCTTCTAGCAATACTTCTAGTTCCTTCAATAACTTCCTTTTTAAACCCTCCCTGTTACTACTATTTTTACGTGATTGTTCCTCTAAACAAAACTGCAACTTTCTTATCTTCTCCAACAACGGGCCTTCAAATGCCTCCCAATTATCTCTAATGACTTTTTCGAAAGCTTTATCTATAGTCCACTAGGCTTCAAAGTGAAATTTCCTTCCCCCTTTGGACAGAAAAGACTTATTAGTATTCAAAAGAAGATGGCAATGATCTGAAGTAGAGAAAGGAAGATGCTGGAGAAAACTTAGAAGAAAAAGCTTTGACCATTTCTCATTTGCTACCCCCTGTCTAACCTTTCCTGAATATTAGTTTTCGACAAATTTCCCCTTTCCCATGTATAACGGACCCCTAAAAAACCAATATCAGCCAACTGACATTCCTCCAACGTCTCTCTAAAGGCCTCCATCCACTTACTACCAACCAAGGATACGCGACCTCTTGACCAAGTCTTCGAAGTAAATCCCAAACTGCATTTTTGTCTTTAGCATAGGGAGAACCATAAAACCCAGTATACCTCCATTCCTCTTTCACACTAACCTCCTCAATTAAAACATCAATGTGCCATCTGGAAAAACTTCTTAAAGAAAATGTAATTTCATCTTTCCACGCCAAACAAAGACCTCCCTTAGAACCCATGGCTTCAACTTCAATTCCATTTACAAAGCCACATCTTCTTCTTACCTTATCCATCCTACTCTTCTCCAATTTTGTCTCCATAAAGAAGACCATTTGGGGATTGTGCTGCTTAACTAAGTAGCACAGTCTTCGGACTACCCGTGAACTCCCCAATCCACGGACGTTCCAGCATAAACTTTTTATTGCGTTCGGTCTGCTTGCCACATAGCAGCCACCGATCTAAAAGAGTCCGAATCTACATAATCAACCTGGATGTCAACAATATCATTCCCCAACAGTTCTTTATCCTCACCACTTTAATCCTTTTCGCGCTCTCTGATTCATAGATTCCTTCATAAGTTTTATCGTCATTGTTTTCAATAAATTTCCTCTTCCCCACTACCTGTTCACTCAAACTAATTTCCCCTTTTCCTCTATCCTCCATTCTTTTCCATCTCGTCTTGTTGTGTGTTTTTATATTTTTTCCAACAACTCATCTACCCCCTTGCTCCATCAACTCCACAACTCCTTCGTTATACTTTAACCCATCCTCCCAAGATGAAAGTTGTCTTCCATTTATCAAATTTTCCAATTGCACTGAAGAATCATGCCTTATGTAATCATCAACAATCCCCACCATCGAAACTCCTATATATGAGCGTTGACCTCCCTGCTTCCTTAAGAATGCTGTGAACTTTATATATTCTCTCCCCAAAACCTTTGATTTAGCTTTTAGTGCAATAGAGAAAGGGGGGTCATCTTTGACATTATTTTTCTGCTCCATACTCATTACCACACAATCTTGGAGATTGTGGCCCAAACGCCCACAACCAAAACAAAAAACTAGCAGTTTCTCATATTTGAAAGGGACCCATGTATTATCATTATCACCACTAGAAGCAAAGATGCCTCTCCTTAAAGGCTTCTGGACATCTATCATGACTTTCAAATGACAGAAATCATCAAAGATCTCAGATCTAATTACCCCACCAAAAGTGCTACCAATTGCATGTAAAAGATCTTTTTTGTCAAAATCAGGTAAACAGGGACCAATCTTCAACCAATGTGGTGAGAATGTCAAACAAATTAAATCTCTATCAATTGGGCTAACTAATCGGTCAAAAAGATTGAGGAACTTACGAAACAACCAAGGACGTCCTTCTAAAATTTGCTCCAAATCATCTTCTGATTCAAAAATTATTAAGAATAAATTTTGCCCTTCTAATCTGATTTCAAACTTTCTCTTTGTCTTCCAGATGCTTCTCATTTGCGCTTTAAAACTTTCAGAATTAAATTGCTTTGTGGTCCAAACCGAACAGATCAACGTGGGTTTATCAGACGATATAACCATGGATCTCTTTATTGACAATTGCACTAGTTCTTCTGCTAACAAGGTGATCTCGTCGCCGGAGCCACTCTCTCCACCACCACTCCCCTCCATCCCAAGCCGCAACAGGAAATTGCTCTCTCTAGGACTCTATAGACAGCACTCTTGGTTTCAGAGGACTCTATTTATGTGAGTAGTTTTATTATTATTATTATTATGGCTTTATTATGGCTTAATAAGTAAATGAAATTAGAGAAACATCAATGATAAACATGTTTGAAAGGTATGTGTATCTTTGACTCCTTGGTATATATGAGGTATATTAAATAAGTATGTGTATAATGGGATATTCGATATGTCTGAGATATGTTTAACGAATATATGTTTATGTGTGCTATGTGATATTTGATCGTTATCTTTGTTGGACAATGTTTTATGATACAAGCGAATAATATTGATGTCAAACATGATTTAAGGTACGTATGGATGTAACTATTCGATCTTGATTGTGTTATGTTGGAATGTGTATATTTGTATATAATTGAGATTGTGATACCTTATGATGATAATGCCAGTTCATTTAATTATAATGTATTTTAATGAAAAGAATGCCTTATTAACTGTGTTGGATAGAGTTATGGGTATAATTGGCATGCCATAGGGTCTGTTTGATAGGTGGGAGATCCAACGCTTTATTTGTGTTATATTCAGCACCTTGTGCATGTTATATTCAGTGTTTTATGTGTTTTAATTTGATTTAGCTCTTTATGTGTGTTATATGTTGGAAAATATGGACATCACATATATAATAAGGGTAATTACAGGTTATTATTTACTATCATGATGTTAGCCTAAATTAAAAGTGATCTAATTTGGTTAGAATTTTTTTGGGCTTTAATTATTAAATAAAGTATGGGTCAAATATGTGTAGATACTCTAGTAATTGATTTCTAATCAAATTCTAATTAATGATGGGCTAATTAGAATTTGATTAGAACTAATATGCCAAGGTTATAAATATTAGGGTTATGGTCCTCGAATTATACACAAGATATCTTTTCTAATATCTCATCATTAGGAAAGAGAGAGTAGATATTCTCTAAATTTCTTGTGTGGTAATTTGGAAGATCAAATCCCAAGATCCGGTAAAACTTCAAGGAATTCATGGATTCAGGTACGCTTCCGCATCTAGTTTTATTCTTGATGATTTGACATGATAGATTCTAATTTATTAAGTTTTATTTTAGATTTATTTTACAAATCTAACAAGTGGTATCAGAACCTCGTCATATGAAATCATTGAGAATTGATTAAGGTTCTTCTTTTCAATAATTGATTCATGAAATTTCATGGGTTTATATATTGATCTTTGAAGGTTTATATTAAAGTAATTTTTTAAGAACTTGATTATCTTGAACTCATCTTAAAATTTTAGGGTTTTGTTTTAATTTCTTTTTAAATTGAGTGATTTTCGAATTGATGAATTTAGTTGCAAATTTTTTGCGTTTTGATCTTTTTCTTGCAACTCAATTGTTTTCTTTATTCATGATTTGTGCTACTGTATTTGCAAAATCATGTTTCTATCACTTTGTGCCTTTTCTTTGAAAGCATTATATATTTTTTAATGGTATAAAGAATTTATTTTGATGTTATAAAAAAAAAAGGTTAACATATATGCATGGCTTAATTCTTTAATATATATATTATTATACATAAATATATAATATATGCGTGCTTTGATTGGTTTAATGCATGTTGTAGTTTCGTATGTATAAATATATAATATATACATGCTTTGATTGGTTTAATGCATGTTAGTTTTGGAAAATTATATAAATATATATGGTTATCTTTTAATTTGATTGAAAGATAAAATTAAGGTAAATATTTTGAAACAAATAAATTGATTTTGGCTTTTAATTAAGGATGTCTAATATTTTAAATAAATTAATTGAAACAAAATGCTGCCAAAATGACCTCTTTTGTGTAGATTAGTTTATTTGAAATATTAAGACGATTATATGTTTTTGTGATTCATGCGTTTATTAATTGACCCAAAGGTAAGTTAATATTTGGCAGAATTTCAAAGACATCTGTTGTAACAGCCCGATTTTAGGGCTAGTCAAAACAGTGGTTTCAGGACCACTAATCTGAGGTTGAAGAAAATTATTTTGATATTATTTTGTGTTATAGCATGTTTATAAAGATGCATGAAAATTTTGGTGCTTTAATTTTAGCGATTGTATGCTTAATTGTGAAAACGGACTAAATCGCATAAAGTGTGAAAGTTCCATTTTACAAGCTAGGAATGTCTAATGGCTATGGAATATTAAATTGGAGGTATTTAAAGTGCAAATAGACCACTCTAAGAGTGATGGCCGGCCAAGGGGGACAAAGACCTTAATTTGGTAAAAAATTTGGTGAAATTAGGTGACCAAAAATGAATAAAATAAGATAAATAAAAGAGATATCATCTTTGACTATTCATGCTTCTTCTCCACTGAAAATTGAAGGGAAATTAGAGGATTTTGGAGTTCAAACTTTCGGACAAGCTATTCTCTTGCAACAAAGTGATTTTTCTTGATAATTTTTAAACTTTTGGAACCCCCAAAGCTTAAGCTAGCTAATGAGGGGACTAATTTGCAAAATGGTTGCAAGTTTAAGGACTTGCCATGAGAGTGTTCATGTTGTTTGCTGAGTTTTTATGGAAGAAAATGAATGTTAGTAGGTTGAGGAACAACTTTTGTGAAAGGTGTTACCATGAAAACACCTAAATAAGACTTATTTGTAAAGGTTGTAAATGAGTAATACATGCATGGAATAATTGGTTTTGTGAGTTGTTGTAAGAGAAATAAATGTTCAGCTAGGCTTGTTTAATGAGAAAATGTGATGAAAAATGATTTACGAGCCTAGAGGCAAAATAGTAATTTTGCCAAAGTATGAGGGCAAAATGGTCATTTTTGCCTAAATAGAAATTTTGATGTATCATGAATTATAAAGTGATTGAATGAGTGAATTTTATTATTATAAATCAAGAAGAGCGTGGAAACAACCTTGACTGAGAAAAAGGCAAGGTTACAGACTAAGTCGTCGACTAATACATTTTGCACCGAGGTAAGTTTATGTGTAAACTATATATATTTAATACATATGTTGTTACTTATTGGTGCATTGTATGAATGAGATCAATTGTGAGTGTGATTGATTGGATTTGATAGATAGTGAGAAATTATCGTATGAACCTCGGGATAAATATGTAAGTGCGAAAAAATATCCGTAATAACTATTTGGTGGGCTGTGTGCGATACCACCTTACTATTTATTAACGATGGGCTGTGTGCGATACCATCATTTATATTGATATTTGGTGGGCTATTTATGAAACCACCGTAAATTATTCTTGTTGGTGGGCTATGTGCGACACCACCCTATTATTAACTATTGGTGGGCTGTGTGCGAAATCACTGAGTACTTAGTATCATTCTGAGGGGTTCATCGAGAAATTGTCTAATTAAATATATCATGTGGTTTTTGGTGATGAGTGCAGGGTATGTGTGCAAGTAAATGTGAGCATTTTATTTGTGGTATGGATGGAATGTGGTAAGAGATGAGATGAGTAAGCATTATTATGGAAATGAGATTGTTCTTGCTTATTATGTAATATTGTTGATTGATTGACATAAGTTATGATGTTTGTAGTTTACATGTAAACTTACTAAGCTTAAAGCTTACTCCCTTTCTTTTCTTTTGTTTTATAGTGTCAAAGAGCCAGTTCAGGATACGTAAATAATCGAAAGATCATCCACACTATCAGCTCATCTCAGTATATTTAGACTTAGCATTTTGAGTATGGCATGTATAGGGGTTAGACTTAGTGAAATGTTTTGTTGTTTTGGCCAAGTGTGTTGGCTCCTTTAAAGATGAACTCTTTTGTATATAGCCATAGTTGATGGCTCATTATTACTAATTTATGAAAAGATAAGGTTATTCATGAAAGTGTACATTGCATGATTGGGTTACTTAGTAAATGGTTGAATGTGATTCATGTTGTATGAGTTAGGGTGATAAAAAGAGTTTGGCAAATATCTTTGTTCTTGTCCACACGGGTAGGCACACGGGCGTGTGTCTAGGCCGTGTGTGACACACAGTTAGTCCCATGGGTGTGTGACCAGGCCGTGTGTCCCCTGCATGTTATTATTGCAAGTCATTGTCGACCATGGGCTAGACACACAGGCGTGTTCCTAGGCCGTGTGCCCTTTATATGTTTGTTGATGTCATAAACAGAATACCCAGGTTTTAACACACGGGTGAGGGCACGGGTGTGTCTAGGCCGTGTGAAGAACACAGGCCAAAGGCACGAGCGTGTGTCCAGTCGTGTGAAAACCCCTATAGGTTCGAAATGAAAAATAAATTTCTCACAGACTAGGGACATGGGTGTGTGTGACCACATGGCCTGCCTACACGAGTGTGTCCCATTTCACACTGGCATGTGACCCTGTTTAGGCAAAAATTTTCTAAGTATACAGAAGTTCTCAGTTTGATTTCGAGACCCTCCATTTTCATGTTGAAGGCCTCGTAGGCCCATAATATGGATGTTATGAATGTGAATGAGAAGTTTTAAGTTGGAATGAAATTTGATAGCCCAAAGTTGTACTTTCAAGCAAGATAAGTTTGGTAATGCCTCGTACCCGGTTTTGGCGTTGAATACAGGTAAGGGGTGTTACATCTGTGGTGATAAATGTGTGACAATTATAAGGTATTTTATGTGAGTAATAAGTTAGTCCAAAGATTAATTCATTGTTTGACATAATTTATTGTCAATGTTTGATTGCTATAACAAGAGTACAACTTACTGTTAATATTACTGTCCAAAAACTTGATATTAATGTTTTGTTTGGTATCTTGAGATGGGATTAGCCATTATCATGAATTTATTGTTTACTTATGAATATTGATTTAAGCTTGTTTTTGTTCTATATTCAGCTAATTCATCTTTTACAGCCACAATATCTGCTAATATAAATTCTATACCCATGCTTAATGGGACTAATTTTAAGGAATGGAAAAGGCACTTACTTATAGTGCTTGGCTGTATGGACATAGACTTTGCACTAAGGGAAGAACAACCTATCCCTCTCACTGCGGAAAACACCCTTGATGTTAAGAGGGATTTTGAGAGGTGGGATCGTTCAAATCATATGAGTCTAATGATCATGAAACATAGCATTCCGTAAGCCTTTAGGGGCACAAAATTTGAAGAGATTACTCAGGCTAAGGGTTTCCTTGATGAAATTGAGAAATGTTTTGCTAAAAACAATAAGGTTGAGATGATATCACTTCTGACTTCTTTGATGACTATGAAGTATAAGGGTCAGGGAAACGTAAGGGAGTACATTATGGAGATGTTCCATACTGCTTAAAGAGTTAAGGTACTTAAGATCGAGCTTTCTGAGGAATTGCTTGTTCTTATGGTTTTGGTATTGCTTACTGCACAGTTTAATCAATTTAAAATTAGTTATAACTATCAAAAGGAGAAATAGATTCTAAATGAGCTCATTTCTCATTGTGTGCAAGAGGAAGAAATGTTGAAGCGTGATAAGTCTGAAAGTGCTCATTTGACCAATGCCTCTAAAGACAAGGTCAAGAAAAGAAAATATCAGAATAAAGCTGCTAAGGGTCCAGCTCAAAAGAAACAACAACAAGCTACAGAGAGTTGTTTCTTTTGTAACAAGTCTTGACACGTAAAGAAAGATTGTACCAAATATCATGCTTGGCATGCAAAGAAAGGTATAATTCTTAATTTGGTCTGTTCTGAGATTAATTTAGCTTCAGTATCTAGAAACACTTGGTGGATAGATTCTAGTGCTACTACTCACATACGTGTTTCTATGCAGGGTTGCCTGAGTTACTGAAAGCCAAGTGATGGTGAAAGACACATCTTTGTGGGTGATGGAAAATCGGTAGAAGTGGAAGCGATTGGGCATTTTAGGTTGTTATTAGGAACTGGTTTTTATTTGGATTTAAAAGACATTTTTATCGTAACATCATTGGACAAATTTGGATATTATTGTTCATTCAGGAACAATCAACTTAATTTGTCTTTAGATTCAAATGTTATTGGAATTGATTATTTAAATACTTATGAAAACCTTTATTTGCTGGAAACAGTTGCATCCTATAATGAAACCTGGATGTGGAATCACGTGGTATTAAACGCAAATTAAATAAGGAAAATTCAGGATCATTATGGCATAGACGCTTAGGTCATATTTCAAAAGTTAGATTTGAATGCCTTGTGTCTGATGGTATTTTAGAGTCCCTTGACTTCACAGACTTTAATGTCTGTGTCGATTGCATTAAGGGAAAACAAGCCAAAACCAATAGATTGGGTGCCAATAAATCTTCAAATGCCTTAGAATTAATTTTTACAGATATTTGTGGGCTATTCCATACAACATCCTGGAATGGTCAACAGTATTTCATAACATTCATAGATGATTACTCACGTTATGGGTACCTATATCTCATTCATGAGAAATCTCAGTGTTTGGACGTGTTCAAAGCTTATAAAACTGAAGTTGAGAATCAACTCAACAAAAGGATTAAAAACATCTGATCTGATCGTGGTCATGAGTACTACAATAGATATGATAGCTCAGGTGAACAATGTCCAGGACCATTTGCGAAATTCCTCAAGGAATGCGGTATTGTCCCACAGTACACCATGCCAGGATCACCTAGTATGAATGGTGTAGCTGAAAGATGAAACAGAACTCTTAAGGATATGGTAAGGAGCATAATATGCTCATTCTACCTTACCTGAGTCCCTCTGGGGAGAAACATTAAAGGCAGCAGCTTACATTCTGAATAGAGTACCTAATAAAGCAGTTGCCAAACACCTCATGAGCTTTGGGCAGGTCAAAAGCCTAGTCTAAAGCACTTTCACATTTGGGAATGTCCAGCTGAAGCAAGGCCTTATAGGCCACATGAAAAGAAATTGGACTCCAAAATAGTAAACAGCTACTTTATTGGCTATTGTGAGTGATCTAGGGGCTATAAATTTTATGATCCCATAATAAGGAATATTTTTGAGACGGGAACAACAACATTTTTTGAGGATGTTGAGTTTGGGGGGAGAAATAAGGTTAGAGACATTGCTTTTGAGGAGGAATTGGATTCTAACTCAGTTCCTACTATCACTTTATATGATGTTCAGGTTCTTATACCTAACATTGATCAATTAGTGAATCCAGAACCTCTACAAGACAATGTTGAACAACTCCCCATTCAAAATGAAGTAATTGTTCCAGAAGAACAAACTCAAAGACCTTAAGAACAAGTGCCATTAAGGAGGTCCATAAGAGAAAGGAGAAATACTATTCCAGATGATTATATTGTATTTCTCCAAGAACATGAGGATGATAATGGAATAATGGAGGATGATTCAATCAACTTTCATCAGGCCATGAAAAGTTCTAATTATCAAAAGTGAATTGATTCCATGAAAGATAAGTATAAATCTATGCAAGACAATAAAGTTTGGGAACTTGTCCCATTACCTGAAGGTGCAAAACCAATTAGTTGTAAATGGATATTTAAAACCAATAGGGATGCAAATGGTAATGCAGAGAGGTATAAGGTGCGTCTTGTAGCTAAAGGATATACTCAAAAAGAAGGTATTGATTTTACAGAAACTTTCTCTCCAGCTTCATCGAAAGACTCCTTTAGGATAATCATGGTGCTTGTTGCTCCTTTAGGATAATCAGATGGGTGTTAAGACTGCGTTTCTTAATGGTGAAATTGAAGAAATAATTTATATGGTGCAACCAGAAAATTTTGAGTCAGAAGACTCAAAGAATATAGTTTGCAAATTGACAAAATCCATCTATGGACTCAAACAAGCTTCCCGTCAATGGTACCACAAGTTTCATCAAATAATTGTTTCGTTCGGTTTTGAGATGAATATTGTTGATGATTGTGTGTATCACAAATTCAATGGGAGTAAGTGCATATTTCTGGTTCTATATGTCGATGACATTTTGCTTGCCGCTAATGATATAGGTTTATTGTACGAAACTAAGAGTTTTTTATCTAAGCATTTTGAGATGAAAGATCTTGGGGACGCTTCTTTTGTTTTAGGAATTCAGATAGATCAAGATCGACCTCGAGGTATTCTTGTGTTATCACAAAAGAGCTATATCGATAAAGTACTCAAAAGGTTTGGCATGTAGAGTTGTAGACCGGGTGACACCCCTATCGCAAAAGGAGACAAATTTAGTCTTACTCAATGCCCCAAAAGTAACCTTGAAATTGAGGAAATGCAAAAGATTCCCTATGCATCATCTGTTGGGATTTTAATGTATGGTCAAGTTTGTACGCGTCCGGACATTACGTACATTGTTGGGATGTTAGACAGATTTTTAAGCAACCCTGGTATAGACCATTGGATAGCAGCCAAAAGGGTTATGAGATATCTTCAGAGAACAAAATATTACACGCTTACTTATAAGAGATCAGATCTTATAGAGGTCATTGGGTATTCTGATTCTGATTTTGCTGAATGCCAAGATAATAGGAAATCTACATCAGGCTATATTTACCTGTTAGCTAGAGGAGCTATATCTAGGAAAAGTGTCAAAAGAACACTTGTAGCTTCCTCCACGATGGCAGCAGAGTTTGTAGCATGCTATGATGTAACAACCTAGTTTTCAGTGAAATTGGAATAGTGGTTTCGAGACCACAAATCCTACTAAAAAATATAATTTATTTTTAATTTATTATATGGTTCGTTATATGGTAGATATGTCGTGTGAAAATTTTTATACGAAAATTTCATCGATTTAGTGCTTAATTACGAGAAGGATTAAATCGCATAAAATGTGAAAGTTGAATTCTAGTAGCTATAAGGATTAAATAGCTATGGAATTCAAAACTAGAGGTCCTTATATGGTAATTAGACCATTAAGAAAAGTATGTAGATTTTTCATGGTGACTCATCCATGGAATTATAGAAAAAGGTGAAGGACTAAATTGGAAATAGAAAAAAACTTAATTAATTAAAAGATGATAAAAGAAAATATCATCTTATTATTGTCATCTTCAACCTAAAAACACATGGAAACCATAGAAGAGAGAAAAGCAACTTTCAAGGCTTAATTGGGTAAGTTCTCTTATCCCATTTTTAGTATTTTTGAAACCAGGATAGTTTAATCTCTCTATTTGAGGGATTAATTTGAAAAGTTATCAAGGTATCAAAATGGGTCATGAATGTATTATGCTGGAAATTAGAAATTTATGGTAGAAAATGAAAGATTATTGATAGATAAATAACTTTTACAAGTGATTTTTGATGAAAACATGATTTAGGGACTAAAATGAAAAGTTGTAAAATTTAATGAAAAATTTTGAAATTTTATGAATACATGTGCTGGAAAATTTTTAATGGGGCTTTGGTTAGGCTTGGAATAGGGAGTAATTTGCACAAGTTTCATTTTTTGGGCCTAGGGACAATCAAAATTTATGGAAAAGTTAGGGGTAAAATAGTAATTATACCTAGAACGTAAATTGAGTCCATTTAAATATGAAATGTATGAAATTGATGGTTAAATTCATTTATATAGATCTGAACAACACTAATTTGAGGTTAGATCGAGAAAAGAAAAGGTTTCGGATTAGTAGATTTCTAACGCGAACAAGTGTCGAGGTAAGTTCGTGTAACTTAATTGGGCATGTAATTATGTTAATTGAATGTTGTGTTGTATGTGATGTGATTTATGTTGACGTGTTTACTTTTATGCTATAATGGAAAATTGACATATGCTTGAAATGTGAAAAAGGGTTAAGTCTCGGTTGAATATTGGATTCCGATGATTATATGAGCTTACTCGAAATTAATAAGGTCCTGCATTTGTTGCAGATAGGATTTAGCTCGGACGAGTTATCCCATTGACCTTGTTATAGAAAGGATTTAGCCCGGACGGGTAATCCAGTATAATACCTCTTGAGCATATGTTAGGATTAGGGTTTAGCTTGGACTGGTAATCCTAATCGAGCTCCTCTGAGCTTAAGTTATATAAAGGATTTAGCCTGGACTGGTAATCCTGTTGTACGATATGTGCCTCGAGAGAGTGTTTCTTGGTTAAGTGCCCTATTGGTTACCCTTGAATAAGAAGTTGACGGATTATTAAATCATACGCTTTGAGTGTACCACTTAAGCATCCATCAGAATTCAATGATTCGACGGACATAAAACTCTTGACATGGCATGAAAATCTTGAGATGATATGATAATGACTTGAAAGAATATTGCTTGATGAGCTCATCTATATTACTTGATTGATATGAAGATTTTGTTGACTAATATGTTTGATTGAAGGTATGTGATTAGGAAATTAGCCAAATGGATGGAAACATGACATTGTATGCCTAGATTTTAAGAAGTAAGATTGGTAAGTTTAGTTGCCGTTATACGAACTTACTAAGTATGTAATGCTTACTCCGTTTACTTTTCCCTTGTTTTATAGTGCTCGAAAGCTCGTGAAGTTTGGAAGATCATTGGGGCATCGTCACACTATCAACTAATCATTTTGGGTATACTTAGTAGAAATCATTTTGGTATAATGGCATGTATAGGACAACTTGGCCAATAGTGGCTTGAAATATTATTTTGTAACCTAGCCATTGGAATGGCTAGTAACGGATCATTTTGGTATGACTAAGTAAATTATTATGATATATTCATATACATGTGTTGTGTTAAGAATGTGTGATCAATTTGTGAATGCCTAAGATGTTCCAAGGTAAGTCTATAAACACTTATGCATGTAATGATATGCCATGTTGAATGATAGAACTTTCCCAATTTGAATGCTTGAATTGGTTGGTATTGGATGTGTGTTTCAAGTGCAGGTTTTGGGTGAAATTTTGGGTAAGAAATGAAGCTAGAAATGGCTTCATCTTGTCCACACGGGCAGACACACGGCGTGTGTCTAGATTGTGTGTGACATACGGCCTGGTAACACGGGTATGTAGTTAGGCCGTGTGTCCCCTGCACCTAATTTAAATTAATTTAATTAATCACACGGTTTTAATGCTCGTATTGGGCCTCGAGGGCCCGATCAAGGGACATTATAGATGATCTTGGTAAATGAATAGTAAATTTGTAACAACCCTTACTCGTATTCTATGCCAGAATAGGGTACGAGGTGTTATAGGACTTATACGTAAGCAATCATACAAAACCGAGACATGAATTTCTACCCAAATTTAAAACTTTTGATAAACATTCATATCGTCCCTTAAACAAGCCTACGATGCCCAAAACATACATTAGGGGTGGTTCATACGCCCATGTGGAGGATGGGACATGTCCGTGTGACATATCACACGGCCGTGCTTCAGGCCGTGTCCAAAATAAGGGACATTTTGTTTATGACATCATTGACAAAATAGGGTCACACGGCCAAGTCACACACCCGTGTGCTAGGCCGTGTAGCGAATTTAATTTTTATAAATTTTCATAAATAAGGTGCAAACTTCACACAGCTAGGGCACACGCCCTTATGTTAAGGCCGTGTCTCGTGCCTGTGTGTTTACTACCGAGCATTTTGTTTTGCCTAATTAGGGTGCAGGGGACACAGCCAGATCACACGCCTATTGGGCAGATCGTGTGTCACACACAACCTAGACACATGCCTGTGTGTCTACCCGTGTGGACAACTTTGAGGCTATTTTCCAAGCCCATTTGCCACCCTTATTAGCACCAACACATACATGACTTCAAAGGCACTTAACATGACATAATTAAGTACTTAGACACCATCAAACAAGTTTTGCTTATGGCATCACCAATCGACTTATACATGCACAAGACACCATACTTTGTCAAGCCCAACTTACCAATTCTCATTTAAGCCATGGTTATCATCATACTACACAAATCCCAATTAAATCATCAAGCATTCATAGCCACAACATAACTCATCACATACACCCAATCACCAACCACATCACAATTGCATAGGAACATGTATGCATGAATAAATAGGCTTACATCCCAATAATCAATATAAGCCATATCTCATGGCCATATGCAAAATGAATTATAATATTATCATAAGCCAACACTTTTTGCTAACCAATATGACACATAACAAAATGACCAAGTCCCCTTATACATGCCATACTAAAAAAATATTTGAATTCACTATACCCAAAATGTAACACCCTGAATTAGGGGTTATTTGAAATTTAATTATTTGTTCCCATGTGTGTGTGTGCTTGAAGAAATAAATACTATGATTTATTTGGCATGTTCTAAGGTCTAGAATTAAACTTAGAGCTAGGCTCGACTTAGTATTAAAAATTTCTTTTAAGTACCTAAAAGGAGGGAGCTAGGTGAGATAGGGCTTAAATAAAATTTTGGGCGAAATATGACAAAGAATGGGCTTGGTACAATTGGCTTGGTGCACCTAAGGGTGATGCAAGGGAGGTCTTGGGTTTGATTCTTGGGAGTTACAAGGGGGAAATGTTTTTTCTTTTGGGTTTTTGGGGCGTTAAAGTGAAGAGGGCTTTAAAGAAATTTCGGGCAAGGTTTGAGCATGAAGTCCGGTGGTTGGAGTGGCTTGGGCGCCACTTAAGAGTTTAGAAGTGGCAGGTCTCGGGTTCAAGACACAAGGGATGCAAGGAGCATTTTATTTTGGGCTTTTTATGTTAAAAGGAAAAGGACAAAAGAAGGTCTTAAAAATAAATGAAGGGTTATTTGACATGAAAGTCTAATGGGAGAAGAGGCTAGGGCGTTGGCGAGAGAGAATTTGGGGCATGAGGTCATTGGTTCAAATCTAAGAAGCGAGATATGGATTTTATTTTTTTTCTTTCTTCTTTGGCGTGAAGGAGAGTAAGTGATGGCATGTTTGTGGACTCTTGAAGTCATGTGGATGAGCTTTATTTTTTCCATATATTAATTTGGAAGGGGGAATTATTAGTAGTTTATTTACTTTTAAATTGTTAAGGTGTATAGGAGATAATTGTATGATAAACCTTGTTTAATCTTTGATAATTGAAGGCTGAATTATCACAAAAAGGGGAGAGGTTATGGCTGAAATAGGGACTCTCTAGGGCCATCTATTTTCGGTTTAGTGATTAAACAGGGAGTGCCGAAATCATTCAGCAAATATCCTCTTTCCTTTCACTTAGTTGCTGGCCGAAACTCCCTCAATCTTCCATCCAATTTTTTTTTCTTCTTTTACAAAACCAAAACACTCCAAGACCCTCCATTAATCTCTTTTCTTTCTTGTAAGGTCAACCCCATAATCTTTTTTCTTCTTTTAAGCCGAATCCCCTCCTCCCTATTTGGTGTAGTTTTGGACGAACATCAAAGCCAAGGGTGCTCTCTTCCATCCTTTTTCTCCAATCGGTTTTAGAGGAAGGGCCTTTGAGGTGTTGGAAACAATCTAGTGAAGCCCTCATCTTTTAATTGGTTGGTAAGTGGTGGTAAGGATTTGTTAGTAGTCTAATCTTTTTAGTATTGTGTAAGAAGGCTATTAATGTGGATATTTGTCGATTGTAGGGAAGCGAAACACATAGAGTGTGGTGGTGATAATCAAAGGACGTTTTAGGTAAGGTTTCGGGTTTAAGTGTAACCCTTTGGATTCATGTGGTTTAGCCGAATAAGCCAGTCACTAACTTTCAGGTTTGGCCGAATATAGGAGCAAGAAATCTAGTGTGGCCGATTGACTCTTCAGGATTTAGGACTACCGATAGTAACAGGTGTGTACATACATACTTCATAACTCGTAACTGTGTTAAATGCATTATGTATGCTAATCTGAATTGATGTAGATTTGGATTTAATACCATCGTGGTATAAGCAAGGAAACAGGTAAGTCCTTGTTGTTATGAGTTTACTTTATGATGCTTTTGGGAAGCATGACATATTTGGTATATGTGGCATATAAATATGTGGCCAATGATAAATTCAGTATATGTTATTAAGTAAACATGTTTGGCATGATCTTTGTTAAGTGCATATGTGGGTAAAATGAGTGGAGGGGGAAGTGATATTAGGTGTCGACGGACACGGTGGTTTGGTACCACATTTCGTGACTTTTGTCACCGAGGTTTGGCACCTCATAGCGTCTCGTCCCCATGGCTTAGACCACGATGGGTTGGCCCCACGATGATATTATGGGATTGATGCCAGTGATTTGGTATCACACGTGGGTTGGCCCCACAACTTGTTATTTGTGACTTCAAGTCACCAGTGGTTTAGCACCACAATATTGATGGATATCGTGACTTTAAGTCACCAGTGGTTTGGCACCACCAGTGGTTTGGTACCACACGGGGTAGAAAAAGGTGTTTTGGATGGTCAGGTTGGGTGCATGTTAAACTTGATTGAAATTTGTGTGTATGATGTTGCATTAAAACGGGAAAAGGGTTACACACTGAGTCTTGGTGACTCACCTTTTCCTTTAATATTTTTCAGGTGACTCGTAGATCGCGGATGTGGAGCCGGATGGACTCGAGGTGGCCATGCAGAGAAAATATGGATTAAATGGATTTTGAATTATTTTATTTTATTTCGGTTTTATTTGTTCAGTTGTAATAAGGCCTCCTAAGATTATTTTTTTTTGTATTATTTTACATGGTTGGATAGTTTGTTGAAACCACTTAATGACTTTAAAATGATTACACAAATTTTCTTAAAATCAAACGTAAAAAATGTTTTCTATGCCATCGGGTACATCTGAAATTGGTAACAATCTGACCTAATATATTTTTAAACGAACTAAGTATTGTTTTCTTTATACATCTCAACTATTTTTTTTAAAACAAGACAATATCTTTTACCTTAAATTAAATCGGCTAAACAAGGGTTTCAAAATGTTTTCTCTGTAACATACCAAATTCGGTCGTAATGTTTGGGCGAGTTTGGGGTGTTACAAAATTGGTATCGAGCAGGTTCAAAGCTTCATTTGTGGGGCCCAAGGCCCAAAATGTTTTTAGTAGGCCTTTTGAAATATTTTTGGTTTGGAACGACATGGCACCGAGTCTCAGCACCAATCTGCCTGTAAGTACTTGACTTCTTTGTGAATTATTATCCAGAGAAGGGTAGGTATGGAGCGTAGATAGTATGATAAGTGCTTTAAACTTTAGGACTAGTTTACCCCAACAAAAGACATAAGACTTTAAATGCCTAAGTAAACAAACCTACAACCAAGTCACCGAGTTAGGGTGTGGTAACCCTGGTGCGCATGTCTAGGAATGGATCCGGAAGAGCTTGGTACTTAAGCAGTCCTCGTGACTCATCTCCTCTTTGCAGGAATCCTACAGTGCGTAGCTTTGGTTCACCTTAACCAAGAGGACGGTCATAGGCCAAACACAATAAATAAAACCCGAAGGGGATTAGCCATGTTTTAATGAAAACTCTAAGTTTTAAAAATCATTATAATACTCCTTTAAATAGTAACAAAAATTCAATCCTGGAAAATTTTCAAAATATTTTTAGTTTACCAAAATTACCAAAATACCCCTAGTGGCAAAATTACGAAAATGCCCTTGGTTTTTAAAATTACTGTACTACCCCGATTTCAATAAAATTCTCTTACTTTGAAAAAGTATCCAAAATTCTATATTTCAAAATAATACCCTGACTTTGGGAAATTTACAAAAGTACCCCTGATTGACAAAATTACCAAAATACCCCTAGATTCTAAAAATTCTGTCATACCTTTAATTTGATAAAATTTCAGAAATACCCTCTAGTTTTGGGAAATTTCAAAATGTCCTGATTTAGTAAAGTTTTAAAAATTTTTCTGGTTTATTACGAAAATACCTCAGAGGAAAATGGCGAAAATACCACAGGATAGAAAGCAGATGAAATGCTAGAAAGAGTGAGTGTGTATGAAAGGTACTAGGAATGGATGTGCTTTCTGTGTGAACTAGGATAAAGGACTTAAAACTTTGATTGATCGAAAGAATCTCTATTAAACTCTCTTCATAAAATTTCTTGCGGGTAACCAAGTGAAACATGTACTAATCCATAAAATTTCTTAATCGATTAAAGCGCAATAGTTAAGAATGAGCTCTAGAGGGCGTGGCCGTCGTGACGCCTTGTAGAGGCGGGATGACCGTGTCGAACCCGTGAGGTCGGGTCGAGTGCGAGAATGAGGTACCATCGCCACCACCACCCCCGACTTTTGGTGCTAAGGAGCAGGATCAAACGGGAGGTGAGGCAGTGTCGCAAGCTGTGTTGAGAGTCCTCGAGATGGTGGCTGGGGCAAGTGGAGGTATGGGATCTCAGAAATCTGTACCCGAGTGACTCCGATCCAACGGGGCTGAGGTATTCCGGGGTGTATCGGGAGTGGCACCTAGTGCGACGAAATATTGGTTAGAATCGACTGAGAGGATCATGGATGATCTCGATCTGACAAGTGAGGAGAAGCTGAAAGGAGCGGTGTCGCTTCTAAAGGATGAGTCATATCAGTGGTGGCTCACGGTTCGGGATGGTGCCACGGCAGATGACCTTACTTGGGAGTATTTCAAAGCTGCTTATCAGAAGAAGTATGTGGGCACTAGCTACATCGATGCGCAGAGGAAAGCCTTTCTGGGGTTGGTACAAGGAAATAAGACTGTGTCAGAGTATGAAGCAAAATTTTTGAGGCTGAGCCGCTATGCTTGGGGAATTGTGTCAACAGAGCATGAACGGTGTGTCCGCTTTGAAGACGGACTTAGGGATGATTTGAGGCTGCTGATTGCTCCACAGCAGGAGCGTGAGTTTTCTGTCTTGGTGGAAAAGGCTAAGGTAGCCGAAGGGGTCAAGGAGTTCGTAAGACAGAACTACGATAGGAACAAGCAGAAAAGAGGCTTTGGATCGTCCGGATCGGGTAGTAATGCAAGAAAAAGGGCTCGACAGTAAATTTGAATCAGCGGAAGGCCCATGGCTACTAATCAGAGACCAGCTCAGTGCAATTGTTGTGGGAAATCACATTGGGGAGGATGTTGGACCGGTGAAAGGGGATGCTTTGAATGTGGATCTTTGGATCACCGTGTAAGGGATTGTCCTCGGAAGTTAGCTAAAAACCAGCCAGAGGGTCAGAACCGTGCTCAGGCTAGAAATGTAGGACCACCACAAAAGGGTCGTGGTAATGGTAGATGAGGCAATGGTTCTAGTCGAGGTCGAAGAATTTCGGGCAGAGGTGCAAGCAACACAGAGGCAAGGCAGCCTGGTTTAGTCTATGCAGCAAGGCGTCGAGAGGAGGGTGACGCACCAGACGTCATAACCGGTACGTTCCTAATTTTTGGTCTTCCATATGTTGTATTAATTGATGTGGGTTCGACGCATTCATACGTAGCTAGTAGCGTGGTAGAGACTATGAACCTAGACTTTGAGACTGCTTCTAGGGAGATTGACAGTAATTAGCCCTCTAGGTCACTCTGTAGTTGTAAACAAGCTATATAGGGATGTACCCTTAGAACTCCAAGGGGTAGTGTTTGTGGCTGATCTAATGGAACTGTCATTTGGGGAGTTTGATCTAATTCTTGGCATGGACTGGTTGGTTAAGCATCAGGCAAGGTTGGATTACGCTGCTAAGCGCATGGTTCTAAAGATGGCTGAGGGTGATAAAGTGGTCATGATAGGTAATAGAAGAGATTACCTATCCAACGTGGTGTCTGCGTTGAAGGGGAAGAAAATGGTCAGAAAAGGGTGTGAGGCATTTTTGGTTCGAATATGTGCCTTGGAGGCTAAGGAGTCAGTAGTTGAGAAGGTTCGAACGGTAGGGGAATTCACTGATGTGTTTCCAGAAGAACTTTCGGGTTTGCCTCCAGATCGGGAAGTTAAATTTGGTATAAGCTTGTTACCCGGAACGGCGCCTGTGTCTATAGCACCATACCGAATGGCACCGAAGGAATTGGTAGAGCTGAAGGCTCAAATTTAGGAGCTCTTGGATCGAGGGTTTATCCGACCAAGTATATCCCCGTGGGGAGCACCTGTACTGTTTGTCAAGAAAAAAGACGGGTCAATGCGGATGTGTATCGACTACCGTCAGTTAAACAAGTTAATGATCAAAAATAAGTATCTGTTGCCCCAGATTGATGACTTGTTTGACCAACTGAAGGGTGCATCAGTTTTCTCGAAGATAGACCTTAGGTCGGGTTATCATCAACTTAAGGTGATGGAGGGTGATGTTCACAAGATGGCGTTCCGTACTCGGTATGGGCATTACGAGTTTCTAGTGATGCCATTTGGGTTGACCAACGCACCTGCAGCATTCATGGACTTAATGAATAGGGTGTTTCAGCAGTACTTGGATCAATTTGTCATGGTGTTTATAGATGACATATTGGTTTATTCGAAGATGGAGGAGAAGCATGACATGCATTTGTATAGTTACGCAATCTTGAGGAGAAGCGATTATATGCCAAATTCATAAATGTGAATTTTGGCTTAGGGAGGTGGCTTTCTTAGGTCACGTGGTGTCAGTGGAAGGGATTAGAGTGGACCCTCGCAAGGTTGAAGCGGTGTTGGATTGGAAACCGCCTAAGTCAGTGGCGAAAATTCGAAGTTTTCTGGGTCTGGCAGGGTACTATTAAAGATTTGTGGAAGGGTTCTCTTTAATCGCAGCACCACTAACTAAGTTATTAAGGAAAGGAGTTCCATTTGTATGGTCGGAGAAACAGCAGGAAATTTTTGATAAGCTACGGAAGATTCGGCGGAAGCCCCGATTCTGTACTGACTGAGGCGGGGAAGTTGTTCTGATTTCTTGTGATCGTCCCATCTGGGTTAGGATGTGTATTGATGCGAGAAGGGAAGGTAGTGGCCTATGCATCCGTCGGCTAAGACCGCATGAGGTTAACTATCTGACTCACGACTTGGAATTAGCGGCAGTAGTCTTCGCTTTGAAAATATGGAGGCATTACTTGTATGGGGAAAAGTCGATAGTTTACACGGATCACAAAAGTTTGAGGTATCTTTTGACTCAGAAGGATTTGAATTTGAGGCAGCGCTGATGGATTGAACTGTTAAAGGATTACGACTGTTCAATTGAATACCATCCAGGCAAGGCTAACGTGGTAGCTGACGCTTTGAGTCGAAAAGTTGTGACGGACTTAAGGGCGATGTTTGCTCACCTTAGTCTATACGACGATGGAAGTCTTTTGGCAGAACTACAAGTTAAGCCAACTTGGATCAAAGAGATTAAGGAAAAGCAGTTAGTAGATGAAGGTTTGAATGCGCGGAGATTGCAAGTTCAAGATGGTGGTTTGGAAGGGTATAGTTTGTCTGGTGATGGAGTATTATGTTTTCAAGGGCGAGCTTGTATGCCGAAGGATGATGAATTGAGGCAAAGAATTCTTCAAGATGCACATAGCAGCCCATATACTATGCATCCGGGAGGTAGCAAGATGTATGGGGATTTGCGGAGACAGTTTTGGTGGCTTGGGTTGAAGCTCGAGGTGACTGAATTTGTGGGGAAGTGTTTGACATGTCAGCAGGTTAAGGCTAAACATCAGTTGCCATCGGGTTTACTTCAACCAGTGAAGATCCCTCAGTGGAAATGGGAGAGGATCACGATGGATTTTGTCAGTGGCCTACCCCTCACGCCCAATAAGAAGGACGCAGTTTGGGAGATTGTGGACCGTCTGACTAAATCAGCTCACTTCATACCGGTAAGGGTGGATTACTCACTTTAGAAGCTAGCTAAGCTATATGTATCAAAAATAGTGAGGTTGCATGGAGTGCCAGTATCGATCATCTCAGATAGGGATCCCAGATTTATGTCAAGGTTCTGGAAAGCGTTGCATCGGGCTTTGGGTACGATTGGATTTCGATCTGACTTTCCATCCATAGTCGGACGAGGCGATCGGAAAGGGTCATCTGATTTTAGAAGATATGCTAAGAGGTTGTGTTTTGGATTTGGTGGTAGTTGGGAAGAGTACCTACATTGGCGAATTCGCTTATAACAATAGTTATCAGCGAGTATCCGATGGCACCATATGAAGCCTTGTATGGGCGAAAATGCCGTACTCCTACGTGTTGGACGGAGTTGGGTGAACGACAAGTTTTGGGTCGAATTGGTATGTAAACGAAGATAAAGTTAAGGTGATTTGGGCTCGTCTTAAGGAAGCGTCGGATAAGCGAAGTCTTATGCTGATCTTAAGCGCAAGGAGATGGAGTATGCAGTAGGAGATCAAGTTTTTCTGAAGGTGTCACCTTGGAAAATGGTATTGAGATTTGGGCGAAAAGGGAAGCTAAGCCCAAGGTTCATCGGGCTATATACAGTAGTGAAGCGAGTGGGACCGGTAGCTTATCAGCTCGAGCTGTCGGCAGAGTTGAGACAGATCCATGATGTCTTCCATGTCTCGATGCTGAGGCGCTATCGATCAGATCCCTCACACGTTGTGCCGGTTGAGTAAATTGAAGTAAACCCGAACTTGTCTTTCGAGGAGGAGCCAGTATAAATCCTGGATCGAGATGTCAAGGTTCTGAGGAGGAAGTCAGTGCCTTTGGTAAAAGTGCTATGGTGGAATCATGGTACGGAGGAGGCCACATGGGAACCCAAGGATGTGATGCGGCAGCAATAGCCCCAGCTCTTCTGATCCAGGTAATTTCGAGGCCAAAATTCTTTTAAGGGGGTAGAACTGTAACACCCTGAATTAGGGGTTATTTGTAATTTAATTATTTGTTCCCATGTGTGTGTGTGCTTGAAGAAATAAATACTATGATTTATTTGGCATGTTCTAAGGTCTAGAATTAAACCCGAGCTAGGCCTGACTTAGTATTAAAAATTTCTTTTTAAGTACCTAAAAGGAGGGAGCTAGGTGAGATAGGGCTTAAATAAAATTTTGGGCGAAATATGACAAAGAATGGGCTTGGTACAATTGGCTTGGTGTGCCTAAGGGTGATGCAAGGGAGGTCTTGGGTTCAATTCTTAGGAGTTACAAGGGGGAAATATTTTTTCTTTTGGGTTTTTGGGGCGTTAAAGTGAAGAGGGCTTTAAAGAAATTTCGGGCAAGGTTTGAGCATGAAGTCCAGGTGGTTGGAGTGGCTTGGGGCGCCACTTAAGAGTTTAGAAGTGGCAGGTCTCGGGTTCGAGACACAAGGGACGCAAGGGGCATTTTATTTTGGGCTTTTTACGTTAAAAGGAAAAGGGACAAGAAGAAGGTCTTAAAAATAAATGAAAGGGTTATTTGACATGAAAGTCTAATGGGAGAAGTGGCTAAGGGCGTTGGAAGAGAGGGCTGGGGCATGAGGTCGCTGGTTCGAATCTAAGAAGCAGCATATGGATTTTATTTTTTTCTTTGCTGCTGGCATGAAGGAGAGTAAGTGATGGCATGTTTATGGACTCTTGAAGTGATGTGGATGAGCTTTATTTTTTTGCATATATTCGGTTGGAAGGGGGGGAATTATTAGTCGTTTATTTACTTTTAAATTGTTAAGGTGTATAGGAGATAATTGTATGATAAATCTTGTTTAATCTTTGATAATTGAAGGCTGAATTATCACAAAAATGGGAGAGGTTATGGTCGAAATAGGGACTCTCTAGGGCCATCTATTTTTGGTTTAGTGATTAAACAAGGGAGTGCCGAAATCATTCAACAAATATCCTCTTTTCTTTCACTTAGTTCTTTGGTGAAACTCCTCAATCTTCCATCCAATTTTTTTTTCTTCTTTTACAAAACCAAAACACTCCAAGACCCTCCATTAATCTCTTTTCTTTCTTGTAAGGTCAACCCCATAATCTCTTTTCTTCTTTTAAGCCGAATCCCCTCCTCCCTATTTGGTGTAGTTTTGGCTGAACATCAAAGCCAATGGTGCTCTCTTCCATCCTTTTTCTCCAATCGGTTTTAGAGGAAGGGCCTTCGAGGTGTTGGAAATAATCTAATGAAGCCGTCATCTTTTAATTGGTTGGTAAGTGGTGGTAAGGATTTGTTAGTAGTCTAATCTTTTTAGTATTGTAAGCCGAAGGCTATTAATGTGGATGACTATCAATTGTAGGGAAGCAGAAACACATAGAGTGTGGTGGCTGATAATCAAAGGACGTTTTAGGTAAGGTTTCAGGTTCAAGTGTAACCCTTTGGATTCATGTGGTTTAGCTAAATAAGCCATGTCACTAACTTTCAGGTTTGGCCGAATATAGGAGCAAGAAATGTAGTGTGGCCGATTGACTCTTCAGGATTTAGGACTACCGATAGTAACAGGTGTGTACATACACACTTCATAACTCGTAACTGTGTTAAATGCATTGTGTATGCTAATCTGAATTGATGTAGATTTGGATTTAATACCATCGTGGTATAAGCAATGAAACAGGTAAGTCCTTGTTGTTATGAGTTTACTTTATGATGCTTTTGGGAAGCATGACATATTTGGTATATGTGGCATATAAATATGTGGCCAATGATAAATTCAGTATATGTTATTAAGTAAACATGTTTGGCATGATCTTTGTTAAGTGCATATGTGGGTAAAATGAGTGGAGGGGGAAGTGATATTCGTGTCGACGGACACCAGTGGTTGGTACCACATTTCGTGACTTTTGTCACCAGAGGTTTGACATCTCATAGCATCTCGTCCCCGTGGCTTAGCACCACAGTGGGTTGGCCCCACAGATGATATTATGGGATTGACGCCAGTGATTTGGTATCACACGTGGGTTGGCCCCACAACTTGTTATTTGTGACTTCAAGTCACCAGTGGTTTGGCACCACAATATTGATGGATATCGTGACTTTAAGTCACCAGTGGTTTGGCACCACCAGTGGTTTGGTACCACACGTGGTAGAAAAAGGTGTTTTGGATGGTCAGGTTGGGTGCATGTTAAACTTGATTGTAATTTGTGTGTATGATGTTGCATTAAACCGGAAAAGGGTTACACATCGAGTCTTGGTGACTCACCTTTTCCTTTAATATTTTCGGTGACTCGTAGATCGTGGATGTGGAGCGGATGGACTCGAGGTGGCCATCTGAGAGAAAATATGGATTAAATGGATTTTGAATTGTTTTATTTTATTTCGGTTTTATTTGTTCAGTTGTAATGAGGCCTCCTAAGATTATTTTTTTTTTTGTATTATTTTACATGGATGGATAGTTTGTTGAAACCACTTAATGACTTTAAAATGATTACACAAATTTTCTTAAAATCAAACGTAAAAATGTTTTACGTGCCATTAGGTACATCGAAATCGGTAACAATCGACCTAATATATTTTAAACAAACTAAGTATTGTTTTCTTTATACATCTCAACTGTTTTTTTTAAAACCAGACAATATCTTTTACCTTAAATTAAATCGACTAAACAAGGGTTTCAAAATGTTTTCTCTGTAACATACCAAATTCGGTCGTAATGTTTGGGCCGGGTTTGGGGTGTTACACAAAAGATTAGTTTGATAGTGTGAATCGAGCTCTGAAGTCCTTCGATCCCCAAATTATCTTGGAGACACGATAAGAAATGGAAAAGGAAAGGGGTAAGCTTAAAGCTTAGTAAGTTTGCATGCAAATAATAAGAAACATTAAACATGTAGTAACACACACATAGCATATTATAAATTTGCACATAATCATCAAATGATCATAGGCATAACTTACTCATTCGCATTCTTACCAATAATGCATCATAAACCGAGCTCATTTCTCATGAGTTTTGAATTTTTACCTGTACCACTTCATAACAGAATCATAGCCTTTCATATCATTGACGAAATCTTTAAATTACCCGTTGAACCTCATACATATAGTAAAATGCCAATGCCATATCCCAGATATAGTCTTACATGGGATCACATATCGATGCCGATAGTCCAGATATGGTTTTGCACGATGTCTCATATCGATGCCATGTCCCAAACATGGTCTTACATGAAATCACATATCGATGCCATATCCCAGATATGGTCTTACACGAAATCACACATAACCCTAATGTCAAGACAATTGTATCCTATCTATTCCTAAAGTTCAACCGAGAATTTTACCACATCGAATCTTCTTCGAACATACTCATAATAATAATTAAAAAATTCATATAATATCAAATATTAAATGCATAATATAAAGTTGCATTATTTACAAACGAACTTACCTCGGTACAAAATATGGACAACTAATTCGATTTAGTCCAAAATCTTGTTCTTTCCCCGGTCTAGGTCCGAACTCTATTTTTCTTGATCTATAATAGAAAATTTAGCTCATTTAATTATCAAAATTTTCAAATCAGTCCAAAAACCATATTTTGCAAAATTACAATTTTGCCCCTAGACTTTCACATATTTATAAATTTTCCCTTAGGCGCGAAAAATGAAATCTATTCAATTTCTTCGATTTCCAATCCTAGCCGAACCTCTTTTATACTTATAGTAGTCCACATTTTTCATTTAATCCCACTTTTACACACATTTTGAAATCTTTTTACAAATAGGCCCTTTTGTCAATTTTCACAAAAAATCACCTAGCAAAAGTTGTTTATCTAACATTAAACTTATATAATCTACCATTAGACATCAAAATACATGCATGTCACACATGGGTAAATTTTTAAACATGAACCCTAGCTCAAATAAATGGTAGAAATAGCTAGATCGGTTGATAACAACTTCAAAAATACAAAGAACATTAAAAACAGGGCTAGGATGCACTTACTATTAAGCTTGAAAGGATGAAAAAAACCCTAGCTATGGCTCCTTAGAAATTTTGGCAATGGGGGAGGAAGATGGGTAAACTTTTTGACTTATTTTCCCTTTTTTATTCTTTTATTATCTAAATGACAAAAATGCCCTGGCATTTCTTTCACATTTTTCCTATTCATGCCCATTTTTGTCTAAAAATATAGAAATTGGTCAAATTTCTATTTAAGAACTTTTGATTAATAATTCAAATCTATTTCATACTTAAAGCTTCTAGAATCTCATATTTTGTAACTTTTGCAATTTAGTCCTAAAAGTCAAATTGGACTCTCTATCAACAAAATTTCTTAACGAAACTTTCATAAAATCATGCAAATATATCATGGACCTCAAAACAATTATAAAAAAATATTTCTACTTTAGATTTATAGTCTCGAAACTACTATTCTGACTAGGCCCAAAATTGGGATGTTACAAAATTTTTGTGGTTTAATAGAAAAATGTTTTGAATGTTTTGGTAATGCTCTGAAACCCTATTTTGATGATGGGTATGGGTTAGGAGTGTTATATTTAGTGGTATCAGAGATACGGTTTAGCCAATTTTTAGATTTGACATAGCAAACACGAGTTAGCTATACATGCCATTGTATAAATTGTTATATTGTAATGAATCCTGATCATTTTAAATGTGTTTTTCATTTAGTAATGTCATCCAACCGAGCTAGAGCTAAATCCGAAGAAGCTAAGAGCAATGCTTCAGTTTCAGTACAAAGAGTTGCGTCTGCGTTTAGTAGTGAAAGGCCCGCGTCTGAGGGCTGAAGTAAGGAGGCAAAACAACCCTTCTTTCAAATGATGAATGAATGGTTTACACAGTACCTAAGAACAAACCCTGCTATACAACAACCTCCCCCACCTGCTCCCTAACTAATTCTTGAGGTACCATAGAGTGTTGAACCTGTTAGAATTGGTAAGCCTTCAATAGATAAAATCCGTAAGCATGGGGTAGAAGAATTTAGAGCTACCGCAGATGATGATGATCCGAAAAGGGCTGAGTTTTGGCTAGAAAATACCATCCGAGTTTTTGATGAACTATCCTGCACACCTGCTGAATGTCTGAAATGTGCAGTATCGCTGCTAAAAGATACAACTTATCATTGGTGGAATACCATAACTTCAGTAGTACCGAGGGAGAATGTCACATGGGAATTTTTCCAATCTAAATTCAGGGAGAAGTATGTGAGTCAGAGATTTATGGATCAGAAAAAGAAAGAGTTTCTAGAGCTCAAACAAGGAAACATGACTATATCCGAATATAAGGAGAATTTATCCTGTTGAGTAAGTATGCCAGAGAATGGGTTTTAACCGAGGCTGAAATGTGTAAACGCTTTGAAGAGGGCCTAAATAAAAATATCAAGTTATTGATTGGAATTCTTAAAATAAGGGAATTTACGGTGTTAGCCGGTCGAGCCCACAAAGCTAAGGAACTGAGTAAGGAAAAGAAACAAGTCAAAAGAGAGGCTCGGGTTTCAGGAAAAAGAACTATGAGTAAGTCACAATCATTTGCTTCTATGAAATTAAAGAGGTGTTATGATCGTGTTACTACCTCTACAGGGTATTCTGGAAGAGAGCGAGGCTCTCAATGTTCTAACCCGAGGTCTTCATCTCCATTTCTAACTAGCGTGGGTAGTGTTGGTAATCCCAAATCGAAATGTAAACAATGTAACAAATTTCATCATAGGGAATGTCGGTCCAAAAGTGGAGCCTGTTTCGGATGTGGTTCACTTGAGTATTTTCTCAGAGATTGTCCCGAAAGAGTTGAAAAAGAGATATAACTAGCTCTAAAGCCTAATAATCCTGCCTTGAGAGGCAGACCACCCCGTCATCCCGACAATGTTGTAAGTAGTCGAGGTACTACCAAGGATACAACAGTTAGATCTGAGGCACAAGCACCTGCAAGAACATATGCCATTCGTGCTAGAGAAGATGCCTCTGTACCAGACGTCATTACTGGTACATTTTCTCTACTTGATACTACTATTACTGCTTTGATTGATCCTAGTTCCACACTTTCATACATATGCACGAACTTAGTGACTGCTAAAAATTTTACCTGTTGAATTCACTGAATTTGTGGTTAAAGTTTCAAACCCTCTGGGCCAATGTGTTACGGTGGATAAAGTTTGTAAGAATTGTCCATTGATGGTAAAAGGTTATTTCTTTTCGGCTGACTTAATGTTATTGCCATTTGATGAATTTGATGTGATTTTGGGAATTGATTGGTTAACCTGATATGATGCAGTGGTAAATTGTAAGCAAATATATATTGTATTGAAATGTGAGAATGATGAATTGCTTCATGTTGAATCTAATAAATCAGATGGATTACCAAATGTAATTTCAGCAATAACGGCACAGAAATACATCTGAAAGGGTTATGATGCTTACCTTGCATATGTGCTGGATACTAAAGTGCTTGAGTCAAAGATTAAATTAGTACCAGACGTATGTGAATTTCCTAATGTATTCCTAGAAGATTTACCTGGTTTACCACCGGGTAGAGAAGTGGAATTCTCTATAGACCTCGTTCCGGGAATGACACCAATATCTATAGCACCTTATAGAATGGCTCCTACAGAATTGAAAGAACTGAAAGTACAATTACAGGAGTTGATTGACAGAGGTTTTGCTCGACCTAGTTTCTCACCTTGGGGTGTGCCGGTCCTATTTGTAAAGAAGAAGGATGGATCGTTGAGGTTGTGTATTGATTCAAACATCTCAAAAAAGTCACAATAAAGAACAAGTATCCATTTCCTCGTATTGATGACTAATTTGACCAATTGAAATGTGCCACTATATTTTTGAAGATTGATCTCCGTTCTGGTTATTATCAATTACGGGTAAAGGAATCTAATGTGCCTAAGACAGTTTTTAGAACCTGTTATGGATACTATAAGTTTCTTGTGATGCCATTCGGCTTGACAAATGCACCTGCAATGTTTATAGATTTGATGAACAAAACTTTCAACTCGTATTTAGATAGGTTTGTGGTGGTCTTTATAGATGATATTTTGGTCTATTCTTGAGATGAAAATGAACATGCTGAGCATTTGAGAATAGTGTTGCAAATCCTGCGAGAGAAACAACTGTATGCCAAATTCAGTAAATGTGAACTTTGGCTACGGGAAGTTAGTTTTCTTAGGCATATAGTATCTACTGAAGGTGTCAGAGTAGACTCGAATAAAATTTCAGCCATTGTTAATTGGAAGCCATCAAAGAATGTGTCTGAAGTCTGAAGTTTTCTGGGACTAGCTGGTTATTATCAGAGATTTGTAAAATTTTTTTCAATGATAGCTTATCCAATGACTCATTTACTACAAAAAGATGTAAAGTTCGAGTGGACTGATAAATGCCAGCAGAGTTTTGACAGATTAAAGGCTTTATTGACAGAAGCACCTGTGTTAGTCCAACCTGAATTGGGTAAGGAATTTACAGTTTATAGTGATGCGTCATTGAATGGCTTAGGCTATATATTGATGCAAGATGGTAAAGTAGTAGCCTATGCTTCACGATAGCTAAAGCCACATGAAAAGAGCTACTCGGTACATGATTTTGAAATGGCAACCATAGTGTTTGTATTAAAAATCTGGCGGCATTACTTATTTGGTGAAAAATGTAACATATTAACTGATCATAAAAGTCTGAAATATTTGATGTCACAGAAAGATTTGAATTTGAGACAGTGGAGATGGCTTGAGTTATTGAAAGATTATGATCTTGTTATTGACTACCATCTGGGGAAAGCCAACGTAGTGCTAGATGCTTTGAGCAGAAAATCTCTGTATACTTTACGAGCAATGAATACCCGATTATCGTTGTCTGAGGATGGTTCGATCATAGCTGAGTTAAAAGCTAGACCAATGTTTTTGCAACAGATTTCTGAAGCTCAGAAAAATGATAGTAAGTTGCAAGCAAAATAGATACAAAGGGAATCGACTCCTGGCTCAGAATTTTAGATAGGGACTAATGGTTGTTTGTATTCAGAGGCAGAGTATGTGTGCCGAAAAGTCCAGAACTGATACAGAAGATTTTGAATGAAGCTCATAGTGGTAACATGTCTATGCATCCTAGTAGTAATAAAATGTATAATGATCTGAAAAAGATGAACTAGTGGCCAGGAAAGAAACGAGATATTTCTGAGTTTATATGTAAATGCTTGATATGTTAGTAAGTAAAAGTTGGGCATCAGTTACCTTCTGGACTATTATAGCCAGTTACGATACCGGAATGGAAATGGGAAAGAATTACTATGGACTTTGTATCGGGATTACCCTAGTCTCCAAAGAAGAAAGATGTCATTTAGGTAATTGTTGATCGGTTGACAAAGTCTGCACACTTTATTCCAGTATGTATGGATTATTCCTTGGATAGATTGGCTGAGTTATATGTTTCTGAGATTGTCAGATTGGATAGAGTGCCTGTCTCCATCATTTCAGATAGAGATCCTATAATAGCTCAATTTTGGGCCTAGTCGGAATAGTGGTTTGGGGCCACAAATTTGACGAGAAAAATCTTATTTTTATTATATTTTTATGGTCTACAATTTCACGAAAAGATTTCATGAAAATTTCGTTCGAAAATTTCGACGTTTGGGCACTCAATTTAGTCAAAAGGACTAAATTGTAAATAGTACAAAAGTTGAGTTCCACTTGTTAGAAGTGTCCAATTTCTATGAAATTTTAAATTTGAGGTCCTTAAATGGTAATTAGACCATTGGTTAAATTGTTGGACAAAAATGGACATGAGATAAGTGAAATAAGATATTTTTAAGTTAGGGGCATTTTGGTAATTTGGTAATTAAATGGACTAAAATACAAAATAAAAGCCAAAAACCCTTGTCCATCTTCTTGCTTGGCCGAATTTAGCATGGGGAAGCCATGGCTAGGGTTTTCAAGCTTTCAAGCTCAATGATCAAAGAAAATGAGGTTCGGACTTAGAATGGGGGAAAAACGAGTAATTCATGGTTAGGTCCCTTTTTGCCATTTTGGTATCGAGGTAAGTTCGTGTATAAATAATACAACATTATATTATGTATTTAATATTTTTATATTTCATGAATTGTATTTATATGTTCCTACGGATTCGATTGATGATGATTTGGCGAAGAATAGAAGAATGAGTATCTCGGTTGAACCTTAGGAATAGAAACGATACCCTTGTCAAGACATGAGGCTTACAAGGTCCTGTATAAGACCATATCCGGGATATGGCCTTGACACTGAATTGAGATTTCGTGTAAGACCATATCTAGGATATGATATCAGTATCGAATAGTGATTCCGTGTAAGACCACGTCTGGGACCTGACTTCGGCATGAAATCGTGTAAGACCATATCTGGGAAATGGCATTGACATACGATCTCGTGTAAGACCATCTCTGGGATATGGCGTCGACATTGATATGATATCCTGTATAAGACCATATCTGAGATATGGCATCGACATCGACATGTGATCTCGTGTAAGCCCATATCTGGGATATGGCGTCGACATCAATATGAGAACCTGTATAAGACCATATTTGGGATATGGCATCGACATTGACCTGTGATCCCATGTAAGACCATATCTGGGATATGGCATTGGCATCCTACTACGTGTATGAAAATTTTTGAGTATTCTTCAATATCCCAAGTTGTTCAACGGGATAAAGAATTAACGTTTATGTTAAAGACGGGAAAATGAGTAAAGTGCAAATGAATGCGAATATGTGACGATTAAGTGCAAGTGTATGTATGTATACACTCATGAGCAATGTGCTCGGAATGTGATCGAATTTTTGGTAAGAAGGTAAACGAGTAAGTTAAACCTATGAGAATGACATTGTGATTATAAGGCCATGTTTATGATGTAAGAATATGTGGGAAATGTGATTGATGATCATGTGTGAGGCTTTTAAGCCAATTTAAATTGAGAAATGAAATGTTCAAGTCTTTGTTGTTGATATATAGGTTAAATTGGCCAATGAATGGCTTGTAAATATTTGATGATGACTAGCTATTGGCATGGCTAACTATGGATATACTTTAGTGTTATATGTGTGTAACTGAGAATTAATACAAAGAAAACATTATATAGTAAAATTAGCAATAAAGCAGTTCGTACAACAACAGTTGTATCAATTTAAAAATTCACCAAAAATGGTGAAAATTTAATTACAAGTTTAATAAGAAATGAAATTAAATCTTATTGAGTCTATTTTCGCATAAAAGATTGTAAGCAAAAGGATTTCATATGATGAGATATTTGAACTTTTATAAGACAGGGTCAGAGTGATTTCGTAATCCCCTGTTCTGACTTGGGAAATTCATTAAAAATTGTAAAAAAATAATCAAGGGATAAAATTTATATGCTTGAATTTATTAATGAGTCTAATTTCAAGAGAAACAAACGGGAATGTCATTCGAGTTCAGTACCATGAGAAAATAAATTTTAGTGAAGAGGGGAAGAACTGTCAGGCAGCAAAATAGGAGAGACTTTAAAGAATAAACTGTATTGATTGGCTGAACCAAAAATTCTGCAAATTTTATGGTAAGAAGATATGCGAGTCTAGTTTCAAGGAAAATTAACGGATCTTAATTTGGAGTTCCGTAGCTCTAGATAAAGATAATTTAGTGACTGTAACTCGAGTAGACAGCTCAAGATGAACATAAATGAATTATGAAATTTTATGCAATTGTGATTGTATTACCTTGAGAACATATTGCGAGAATTGGTGAAAAACATATTAATAAGTTGCTTATTATTTGCATACAAACTTACTAAGCATTGTAGCTTACTCCCCTTCCTTCCTCATATCTTATAGGGTTTTATGCTAGCTCGAGTTGGAGATAGCTGGAGATGCTATCACACTATCAAGCTATCATCGTGGGGTAAAAGTGAATACAAACCTCTTAAGTTTATGGCATGTATAGGGACTAGTCAATTGTGTATCTGTCATTTGATTTGGCTAAATGTGTTGGTTCATAATGGTAATATGATTCATTTTGTATATGGCCATGAGATGTGGCTTATATTGGTTAATGAGTTGTATTGCCTATTTATATGTGTGTGTTTATACTAAAGATTTCATGTGATGTGATTATGTGTGTTTGGTATGAGTGGATTGAGGATGTGTTGATGATAATCATGGCATGAAAGTTTGATAAGTTTAAGCTCGGCAAAGTATGGTGCCTTATGCATGAATAAGATTAAATGAATTAGCTATGATCATGACTTGTTTGATGATGTTTAATTGCTCAATTATGCCATGAAAGATGCCATTGAAGTTGTGTTTAAGTATGTGAAAATGAGGGTGCCAAATGGTTTGGTAAATAGCCATTTTCTTGGCCATATGGGCAGAGACACGGCTGTGTGTCTTAGCTGTGTGGAAGACACGGCCCCGAGACATGGGCGTGTTAAATCTGCATATATTTTTTAGAATTTAATTCACCATACGGCCTAAGCACATGGGCATGTGAATTGGCCGTGTGACCCTATTTTGTTGATGACGTCATAAACAGAGAGTTACACGGGCTGAGGACATGGGAGTGTGTGACCACACAGCCTACCCACATGGGCGTGTGACCCCTATTTTGATGAAAAATTTTCTAAGTCTTCTTAAAGTTTCCTAAGTTATAGGTTTAGTCCCGAACAATTCCTAATGATTGTTTAGGCCTCGTGGGCCCATATAAGGGACGATTTGCATGTGAATGAGTGATTTTAAATTGAATGAAATTTTATAGCCCGGTAAAGTATAAAGCTTATGTTTAAGTCCAGTAATGCCTCGTATCTAGTAATGCCTCAGTTACACTTTAGCACTGCATTTCATCCGCAAATAGATGTTAAATCTGAACGGGTAATACAGATCTTGGAAGATATGCTGCAGTGTTGTGTCCTCGAGTTTGAAGGTAACTGGGAAAGGTATTTATCTTTAGTTGAATTTGCTTATAATAACAGTTATCATTCTAGTATTAAAATGGCACCGTATGAAGCCTTGTATGGATGCAAATGTAGAACTTGATTGTACTAGACAGAACTCAGTGAGAAAAAGTTACAAGGAGTTGACCTGGTCTGAGAGACCAAGGAACAAATGAAGGTAATTCGAGACAGCTTGAAAGTAGCCTTTGGTCAACAAGAATCTTATGCTGACTTGAAAAGAAAAGAGATAGGATTTTAAGTTGGTGACAAGGAATTCTTGAAAGTGTTACCTTGGAAGAAAGTACTCCGGTTTGGTCGTAAAGGGAAATGTAGTCCACAGTTTATTCGACCATATGAGATTACTGAAAGAATTGGACCAGTCACATATCGGTTAACTTTACCACCAGAGCTTGATCGGAGTCATGATGTTTTTCATGTGTCAAAGCTAGGCGGTATCGATCTGACCCTTCATATGTTATCTCTCCAACAGAGGTAGAGATTTAGCCTGATATGACCTATGGTGAGGAACCAATCAAAATCTCAGCTCGGGAAACAAAAGAATTAAGAAATAAAAAGGTAGCTTTGGTAAAAGTTCTTTAGCAACGACACGGTATAGAAGAGGCTACCTGGGGGCCGGAGGAAACCATGAGGAAGCAATACCCGAATCTTTTTACTAGTAAGATTTTTGAGGACGAAAATCCCTAAAGGGGGAGAGTTGTAACAGCCCATTTTTTAGTGAAATCAGAACAGTGGCTTCGAGACCACAAATTCGACCCAAAAATATAATTTATTTTTATTTTATTATATGGTAGATATGTTGTGTGAAAATTTTGATATGAAAATTTTATCGATTTATTGCTTAATTACGAGAAGGACTAAATCGCATAAAATGTGAAAGTTGAATTCAAAACTAGAGGTCCTTATATGGTAATTAGACCATTAAGAAAAGTATGTAGATTTTTCATGTTGACCGATCCATGGAATTATAGAAAAAGTTCAAGGACTAAATTGGAAATAGCAAAAAATTAATTAATTAAAAGATGATAAAAGAAAATATCATCTTATTATTGTCATCTTCAACCTAAAAACACATGGAAACCCTAGGAGAGAGAAAATCAACTTTCAAGGATTAATTAGGTAAGTTCTCTTGTCCCGTTTTTAATAATTTTAGTATTTTTGAAATCGGGATAGCTTAATCTCTCTATTTGAGGGATTAATTTGAAAAGTTATCAAGGTATGAAAATGGGTCATGGATGTATTATGATGGAAATTAGAAGTATATGGTAGAAAATGAAAGATTATTGATAGATAAACAACTTTTACAAGTTATTTTTGATGAAAACATGCTTTAGGGACTAAAATGAAAAGTTGTAAAATTTGATGAAAAATTCTGTAATTTTATGAATACATGTGCTGGAAAATTTGTAATTGGGCTTTGGTTAGGCTTGGAATAGGGAGCAATTTGCACAAGTTTCATTTTCTGGGCCTAGGGACAAAATCAAAATTTATGGAAAAGTTAGGGGCAAAATGGTAATTTTGCCTAGGACATAAATTGAGTCCATTTAAATATGAAATATATGAAATTGATGGTTAAAGTCATTTATATAGATTCAAAAAACACTAATTCGAGGTTAGATTGAAGAATAGAAAATGTTTCAAATTAGTAGATTTCTAACTCAAACAAGTGTCGTGATAAGTTCGTGTAACTTAATCGGGCATGTAATTATGTTAATTGAATGTTGTGTTGTATGTGATGTGATTTATGTTGATGTGCTTACTTGTATGCTATAATGGAAAATTGACATATGCTTGAAATGTGAAAAAGGGTTAAGTCCCGATTGAATATTGGATTCCGATGATTATATGCGCTTACCTGAAATTAATAAGGTCCTACATTTGTTGCGGACGAGATTTAGCTCGGACGAGTAATCCCATTGACCTTGTTATAGAAAGTATTTAGCTTGGACGGGTAATCCCAGTATAATACCTCTCGAGCATACATTATGATTAGGGTTTAGCTTGGACAGGTAATCCTAATCGAGCTCCTCTGAGCTTACGTTATATAAAGGATATAGCCTGGACTGGTAATCCTATTATACGATATGTGGCTCGAGAGAGTGTTTCTTTGTTAAGTGCCCTATTGGGTACCCTTAAATAAGAAATTGACAGATTATTGAATCGTACACTTCGAGTGTACCACTTAATCATCCATCGAAATTCAATGATTCGACGGACATAAAACTCTTTACATGGAATCTTGAGATGATATGATAATGACTTGAAAGAATATTGCTTGATGAGCTCATCTATGTTACTTGATTGATATGAAGATTTTGTCGACTAATATGTTTGATTAAATGTATGTGAATAGGCAATTAGCCAAATGGATGGAAACATAACATTGTATGCCTAGATTTTAATAAGTAAGATTGGTAAGTTTAGTTTCCGTTGTACAAACTTACTAAGCATGTAATGCTTACTCCGTTTATTTTCCCTTGTTTTATAGTGCTCGAAAGCTTGTGAAGGTTGGAAGATCATTGGGGCATCGTCACACTATCAACTAATCATTTTGGGTATACTTAGTAGAAATGATTTTGGTATAATGGCATTTATAGGAAAACTTGGCCAACAGTGGCTTGAAATGTTATTTGGTAACCTAGCCATTGGAATGGCAATGGTTCATTTTGGTATGACTAAGTAAATTATTATGATATATTCATATGCATGTGTTATGTTAAGAATGTGTGATCAATGTCGTGAATGCCTAAGATGTTCCAAGGTAAGTCTATGAACACTTATGAATGTAGTGATATGCCATGTTGAATGAAAGAAATTGCCCAATTTGAATGCTTGAATTGGTTCGTATTGGATGTGTGTTTCAAGTGTAGGTCTTGGATGAAATTTTGGATGAGAAATAAAGCTAGAAACGACTTCATTTTGTCCACACGGCCTGGTAACATGGGCATGTAGTTAGGCCGTGTGTCCCCTACACCTAATTCGAATTAATTTAATTAACCACATGGCCTAGCACACGGGTGTGTGGCATGGCTGTGTGGCGCAAGTCAGAGAGCAACCTAAATCAAACACGGCCTATAACATGGGCTTGTTCCAGGGTCATACGGGCGTGTCCCTTGGACCACACAAGCGTGTGAGTCCTGCACCTTAGAAAAAATTTGTAATTTTGTAAAAAATTCTTAAAAGTTCTGATTAAGTCCCGATTCGATTCTAATGCTTGTATTAGGCATCAAGGGCCCGATCAAGGGACATTATGGATGATTTCAGTAAATGAATAGTAAATTTTCATGGTTTAATAGAAAAATGTTTTGAATGTTCTGGTAATGCTTTGAAACCCTGTGCCAGCGACGGGTGTGGGTTAGGGGTGTTACATATGAGGCATCAAACCATGGAATATGGTTGTGGAACTTTGTCACAGGGCTACGCATTTTGGAAAATGTAGAAAGACCACTCAAATTATTTTGTGATAATAAGTCAGCAGTGCTGTATTCCAATAAAAATAGGAGTTCATCTAAGTCAAAGCATATTGACATAAAGTTCCTAGTTGTAAAAGAAAGAGTGCAAAATGGTCAAATATACGTAGAGCACATTGGGACAAACTCCATGATAGTGGATCCGCTCACAAATGGTTTACCACCCAAGGTTTTTCATGAGCACACTGCTCACATAGGTGTTACATTGTTTGAGGATATCATGATTTAGTGGGGGTTTATATTTTATTTGTTTTCAAACATTTATGTATTTGGTTATTTTCTGATCAGAAATGAAGTATTCAGTTTATTCACTCTGTTTATTGTTTTGAAACTGACCTCACTTAAGTTTAAAGAGGACCAGTTGGAAATAGACATGTTTAGATTATATTGCATGTAATTTCCATGCTACACATCCATACTTGATCTATGTCATTTGGTTGTGTTAATATACGTGATCATGGATGGATTTAGTTACGATATATGTAATGAAAGTCGCCTTGGTTCTATGTTAACAAAATTATTGGACAAGATTGTTCAGAACAAGTTTTGGATATGATAGTAAAATTTTGAGCTCATAAGTTTATATAATGACATGTAATTATAGAGTAATTAGTATATATATGTGGTCCAAGTGGGAGATTGTTGGAAAATATGGACATCACATATATAGTAAGGGTAATTACATGTTATTATTTACTACCATGATAGGTTAGCCCAAATTAAAAGTGATCTAATTTGTTTAGAATTTTTTTGGGCTTTAATTATTAATTAAACTATGGGTCAAATATGTGTAGATACTCTAGTAATTGAGTTCTAATCAAATTCTAATTAATTCTAATTAATGACGGGCTAATTAGAATTTGATTAGAACTAATATGCCAAGGTTATAAATATTAGGGTTATGGTCCCTAAATTATACACAAGATATCTTTTCTAATATCCCATCATTAGGAAAGAGAGAGCATATATTCTCTGAATTTCTTGTATGCTAATTTGGAAGATCAAATCCTCAAGATCCGATAAAACTTCAAGGAATTCATGGATTCAGGTATGCTTCTGCATCTAGTTTTATTCTTGATTTATTCTTGATGATTTGACATGATAAATCCTGGTTTACTAAGTTTTATTTCAAATTTATTTTACAAATCTAATATTATACTAGTGTGGTTGGTGGGATCGATGTATTTATGCTTGACTAGCACTTCAACGGATGCATTAGTGTGCTGGTGGATTGATCCGTGTATTTGTCCTCAAACTTGAGAATAGGGGTCATAATAATAAAATGAATGTGAATTGTAAGTAATAAAGGATTATGTTATAAACTTAAATATTGAGATCGATTGTGTTATAAGAAACAATATACTAATTCCCTGAGAGTTCGTCGATATTATTGACAGTTAAGACTTAAGAGTATAAAACGAATACCGTGTGAATGTTTTAAAGTTGGATAACATGAAATCTTATGTAAACTGTAAGGTTAACGTATAACTTGTTAATATGTAATTCAATTATTTTTTCCTATGTTGCTCAAGTTAATTTCAATTTATTTGTATATTGATTTCAAAATTATGTTAGCATTGTTAAATATCCAATACTCAATGTACAGTATGTTTGTTTTAGGAACAAGTTCAGGATGGATTTTGGTAAAGTTCGAGACTGGTAAAGCATCCCAGGTACAATACTCAGCTCAGCCAAATTTGTGTTCTTTTTAACTGTTTCCTAGGTTGAGTCTTAAGGTTTTAATGATATCTTGGAGACTTCTCATATGTTTTAGTATTGTTGGATATTAAGGTGCCTTATAGTTGAACTTAGTTATATGATGATATTAAGGTGCCTTATAGTTGAACTTAGTTATATGATGATGATGATGATAGTTATTTGCATAGTTTAGCTTGTTGTATTATCTTTCTATGATTATTTGATGTGTTGTAAGCTATGATCGTGAATGGTTTGGATGTATTTATACAAGCTAAATCGATGCATGTCAATGGGGTGCTATGTTGGCATAGGTTACTTTGAATTTTGACTCCGATGTCGACCTCGTGTAACCACGAGATATGTTAATTAAATACAATCGACATCTATAATATGCATGTACATAAATAGCAATGATGATTGTTTTGAAATTGTTTGATGTTTATAAGTTAGAGTAGTGGAAAAGTATTGTGTTAGTCTGAGTTGCTTCGGTAATATAATGTGACGTCATATATTTGGATTTAGTGTTCAGGTCGGGTCAAGTATGGGGTGTTATATTATTTATATTGGTAGATAAATTTTTGGTTTATATATTTGTGAATATTTATTTAATTTTATTTTATAAACTTTGAATCATAATATATATTATTGACTTGCATATTTATTTTTTCTTCTAAAATTTACCTTTTAAAGTTTTTTTTTAATATATGGATAGTTATTTAGTATACTCGATGAAAATTTTAACTTCACAAATGAGATTAATATTTTGCCACATGTCCAATATATTAAATTTCTTATTTTTAATTATAATTTAAGGGTATATTGCAAAATCTCAACCACATTTGTAAAGTTGAAAAATGACATTACGTATCTACTAAATAATTTCCCTCTCTATATATTAATTTAAAATATATTATACTAAAATATTTATCTTCGACTTTTACAAAGGACCACACTTTGAAAGAATATAAATACTTCACCGAAGATTTCTAAAATATTAAAATATGATTAAACAAGAGAGCATATTGTTGCATGTTAGTATCACTTATCTTATGTATATTAAAAATATATATTTAAAATTAGTTTATTGCATTTTATGATGGACAAGAGATTGAAACGAGAAGAAATTTTGGTGGGTAATTAGTCAGCAAAACTTGGGATATATAATATAGGTCTCCAAAATTTATCAAGTGGAATAATTTGAGATCGATATGAAAGGGAGCTTCAATCTATATAAGTATAAAAATATGTCTAAATATTACTGTGTTTGACATATTAAATACATTTTTAAATTTCTCAATCATAGGAGAAATTTTAGTCATATATTTTGTTATATATATATGGGGTCAAATGTCATGAAATGCAACAATTTTAATTGATAAACAAAATATCAAAGTTATGCGAGGTAAAAGTTTACTCTAATTATTGTAACTTTTTATTAGAAGTGTTAATATGTAGTTTGCCTTTTGAATTTGTCCAAAAGTACCTAGTTGGTATCTGAACTTGTCTTCTATCACCCAGGTTGATACCTTTGTACTAACACCGTTAGTTTGTATTGATGTGTCACTGATAACTAATTCGGTGGGGACACATGATAGTCTCTCAATATGCCACATGATAGATATTATTTTAAAAAATTTAAAATTGTATAAAATAATAAAGAATATTATTTTTTTTCACATAAAAATATATTATCTTATAATATATTATCTTAGGCGGGGTCAATATGAGCTTACAAAAACTCTTTTCATAACTGTGACCATTGGAGGACGAAACTAAAAAGTTTCAAAATATTTCTAGTTGGAGTCGCGACTTCAAGGGTACGATGTTGCGACCTCCAAAATAGTAGGTTGGCATCACAACTTGAGGACTAAAATGTAAAATTTCCAAACTTCACCAAGTTGATATTGCGACATTAAAGGTTGGTCTCGCGACCTTGAGAGCAATCTACTACAAGTTTAATTCCCTTTTTGGTTCCACCCTATCAATTTGATAAGCCATAAAAGTAACATATTTCAATCCCATTCTTGATGCGTTTTTGGATGATTTATTATATAATTTAGTGAATTTGATGCTCCTAATCCTTTAATTTCATGTTTCTATACTTAGGAGAGCATATGAGAGAAAAAGGAGCAGAAAACGGACCAAAATCATACAAAATGAGCTACTTTTAGGATCCACACGGCCTGGTCATTCCCTACACGGGCTGGCCACACGCCCATGTGCCAGCCTGTGCCGATATGGCTCCCTGTTTCTCTTTTATGTGAAAAAAGCCAATTTTTAGGGTTTCTAAGCATTCTAAAGTTTATAAATACAACCTAGAAGAAGATCTAGAGGGGAACGCAAAGTAGAATGAAGAAATTACTCGAAGAACGTCGTCGGAATCAACTCAGAAGTAGGATCTCCTTCAAGATTGAAGATCTCCATTCAATTTCTCTAGAAGTTTTTAGGTTCTTTATTTCTTATTGTTTTCCTAATTTTGAGATGTTTTCTTCCCAAATTATGAACTAAATTTCCCAGATACCTAGGGAAGATGAAACATATGATGGATCTTGTTATTTAATTTCTGAATTACATGATAAATACTTAATTTCTTGATCTCAATTATGTGTACTTATTCCATGTTTTAATATTTTCAGGATATTAATTCATGACTGATGTGCTTATTTTAGTGGAGCAAAAGTCCCTGTTTAAGAGTAGATCTGACAAAATTGAGTGGAGTTGCATGCAATCCTAGAAATAGGACGACATAAATCTACTGGATTAGAGTCAAATCTAATAGGAGAATCCATAGATCGAGTTAATGTGACAATTTAATTAGAGATAGATTTCAATTAATCAACCTAGAGTCAGTTATTTTTGCTCTCGAAAGAGATTTTAATATAATTTAGGGATTTCTACGGATCAAGGCAAGTAAATAAATCGTTTAATTCAGATTCAGAATAATAAGTGAAATCTAGGTGGATTCTTTCCTGGGTATTGTCTGTATCATTGGTTTTCTTCGAATATTTTCCCAATTCATTCTCTGTCGAGTCCTTAGTAATTAGTTTAAATTTAGATTAAAACAACCCTTTCAATTTATAGGCTAGATAATAAAAAGATAGTAACTACTAGTACTTTTAGTCCTCGTGGATACGATATTCTCGACTTACCATAGCTATACTACTATTCGATAGGTGCGCTTACCTTTGTCATGATTTTAGTTAGTTAAGTGAATCCATCATCAAGTTTTTGGCGCCGTTGCCGGGGACTAAAATATTAGGAACACTTAATTTTTATTACTTTAGCCATTTTTATTTTATTGCATTTTATCTTTGTTTTTAGTTTAATTTTCGTTTACTAACATTCTTTTTGTTTGCTTCTGGCAGGTTCCTTTAGTATATGACTAAAATAAACCCATTAGGACCTCTCGTATTTGACAGTGAGGTCAAAAGTACAACTTGTAGAAGCCGTAGAGAAACGAGGCAGAGTCGACAGAGTACAGTGGAAGAGAAAGAGGGCGTTATAATTATTATTAAGGAGATGGATGAAAATTAGAATAATCTATTACCTCCTGTGGTTGCTGTACATCCTGCTCCTCGTACTATGTACGATTATGCCAAGCCCAATTTAACTGGGGCTGAATCGAGTATTGTTAGACCTGCTATTGCTGTAAATAATTTTGAACTAAAACCTAACACTATTCAAATGATTCAATAGTTTGTTCAGTTTGATGGTTTGCAGGACGAAGACCCAAATACTCATTTGGCTAATTTCCTAGAATTCTGCAACACTTTTAAGATAAATGGCGTTTCTGACGATACCATTTGCCTTCGGTTGTTTCCCTTCTCATTGAGGAATAAGGCTAAAACAGTGGTTGAACTCTCTACCACGAGGTTCTTTCACTACATGGGACCAAATGACTGAAAAATTCTTGTTGAAGTACTTTCCATCGGCTAAAATAACCAAGCTGAGGAATGACATCTCTTCCTTTGTACAGATGGATTTAGAAACCCTATATGATACATGAGAGAGGTATAAGGACTTATTGAGAAGATGCCTCATCATGGGTTACCTCTATGGCTACAGGTTCAAACTTTTCACAATGGTTTGAACCCCTCAACTAGGCAAATGATCAATGCAGCTGCCGGTGGTACTATAAATAATAAAATGCATAAGGATGCTTATGAATTTATAGAAGAGATGTCACTGAATAATCATCAGTGGCAAGTCATGAGGACAAAGCCAACAAAAGCATCCGGTTTTTTCAACTTAGATGCGGTCACCATGTTATCGAAGCAGGTAGAACTCTTAAATAAAAAGATTGATGGTTTATGTGTTTCTATGCAGGTACATCCGGTGATGCAATGCGACACAAATGGAGGTGGAATGGACAACTCAAAATATTTACCGCACGGTCCCAGCATGGAGAATGAGCAAATAAATTATATGGGTAATAATCCTAGACCTTAAAATAATCCTTAAAATAACACTTACAATGCAGGATGGAGGAACCACCCAAACATCTCATGAAGAGGTTAAGGAAATCAAAGACCACAACCCCTCTAGGTTTCCAGCAACAACCTTATTGGCAAGAAAAGAAACCGAACCTTGAAGAGATGTTGGAAAAATTTATTTCGGTGTCAGAAAATTGTTTTCAAAACATCGAGAAGGCTTTGAAAATTTAGAAAGTGTCGATTCATAGTCTCAAAAATCAAATTGGACAACTTGCTAAATTAGTTTTACAAAGGCAGCAAGGTAGTTTACCTAGAAACACCGAACCCAACCCAAAAGAGCATGTGAAAACAGTTGCATTAAGGAATGGGAAAGTTTTAACTGAACCTGAAAAGAAGCTGCAACAGGAATCTGATAAGGAAAAGGACGAGGAGGTAAAACCAGAAGTGAGTGAAACACTAGTACTTAAGGAATATAAATCACCAATTCCATATCTGGCAAAGTTGAAGAAATACCGCATGGATGCACAATTCAATAAATTTATTGATATCTTTAAATAGTTGCATATTAACTTACCTTTTGTTGAAGATATTTCTCAGATGCCTACATATGCAAAATTTTTGAAAGAGCTATTAACAAATAAAAGGAAGCTATCCACTGTGGAGCTCAACGAGGAATATTCAGCTATTCTTCAAAATAAAATACCAACCAATCTGAAAGATCCAGGAAGTTTTACTATTCCCTGTTTAATTGGTAGTTTAAATATCAAGAAAGCATTAGCTAATTTAGGTGCTAGAATTAATCTGATGCCTTATAAAATGTTCAAGCGGCTTGGTCTTGGGGAACCCAAACCCACTGGGATGAGTATTTAATTAGTTGACAGATCTGTTAAATATCTTAAGGGCATTATTGAAGATGTGCTTGTAAAAGTAGATAAATTAATATTTTCTATTTATTTTGTTGTGTTTGACATGGATAAGGATGTTGAGGTACCTTTAATTTTAGGTCACCCATTTTTAGCCACTGCTAGGGCTGTTATTAATGTGGGTGACTGTAAACTCGTGCTTAGGGTAGGTGTCGAAGAGATTATTTTTAAAATCTATGATGCCATAAGATTCTTTAGAGAACAAGATGATTCCTGTTATTTTGTTGATTCTATTGATCATGTTATTCAAGATTCTTTACAGGAAATTGTTTATAAAGACAAGTTGGAATTGTGTCTTGTCCAAGGAGAGGAGGTAGATGATGATGATGTTGTGATAGGTAAGAAAAAAGTTAATTTAGATTCTAACGAGTCTTCCTTGAGATAGAAGAATTATGAGGGTATTGAGGTAAATAATGAATTAAAATTAAAACCCTCTACTGAAGAACCTCCTAAATTGGAACTGAAGCAATTACCAAATCACTTAGAGTATGCGTTTCTTGGAAATAATTCTACATTACTAGTGATTATTGCTTCAGATTTGCAGCCAAATGAGAATGATGAGCTATTACAAGTATTGAAGGAGCATAAAAGATCCATAGCTTGGAAGATTTCTGACATTAGAGGGATCAGTCCTTCTTTTTGTACCCATAAAATTTTAATGGAGGATGAATACAAACCATCTGTGCAAGCTCAAAGATGACTAAATCCTAACATGAAAGAAGTCGTTAAGGCTGAGGTAATTAACCATCTAGATGCTGGAGTTGTTTATTCTATTTCTGACAGTACTTGGGTAAGTCCTGTGCAGGTTGTTCCTAAGAAGGAAGGCATGACTGTTGTAGCCAACGAGAAGAATGAGTTGATTCCAACGAGAACAATCACGGGATGGAGAGTTTGTATTGACTATAGGAAATTGAACGATGCCATGAGAAAAGATCACTTTCCCTTGCCATTCATTGATCAAATGTTGGAAAGATTATCTGGACATATGTATTATTGTTTCCTATATGGACTATCTGGCTACTTTCAAATCCCAATAGCTCCAGAGGACCAAGAAAAAACAACATTTACATGTCCATATGGTACATTTGCTTACCAAATAATGCCTTTTGGATTATGTAATGCACCTTCTACTTTCCAGTGCTGCATGTTGGCCATTTTTGATGAACTCGTAGAAGGCATTATGGAGGTATTCATAGACGACTTCTCAATATTCGGTAACTCTTTCCATCTTTGTCTTAAAAACTTAAAATGAGTTCTGATGAGATGTGAGGAAACGAACCTTGTACTTAATTGAGAAAAATGTCACTTCATGGTTCGAGAAAGGATTGTGCTAGGCCATAAAATTTCTAGTAAAGGGATTGAGATTGATAGAGCAAAAATTGAAACCATTGAAAAATTACCTCCTCCTAGTTCAGTTAAGGCTATTCGAAGCTTTTTAGGACATGCTGGGTTCTATAGAAGATTTATTACAGATTTTTCTAAAATAGCTAAGCCTTTGACAAATTTGCTAGAAAAAGATGTGTCTTTCGATTTCAGTCAGGAATGTTTAGAAGCATTTAATACTCTTAAAGATAAATTAATTAATGCTCCGATTATAGTTTCACCTAATTGGAATTTACCCTTTGAACTAATGTGTGATGCAAGTGATTTTGTAGTAGGTGCAGTTCTTGGGCAGTGAAGAGACAATCATTTTCAACCAATTTATTATGCTAGCAAGACATTGGCAGCTACGTAAGAAAACTACACTACTACAGAAAAAGAATTGCTAGCTGTGGAATTTGATTTAGAAATCTAGGACAAAAAGGGAGTTAAAAATCTTGCAGCAGATCACCTTTCCAAGTTAGAAAATTCACATATCAAGGAGCTTGATGAGAATGAGATAAATGACTCATTTCCTGATGAACAAATTTTGGTTATAACTAACTCTGAAGTCCCTTTGTTTGTGGATATTGTGAACTAACTAGCTGTTAACATCCTACCAAAAGGGTTGACACATCATCAAAAGAAGCAATTCTTTGCCAATGTGAAAAATTATTTTTGGGAGGATCCTTTTCTTTTTCGTGTATGTGTAGATCAAGTAATTTGGAGGCGTGTTACAAAATCAGAAGCGAGTAAAATCTTGGAACATTGCCACTCAGGACCAACAAGAGGACATTACAGTGGGAATAGGACAACACATACAACGCTTGAATCAGGTTTTTATTGGCCCAATTGTGATAGATGCCAGAGAATAGGTAATATCTCTAAACGTGATGAAATGCCTCAAACTTATATGCTCTAATGTGAAATATTTGATGTCTGGGGTGTGATTTTATGGGCCTATTCCCTAGTTCGTTTGGTAATAAATATATCTTAGTAGTAGTCAATTATCTGTCAAAATGGGTAAAAGCTCAAGCTTTACCTACTAATAATGCTAGAGTGGTAGTTAAATTTCTCAAAAAGCTCTTTTTGCGATTCGGAACACTAGAGAAATCATTAGTGATAGGGGTAACACTCAATTTGATAAAATTCTTAAGAAGTATGGAGTGCATCATAGGATAGCTACCCCTTATCACCCGCAAACTAGTGGACAAGTTGAAGTCGCAAATCGAGAGCTTAAATGCATCCTAGAGAAAACCATAGAATCAAATAGGAAGGATTGGGGGATGAAAGTAGATGACGCTTTATGGGCCTATAGAAATGCTTTTAAAACACCCATAGGAACATCTCCTTACAAATTTGTTTATGGGAAAATTTGTCATCTACCATTTGAATTAAAGCACAAATCATTCTGGGCTATAAAATTCCTAAACTATGATCTTAAACTTGCAGGTGAGAAGAGATTGATTCAACTGAATGAGTTAGATGAGTGGCGAATGAATGCTTACAAGAACTCACGATTATATAAAGAAGCGACAAAGCGACGCCATGATGCTCATTTGAAGTAGCCCAAACAATTTGTAGCTGGGGATCTTGTCCTTTTATATAACTTAAAGCTCATGTTGTTTCCCGAAAAGTTGAAATCAAGATGGTCAGGTCCATTCGTAGTACAAACCATTTTCCCATACGGTACGATAGAGGCAACTCACGTAGAATATGGCGCATTTAAGGTAAACGGTCATCGACTTAAACTTTATAATAGTGAGGATTTTAGAAATGATAGAGAGGAGCTTTAGCTTCACGAACCTTCGTAATTGTGTACGCAAGGTAAGTCTAGCTTTGACTTAAATAAGCACTTCTCGGGAGGCAACTCGAGTGTTAACACTGCTAATTTTCTTGTTTTCATTTCATAGTACTTCTTTAAAATTAACTCAATATTAAAATACAGGTTTTTGACTCATACGACCTGGACACACGAGTGTGCCCTTGGCCGTGTGACCTAATAGAGGTGTGATTGTGAGTTACACGGCCTGGCGACATAGCCACATAACCCACACGGCCTGGACACACGGGCGTGTCCTTGGCTGTGTGGATCTTGAGACTTAGTTTTTAAATTTTAAGGAAATCGACAAAGAGTTACACGGCTAGGCGACACAGTCGTGTAACCCATACGGCCAAGACACATGTTCTTGTTCTTGGCCGTGTTGATCCTAGAGCTTAATTTTTCCAAAAATTGACAGAGACATGACCTAATATATTCCACACGGGTGTGTGACACGACCATGTGTACCACACGGCCTAGACACACTGGCGTGTCCTAGGCCGTGTGAAACTTGGAGCTTAATTCTTCAAAATTAAAACAAGTCAGAGAGTTACACGGGCAAGGCACACGGTCGTGCCACACGGGTGTGTGGGAGGGCACACGGGTGTAGGAGAAGCGAATGAGATTGCACACGGCCGTGTGACACGACTGTGTGAACCACAAGGCCTAGACACATAGGCGTGTCCAAAGCCGTGTGAAAACTTGGCTTGAATTTTTAACGTAGACAAGTGTGTTACACGGCCGTGTGGCCCAACACGGGATTTTACATGATCGTTTCACCTTTAAAACTTCTTAACCCTAAATGTTATTTTCTCTATTTTGTATTTTCCTTAACTTTCCTAACACTCCTTAGCCACCGCTCCCTCTCCCTGCTTATAGTCCGACCGTCATCGATAGCTCACCGTCCGACTGTCATCCCACTAGCCCGACCAGCTTTTTTGTACCCACGACCCTCCCCCTTTCCCCTTGGCTACTTTTCTCTTCACCTCGCCCTCTTTCTTCCCTTCCTCTACAAGCCCCGAGCTACTCCTCCCCACGATTCAACCACATCCCACAACTGCACGACCCCCTCTCTTGCACCCTCGTCGGCCCTCCCTTTCCCTCCGTCGGATCTCCCTCCTTCTCCCATTTTTCTCCACACCGCGCACAACCCATTCCCTTTCTTCTCTCCTTCTTCCTCTCTCTATTGTTGTTAACAGCCCCCACAACCATTGACGTCTCATCCCACAAACCCTCTTCCTCTCGTCACTTTCATCACTCTCGTCACCCAACGAGCCCGACCGCCACTGTTCAGACTGGCCTCTGTCCTTTGCGCCGATCTGCACTACTACGCCCCGAACCACCACTGCTCTACCGCCTTTACTCCGGTCACCATCATCCACCATTTATTTTTATTTTTTCTTTCTTTCTTTTATTTTATTTTAATTTATTTTTCTTATGAGTTGTGTTATTTTATTATTTGCTGTTCTTAGTTATATACATTTTTTATTATTATTATTATTATTATCGATCGCTTGTATTATTCTTTCATTTTAGCTTTTACATTATTCAACGTTCATTCTTCATGCTACTATTTTTCATTCATATCTACTATGCTGATTCTTCATTTGGTTTACTATTTTCTTTGCTCACTGTTTATATAACTATTGCTCTTTTTACTTATTTCTTTATGATTAGTATGTGTTCGTTTTTCCATTGTTCATGCTATTCCCTTATTATTCCCTACTTGACACTAATTCATAGCATGTTAAGAGTCAATTTTCTATTTACGTGATTGAGTTTAGATGCGCGTCTTTCGATGATTCTCAGTGTCGCATTTTACATGACTGATTCTCAGTTTAATTATGTGTTTATTTGGTGATATGAATTTTCTGATACTAAATTATTTTATTGCAGGTACACTATGACAAACACACGTGGCAAGTCCAAGACTGCCGTCCCCGCTTTGAAAAAGTGGAAGGGGCCCGGCACGGCCTCCTCATCGAGCGCTGCCGCCGAGGCCCGCCACCCTTATCTTTGAATTTTGACGGGCCCCTATGAGGATTTATATCAGCTCATTCGAGTACGTCTACTCGGCCTAGGCCGCTGCATTGATTGGGCCACGTTGGTGTAATAACCCAATTTTGAGTCTAGTCAGAACAGTGGTTTCGGAACCACAAATTTGACATAGTAAAATTCATTTTTATTATATTTTTATGGTCTATCATTTATGGAACGATTTTGTGAAAATTTTGTTCGAAAATTTTGACGTTTGGGCACTCAATTTAGTTAAAAGGACCAAATTATAAAAAGAGCAAAACTTGAATTCTATATGTTAAAGGTGTCCAATTTATATGAAATTTTAAATTAGAGGTCCTTAAATGGTAATTAGACCATTGGTTAAGTTGGTGGACAAAAATGAAGATGGTTTGGTATGTTTCTAAAGTTTTTCATTAAGGGCATTTTAGTAATTTGGTAATTGAATGAATTAAAAAGCCAAATTAAAAGCCAATTTTTGTCCATCTTCGTCCCATGGCCAAATTTTACAAGAGGAAACCATGGCTAGGGTTTTTCAGGCTTCCAAGATTGATTGTAAGTCCGTTCTAGTCCTGTTTTTAATGATTTTTATGTTTTTGAAATCCTTGTAACATGATCTATCTATTTCTACCACTAATTTAAGAAATAACCAAGGTCTAAAATTTTACCCATGATGTATATTTGTGTATGTTGATGTCTAATGGTAGAAAAAGTATGTTTGGTGTCCGATAAACGAGTTTTACTAAGTAATTTTCGGTAAAAATGTTAAAAAGGACTTATTTGTAAAAGTTATAAAATGAGTAGAAAATGTGAATAAATGAGAAATGTGGGCTGTTATGAGTATGAAAATGATTCAGATAGGCTTGGGTTTTGAAGAAATTGAATGAAATTCATTATACGAGCCTAGGGACTAAATTGTAAAAATGTCAAACTTTAGGGGCAAAAATATAATTTTTCCATAATTTGATTTTTGGCTGATATGAATAGTATAATGATTAAATAAGTTAAATGTGATATTATAGATTGAGAAAAATGAGGTTCGAAATTAAAATTAGGGAAAAACAAGTATTTGACGATTTAGTCCTTTTTTGCCATTTTCATGCCGAGGTAAGTTCATATGTTTAATAAGCATTAAATTGTATGTGTATAAATGCTTGATTGATATAATTGTGGTAAATGCTACACTATTGAAATGAATTGTGAATGCTATTGAGTACGATACTATAGAAATGTCCGACAGATATTTGATACAGCGAAAGTCCCAGTTGAACCTTAGGAATAGATAGGATATAAATGTCATGACATTAAGGTTACTGAGATCACGTGTAAGACCATATCTGAGATATGTCATCAATATGAGACTTCGTGTAAGACCATATTTGGGATATGACATCGATATGAGACTTCGTGTAAGACCATAGCTAGGCTATTGGCATCGATACGATATTACATGTAAGACCATATCTGGGATACGGAATTGGTACAATACTGTGTGTACAAGGTTCCTCGGTATCCTTTAGTATTCCAAATGGTTCAACGGGAAATTCAACAAGTATGTTAGAAAAGAGAAAGAGTACGTAAGTAATTATGAATCGGTACAGGTTTTGTACGTAAAGTCTATAAGCATTGACTTCATGAAATTATAAGTTCATGATTTCCACAAGAATGATTTTGTGACAACGTTGTGATTATTAGTCTGTACTTGTGATGTATGAAATTCATGATAAATTCAGTTGACGATTATGTGATTGGCTTTCGGGCAAAATTGAGTTATTGATACGGCCGTGGCTCGGGCACCAACCAAAACTACCGAAGTTCCCTTAGAGCTTCCAAAGGGGCCAATCACTCGTGCTTGTGCTAAAAGGTTCAAGGAGGAAATTTCGGCTCTTGTAGAAAAAATGTGGAGCAAAGCCATGGCTGGACAGTTTGGGAATGATGAAGTGAGCAAGCCATACAACTTTCTTCACGTTCAGCTAGCTCAAACTTAGCTCAAGGAGCTCGTCTTTAATTTATATTTGCATGCGTTAAATGCTTGAATTAAATAATTAATTACTGAATTTAATTAAATAAATTGTTAGTTAATTTAGTTACAATCATTTAAGTTAAAATTAAAATTGAGTTATAATAAATATGTCTGAAATTAATTCATTGTTTATTATGTTCTTTTTAATACAAGTAATTAATTTTTCTAAGTTTAAATACTGTTTAAATGTTGTCAAGTTTCAGCCGAATTTAAGAAGCCTATTAAACTTGTCTTAGTTCCAACACACTTTAATTATGTCCTAAGGTTGGCTGCCGAAATTATGGTGTCCAATTGCCCCAATTTATTGAGCTGATTATATGAATTAATGAGCTGATTATCCTTGCTGCAAATTCATCTACCTTGGACGACATGAGCATAATAAAGTGAATTAATTAGGCTGCTGATTTTTGATGTCTTCAAGATGACTTTTTGGCCAACCATTCAGCTCCTCAAGGACGTCAATTAATGGGATGTTTTTGATTGCTCTTCCCCAAGCTCCCATCGTGAACAACAAAGAATTTATGGGGTTGTTGCTACACACACCAAAGCAACCGTTCAGTAGACCAAAGTCATGATCAATGTGCCGAATTAACTCATGTTGTATAGCCAAATTTAATGGGATGTTGGACAAGATTCAAAGGCTGTTCAGCATGCGTGGGAGCCATTTATTGTGCTGCTAGAATTCTTCATGAAGGGAACACCATTTAATGATCTGTTGGTGGACGGAATTAATGGCTGTTGACTTCTTTTCCTATGCAATCACTTCGTGAAGACCAAAGGACATGGGAATTAATCCCAGCTGATGCCTTATCGTGGGGCTCAAGGGAGCTACCATTTTTGCTTCCCCAAGGAGCCAAATTCATGGAAAGCAATGACCAGTATTCAAGGCTGATTGGTTAGCTCAATGGCCATTTCTAGAAACTGTCCCAAGAGATCCCAAATTTAGTCGAACTTTGCAAGAAGTTTAAAGGATTTCTCTAGAATTTTTCAACTCATTTATGGCCAAATTTTACTTATTTACTAAGTATTTTTTTTGACCATTCGGTTAGTTCTTTGATGGCCTATAAATATTTTGCTAAACTCATTTGAAGGGAAATTTTTTTGGAATCTTCATGAATTGCTGCCAAATTTTTGTGAGAAATTTTCTTTCAAATTTCATCCAAGACTCGTTGACTTATCTACCTAGTTAGTAGCGTCAACTTGTTTTGTTCACTCAAACTTATCACATTTTTGTGTGGCATTCAAAACCAATTATACCGAGGTTCCTATCTCTTTAGATAGTGGGTCGAGGTCTTGTACTTTCCCTCCGAACAACTTAAGTCTTATAAGTCTCGAGTCAACCTTCAATCGAAGAGTTGGTTCATTCTTGACCTAAGTTCCCGTTTATATCTTTTCCCCGGACTTATCCATTTCTTTCATAATCGAGCCTCCTTAAACCGAAAAGCCATCCATCTATCAAGCCCATCTTTGTTTTTTGACCTTTCTAAACCAATCTTTCTAAACTTTTTCGTAACCAAACGAAACCTTCTTGTTAACGATCGGGCAACCATACGACTCATATTAATTTACAGAATCGAGATCGTATCATCTGGTATCAGAGCTACTTAAACGAGAAGCTTGGACGTTCGAAGCAGACCCAAATTAGGTATGTATTATTTAAAAAAAGTCAAAGTTTAAAAAAAAAGAAAAAACGAATACGAATTAAAAAAATATACAAAATTAAAAAAATATTATTAATTACGAATTAAAAAAGAAGAAGTGAAAATTGAGTTTATTTTTTTCTTTCTTCGATTAATTCCCGATCCTTAACATATTCTTCTTACCCCTTTCAATCCAACGCCACACTTCTTCAGTTTCTTTTTCTTTCTTTCAGCCATCCGTACCATACCATATCATTTCAACCCTTATTAACCCCTTGAAACCGACCCTCTGATCTAGTAGATTGGTCTCCCCAAGTCTTATACGAAATCACGAGAGAAAAACTGAGCGAAAAAAGGCACGAGTGTGAGAGCATAATAGAGTGGAGGTAAAAGCCGAATAGAGTGCAAACACGAGTGTAAGTGACATCTACTTTTTCTTTCTAAGTGATCGAGAGGATTTGTGGTGAGGATTAAATTTCATTCATGTCCCGAAGCCCGGAGTTCAACATGGCCGAGAGAACGGATAGACAATTTATTTGAAATATACCGGATCTTAATCTTCAAGCCTTGTTACGAGAAGTAGAACGATTGTTCGACCGTAAACTCAAGCCAATCCAAGAAAGGCTCGACCAAGTCGAAGAAAGTGCCCAAAGAGGAAGAACGCCTCAGAGCCTACCAAGGCAACGAGGAAGGCAACGAGTACTTGAAGAAGATTGGTCCGAACCAAGTGAAGCCGAGAGTGATCATGGATCCAATCAAAGTGGACGACGGAGAGGCCAAAAAAATCGTGGCCAATGAGATCGAGGCCTAGTAGATGATGATATGAAGAACATCAAATTGTCAATACCCTTATTTCAAGGCAAATCTGACCCAGAGGCGTACTTAGAATGGGAAAAGAAGACCGAGTTAGTTTTCGAGTGTCACAACTACTTGGAAAGCAAGAAGGTAAAGATAGCAACCATCAAATTCTCTGACTACGCAATGGTCTGGTGGGATCAATTAACCACTAGTCAGAGGAGGAACGGAGAGCGGCCAATCAACACTTGGACCGAAATGAAAGCCATGATGCTAAAAGGTTCATTCCAACATACTACCATCGGGAGTTGTACCAAAAATTGCAACATCTTACCCAAGGTAGTTGGAGTGTAGATGATTATTACAAGGAGATGGAGATAGAAAAGATCCGAGCCAACATTGAGGAAGACCGTGAGGCTACCATGGCAAGATTCTTGGCTGGATTAAATAAAGATATTGCTAACATAGTTGAACTCCAACACTACATTGATATTGAAGAAATGGTGCACATGGCCATTAAAGTGGAGAAGTAGCTCAAAAGGAAAGGCCCGTTCGTAGTGCCTACCCAAACTCCACTCCTACCCCAAAATGGAACCAAGGAGCCAGCAAATACTCCTTTCCGGACACGAGAAAATGTCGTGAATCCAAAAATCAATAAACTGAGTGGGTAAACCAGTAAACCCAATAATGAGGTCAGGCGCAGTTACACTCGAGACATTAAGTGCTTCAAGTGTCTCGGTAGGGGCCATATAGCCAGTCAGTGTCTAAATTGGTAGGTGATGATTGTGAGACCCGACAGTGAGATCTAATCGGGTGATGAAGAATAGATTGAACCCGGCTATCCCATTGAAGAAGAGAAGAAAGAGGAACTTGAATTTGCCGTTGAAGGTGAGTTGTTCGTGGTAAAACGTAGTTTGAGTATTCAAAGTACTGAAGACAAACTCTAACGAGAAAACATCTTCCACTAGAGATGTTACATTCGTGGCAAAGTATGCAGCATGATCATCGATGGGGGTAGCTGTACAAACGGTGTTAGCAGCATGCTCATTGAGAAGTTGGGCTTGCCGATAAGGAAACATCCTCAACCTTACAAGCTATAATGGCTGAACGATGGAGGCGAATTGAGAGTCGCTAAACAAGCTATCATTCCCTTCTTTATCAGCAAGTATAGTGACGAGTTCATTTGTGACGTGGTCCCAATGCACGCAAGTTATTTACTCTTGGGAAGGCCTTGGCAATTCGATCGGTAAGCCATCCATGATGGATATACCAACTGTTATACCTTCCAACACCTAGGCAAGAATGTGACTTTGGCACCGATGACTCCCAAGCAAGTTTACGAGGACCAAGTTCATTTGAAAAGTTCTGTTCAGCAATGAGAGCAAAATAACAAACAAAAATAGAAGAAAAAGGAAAAGAAACAAAGAGTGGAAAAACAAAGGAAAAATCAAGAGGTAAAAACAAAGAGAGTGAAGTAAAAGTGAGCAAAGAATAAGAAAAATGAGATGAAGGAGGAATTGAAAACTTGAGCGTATATGCAAAAGAGTGAGAAGTTAGGAAGATGTTGTTGCTTCAGTAACCAATGTTGGTTCTGTTGTACAAGGAAAACTTTCTTAATGCTAACGAATTAGATGCTTCATATCCATCTTCGATTGTGACTTTGTTGCAGGATTTTGAAGATGTATTCTCGAAAGATATTCCTAGTGGCTTACCACCCATTCGAGGGATCGAGCACCAAATTGACTTCATTCCCAGAGCCAGTATATTGAACCGCCCAACCTATCGAAGTAACCCCGACGAGATGAAAGAGTTGCAACATCAAGTGGCTGAGTTGATGGACAAGGGTTACATCCGGGAAAGCCTAAGTCCATGTGCTGTTCCCGTGCTTTTGGTGCCTAAGAAAGATGGCACTTGGCACATGTGCGTAGATTTCCGTGCGGTCAAAAAGATTACTATCAAGTATAGGCATCCCATTTCGCGCCTTGATGACATGTTAGATGAATTAAGTGGGGCACAACTCTTCTCCAAAACCGACGTTAAGAGCGGATATCATCAGATCTGGATGCGGGAAAGAGATGAGTGGAAAACAGCTTTTAAGACCAAGCACGATTTGTATGAGTGGTTGGTTATGCCATTCGGCTTAACTAACGCACCCAGCACATTTATGCGAATAATGAATTATGTTTTACGAGCCTTTATCAAAAATTTTGCATTGTATATTTTGACAATATTCTTATCTATAGCAGGTCGTTGGAAGATCACATAGCCCATTTGCGAGCCGTACTTGAAGTTTTACTAAAAGAAATATTGTACGCTAACCTTAAGAAATGGACTTTTTGTTCTAATCAAGTTGTTTTCTTAGGTTTTGTCGTTAGCGCGAAGGGGCTTGAAGTGGACCAAGACCCACTAGCATCAGCCAAGTTCGAAGCTTCCACAGCTTGGCGAATTTCTATAGGCGTTTTGTCCCAAATTTCAGCACCGTTGCTTCTCCGTTAACTAGTGTTATTAAGAAAAATTCTGCCTTATTTTGGAATGATGAACAAGAGCGTGCTTTTAACTCTATTAAAGATCTTTTGACTAACACTTCTTTACTTGTTTTGCCATATTTCCAAAAGATGTTTGAGATTGAGTGCGATGCCTCGGGCCTAGGCATAGGAGCCGTGCTAATGCAAGACAGACGGTCGATAGCGTACTTTAGCGAAAAGCTGAACGGGGTGACACTTAACTACCCCACTTATGACAAGGAGATGTATGCCTTAATTTGGGCCTTGGAAACATGGCAACACTACTTGTGGCCCAAAGAATTCATCATCCATACTGACTACGAGGCATTGAAACATCTCAAGGGACAACACAAATTGAACAAACGACATGCCAAGTGGATAGAGTTCCTATAATCTTTTCCGTACATCATCAAATACAAGAAAGGTAAGGAAAATGTGGTGGCGGATGCTTTGTCGAGAAGGTATGCCCTTTTTAATTCTTTAGAGTCAAAATTGATGGGATTTGCATATTTGAAAGAATTATATGCTGTTGATCCTGATTTTTCTAAAATGTACAAAGCTTGCGAATCTGGTACTTGTGATAAATTTTATCATAGCGATGATTACCTGTTTTGAGAAGGCAAGCTCTGTATCCCTCAAGGATCCATCCAGAATGTTTTGTGAATGAGGTGCATAGTGGATGCCTCATGGGCCATTTCGGCATAGCAAATACGATGGCAATGTTGCACAAACACTTCTAATGGCCAAAAATAAAAAGAGACGTGGAGCGAGTGTGTGAACGGTGCATCACCTGCAAGAAGGCCAAGTCGAAGGTTCAACCCCATGGATTATACACCCCATTGCCTATCCCGGAAGGACCTTGGATCGAAATCTCAATGGAATTTGCTCTAAGTCTTCTAGAACCAAGAATGGAAAAGACTCAATTTTCGTCGTTATAGATAGGTTTTCGAAAATGGCACATTTCATTTCTTTAATAAAACTAATGATGCTTTGCATGTAGCTAACCTATTTTTCAGGGAGGTTGTACGTTTGCATGGAGTGCCGAGGACTATTATTCCGATCGAGACACGAAGTTCTTAAGCCATTTTTGGAGAACGCTTTGGGGAAAGATTGGCACAAGGCTACTATTTTTGACTACTTGCCATCCTCAAACGGACAGACAAACAAAAGTTGTGAATTGAGTCTTGTGCACATTATTGCGAGCCATAATTCGAAAGAACCTCAAGTCATGGGAAGAGGGCCTACTATACATTGAGTTTGCCTACAACCGTTCTATGCATTCGGTAACTCAATATTCTCCCTTTGAAATTGTTTATGGTTTCAATCCTCTGAAACTGTTAGATTTAATTCAATTACCTAACGAACAATTTGTGAATACAGATGCGAAGAGAAAGGCCAAGTTCGTGAAAGGCTTGCATAAGAAGGTGGGGAGGAATATAGAGGAGAGAACAAAGCAATACGAGTAAAAGGCCAATAAGGGACAAAAGAAAGTTACCTTTGAGCTCAGAGATTGGGTGTGGGTGCACATGAGGAAAGAAAGATTTGCAGCCCAACGAAGATCTAAATTGATGCCGAGGGGCGATGGTCCTTTTCAAGTCCTGGAGAGGATCAACGATAATTCTTATAAAATTGACCTTCCGAGTGAGTATAGCGTAAGCTCTAGTTTTAATGTGTCTAATTTGTCTCCCTATGATGTAGGTGATGACTTGAGAACAAGTCATTTCGAAGGGGGAGGGGATGATACGGCCGTGGCTCGGGCACCAACCAAAATTAGAAGATCCCTTGGAGCTTCCAAAGGGGCCGATCACTCGTGCTCGTGCTAAAAGGTTCAAGGAGGAAGTTTCAGCTCTCGTAGACAAAATGTGGAGCAACGACATGGCTGGACAATTTGGGAACTATGAAGTGAGCAAGCCATGCAACTTTCTTCACGTTCAGCTAGCTCAAACTTAGCTCAAGGAGCTCATCTTTAATTTATATTTGCGTGCGTTAATATGCTTGAATTAAATAATTAATTGCTGGACTTAATTAAATAAATTGTTAGTTAATTTAGTTATAGCCATTTAAGTTAAAATTAAAATTGAGTTATAATAAATATGCCTGAAATTAATTCACTTGTTTATTATGTTTTTTTAATATAAGTAATTAATTTGTTTAAGTTTAAATGCTGTTTTAATGTTGTCAAGTTTTAGCCGAATTTAAGAAGCCTATTAAACTTCTCTTTATTCCAACATGCTTTAATTATGTCCTAAGGTTGGCTACCGAAATTATGGTGTCCAATTGCCCCAATTTAATGAGCTAATTATATGAATTAATGAGCTGATTATCCTTGCTGCAAATTCATCTACCTTGGACGGCATGAGCATAATAAAGTGAATTAATTAGGCTGCTGATTTTTGATGTCTTCAAGATGACTTTTCGGCCAACCATTCAGCTCCTCAAGGACGGCAATTAATGGGATGTTTCTAATTGCTCTTCCCCAAGCTCCCATCGTGAACAACAAAGAATTTATGGGGCTACTGCTACACACACCAAAGTAACCGTTCAGCTCACCAAAGTCATGATCAATGTGCCAAATTAACTCATGTTGTCCAGCCAAATTTAATGGGATGTTGGAAAAGATTCAAGGGCTGTTCAGCATGCGTGGGAGCCATTTATTGTGCTGCTAGAATTCTTCATGAAGGGAACACCATTTAATGATCTGTTGGTGGATGAAATTAATGGCTGTTGACTTCTTTTCCTATGCAATCACTTAGTGGAGACCAAAGGGCATGGGAATTAATCCCAACTAATGCCTCATCGTGGAGCTCAAGGGAGCTTCCATTTTTGCTTTCCCAAGGAGCCAAATTCATGGAAAGCAATGGCCAGCATTCAAGGATGATTGGTTAACTCAATGGCCATTTCTAGAAATCATCCCAAGAGCTCCCAAATTCAGCTGAACTTTGCAAGAAATTTAAAGGATTTCTCTAGAATTTCTCAACTCATTTATGGCCGAATTTTACTTAGTTACTAAGTATTTGTTTTATCCATTCGGTTAGCTCTTTGATGGCCTATAAATATTTTGCTATACTCATTTGTAGGAAATTTTTTTTTGGAACCTTAATGAATTGCTACCAAATTTTTGTGAGAAATTTTCTCTCAAATTTCATCCAAGACTCGTTGACTTATCTACCTAGTTAGTGGCGTCAACCCATTTTGTTAACCTGAACTTATCACATTTTTGTGTGGCGTGCGAAACCAATTATATTGAGGTTCCTATCTCTTTAGATAGTGGGTCGAGGTCTCGTACTTTCCCTCCGAACAACTTAAGTCTTATAATTCTCGGGTCAACCTTCAATCGAAGAGTTGGTTCATTCTTGACCTAAGTTCCCGTTTATATCTTTTCCCCGAACTTATCCATTTCTTTCATAACTAAGCCTCCTTATATTGAAAAGCCATCCATCTATCGAGCCCATCTTTGTTTTCCGACCTTTCTAAACCAATTTTTCTAAACTTTTTCGTAACCGAATGGAACCTTATTGTTTAACGATCGGGCAACATACGACTCGAATTAATTTACGAAATTGAGATCGTATCAGTTTCGATATAACATATTTTACTCATGCAAATTGTGATTTATCGAATATGAGAAAATAGGAAGATAAGAACTTAGGCAATTGAAAGATGTTAAAGTATATGCTTGAAATGTAAATACTTATAATTAATGTGCATGTTTACTATGAGGTTTGAAATGATTTGTTATTTGCTGTAATATGTTACAAAGGAGATTATGGTTGTTTGGCTAATGCCAAGATATGTTAAATTATGCTTATAAGTTGATAGAGTAAATATTATGATTGAATAAGAATTATAAATGTGAGATTTATAGTAATTTGTATTATCTTGTGTTTAAATTGTTGGACTTGATAAAAGATTGTTAAGAGTTGCTTATTATTTTCGTACGAACTTACTAAGCTATATATATAGCTTACCCTCTTCCTTTCTAATGTCTTATAGGGTTATTGAGCTAGCTCGAGTTGGAAATCGCTAGAGATCTTATCACACTATCTGGCTATCATTTTGGGTATAAATAAATTCAAGTATTTTAAGTCTATGGCATGTATAGGGACTAGGTCAATTTGTTATATGTGTCATGATTAATTTGGCTATATGTAATGTATTGTAATCGTCAAAGGCTTATTTTGCTATTTGGCCATGTAAGTTGGCTTATGTTGGCTAACGTGGTTGTAATCCTAAGTATATTCATATATGTGTCAATGCTTATGGTGATATGATCATGGTATGCTTGGTGAATGTGAAATGTTTGGAAATGGATTTATGACATGATTGTGTAAACTTTTGGAAATGTGACCTATTGATGAGATGAGGAATCTGAGTATATTTTGGTAACTAAAAAGTAGTTAAATGAGGCCTAATGAATGTGAATTTTGTATGCTTGATTTAGGGCTTAATAAATGTAGTGAATATGTTAGACAAAGATATAAAGTTGATATGTTTTAACCATGAATGTGGATGTTTTGGTTGCCTAAGTATGTATTGTTTTGTGCCTTTGAATCGGTGTAAGTGTATGTGTGAACAAGGGTGGAAAATGGCTTGGTAAATAGCCTTTATTTTGTCCATACGGGTACGGGCATGTGTCTAAATCGTGTGTGACACACAGTCTACCCCACGGTCATGTGATCCGGCTGTGTATCCCTTGCACCTTAATTTTGGAAAAACAAAATGTCTAGAATTTAGCACACGGGAAGAGACACGAGCGTGTGTCTTAGTCGTGTGTGCTACAAGGCCTAGCACATGGACGTGTGGCATGGCTGTGTGACATAAGTCAGAGAACACCCCTAAATCGATCACGGTCTGAAGTACGGACGTGTCCTAGGGTCACACGGGCATGTCCCTTGGACCACACGGGTGTGTGAGCCCTGCTTCTAGCAAAAATTTTCTAAGTTGTGTAAAAGTTCCTAAGTTCTAGGTTTAGTCCCGAACCACTTCCAATACATGTTTTGGGCCTCGTAGGCTCGTAATAGGGACTTCATGATCAAATATGAATGGTTTTAATTTGTACGTAAATTTTATGACTCAGAATTGTATGATTGCTTATGATGTGAGTCTGGTAATGCCTCGTACCCTATTCCGACGTCGAATACGGGTAAGGGTGTTACAGTTGGAGCAGGTCCGACTCACTGATGACTTGCATGCCATTGTTGCCATAGCTCCGTGGGATAGATTTTTCACCATCATTGAGCCCACCTACATGGAGCTGACGTTGGAGTTTTGCTCGACATTTCTAGTACAGCAGGTCATGACGGTTCATTACGAGCCAGTGACCATCAGTTTTCAACTTGGTGGTTTAGTATGTCATATGAGTGTCCCTGAGTTCGGTGCGGCTATGGGACTCTATACAAATGAAATTATGAGTGCTGAGGACTTCCTTAGCCTCTATTGGCACATCCATCACTCACCATCGCGTTTTTGGATTGATTTTAAAGCGAGTCAGATCCTATATGACGCAAGTCACTGGAAGGCAAATTCTCTCTCTTCGGCCTTACGGTACATTCACGCACTCTTAGCACACACTTTGACCAGTCAGAGAGAGTGCACCGGAGTCATTAGCACTCATGATGCTTACTTTCTATGGAGCATGGCGCACAGGCACATATTTAACTTGGCATACTTTATCGCTCTAGCCTTTCGCCATCAGGTTGACTGCCACAAGAAGGGCCCAATCTGCTTAGGCCCTTACGTGACTCGCCTCACTCGACACTTCGTTCTCCTAGATACACCGGAGCAGTCCTCCACACTCACACTTGTCAGTTAGATGTCCCTACAGGGCATCTCAAGCATGATACACATGAGGATGATCAAGCGACGTCGTGGAGTAGATCCTCCTCAGTACAGATTATTTCATTCTGATGCTTAGAATGAACCCGAGGACTTCGCTGATGATGTTCCTCCCTATCACGAGGACCAACCACAGTCTCCACCTTCGAGTCACCGACCTGTTCCTTCTGCTACTAGCTTCCGATGAGTATCCACCTAGGAGTTCTCTAGCTTTCCTCAGTATTGCATTCAGAGGTTCGACAGTATTGACGCGACATTACAATAGATTTGTTAGCATTTCAATATTTCTCCTCTAGCGCCGACGACTCACTATGCTGATGCGTCTGATGATGAGGACCGTTGAGTGCATTTATTTTTGTTTTTTTATTATTTTTATTATGTTTTTAATTTTATTTTCATTTTTCTGTTTATTTCTATTTTCCTAAACTTTTTTCCTTTTATATTTTAAACTATATTTTATTGTGGTTGTTTCTAATCGAGTAAACCTTTAATCTTCTTCAGCATTCTGTGTATTTTCTTATCAGTTGCTCAGAATCATGCACTACATCTACATTTATCTACAATTCTACTTTTCACTATTTTGGGCATTTCATCCAATATTCAGGGCAGTTTCAATTCTCTCCCTCTCTTATGATATGTAGTTTTTACTGTGATTGTCTATTTTTGTGCATTGAGGACCATATACATCTTAAGTATGGGGAGGTTATTTATATGATTATTTGAAAATCCCTGATTTATCCTTGTGTTTAAGTAACTTTCTCATTACTATTAGAATGAATTCTTAATTGATTTGTAATTATCATTGATATGTTTTAGATTAAAGTCATAGATAATTGTGCATTGGTTGTTTAACTTTAAGACATAAGAGAATCAAGCATGATAAGTCTATTTTCAGAATTAAAATTTGTTAGGTTATTTCCTTAAATTTAAGTATTACCTTGAAGTTTGAGATTTGCATTTTTGTGTGATTTTGAGCCTTTATAGCGTACACTTTTCTTGCTCACTTTATTATTGGTTATGAGTGTGTCAATACTAATTGGTTATTCTAGAACTTACTTCGATTATACATGTCGAGACCACCCCTTTGATTTGAGATATTGAGATGATAAAGGCACCTAGGTTTTAACCCACTTATCCCAAAAAGCCTACCTTCATAATTAACCCTTAGTGAACCCTTTGAGCCTAATAAACTATTTCCTGATCTACCCTCAATATTACTTATTCTTTTTGATTCATTGAGAATTTTTCCTATTTTATTGACTCCATTTTTATCGATTTTTGATTTGGTTAGTTGCCTAACTATGTTCCTTTGTTCAGTTTTTAAATTATCCCTTATTATCTTTACACTAAAAAATATTATTATATTCATTTACATTTATATTTATTGATTGTTACGTAGTTTCATGTCGATTGAGCTTAAACGATTAATTTCACATTTTGAGAAGTTATTGATAAGTTTTCAATTGATGTAATTATTCAGTATTAGTTTATGTTTCTAGTTAGTTAAATTATCAATTTGATCTCGATTCTAACCCTCTTTTTCAACCTTTATCCACACCTTTAACCCAAGCCCCATTACAACCATTTAAAGACCTTTTGATTTGTGTATCATCTCATTTTATAGTGGTGGAGATTTGATTTTCATGCAAGCCTATGGTAATGACTTTTCGTGTTTGACTTTTGAGTGCTTAATTTTTTGAACCTTAAACACTTTAAGTGATTTGAGTGAATCTTTAGTGAGGATTTCAATTCTTGTCGATTTTGAATTAAAGGTAATTACTTAGATAAGGGGAAATACCTATGTTTTCATGCTTTAAAAATGGGAGACTTGGATTGTTTGAATCTTTAGTGCTCTTTTAGTTGAATTATCAATGTGTGATTATTTTTGAATTATGATAAAACATTATTGATGAGAATTCTGAATTGACAAAGATTAATTTTAATTGTGAGTTGAAGATTTAACTTGAGGACAAACAAACGCTTAAGTGTGGGGATATTTGATAAGCCTTAAAAGTAACATATTTTAATCCCATTCTTGATGTGTTTTTGGATGATTTATTATATAATTTAGTGAATTTGATGCTTTTAATCCTTTAATTTCATGTTTTTATACTTAGGAGAGCATAGGGGAGAAAAAGGAGCAAAAAAGGGCTAAAATTGGAGAAAACGAGCTACTTTTAGGATCCACATGGCCCGGCCATTCCCACACGGCTGAGCCTACGCCCGTGTGAGCCACACGGGCTGGCCACACGTCGATGTGCCAGTTCGTGTCGATATCGCTCCTTGTTTCTCTTTTACTCAGAAAAAGCTAATTTTTAGGGTTTCTAAGCATTCTAAAGTTGATAAATACACCTTAGAAGAAGATCTAGAGGGGAACGTAGAGTAGAACGAAGAAATTAATCGAAGAACATCGAAGGAATTAACTCAGAAGCAGGATCTCCTTCAAGATCGAAGATCTTTATTCAATTACTCTAGAAGTTTTTAGGTTCTTTATGTCTTGTTGTTTTCCTAATTTTGAGATGTTTTCTTCCCAAATTATGAACTAAATTTCCCTGATACCTAGGGAAGATGAAACCTATGATGGATCTTGTTATTTAATTTCTGAATTACATGATAAATACTTGATTTCTTGATCTCAATTATGTATACTAATTCCATGTTTTAATGTTTTCAGGATATTAATTCATGATTGATGTGCTTATTTCAGTGGAGCAAAAGTCTCTGTTTAAGAGTAGATTTGACATAATTGAGTGGAGTTGCATGCAATCCTAGAAATAGTATGACATAAATCTACTGGATTAGAGTCAAATCTAATAGGGGAATCTAGAGATCAAGTTAATGCGACAATAGGGGTTTTAATTAGAAAGAGATTTCAATTAATCAACCTAGAGTCAGTTATTTTTACTCTCGAAAGAGATATTAATATAATTTAGGGATTTCTACGGATCAAGGCAAGTGAATAAATCGTTTAATTCAGATTCATAATAATAAGTGAAATCTAGGTGGATTCTTTCCTAGGTATTGTCTTTATCATTGGTTTTCTTCGAATATTTTCCCAATTCATTCTCTATCGAGTCCTTAGTAATTAGTTTAAATTTGAGATTAAAAACAACCTTTTCAATTTATAGGCTAGATAATTAAAAGATAGTAACTACTAGTACTTTTAGTCCTCGTGGATACGATATTCTCAACTCACCATAGCTATACTTCTATTCGATAGGTGTGCTTACCTTTGTCGTGATTTTAGTTAGTTAAGTGAATCCATCATCACAATCACATAATATGGCTAACTTTTAAGACCTATAATGGCAAGCATAACAAGTAAATGTTCATCCCAATTTCTCAATTCATTATATCATGCCAACTCATGCAATTAAGGCTTAAGAAACCTTTAAAACCAAATGCTCAAATTGCACACACAACTCATCACAAAAAACTAGGCATAACTAGACCATATATCAAGCTTAACATACACATACCCATAGGCACAAATCCAATATTATCATTCATAATTAGAGATGACCTTTTACATATTAAAGACCTTATATATATGTCACAACATGAGATACCAAAATGTACATATTTCTACCGTCTTGATGATAGTGTGTTATCTGTACTGATTTGGCTTGATGAGTTCTACAAGCTAGAGATCTACATGTAGGAAAAACAATGATAGATAAGTCTTGAATGTTTAGTAAGTTCAAATGGAAACTACAAAACTTACCTTGCACATAGATGAGCATGCTACTACCAAAAAGATTTGGCATACATTTGGTTAAAGCTTGACACATAATGTCACAACAAAGTGCATAACAAGCATAAATATACAAATGTGTTGGGCATTATATCATGTACAAAACATCAGCAACTCATTCCAATTCATAGAAGATCATCATAATTTCATATATATCATCAATTCATAAGTTAATACCATTTCAATTTAAATCACATTTCATAATACCTTACCAAATTCAGTTTATTTCATTTTCCGATCTCAAGATTAAATTTCAATGTTTTGCCCAATAGAACCTTGGTAAAATGGACTCAGACATGCGGGTGAACTACACTACACCAAGATAGCTCAAATGAGAATAAACTATAACACACCAAGGGACCAAAGTGCAAAGCCCGTAGGCATCAAATGTTTAATCATATTCAAATACATCTCTTCACCACACTAAGGTCTTCGTAGAGACAAAGAGTATTCGATAATCCGCAATAGATGTTGGATTTCGAAATAACCTGTCATAATCTTCATATCATCAACTATCCCGTACACAAACATGCATATGATCATATTGACATGCCAATTGTATCCTAGCTTTTTACTAAGTTCACATGGGCATCAATCATTCATATTTTCATATTCATACCATGTACTGTCACATATCAATTTCCAAATTCTATCAGTTGAATCTAAAAATGAATATTCATACATTTAATGATCCATTCTCCTAGTTACAACAACATATATTATATTATTCACTTATTTCTTTTCATTTCATTTCAATTACATTTACTAGCCATGTATGTCAATTTCCACAAATATCTTAACTTATGATCAAACATAGATATTGTAACACCTTGAACTCGACCAGATCCACTGGGTCCAGATATCAGGTATTACTTCGCAAACTTAGCAAAATTTTAAAACAATCAACAATTATTCTTTACATAAAACATTATTTATTTAATTATTTAAAGGTTCAATATTAAAGAACTAAATAAAGGTATTTAAAAAAATAAAATAAATAATACATCAGAATAATTACAACACCAAAAGTTTACTAAGGATAGACTCTCAAAACATAATCCTACAATACGCCACTATCTAAATATATCCAATGTGTGCATAATATCCCAGATTGTCGCTTCCTTGGCGTACTCTTGGCTTGTCTCTCCTGTTGAACTCATTCACATGACATAACCTAAAACATAAACATAATACTTATGAACTTAGTGAGTTTGAAAATACAATTTACCCATAAACCTTTCATGGTGAACTCTTCATCTTGATTATTTAGGTTACCAAATCTGTCTTTGGCTGATACCTTTACATCATCAGAAACACACATATATATACCCATGCACCACTTACCATACTTAATGAATTATCCTTAACTTAACTTATTAGCTAACTTTAGATTTTACCATATAATACTACTTCTTATTCTCTATTCAGACAACTTATATCGTTTATCCCAGAACAATTATTCACAGACACCGCTCACGGGCAGATATCTACACTTTTGGCGGATTCCCTTACAAAGTTAAATATCATTAGTATACCAATCAAATCATTTATTATTTCAACACCCAACACAACTCATATGGATTCTGATCTAACAAATCATTCCATAGTCGAAACATGAAGCTATTCATATATAGCGAATACCAACAACTCAGATTCCCAACCCTACTTATCACAGATGAAATCAGATTGATGAACACTTGTATATCTCTTATTACTAAAAATACTTCCAGATTGTAAACAGATAGATGATACGATGGATAACCTTTTTGAACACACAGATTTATTCGATTATATCATAGAACTAATCAACCCAAAATAACTCCAGACATATCATATTCTTATCAAAGACTTATCTATCAGAGAACTTCTTAGAATTTATCCAGAACTTATCTCAAGGGCGATACATAATTCACCACATAGACTTAGTTTAGTACGCTACAAAGGTCAAATAGAATGCACCACAAAGGTGACATATAGGATATGCAACATAGGCTTAGCATGCCTCAAATGCCAAACAGAAGTACAACACAATGGCCACCAGAATGCGCCACAAAGGTTTGACAGAATGCCACCTAGGCACCCTATGAACTATCGTGTTTGCGATATGGATTTGCCTAAACTCACTTCACATGAGGTTTGCCCATCATTGCCCTGGGACATGTAGAAAACCCTAGTCGATAAATGCGACTCATCCGTTTTTTCCAAAATGTGCCATGGCCATGACTTTCCTTACAATTGTCATACAGGAATTCGTGTTTACTGTCCCGATGAACTTCATTGAATACCACCGCGATGTTAAGACTCACATCACATAATCATGTATCAGAGTATACATCCTAGGCACATACACATAGTTGCCTCATAGAATCACATGCACTCATACGTATAATTCATTACATACGTGACTCACAAGGACACTATAACAAGATTACATATATATTTTTAGCAGTCATTCAAGTATTCATGCATCGTTACTAGAACATAAATCACAAGAAAATAATCTAGAATGACTTGTAGGTGTCAATATTAAGGACTCACCTGACTCTCACCTTGTTGTAGGTCATAATCTTTAATTTTGAATGTCTTTCACGAACCAACAACACCAACTGCCTAAAAGGAAATGGATTCACCATTAAAACCCATTTACAGGCAGATTGCTAACATTTCAAATGCAAATAATCCCCATGAAAGGCTTTGTACTTACAACTTACTGTTTATATATCTCTTACAGACTTACTCTTTCAAAACTTAACATGTAGAGTTGTATTGCTTACCATGAGGTAAACCAACTACTAATTAAATCAAGAACTATAGCCTCTAGCTTAATGAGGAAGAGACAATGTAACAGCCCGATTTAGGGCTAGTCAGAATAGTGGTTTCAAAACCACTAATCTGAGGTCAGAGAAAATTATTTTAATGTTATTTTATGGGTTATAGCATGATTATATAGGTGCATGAAAATTTTGGTGTTTTAATTTTAACGATTTCATGTTTAATTGTGAAAAAAAGACTAAATTGCATAAAGTTTAAAAGTTCCATTTTACAAGCTAAAGGTGTCTAAAAGCCATAGGAAATTAATTGGAGGTCTTTAAAGTTCAATTAGATCCCTAGAAAGAGGGTGGCCAACCGTAGGTGACAAACAATGTCAAATTGGTCAAAGTTGTTGAAATTAGGTGGACTAAATTGATGTTTTATAAAAAAATAAAGAAAATAAAAATATCGTCTTTTCTTCTCTTCTTCTCCACCAAAAATTAACAGCAAAATAGGGGTTTGAGAACTTAAAAATTTTAGCAAGCTTTTCTCCTCATAAGTAAGTGATTTTAGTGGTCTTTTTTGATAATATTTGTACTTTTGGAACCCCCCAAAGCTTAAGCTAGCTAAAGAGGGGACTATTTTGAAAAATGGTTGAAAGTTTAGAGTTTTTCCATGTGAAAATTTATGTTTTTTTTCATTTTTATGAAAGAAAATGAGTCTGAATTGTTAGATAAACAACTCTTGTGAAAGGTGTTACTATGAAAACACCTAAAAGGACCTTTTTGTAAAGGTTATAAAATATGTCTTAAGTGTGTGAAATAATGAGTATTGAGGGTTCCCATAAGAGTAATAAATGTTCATCTAGGCTTGTAAAAGGAGGAAATTCGATTAGAATCGATTTACGAGCCTAAGGGTAAAATAGTCATTTTGTGAAAGTATAAGGGCAAAATGGTAATTTTACCAATGTATGAGTATTGAATTGTGTTGATTAATGTGATAATTAAATGAGATAATTTTCTATTATAGACCAAGAGGAATGAGGAATTAACCTTGACTAAGGAAAAGGCAAGGTATCGATGGATCGACAATTTGGCCTATTTTGAAATTGAGGTAAGTTTGTGTGTAATAAATTCAACAACATGTTATTGAATTCTAAAATGTTGATATTATTTGAGATGTATATCATTTCCATGAAATTTGAACAATGATGTTGAATAAGAAAATGACGAAAATTTACGATGTCGAAGTCCCGATTGGACTTTAAGATGTGAAAGGATATCATCATCAACACGCGAGATTGGTAAGGTCCCGTATAAGACCATTTTTGGGATGTGGCCTCGACACTGAATTGAGATCCCGTATAAGACCATATCTGGGATATGGCATCGGCATTGAATATGAAAATCGTATAAGACCATATCTAGGATATGACATCGACATTGATACGAGATCCCGTATAAGACCATATCTGGGATTTGGCATCGGCATCGAGATGTGACCCTATGTAAGACCATATTTGGATATGGAATTGATGTCGTGTTTATGTGTATATTGATGATTGTGTATACTCGGGTATTCCAAGTGATTCATTGAGATAAATAGTTAAGCTTATATAGAGATAAGATTAGTACTAAAGTTATGTGATGAAGTGATACAGGTACATGTGAATAATTCACGAGAAATGTATGAGATATGTGATATGACAAGTAATTGGTAAAAGTAAGCATGAGTAAGTTATAGCAATGTGCTTGAGACTTTGTGTTCTTATTCAATGCAATGGATAGATGGCATTATGAGCCTTTATGTTGCTATTTATTTCATGCAAACTTACTAAGCTTTATGCTTACCCCTCTCATTTCCCTTTCCCTTGTAGTATTGCCAAGCTAGCTCGGGAATTTGTGGAACGTCAGAGTTCGAAAATGACACTATCAACTTCTCTTTGGTATAGCAAAGTTAGATTCATTTTGAGTATGGCATGTATAGGACTTGGTCTTTTTGTTATGTCATATTTGTTAGCCAGAGTGTGGGCTATTCATGTTGTTCAATTCATTTTGTAAATGGTCATTAGAAATTGACCAATACTTGACAAGTTCTTTTATTCAAAGATGATGAAATTCATGAAGTGCATGCTTGGTGTGGATGTTTTGATTTTGAGTTTTTAGAAGTGCTTTATGGTCATAATATATGTTGAATTGAATTGGTATATGTATGGTTGCTTTGTAGGGTGGCATTTGGCTTAGTAGATAGCCTTTCAAATGTCCACATGGAAAGACATACGGGAGTGTGTCTAGGCTGTATGTGATGCACAGTCAGTCCCATGGGCTTGTTGATTGGTCGTGTGTCCCCATGCATGCTAGGTTGGCAAGTCAGTATGCTCAGTTGTAAACACACGGGCAGAGACATGGCCGTATGTCTCGACCGTGTGGGAGAGATGGCCTAAAATACAGGCATGTGCCCAGGCCGTGTGAAGTCTGCACCTGAAATTAGGAATTTAATTTGACACACGGTCTAAGAACATGGGCATGTGCCTTAGCCGTGTGACTTTATTAAGATGATGACGTCATAAACAAAATGTCAAGGTCTTCACACACGGGCATGTCATGGTTGTGTGAGAGACACGGGCTATCGACATGGGCGTGTGTAAGGCCGTGAAGACCTCTGTAGGTTCGAAATGAAAAATAAATCCACACGGTGGGGAACAGGGGCATGTGATGTGCCACATGGGCATGTTCCTACCTTCACACGGGCGTGTGGCCTTATTTTATGTCAAATTTGTCTAAGTGTTCAAAATTTTTTGGTGTGGTCCTGAATCATTCTGAGTGGAAGTTTAGGGTCTCGTAGACCTATAATAAGGACATTAAGGTCTTGAATGAAATTTTTTATTTTGAAATGAAATTTTATGAGTCTATGTTGTATGATTAAGTAAGTTAAGTATGGTAATGCCTCGTACCCGATTCAGTTGTCGAATATGGGTAAGGGGTGTTACATTTAGTGGTATTAGAGCTATGGTTTAGTCGATTCTTGGATTAACATAGCATAAGTATGATCCTAGCTATACATGCCATACGTATGCGTATTTACATAATGATAGTGTGACGACTCCTGACGATTTGAATTGTGTTTTTATAGAGTAAATGGATCATGATCGAACTACAGCCGATGATGCTGCAAGTAATGTGCCATCTCCTGCGCAAGGGACCGCGCCAGTAGAGAGTAGACCTGATTCCTTGGGTCAGGAAGAAGAGGCTCTAGAAGCCTTTCTTTATATGATGAGCAATTGGTATACTGAGTATATACGAGAAAATCCTAATGCTCAACCCCCTCCACCCTCACCTAATCCTCAGCCCACTTCTGTAGCTCATCAAGTGGTAGAGGTAGTAAGAAGAGAAAGGCCTTCGGTAGATATGATCCAGAAGGAGGAGCTGAGGAATTTTGAGCTAGTAAAGATGATGATCCGGAGAGGGCAAAATTTTGGCTTGAGAATACCATCGGGGTATTCGATGAGTTGTCTTGCACACCTGAAGAGTGCATAAAGTGTGTGGTATCTCTCTTAAGAGATTTAGCCTATCAGTGGTGGAACACCTTGTGTCGGTGGTACCATGGGAGAGAGTTAGCGTGGAATTCTTTTAAGAGGAGTTCCACAACAAAGGTTCATTGACCTGAAAAGAAAGGAGTTCTTGGAGCTAAAGCAAGGTCGAATGACGTTGACAGAATACGAACGTGAGTTCGTATGGCTTAGTAAATATGCCCGTGAGTGTGTGTCCACCGAGGCTATTATGTGTAAAAGGTTCGAGGATGGGCTAAATGAAGATGTCCATTTGCTTGTTGGTGTCCTAGAACTAAAAGAATTCGTGGTGCTGGTAGATAGAGCCTGTAAGGCCGAGGAAGTGGTCAAAGAGAAAATGAAGGCTGAAATCGAGTCTCATGACTCGAAGAAGAGGCAGCTAGGCAAGTCATTCAAATCCTCATCCAAGAAGTCAAGAGATTTCACTATTCGATCAGCCACCTCAGTTGGATTTTCAAGTAGAAGTAAGGGTAGACAGTACTTGGGTCTAAAGCTCAGACCACTTCGGTTGCTAGTATTAGCAACACTCGACCAAGTAGACCGAAATGTCTGTAGTGTGGTAGACATCATCCTAGGGAGTGTCGAGCAAATGAGAAAGCTTGTTTCAAGTGTGGATCCCTAGACCATTTTATCAGAGATTGCCCTGAGGCGGGTGAGAAGGAGAAACCTCAGAGTGCAAGACCGGGAAGTACTACTAGAAGAAGACCACAGAGAAACTCGGGAAATGAAATGAGCAGTAAGAACACATCTAGAGAGTAGACTGCAAGAGCTAATGGTAGAGCACCGGTGAGAACATATGCCATTCTTGCTCGCGAAGAGGCGTCCTCCCCCGACATGATCACGGGTACATTTTCTCTTTATGATACTCATGTTATAGCTTTAATTGATCCGGGAACTACCCACTCATATGTTTGCATGAAATTAGTCTCTAGCATGAACATGCCTGTAAGTCTACTGAATTTGTGATAAGAGTGTCAAATCCCCTAGGCAAATGTGTCTTGGTTGATAGAGTATGCCCTTTGATGATTAGGGGTCATTATTTTTCGGCTAATCTCATGTTATTGCCGTTTGATGAATTCGATGTCATCCTTTGGATGGATTGGTTAACTACTCATGGTGTGATAGTGAATTGTGGAAAGAAGTTTATTAAGCTGAAATGTGAAAGTGGGGATCTTATTCGTGTTGAATCAGATAAGCAAGACAGATTGCCAGTAGTGATATCTTTCTTGTTGACTCAAAAATATATAAGAAAGAGGTACGAAGCTTACCTTGCCTTTGCGATGAATGCTAGAGAAACTGAGTTAAGAATTGAATCAGTGCCCATAGTATGTGAGTATCTAGATGTTTTCCCAGAGGAATTGCCAGGGTTACCTCATGTAACAGCCCGACTTACGGCCTAGTCTGAATAGTGGTGTGAGACCACAAATTTGAAGTAGAAATATGAGTTTTTATGATTTCTATAAAGTATATGAGATGATTTCAGAATTGTGTGAAAATATCATGAAGAAATTTTATTAATTAGTAATTAAATTGTCCATTAGGACTAAATTGCAAAGAATGGAAAATATGATATTCTAGAAGATTTAAGTATGAAATAGAATTATGAAAATTTCTAAAGGTCCTTATTTAGCAATTAGACCATTATATTTCATGATGGAAAAAAATGGACATAGGAAGGAAAAATCTCAAGAAAAGACCTTTAAGGGTATTTTGGTCATTTGGTTAATAAATGAATTAAAAGGGAAAAAGAAGCAAAAATCATGTCCATCTTCTCCTACCTTAACCGAAATTTGCAAGGAGCCACAGCTAGGGTTTCCTCAACTTCCAAGCTTGATAGTAAGTGCATCCTAGCCCCGTTTTTAATGTCCTTCGTATTTTTAAAACCCTCGTAGCTCGGTTTAGCTATTTCTAGCTATATTTTGAGCTAGGGTTCATGTTCAAAAATTTACCCATGTGTGATAGCATGTATTTTGATGTTTAATAGAGGAATATGAAAGTTTTATGTATGATAAACATCTTTTTCTAAGTGATTTTCATGAAAAAATGCATGTAAGGACAAAATTGTAAAAGTTATGAAAATGGTCATACATGAGTGAAATAGTAGAAATTGAAGGTTGCTATAGTTGATAATATGATTTGGATAGGCTTGAAATACAAGAAAGTTGAATGAAAATCATTTTACGAGCCTAGGGGCAAAAGAGTAATTATGTAAAAGTTTGGGGGCAAAATTATAATTTTACCAAAATATGAATTATGAGTCGATTTAGTCAATGTGTGTATTTAGCAAATGAAATTGCTATTATAGATCAAGAAACGTGAAGCCGGATCGAAACCAAGGCAAGAACAAAATCGAGGACTAAACCGAGCATTGATACCCATTTTGAGATTTAAGGTAAGTTTGTATGAAGTTGAAGTTTCATAATGTTTTGATGTTTGAAACTACTTCATATTACGATAATGTATGTTGTTTCTATGAATAATCGAGCGATGAAGCCTCGATGAGGAAATGGTGAAAATAAATTATGTGGAATCTCGAATAAAGATTCGGAATAATGAGGTTACCTATGTTTAGCATTGAATAAAAAGGTCCGTGTAAGACCATGTCTGGGATTTGGCCTCGACACCAAAAGAAGATCTCGTATGAAACCATGTCTCAGGCATGGCATCGACATTCATGTGCGATCTCGTTTAAGACCATAACTGGGATATGGCATCGACATCGAGCTATAAGATCCAGTGTAAGACCATATCTGGGATATGGCATCGGCATCGAGGGGTGATCCCATGTAAGACCATATCTGGAATATGGCGTTGGCATCAAGATTTATGCATGATGAGTTTGAATATCCTACGATAATTTGATTCGTTTATAGGCAAAAGAGTTAAGTATGTGAAATGGTATAGAGCCAAATCCGTTTATGGATGGCCTTAAGTTTCATTCATAATAAGAATGATTAAGATTTGAGTTTATGTTTATATTAGCATATGTGCTAAGTCATGTGATTAATTGATACAGGTACTATGAGTAAATTCAAGTTTTAAATCATAATGTGATATGAGATGGGTAAGAATGAATGTGAGTAAGTATGTTTAAGCATTTGAGACATATATTGCTATTATTTCATAAAAAGGATGAATTTGGTTTGAGCAATTATGTTGCTTTAGAATTTCATGCAAAATTACTAAGCTATATGCTTACCCCTAACTTTTCCCTTTTCTTTATAGTTTCCCCAAGTAGCTCGAGAATCATAGAACGTCGGAGCTCGGATCACACTATTAGTCGTTCTTTTGGTGTAGTAAAGTTAATTCATTTTGAGTATGGCATGTATAGGAACTTGATCATTTTGTGTCATATTATATTTGAAGGCCAAAGGGCTGGCTATTAATGCTACATATTCATTTTTGTAAATAGCCATGATGAATTAGCCAATATTGTCAAGTTCATGTTCCAAGTTTGATGGATATAATGAAATGAATGTTCATGCAAGATATTGAGTAAATATTGGATGAAATGAGTGATAATTTTAGGGTCCTTCATAGTTTGATATCGTCATATTATATGCTTCTTGCGATGAAATGAACGAGTTTAAGTTTCAGGGTGGCAACGAGGCTTGGAAAATAGCCCCTAATTGTCCACACGGATAGACACACGGGCATGTTTCTAGGCCGTGTGTGACACACGGTCAACCCATATACGTGTGTTGACAGGTCGTGTGTCCCTTGCATTTTAATTGCAAGAAATCGATTTGTCACACAGGCGTGTGCCTTGGTCGTGTGCTTTTAAGGTTTTGATGATGTCATGCTCCACGGGTGAAGGACACGGGCGTGTCTAGGCCGTGTGAGGGACACGGGCTATTGACACGGGGTGTGTCCGGCCGTGTGAAATTGCCCGTAAGTTTAAAATAAAAATAAAAATAAATTCTACACGGGCTAGGGACATGGGCGTGTCCTATGTCACACGGGCGTGTGACCCCTGTTTGAGTAAAAATTTTCAAAGAGTACCAAAGTTTCTGGATGAACTCTGAAATTTCTCGGAAGTAAGTTTAGGGCCTCGTAGGCCCATAATGTACACGTTATGATTAAAAAGGAAAAGGTTTAAGTTGGAATGAAATTTTATAGCCCGAAAATGCATGTTCAAGTAAAGTACGGTAATGCCTCATATCCTGTCCTAACGTCAGACACGGGTAAGGGGTGTTACATTTAGTTGTATTAGAGCTACAGTTTAGTCGATTCTAGGACTAACATAGCGTAAGTAGGAGTCTAGCTATACATGCCGTACGTAAGAGTAATTGTGTAATGATAGTGTGACAACTCCTGACGATTTGAATTGTGTTTTTATATAGTAAATGGATCCTGATCCTGATCTGATTGAGTTGCAGCCAATGATGCTGCAAGTAATGCGTCGGCTCTCGCACAAGGGACAGCGCCAGTAGAGAGTAGACCCGACACTTTAGGTCAGGGAGAAGAGACCAGAGAAGCCTTTCTCCGTACGATGAGTGACTGGTACACCAAGTACATTCAAGCAAATCCTAATGCTCAACCTCCTCCACCCCGCCTATTCCTCAACCTACCCATGTAGCTCCCCAAGTGGTAGAAGTAGTGAGAAGAGAAAAGCCTCCAGTTGATAGAATCTGGAAACAAAGAGCTGAAGAATTCAGGGCTAGTAAAGATGATGATCCAGAAAGAGCCAAATTTTGGCTTGAAAATACCATCAGGGTATTTGATGAATTATCTTGCACACCTGAAGAGTGCATAAAGTGCGTGCTTTCTCTTTTGAGGGATTCTACTTATCAGTGGTGGAATACCCTTGTGTCAGTAGTACCAAGGGAAAGGATCACATGGGAGTTCTTTCAAGAAGAGTTTCAAAAGAAGTATATCAGTCAGAGGTTCACTGACAATAGGAGAAAGGAATTTCTTGAACTGAAACAAGGAAAGATGACGGTAACTAAATACGAGCGCGAGTTTGTGAGACTCAGCAAGTACGCTCGAGGATGTGTTTCCTCTAAAGCTATCATCTGTTAGAGGTTTGAGGACAGACTAAATGAAGATATTAAATTATTTGTTGGTGTCCACGAGTTAAAGGAATTTGTTGTGTTAGTGGATCGGGCTTGCAAGGCCGAGGAATTAGTGAAAGAGAAATGAAAATCAAAGATGGAGTCCCATGACTCAAGAAAGAGGAAATCGAATAAGTCATTTCAGTCATCATTCAAGAAGTCGAGAGATTTTCCTATCCGATCAGCTACTTCAACCGGTTTCTCAAGCAAAAGTAAGAGCAAGCCATACTCAGGGTCTAAAGCTTAGACTACATCAGTTGCTAGTGTTGGCAACGCTCGATCGAGTAGACCGGAGTGCCCGCAATGTGGTAGACGTCATTCCGGTGAATGTCGAGCAAGTGAGAAGGCTTGTTTTAGGTGTGGGTATCTAGACCATTTTATTAGAGATTGTCCAGAGGGGGATGAGAAAAAGAAGCCTTAGGATACAAGATCGGGAGGCATTGCCAGAGGAAGACCACAGAGAAACCTGGGAAGTGGGGCAAGTAGTTAGAATATGCACAAAGAACAGGCTGCAAGATCTGACGGTAGAACACCTACGAAGACCTATGCCATTCGTGCTCGCAAAGAGGCATCATCTCCTGATGTGATTACAGGTACCTTTTTTCTCCATGATACTAAAGTTATTTCTTTAATAGATCTGGGATCTACCCATTCATACATCTGCATGAAATTAGTATCTAGAATGAGTATGCCCGTAGAGTCCACAGAATTTGTGATAAAGGTGTCTAATCCTTTAGGCAAAAGTGTATTAGTTGATAAAGTATGCAAAGATTGTCCATTGATGATTAAAGGTCATTATTTTAAGGCAAACCTCATGTTATTGCCATTTAATGAATTCAATATTATTCTTGGTATGGACTGGTTAACTGCTCATGATGTGACAGTAAATTGTGGAAAGAAGTATATTGAGTTAAGATGTGAAAATGGGGACACTCTTCATGTTGAATCAGATGAACAAGGCAGATCGCCAGTAGTGATCTCCCACATGTCGGCTCAAAGGTATATAAGAAAAAGGTATAAGGCATTTCTTGCTTTTGTGATGAATGCCAAGGAAACCGAAATAAAAATTGAATCAGTTCCTATAGTGTTGAGTACCCAGATTTTTTTCTCGAGGAATTTCTAGGGCTACCTCTGGTTAGAGAGATTGAGTTCGGTATTGAGTTAGCTCGGTACAATACCGATATCAATTGTACCTTACAGAATGGCTCCAACGGAGTTAAAGGAATTGAAGGCACAATTGTAAGAGTTAACGGACAAAGGTTTTGCTAGACCGAGTTGTTCTCCATGGGGTGCCTCAGTGCTATTTGTGAAAAAGAAAGATGGCTCCATGAAATTGTGTATAGATTACCGATAGCTTAATAAAGTAATAGTAAAGAACAAGTACCCATTGCCAAGGATCAACGATTTGTTTCATCAATTGAAGGGAGCCACGGAGTTCTCTAAGATAAACTTGAGGTCCGCCTATTATCAGTTGAGAGAAAAATATTCAGATGTGCCAAAAATAGCATTTCGGACCAGGTATGGGCATTATGAATTTTTAGTCATGCCTTTTGGTTTAACTAATGCCCCTGCGGTGTTTATGGATTTAATAAACCGCATCTTTCAGCCATTTTTGGACAAGTTTGTTATGTTTTTTATAGATGATATACTGAGGATGGGCATGAGCACGCTGAGCATTTGAGGACAGTTTTGCAAATTCTACGAGATAATCAGTTGTACACCAAGTTCAGTAAAAGTGAATTCTGGGACACATTGTCTCGGGAGATGGGGTTCGAGTTGACCTAGGTAAGATTTCAGCTATTATGGATTGGAAATCGCCAAAAAATGTATCTGGGGTTAGAATTTTTCTGGGCTTAGCTGGTTACTATAGGCGGTTCGTCAAGGGGTTTTCCATGATAGCGACCCCAATGACGAAACTGTTACAGATAAGTGAAAAGTTTGAATGGACGGAAAAGTGCCAACAAAGTTTTGAGAAATTAAAGGCAATGTTGACAGAGGCTCCATTACTAGTACAACTTGAGTCGGGAAAGGAATTTGTGATCTACAGCGATGCATCCTTAAGTGGATTGGGCTGTGCACTTATGCAAGAAGGCAAGGTGATAGCATATGCCTCCAAACAGTTAAAGCCACATGAGAAGAATTACTCGACGTATGATTTGGAATTGGCTGCCATTGTGTTTGCATTAGAGATATGGAGACACCATTTTTATGGTGAGAGATGTCAAATATTCATCGATCATAAAAGTTTAAAGTATTTGATGACTCAAAAGGAATTGAATTTAAGGCAACGAAGATGGTTAGAGTTGATAAAAGATTATGAGTTAGTCATTAACTACCACCCGGGAAAGGCGAATGTAGTCGCCGATGCTTTGAGTAGGAAATCCCTATTTACTTTTAGGGTTATGAATACACGGGTGAGTTTATCCGATGATGGTTCAATTCTAGCTGAGTTGAGAGCTAGACCGATGTTCCTCCAAGAGATTTATAAAGCACAGAAAGATGACAGTGATTTACAAGCCAAAAGAGTTCAATGCGAGTTGGGTGTTGAGTCTGAATTTTGGATCAGTTCAGACGGGTGTCTGATGTGTAGAGACGGAGTCTGTGTGCCAAGGAATGATGAACTTGTTTGGAAGATTTAACACGAGGCACATAATGGATGTCTATATATCATCTGGCTAGCACCAAGATGTATAATGATTTGAAGAAATGGTATTGGTGGCCGAGTATGAAGAAAGATATTTCTGAGTTTGTTTCAAGATGCTTGATTTGTCAATAAGTAAAGGCCAAACACCAGGTACCCTCGGGTTTTCTTCAACCTATAATGGTACCCGAGTGGAAATGGGACTAAGTTACCATGGATTTTGTAACAAGTTTGCCGTTGACACCGAGTAAGAAAGATGTTGTATAGGTTGTAGTCGATAGACTTACGAAGTCAGCCCATTTTATACATGTACGAGTTGATTACTCACTTGAAAAGTTAGCAAACTTGTATGTTTCAGAGATAGTGAGGCTTCATGGAGTACCATTATCAATTATATCGGATAGAGATCCAAGATTCACGTCTAGATTTTGGGAAAAGCTGCAAGAGGCCTTGGGCACAAAGTTGAATTTCAGTACGGTTTTTCACCCCTAAACTGACCATCAATTAGAGAGGTTGATACAAGTACTTGAAGATATGCTTCGATGTTGTGTTCTTGAATTTCAAGGTAGTTGGGAAAGATATCTATCATTGGTGGAATTCGTCTACAATAACAATTTTAAGTCAAGCTTGAAAATGACGCCTTATGAGGCTTTATACGGGCGTAAGTGCTAAATGCCTTTATATTGGACTGAACTTAAGGAAAACCAAATTCACGAGGTTGATTTGGTTAGTGAAACCAAAAAAAAGTGAAGGTGATTTGAGATTGCTTAAAAGTAGTTTCTGAGTGACAAAAATCCTATTCGGATTTGAAAAGGAAATTGAGTATCAAGTCGATGATAGAGTATCAAGTCGATGATAGAGTATTCTTGAAAGTATCACCATGGAAAAAAGTTCTTAGATTTGGCCAGAAAGACAAATTGAGTCCGGGTTTTATCAGACCATGTGAGATCACCGAGAGGATAGGCCGGTAGCTTATAGATTGGCTTTGCCACCTAAGTTAGAAAAGATTCACGATGTATTTTATGTGTCTATGTTCCGATGCTACCGATCAGGCCCTTCGCATGTGATCACACCGACAGAGGTTGAGATTCAACTCGACATGACATATGGTGGAGAACCGGTCAAGATCCTAGCACGGGAAGTCAAACAGTTGAGAAATAAGAGTATAGCTCTCGTGAAAGTATTGTGGCAAAGACATGGGGTAGAATAGGCCACATGGGAGCCTGATGAGGCTATGAGGAACCAGTACCCAAACCTTTTCACTGGTAAGATTTTTGGGGACGAAATCCCTAAGGGGGGAGAATTATAACAGCCTGACTTAAGGCTTAGTTAGAATAGTGGTGCGAGACCACAAATCTGAAGTAGAAATATGAGTTTTATGATTTCTATAAAGTATCTGAGATGACTTCATGATTGTGTGAAAATCTTATGAAGAAATTTTATTAATTAGTAATTAAATTGTCCATTAGGACTAAATTCAAAGAATGAAAAATATGAGATTCTAGAAGATTTGAGTATGAAATAGAATTATGAAAATTTCTAGAGGTCCTTATTTAGCAGTTAGACCATTATATTTCATGATGGACAAAAATGGACATGGGAAGGAAAAATCTCAAGAAAAGGACCATTAAGGGCATTTTGGTCATTTGGTTAATAAATGAATTAAAAGGGAAAAAGAAGCAAAAATCATGTCCATCTTCTCCTACCTTATTCGAAATTTGCAAGGAGCCATAGCTAGGGTTTCTTTAACTTCCAAGCTTGATAAAAAGTGCATCCTAGCCTCGTTTTTAATGTTTTTCGTATTTTTGAAACCCTCGTAGCTCGGTTTAGCTATTTTTAGCTATATTTTGAGCTAGGGTTCATGTTCAAAAATTTACCTATATGCGACATGCATGTATTTTGATGTTTTATAGAGGAATATGAAACTTTGATGTATGATAAACATCTTTTTCTAAATGATTTTCATGAAAAATGCTTGTAAGGACCAAATTGTAAAAGTTATGAAAATGCTCATACATGAGTGAAATAGTAGAAATTAAAGGTTTCTATAGCTTAGAATATGATTTGGCAAGGCTTGAAATACAAGAAAGTTGAATGAAAATCATTTTACGAGCTTAGGGGAAAAAGAGTAATTATGTAAAAGTTTGGGGGCAAAATTGTAATTTTGCCAAAATATAAATTATGAGTCGATTTTGTCATTGTGTGTATTTAACAAATGAAATTGCTATTATAGATCAAGAAACGCAAAGCCGGATCGAAACCGAGGCAAGAACAAAATTTAGGACTAAATCGAGCATCAATACCCATTTTGAGATTTGAGGTAAGTTTGTATGAAGTTAAAGTTTCATAATGTTTGATGTTTGAAACTACTTAATATTACGACAATGTATGTTATTGCTATGAATAATTGAGCGATGAAGCCTCGATGAGGAAATGGTGAAAATAAATTATGTGAAATCCCGATTTAAGATTCGAAATAATGAGGATACTCATGTTTAACATTGAATAAAGAAGGTCCCACGTAAGACCATGTCTGGGATATGGCATCGACATTCATGTGTGATCTCATATAAGACAATATCTATGATATGGCATCGACATTGAGCTATAAGATCCCGTGTAAAACCATATCTAGGATATGGCATCGGCATCGAGGGGTGATCCCATGTTAGGCCATATCCGGGATATGGCGTTGGCATCAAGATTTATGCATGATGAGTTTGAATATCCTACGATAATTTGATTCGTTTATAGGCAAAAGAGTTAAGTATGTGAAATGGTATAGAGCCAAATCCGTTTATGGATTACCTTAAGTTTTATTCATAATAAGAATGATTAAGATTTGAGTTTATGTTTATGTTAGCATATGTGCTAAGTCATGTGATTAAGTGGTATAGGTACTATGAGTAAGTACAAGTTTTTAAATCATAATGTGATATGAGATGGGTAAGAATGAATGTGAGTAAGTATGTTTAAGCATTTGAGACATATGTTGCTATTGTTTCATGAAAATGATGAATTTGGTTTGAGTAATTATGTTGCTTTAGAATTTCATGCAAACTTACTAAGCTATATTCTTACCCCTCACTTTTCCCTTTTCCTTGTAGTTTCCCCAAGTAGCTCAGGAATCATAGAACGTCAGAGCTCAGATCACACTATCAGTCATTCTTTTGGTATAGTAAACTTAATTTATTTTGAGTACGGAATGTATAGGAACTTGATCGTTTTGTCATGTTATGTTTGGAGCCCAAAGGGTTGGCCATTAATGCTTCATATTCATTTTTGAAAATGACCATGATGAATTAGCCAATATTGTCAAGTTTATGTTCCAAGTTTGATGGTTATAATGAAATGAATGTTCATGCAAGATATTGAGTAAATTGTGGATGAAATGAGTGATAATTTAAGGGTCCTTCATAGTTTGATATCGTCATATTATATGCTTCTTGTGATGAAATGAACGAGTTTAAGTTTCAGGGTGGCAAAAAGGCTTGGAAAATAGCCCCTAATTGTCCACATGGATAGACACACGGGCGTGTGTCTAGGCCGTGTGTGACACACGATCAACCAATATGGGTGTGTTGACAGGTCGTATGTCCCTTACATTTTAGTTGCGAGAATTCGATTCCTCACACAGGCGTGTGCCTTGGCTGTGTGCTGTTAAAGGTTTGATGTCATCATGCTCCATAGGTGAAGGACACGGACAGGTCTAGGCCGTGTGAGGGACACGGCTATTGACACGGGCGTGTGTCCGGTCGTGTGAAATTGCCTGTAGGTTCGAAATAAAAATAAATTCTACAAGGGCTAGGGACATAGGCGTGTCCCATGTCAAACGGGCGTATGACCCCTATTTGAGTAAAAAATTTCAAAGAGTACCAAAGTTTCTGGATCAACTCTAAAACTTCTCGGAAGTAAGTTTAGGGCCTCGTAGGCCCATAATGTACACGTTACGATTAAAAAGGAAAATTTTTAAGTTGGAACAAAATTTTATAGCCCGAAAATACATGTTCAGGTAAAGTTAAGTACGGTAATGCCTCGTATCCTGTCCTGGCGTTGGACATGCGTAAGGGGTGTTACACCTCCGGTTAGGGAGATTGAATTTGGAATTGAGTTAGCTCCTGGTACTGCCCCAAATTTGATTGCTCCCTACAAAATGGCTCCAACCGAGCTAAAAGAACCGAAGGCACAGTTACAAGAGTTAACGGATAAAGGCTTCACAAGATCAAGTTACTTCTCGTGGGGTGCTCTCGTATTATTTGTGAAGAAGAAAGGTGGTTCCATAGGGTTATGTATAGATTTTAGGTAGCTCAATAAGGTAACTGTGAAGAACAAGTACCCGTTGCCAAGAATCGATGATTTATTTGATCAATTGAAGGGAGCCACAGTATTTTCCAAGATAGACTTGAGGTTGGGATATTATCAATTGAGAGTCAAGGACACGGATGTGCCGAAAACGTCATTTCGAACAAGGTACGGCCATTATGATTTTTTGGTCATGCCTTTCAGTTTAACAAATGCCCTTGCAGTTTTCATGGATTTAATGAATCGCATTTTTCGACCGTATTTGGATAAATTTATGGTAGTCTTTATCGATGATATATTAATCTACTTTCGGGATGAGAACGAGCATGCTAAGCATTTGAGAATGGTTCTACAAATTTTGAGAGATAAACAATTGTATGCCAAGTTTAGTAAAAGTGAATTTTGGCTTAAGGAAGTTGGATTTTTTGGTCACATTATCTCGAGAGATGGTATTCAAGTCGACCTGAGTAAGATCTCAGCAATTGTGGATTAGAAACCACCAAGGATTATAACCGAGGTTAGGAGTTTTCCTGGCTACTATAGACGATTTGTTAAGGGAATTTCCATGATAGCTACTCCGATGAAAAGGCTATTGCAAAAAGATGTGAAGTTTGAGTGGCCAAAAAAGTGCCAACAGAGGTTTGAGAGATTGAAGGCATTACTGACTGAGGCTCCAGTTTTAGTGCAACCTAAGTCGGGAAAGGAATTTGTAGTCTATAGCGATGCATCCTTGTATGGATTGGGTTGTGTACTCATGCAAGAGGGCAGGGTGATAGCATATGCCTCTAGACAATTAAAGCCACACGAGAAGAATTATCCGACCCACGATTTCGAGTTAGCTGCAATTGTATTTGCACTAATGATTTGGAGACACCATTTATATGGTGTGAAAGGTAAGGTGTTCACTGATCATAAGAGCTTAAAGTATTTGATGACTCAAAAGGAGTTGAATCTAAGGCAGAGAAGATGGTCAGAGCTAATAAAGGATTATGAGCTAGTGATTGACTACCATCCGGGAAAGGCGAACGTGGTCGCCAATGCCTTGAGCAGGAAATCCCTATTTGTGCTGAGAGCCATGAATACACGGATAGCTTTGTCAAATGATGGTTCTATTCTAGCCGAGTTGAGGGCTAGACCAATGTTTCTCCAATAGATTTGTGAAGCTCAGAAAGGCAACAATGATTTATGGGCTAAAAGAGTTCTATGTGAGTCAAATGTTAAGTCAAACTATCAGATAAGTCCTGATGGATGTTTGATGTACCGAGATAAGGTCTGTGTACCCAGAGACGATGAGCTTATTTGGAAGATTCTGCATGAAGCACATAATGGATGTTTGTCCGTACATCTAGGCAGCACAAAGATGTATAACGACTTAAGGAAATGGTATTGGTGGCCAAGTATGACGAAAGACATTTCCAAGTTTGTATTGAGATGTCTAATTTGTTAACAAGTGAAGGCTGAACATCAAGTACCTTCGGGTCTACTTCAGCCTATTATGGTCCCCGAATGGAAATGGGACCGTATTACTATTGACGTCGTGACGGGTTTTTCGTTGTCACCGAAAAAGAAGGATGTTGTATGGGTCGTGGTCGATAAACTTATGAAGTCAACCCATTTCATACCAGTACGGGTTGATTATTCGCTTGACAAGTTAGCAGATTTGTATGTGACAAAGATTGTGAGACTTCACGGGGTACCATTGTCGATTATTTTGGATAGATATCTAAGATTTACATCACGGTTTTGGAAAAAGTTGCAAGAGGCCTTAGGCACAAAGTTGAGCTTTAGTATAGCTTTCCATCCGCAAACAGATGGGAAGTCAGAGAGAGTAATACAGATACTTGAAGAGATGCTTCGATGTTCATTTTGGAATTCCAAGGTAATTAGGAGAAATACATACATTGGTAGAATTTGCTTACAATAACAGCTTTCAGTCGAGTTTGAAGATGGCACCTTATGAGGCATTGTATGGGCGTAAGTGTTGAACGCCCCTGCACTGGACCGAACTCAGAGAGAATCAGATTGACAGAGTCGATTTAGTCAGAGAAACCGAAGAGAAGGTAAAAGTGATACGTGAATGCCTAAAAGTTTCCTCAGATAGACAAAAGTCCTATGTGGGCTTAAAACGGAAAGAGATTGAGTTTCAAGTGGGTGATAAAGTGTTTTTGAAAGTGTCACCATGGAAGAAGGTCCTCAGATTTTGTCGGAAAGGCAAATTGAGTCCACGTTTTATCGGACTATATGAGATTACCGGGAGGATAGGGCCGGTAGCTTATTGTTTAGCTTTGCCACCTGAGTTGGAAAAGATTCATGATGTCTTCCACGTGTCTATGTTATACCGATACTCTTCAGACCCTTCGCATGTGATTGTACCATCAAAGGTAGAAATATGACCGAACATGACTTATGGCAAAGAGCCGATTAAAATTTTGGCACGAGAAGTCAAACAGTTGAGAAATAAAAGTATAACCCTTGTGAAAGTGCTATCGCAAAGACATGGGGTAGAAGAGGCTATATGGGAGTCCGAAGAGACTATGAGAAACCAATATCCCAACCTTTTCACCAGTAAGATTTTCGAGGATGAAAACCCTTAAGGGGAGAATTGTAACAGCCCGATTTAGAGGCTAGTCAGAATAGTGGTTTCTAAACCACTAATCTGAGGTTGGATAAAATTATTTTTATGTTATTTTATGAGTTATAGCATGATTATATAGGTGCATGAAATTTTTGGTGTTTCAATTTTATCGATTTCATGTTTAATTGCGAAAAAGGACTAAATCGCATAAAGTACAAAAGTTCCATTTTACAAGCTAAAGGTGTCTAAAAGCCATAGGGAATTAATTAGAGGCCCTTAAAGTGCAATTAGACCCCTAGAAAGAGGGTGGCCAGCTATAGGGGACAAACAATGTCAAATTGGTCAAAGTTATTGAAATTAAGTGGGCTAAATTGATGTTTTATAATAAAATAAAGAAAAATATCATCTTTTATTCTCTTCTTCTCCATCAAAAATTAGCAGCAAAGTAGGGGTTTGAGAGCTCAAAAATTTCAGCAAGCTATTTCCTCACAAGTAAGTGATTTTAGTGGTCTTTCTTGATAATATTTGTACTTTTAGAACCCCTAAAGCTTAAGCTAGCTAAAGAGGGGATATTTTGCAAAATGGTTGAAATTTTAGAGTTTTGACATGTGAGAATTTATGTTGTTTGCTGCATTTTTATGAAAGAAAATGAGTCTTAATTGTTAGATAAACAACTCTTGTGAAAGGTGCTACTATGAAAACACCTAAAAGGACCTTTTTTGTAAAGGTTATAAAATATGTCCTAAGTGTGTGAAATAATGAGTATTGAGGGTTTTCATACGAGTAATAAATGTTCATCTAGGCTTGTAATAGGACGAAATTCGATTAGAATCGATTTACGAGCCTAAAGGTAAAATAGTCATTTTGTGAAAGTATAAGGGCAAAATGGTAATTTTTCCAATGTATGAGTATTGAATTGTGTTGATTAATGTGATAATTAAATGAGATAATGTGCTATTATAGATCAAGAGGAACGAGGAATTAACCTTGACCGAGGAAAAGGCAAGGTATCGAACTAGATCGGTAATTTGGCTTATTTTGAAATCGAGGTAAGTGTGTGTGTAATAAATTCAACATGTTATTGAATTCTAAAATGTTGATATTAGTTGAGATGTATATCATTTCCATGAAATTTAAACAATGATGACTAAGCTAAATTGACGATGACTAAGCTAAGGACACAAAGATAAAAGAGAATGAATTTGGAAATAACTTGATGAAAAACTCAGTTGATCACAACGATACCCTCAGGAAGAATCCACCTAGACTTCACTTGTTATCTAACCCTAAACCATATGATTTCTTTACTTAGCTTGATCCATAGGACTCCCTAACCTATATTAAACCCTCTCTCGAGGTGAATAACGTCTAACCCTAGGTCAATTAGTGGAACTCTCGTTCGCTTATAATAACCCCCTAGATTCCCATATTAGGTTTCACCCTAATCCGGCAAAATCTAATAACCCTATCTTTGGGCGTTCGATCAACTCTGCTTAATTATGTTAGATCTACTCTTAGGCAGAGTCTATTCCTCCTCCACCTAAGCACATCAGATTTGGATTAAGCAATATAATTAAGACTAAACTAAGTAATTATCATATAATTTAGAAATCAAATAACAAGATTCATCTAGGTTTCATCCCCTTCAGGCACCTGAAGGGTTTAGTTCATAACTTTAAAATAAAACATCTCAAGAGAAAAGATAAAACAAAACATAAGAAATCCCTAAAACCACCTGAAGGAATTGAAGGAGAGATCCGCTGCCTTGAGTAGAATTCTGGCTTCTTGAGATGGATCAACTGGCTTTCTTCGAGTAATTCCCTGAATTGACTGCTCTGGCTTCGGCTCTTTGGCCTCGCTCACCGTCGTCTTTCAGGATACACTTAGGGTGTTTATATAGGCTCTTGGAATGCTTTACTTGGCCTCTAAGTGTCCTAATTTAAGTCTGCTTCTTACTCGGTGTTTGAATACACTTTGGAATATGTTTCTTTGGCTCAAAGTTTCCAAATCCAAGTGAAATTACTCTCTCCTGCGGCAGGGGCGCGGCCATGGCACACGCCCGTGTAAATCATTTTCAGGCCGTGTCTCTATTCTATCGATTGGGTCACGGCCGTGTAAATCATGGCATGGCTGTGTCTTAGTTAATTGTCGAGGCACAGCCGTGTGGCTTGAAGTCCAAGCCGTTTCGATTTCCTCTTTGGCCCAAATTGGCCCGTTTTAAGCCCGTTTCTCGTTCTTTTTGTCCTCGGGTGCTTTCGTGAGTATAAACATGAAACGAAAGGATTAAAAGCACCTTTTTACATAAATCAAGGGCTAAATCATCCAAAAGCATACTAAATGTGGGCCTAGAATATGTTACTTTTACGGTTTATCAAATACCCCCACACTTAAGCTTTTGCTTGTCCTCAAGCAAAATTCTCAACTTACAATTAAAACAAACTTTCCACAATTCATAATTCCTATCAATAAAGGCTCATCATAATTCATAAATAATTTGTACATGGATAATTTAACTCAAAGACTCCTAAAGATTCAAACAATTCTAAGTCATAGGTGTCTCCCCTCAACTAAATAATTACCTTTGATTTAAAACTGACAAGGATTGACATCCTCACTAAAGATTCACTCAAATCACTCAAAGTGTTTAAGGTTCACAATTAAGCACTCAATAGTCGAACCTAAAAAGTTAATCCCATAGGCTTGCCTGAAAATCAAATCTCCACCAATGTTATATGAGATGATACACAAATCAAAAGGTCTTTAATTAGGGTTGTAACGGGGCTTGGGTTAAAAGGTGTGGACAAAGGTTGAATTAGAAGGGTTAGAATCGAGATCGATTTTGACAAATCACCTAACTAAAAACAATGAACTTGAAAATAAATGATTACATCAATTGAAACTTTGAAACTAATAATACTACGAGCTTTTTTTTTCCTTTGGGAATTGAAATTTAAATGTACAAGCTCACTAATACTGAATATACTTTGATTTTTTGATTTTTTTTCTTTTTTTCTTTCTTCGAACAAACTATATAATAAAGAAAGAACTTTATCAACTGAAATAAACTAATTAGGCAACTGATCAAATCAATTCTCGATAGAAGGGTAGTCAAAAGAATGGTGATAACAAATTCAAAGGGTTTTCGGGTTAATATTAGCGGGTAAAATAATAAAAAGGGTTGTTAGGATCAAATGGTCTCACTAAGGGTTAATTTTGTAGGTAAGCTTTTTAGTGGAGTGAATGGATTAAAACCTAAGTGCCTTTATCATCTCAGTATATCAAATTATTAATGTGGTCTCGATATGTATAATCTAGGCAAGTTCTAGAATAATAATTAGTGTTGACACACTCATAATCAATAAAGTGAGCATGAAAAAGAATATATGCTCTATAAGGCTCAAACCTCACAAAAAATTATGGGTATTTAACATCAATCCTTGTAAATTTCAATTTCAAGGTAATATTCAAATTCAGTTCAACAACCTATAAAAATTTTTATTCTTGAAAAATAGACTTATCATGCTTGATTCTCTAGTTTTCTTCAAGTATAAATCCTCAATGCACAATTATCAATGACTTACTAAAAAACATATTAATAAAAATCATAAATCATTATAAATTTCACCCTAATTAGTAATATGAGAAAATACTTAAAAAACAAGATTAAATTCGAGATTTTTAGAATCATGCAAAAAGTTAGGCACTTAATTCCCCCCCACTTAAGATGTACATTGTCCTCAATGTACAAAGATAGATAACTAATAATGTAATCAAAAGAGAAGGGGAGAAGTGACACTTCTTGAATTTTGGATGATTCTGGGAGTTAGCAGAGGTCGTGGTGGCGTTTTCTATGGGCCTGGTGGGTGATTACCGATGAGCTTTGTGCTAGATAAAGAAATTGGGTAGCCTGCAAAGATATAGCCAAGAAATCTAAAGAAACATTAATAATATACTAATACCATAATTAAAGACAAAGAAAATAAAGAGAAGGAGAATAAGAAGAAAATTGAAATTAAAAGAAAAGACTAATGGACTAAGGAGTCCTTATTGTTCGATGGTTCGCGAGGTGGGTGTGACCTCTAAGGCTATGGTGCGTGATTCCTAAGCAGCCTTTAGAACCTAAAACGAAGAAACTAAAAGAATTTAAAATATATTAAGCAAAAGAGAATTATAGATAAGTAGGATAAAGGGGAAAATAAATATAAAGAAGAATTTAAATGGTCTAAAAGACCCTTGGCTTGGTTTCTGAATGAAGCGGTGGGCATGAACTTATGTGTTGGGGTCTCCTTTAAGGAGACAATGCTTACCTTCTTACCCTTATTTGGCATGATCTTAGTGTAGCACAAGAGTCTAAACACCTTTTCTATAAGAAAGAAGGAAATAGAAAGAAGGAGGAGAGAATGGGAAAAGAAGATGGGGAGAAAGGGAAGGGATGTGGTGTTTAAATAGATTTTAGCTTCTGACGAAATCCCATGCCCATTTTTCTAGGGCGTGTTACTTTACACGGCCACATCGCACAGCCGTGCTTGGAGGTAAAATGCCCGTGGTCAATAAGTCAGTGTTTTCACACAGTCGCATCGCATGACCGTGTTTTGGGTGTGTTGGTATGCCACAGCCGTTTGTCATAATGCCATGCCCATTCCTAAAAAGGCAGTGGTTTAGCACGGTTGGGCAGCATGGGCGTGTTTGTCTCGTGTCTGATAAGTAGTGGCTTCACACAGTTGTGGAGCACGACCGTGCTAATTTACTAGTGCCCGTGGGGGAGTGGTTGGATTCGTGACGTCGTGGGGTGATTGGGACTGATTCGCACGACCTTTGTTGTGTCAGTACGGTGGTTCGAGTTGTCCACACGGTTACGAACACGGCCGTGTATAAGGCCGTGTGGCCTTGAAGTTCTGCACTTCCGGTTAGTTTTAAAGGAAATAAAGAAGGAAGGGAAAGAAACTGAAAATAAATTTGAAAGTAAATAGTGTTAGTGCTCGGGTTGCCTCCCGAGAAGTGCTCGTTTATAGTCTTAAGCTAAACTTTCCTCGAATTAGAAAAATTAGGGAGGTTTAAAGGTTTGAATATCTTTCCACTTGCTTAAAATTTTATTTTCTTGATAAGGTTCAAGTCGAGAAGCGTTTACCTTAAAAGTGCCGAATGTTGGATTACTTACCTCAACTGTTCCATGGGGAAAGATATCGTGTACCTTAAGAGGAATTTCCTTACTTACGTTCAGGTCTGTTGTGATGATACAAGGATCAACTTTGTCGAGCAGCACCTGGTCTCCTATTTTGAAGTGATTTGATGTTCCTACGAGTTCTTCTGGTGGTTCTTCTAGTGTTACTTCGTGTGGGTCCAGTTGTTCTTTGACTTGTGTCCTCTGCTCTTCTAAATCATCGATCCTAAGGTCTTATTCCTTGTGTGATTCTTCTTTGTCGCTTTGGGATCTGTGAGTCGGCTTAGAGTTGTCCCTTTGTGGTGTTTCCTGCGATAAAGGTTAAACAATTTGATTATCATCTGTATTCACTTTCTTACCTTCATCGATTGTTATTCTGGCCTAGTCAAGAGCTTGAAGACTGATTGATTTGTCACCTACACAAATTATGAGTTCTCCTGTGGCAACATCAATTTTTGTCTTGGCAGTTGCTAGAAAAGGTCTTCCTAAAATTAAGGGGATTGTATTATCCTCATCCATATCTAAAACAACAAAATCTACTGGGAAAAAAAAATTATCAATTTTGACAAGAACATCTTCGATAATGCCCTTAGTTATTCTAATAGTTTTATCAGCTAATTGTATACTCATCCTAGTTTGTTTGGGCTTCCCTAGACCTAGTCTTTTAAATAATGTATAAGGCATGACATTTATGCTTGCCCCTAAATTAGCTAAAGCATTATCAATAGCTAAACTACCAATTAAACATGGAATTGTAAAACTCCCTGGATCTTTTAGCTTTCATGGTATTCTATTTTGTAACATTGATGAGCATGTTGCATTTAATTCCACGTGGTGCTCTTCATCTAATTTGCGTTTATTAGTCAAGAGCTGTTTTAAAAATTTCCTCGAGTCTAACATCTGAAAAAGAGCTTCAAGAAGGGGTAAGTTAATATGTAATTTCTTTAAGAGTTTAAGAAACTTACCGAACTGTTCTTCTGAATCATCTCTTTTTATCGCTTCGGGATAAGGTAAGCGAGGTTGGTATTCCTTGATTACTGGTTTTGGCTTTTCTTGTGTTTCCTCTACCTTACCTTCGTCTACCTTATTTTCTTGTATTGGAATGGGTTCCTCTAACCCCTTACTATCTTGAGCTGAGATGGCTTGAATTTGCTCCTTTGGGTTAATATCGGTGTTACTTGGTAGACGTCCTAGCGATCGTTCTGACATTAGCTTTGTAAGTTGTTCGACTACATTAGTGGCTTCCTTAACGAACATAGTAAGTTCCTCGATTTGTCTTATTACTTTTAATTCTTTTCTCAGTTTCTTGGAAGTGCTTTTTTATGTCTAATTTGAATTTTGTTAGCATCTCTTTGAGGTTTGGCTTCTTCTCTTACGGATATGGCTGATTCTGGAAATTTGGAGGAGGTTGCTGTCTTTGATTTCCTTGGCCTCCCCATGAAAAATTTGGGTGGTTCTTCCAACTTGGATTGTAGTTATTACTATAAGGATTATTATTGGATCCGAAATTATTACCTATATAGTTCATCTGTTCGCTCTCTGCGTCCGGTTGGTAGGGTGGGTACTTAGGATTCGCCACAGTTCCACTTGCGTTGCACTGCATGACTGTATGTACCTGCAATGTCTTAATATGAACTAAAATGACTCAATTAACTATTCATATACTCGTAATTTGCGTAGATTATAAGTAAAAAGGTGTTAAAAAAACTATATAATTTAGACGTATCAATATATAGGGGAAAGAAGTGTTTGGGAGGGTGTTTCTTCTTCAATATTAGTCTTTGTTTCTTTTTCTTAAATCTAAATATTGTTTGTAACACCCCTTATCCGTATTCGACAACTGAACCGGGTACGAAGCATTACCGTACTTAACTTGCTTAATCATACAACGTAGACTCATAAAATTTCATTTCAAAATAAAAAATCTTCATTCAAGACCTTAATGTCTTTTTTACAGGTCTACGAGACCCTAAACTTACACTCAAAATGATTCGGGGCCACACCGGAAACTTTTGAACACTTAGACAAATTTGACATAAAACAGGGCCACACGCCCGTGTGAAGGTAAGAACACCCCCATGTGGCACATCACATGCTCGTGTTCCCCAACCGTGTAGATTTATTTTCCATTTTGAACCTACAGGGGTTTTCACACAGCCTGACACACGCTCGTGTCCATAACCCATGTCCCTCACACTACCATGACACACCCGTGCTTTCGCCTATGTGTAAAAACCTTGACATTCTGTTTATGACGTCATAATCTCAATAAAGTCACATGGCCAAGGCACATGCCCATAGCCTTAGACCGTGTGTCGAATTAAATTCCTAATTTCAGGTGCAGACTTCACACGGCCTGGGTACATGCCTGAGTCTTAGGCCGTGTCTCCCATACGGTCGAGCCACACGCCTGTGTCTCTGCCCGTTTGTTTACTACTAACCATACTGACTTGCCAACCTAGCATGCATGGGGACACGCGACCAATCAACACTCACATGGGGCTGACCGTGCGTCACACCCGGCCTAGACACACTCCCGTGTGTCTATCCATACGGACATTTGAAAGGCTATCTACCAAGCCAAATGCCACCCTACAAAGCAACCATACATATACCAACTCAATTCAACATATATTATGACCATAAAGCACTTCTAAGAACTCAAAATCATAACATCCACACAAGCATTCGCTTTATGAATTTCATCATCTTTGAATATAAGAACTTGTCAAGTATTGGTCAATTTCTAATGACCATTTACAAAATGAATTGAACAACATGAATAGCCCACACTCTGGCTAACAAATATGACATAACAAAAAGACCAATTCCTATACATGCCATACTCAAAATAAATCTAACTTTGCTATACCAAAGAGAAGTTGATAGTGTGATTTCGAACTCCAACGTTCCATGAATTCCTGAGCTAGCTTGGCAATACTACAGGTGAAAGGGAAATGAGAAGGGTAAGCATAAAGCTTAGTAAGTTTGCATGAAATAAATAGCAGCATAAAGGCTCATAATGACATCCATCCATTGCATTGAATAAGAACACTAAGTCTCAAGCACATTGCTATAACTTACTCATGCTTACTCTTACCAATTACATGTCATATAACAATCTCATACATTTCTCGTGAATTATTCACATGTACCTGTATCACTTCATCACATAACATTAGTACTAATCTTATCTCTATATAAGCTTAACTATTTATCTCAATGAATCACTTGGAATACCTGAGGATACACAATCGTCAATATACACATAAACACGACGCCAATGCCATATCCCAAATATGGTCTTACATAGGGTCACATCTTAATGCCGATGCCATATCCCAGATATGGTCTTATACGGGATCTCGTATCAATGTCGATGCCATATTCCAAATATGGTATTATATGATTTTCATATTCAATGTCGATTCCATATCCTAGATTTGGTCTTATACGGATCTCAATTCGGTGTCGAGGCCACGTCCCAGACATGGTCTTATACAGGACCTTACCAATCTCGCGTCTTGATAAACCGTAAAAGTAACATATTCTAGGCCCACATTTAGTATGCTTTTGGATGATTTAGCCCTTGATTTATGTAAAAAGGTGCTTTTAATCCTTTCTTTTCATGTTTATACTTAGGAAAGCACCCGAGGATGAAAAGAACGAGAAACAGGCTTAAAACGGGCCAATTTGGGCCAAAAGGGAAATCGACACGGCCTGGACTTCAAGCCACACGGCCATGCCTCGACAATTAACTAAGACATGGCCATGCCACGATTTACACGGCCGTTCCCCAATCGACAGAATCGAGACACGACCTGAAAACAATTTACACGGGCGTGTGCCATGGCCGTGCCCCTGCCGTGAGAGAGAGCAATTTCACTCGGATTTGGATATTTTGAGCCAAAGAAACATATTCCAAAGTGGATTCAAACACCGAGTAAGAAACAGACTTAAATTAGGACACTTAGAGGCCAAGTAAAGTATTCCAAGAGCCTATATAAACACCCTAAGTGTATCCTGAAAGAGAGCGGTGAGCGAGGCCAAAGAGCTAAAGCCAGAGCAGTCAATTCATGGAATTACTCGAAGAAAGCCAGTTGATCCATCTCAAGAAGCCAGAATTCTACTCAAGATGGTGGATCTCTCCTTCAATTCCTTCAGGGGGTTTTAGGGATTTCTTATGTTTTTTTTTTAATCTTTTCTCTTGAGATGTTTTATTTTAAAGTCATGAACTAAACCCTTCAGATACCTGAAGGGGATGAAACCTAGATGAATCTTGTTATTTGATTTCTAAATTATATGATAATTACTTAGTTTGTTCTTAATTATGTTGCTTAATCCAAATTCGATGTGCTTAGGTGGAGGAGGAATAAACCCTGCCTGAGAGTAGATCTAACATAATTAAGTGGAGTTGATCGAATGCCTAGAGATAGGGTTACGAGATTTTGCCGAATTAGGGTGAAACCTAATATGAGAATCCACAGATCGATTTACTGCTATTCTAGGGGGTTATTATAAGCGAATGAGAGTTCTACTAATTAACCTAGGGTTAGACATTATTCACCTCGAGAGAGGGTTTAATATAGGTTAGGGAGTCCTACGGATCAAGCTAAGTAAAGAAATCATATGGCCAGGGTTAGATAACAAGTGAAGTCTAGGTGGATTCTTCCTGAGGGTATCGTCGTGATCAACTGAGTTTTTCATCAAGTTATTTCCAAATTCATTCTCTTTTATCTTTGTTTCCTTAGCTTAGTCATCGTCAATTTAGTTTAAAACAACTTCACACTGTTTTTAAGGCTAAATAATGAAAAGAAAGTGAGTATTAGTATTTTTAGTTCCTTTGGGTTTGATAATCTGGTCTTGCCTAAGCTATACTACTGTTTGATAGGTACACTTGCCTTTAATCGTTGTCAGATTTAGTTTCCAAGTTCGATCACATTCATTATAAATTTTAAAACTCGATGACACACGATCAAGTTTTTGGCCCCGTTGCCGGGGAACTAAAATATTAAGAAAGCTCTATTTTTATCACTTTAACCATTATTTTTATTTTTATTTATTTTGCAATTTATTTTATTTTATTGTTTTTGCTAATTTTATTTCTTCTTCGTTTTTCCTAGCAGGTACCTCTAGTTTATGACTAGAAGGAACCCGACAGGACCACTAATATATGATAGTGAAATTTAAGCTACCGTGAGAAATCACAGAGAAGTTAGGTGAGCCCTAAATTACATGGAAGAAGAGCGAGAAGACAGATCTGATCCTACTGAAGGGATGGATGAGAATAATCCACCACGAGATGTGGAAGAAAACAATGCTATGATTATGCTAAACCTCATTTACCAGGAGCTAAATCTAGTATTGTTAGACCTGCCATAGCCGCTAATAATTTTGAATTAAAGCCTAACACAATACAAATGATTCAACAATTTGTTCAATTTGATGGTTTGCAGGACGAAGACCCGAACACTCATATAGCTAATTTTTTAAAGTTTTGTGATACTTTAAAAATAAATGGCGTTTCTGATAATGCCATTCGTCTTCGGTTATTCCCCTTTTCATTAAGGAATAAAGCCAAACAGTGGTTGAACTCGTTACCACAAGGGTCAATCACTACATGGGAACAAATGACCGAAAAATTTTTATTAAAATATTTTTCACCAGCCAAAACGGCCAAATTATGGAATGATATCTTTTCTTTTGTGCAGATGGATTTAGAGACATTATACGATGCGTGGGAGAGATACAAGGATCTCTTGAGGAGATGTCCACACCACGGATTACCTTTGTGGCTTCAAGTCCAAACTTTTTACAACGGTGTAAATCCCTCAACACGGAAATTAATTGAATTTTAGTAAAATATGTAATTTTATGAAATTAAGTATTAATTTTACATAATTTTACTATTTTATGTTACATATTAATTTTTTCTCAATTTGCTACAGTTGGACCACTGAATTAAATAAATGTGGGAGCCAAGACACACATGGACATGATCTAATATCCACTCCATGTGGAGGGAAACACAACAATTTTGACCCAAAAAAATTAACCAAGCCCAGTTGAAAGTTGGTTGCTGAGAAGGGTTAGTCTGCTAGCTAGTTAGGTTATCATAATCGTTCAACAAGGGGGAGAAGAGCCCAAATCGGCTAAGGCATGAAAATCAACCCAAATAAGCTTTGGAATATTTGAATTGAAGGTCCTTGTATGTGTGAAAAAAAGAAATCAACCCTCAACTTAACCTTTGAAAATCGTCCAACCCTTTTCATGATTCATGCATAAAATCAAGCATGAATCAAGCAACCATTCAACCCGCTCTCTACAATTTATGGTCAGCCAAGAAAGGGAGAAATCCAAGGGATATCCATGCTATTTTTATAAAAATCCCAAGCCACTCCTCTATAAATACCACCTCCCATCTCCCATTTCATTCATCCTTCATTCACAACATTCTTCATCCTTTCTCTTCTCCCTTCCATGCCTAAAGCATTCCCATTTCCCCATTTTCCCTTTACCTAGCATTTTCCCTTAAGGAAAATCACTCTTGGTTGGCCACCTTGAGGAGCAATTTGCGAAAGAGTAATCACGAGGATTGCAGGAAGCCACCACAATCGGTCTTCAGAGAACAACTGAAATCATCAAGAGTTTACTCTTCCTGAATCTTTATTATTGTTCTTAGTTATTCAACATGTTTGAAAATTGTTTTGATGTTTTTCCGTTGTCAATGATGACTTAAGTTTATTTTAGCTGGAATGATTGCATTAATTTGATGAAGTTCATTTGATCCATGTTTATGATGTTCTGTGCCTCAGTTGTTCATGCTTCCAATTTAAACCATTTATGTATTTCATGCATTAAAATATGTTTGAATGCATTAGAATTAGTTGATCAATCCTAACCAGATGGTGATTAATGGATACAATAATTGGAAGGTGCATCCTTAATTTAGATCCTAACCCAATTAAATTCAAGGTTCCTAATAACTCAAGAAAGCTCTATTACATTGCATAACTTTTAGAATTGTATGATTAAATTGTTTCAAACCTAACCCTCCTTGTTACTTCACATAAAGTCTAAGGAATCATTAGTTAAATATGGACATAGAAATATACATGTTTTTGTAAGAAAAGACTTCGAAAGAACTTACATTAGATTCCAAGTTAATGAATGATCGAGTTGTTATGGAATTTTTTTAGAACATTGTTAAACATGATGAGAATGAATTGAGTCAAGTGTTGTAATTATTCTAGTTTATTCATGTTATTGTTGTTAAACTTAGGAAATTGTCGCTAAACCATCTCATTGCATTTAGATTAATTTGCATTTAGTTAATTAATTTAATTTAACATCCATCACCCCAAAATATTGTGTTTTTCTTACCAACTTGTAAATTCATAATTTTGCAATTATATGATTAACAGATACAATCCATGTAGAGACGATTATTCTTTTACTTTTTTATTATTTGATAATGATTGTATACACTTGCACATAATTCTGTCGCAAACCATATATATAACCAACTTCTCTTAATGGAACTTGACAAGTATCACTTGAATCTAGAATTTGTCATTCTTAATGGCCTACAGGTTCTGAGAGAAACATAAATGAAAATCCAGAATAATTAATATTTGACCAGTCAATTTAGTTAACCCCTAACCAGATCTCATTACCAAACCCAACTATCATAATACTAAAAAAAATTGTGAGTACTATGTATATGAGTGTAACTCAACTGGCTTATACTTTATTTGATATACCCTTCTCTTATATAAAAAAATAAGAATAAAATGAAACCTTTAATTACCTCCATTACGGTTATTATACACCACATTCTAATATGCCTGAAGACTGTAAGTTGTGAATTCAACTACGCTAATTTGATAACTTTACAGTCCTACGCCTTAAACTCAAATTCGCCAAGCTTGGGGTGTGACAAATATAATGAAAACAAACACAAGCATACCTATTAAACATGCAACGGTAATAAATTCCATAAGAACTTACCTTCCAAAACACAAAACGAGCTGATTTCTCAAAGCCTATTCCGCAATTTTAACTTTTCCTTTACTAACTCCACATTTATCAAATTTCGGTTTTATAAAGTTATATATATATATATATATATATATATATAACAATCAATATCATATATTAATATACAACAACCATTTAATGGCTCACAACAAAATGCCATGAAATGCATGATTCTAATTAATCCCTTTTTGAATATATACATATTTTGTATTTTATTCAATTTAGTCCCTAAACTCGAATAATTATAACTTTTTATTCCTAGCTTTGGATTAAAATATGATTTTATATTCTTTCATTAGGGATCCAATAATTTTTATTTCTAATATAATTTTATGATAGATTTTACATTTATTCAATTTGGTCCGCAATGTTACAAAGCTAACAAACAAGCTTAACTAACTTTACAATTTAGTCTTTTCATGATCTAAGCTCAATTTCTTTCAATTCCAAGCCTATTTAATCAATTTATCAACAATGAAAACTTTCTAACAATTCAAAAATTGATCAAATTGATACATGAGCTAACTAAATCAAACTCCCATGATCACATATCGATAAAAATTACTAGAAAAATAGCTTGATTTTCATACCTAATTTAAAGGTCGAATGTTTATTGAAACTTTCTCCAACTTTTGGCTATGGTGGACGGTGAACTAATGAATATGATGAATCTCCACTGACTTTCACCTTTATATCTTAATTAGCCATTAATTAGCCTAGTCTAATTAATTTAATCATGGCTTAATTAACATAATTAACAATTAATCTCACTTAATGGAAAACATCATCATCATCCACTAACTATAAGAAACAATGGTTTATTTACTATTTTAGTCCTTGGGATAATTTCTATTTAAGTTCTCAAGCTTTTGCTTAATTAAAACTTAATAGCGATTGAACTTTTACAATTTAATCCCTAAACCTTAATTAACTATTTTATCGACTAAATTACTTGACCATTCTCTATTATTTTCTCACCATAACTCTGTAAATATTCCTATTTTATATTTACAGACTCGGTTTACAAAAACAAGATTCTAAAACTTCATTATCTTGTACCCTTTGAAGATCAAGTCATTGCACATTTGTCTAAATTCATTCTAGATATATTTGTTCGTAAGTTTATATGTTTTTAAATAAAATATCAGGGTATTATTATTTTGAAATTAAAAAATATAATTTTAAAAAGTTAAAATATATAAATTAATATAATATAAAAAGTTTTAACATCAAGAATGAACCTTGATGGAAGGCTATTCAAATTTAATGTAGACATACTTTTTAGTTCTTCTATATATATATATATATATATATATATAAATTTAGAGATTTTAGTTCTTTTATATGTTATTATATTTTTTATAAATTTATAAATTTTAATTTTTATTAATTTATATTTTATAAATTTTTATCGTTTTCTAAAATATTGTAATTCTTTTATATTTTTATAAATATATATTATATATATTTATAATAATAAAACCTAAAATTAATATTTTATAAAAATAAAAAATATATATGAACTTACTAAAACATCTCAACAACCATATGTTCATATTCATTCTTGATGTGAAAAAAATATTTTTTATTAATATATATTTGAATATTTTTTATTTAATCTATGTCTTCCATGTGGATCAAGTTGGATCTCTGACATTGACCATCAGATCAACTTGGATCTAAGATATGTTCTTCTACTTGTCGGTGATACTAATCCACTGTATCAATCATCGAATCGTCGCTTGGAGCTCATTAATTGAATTTAAAAAAAAAAACAATTAATAGGCTAGTGAATTAAATAAAAAAATTTCAAATAGTTTAATGATTTAAATAAAAAATTTCAAATAGCTAAAAAAATATTTTATAACTTTTTAAAATTTAGTACTATAATTTAAAAAAAAAAGAGCCTAAACGAGTAAAAAGGAAAAATAGTGAGAGCAACATTTCTATTGATATACTGTAATAGCCCGATTTAGGGGCTAGTCAGAATAGTGGTTTTGGAACCACTAATCCAAAGATGAAGAGAATTATTTTTATGTTATTTTATGACTTAGTGCATGATTATATAGGTGCATGAAAATTTTGGTGCTTTAATTCTAGCGATTTCATGCTTAATTAAGAAAAAGGACTAAATCGCATAAAGTGTGAAAGTTCTATTTTACAAGCTAAAGGTGTCTAATAGTTATATAATATTAATTGGATGTCCCTAATATCCAATTAGGCCTTGTATAGGGTGGTGGCCGGCCATAGGGACAAAGAATTAGAAATTTGGTTAAGTGGGTGGAAATTAGGTGACTTAATTGACTAGATATATTAAAATAAAGAAAGAAAAGATATCAGCTTTTTCCTTCACTCCTCCACTGAAAATTAGCAGCAAATAGGGTTTGAAAGCTCAAAAATTTCAGGAAACTCTTGTCCTTACAAGTAAGTGTTTTAGTGATCATTTCTTGATAATTTTTGTACTTTTGGAGCCCATAAAGCTTAAGCTAGCTAAAGAGGGGACTATCTTGTAAAATGGTTGAAAGTTTAGAGTTTTCCATGTGAGCTTTTAAGTTGTTTTCTGCATTTTTATGGAAGAAAGTGAGTCATAGTTGTTTAATAAACAACTTTTGTGAAAGGTGTTACCATGAAAACACATAAAAGGACTTTTTTGAAAAGGTTGTAAAATATGTGGTAAATGTGGGAAATAATGAGTATTGAGGGCTGCCATAAGAGTAATAAATGTCCACCTAGGCTCGTTAAAGAAATAAATTTGATTAGAATTGATTTTTGAGCCTAGGGGTAAAATGGTCATTTTGTGAAAGCTTAAGGGCAAAATGGTAATTTTTCCAAAATTATGATTATTGAAATGTATTTATTAATGTGGCAATTAAATGAGCTAAATTGTTATTATAGATCAAGAAGAGCGAAGAATTAACCTTGATTGAGGAAAGGGCAAAGTATCGGACTAGATCGAAAATCTAGCCTATCTTGAAATCAAGGTAAGTTTGTGTGCAATAAATTCAACATCATGTTATTAAGTTTCTAAATGTTTGATATTAGTGATGTTGTATAATATTTCTATGAATTTGAGTTATGATGTTGAATGAGAAAATGATGAGAACTGTGATGTGAAAGTCCCGGTTGGAATTTAATAAATGAGAGAACAAGATCATCGAAACATGAGATTGGTAAGGTCCGTATAAGACCATGTTTGGGATATGGCCTCGGCACCGAATGGAGATCCCGTATAAGACCATATCTGGGATATAGCATCGGCATCGAATATAAGAATCGTATAAGACCATATCTGGGATATGGCATCGACAATCGATATGAGATCCTATATAAGACTATATCGGGGATATGGCATCGACATCTAGAAGTGACCCCACATAAGACCACATCTGGGATGTGGCATTGGCGTCGTAATTATGTGAATGAGGATGTTCATATATCCTTGAATATCCCAAGTGATTCAATGTAATAAATAGTTAAGCTTATGATAGAGATGAGGTTAATGCAAAGACCAAGTGATGAAGTGATACAGGTATATGTGAGTAATTCACGAGAATGGTTCACGATATGTGGCATGATATGTAATTGGTAAGAGTAAGTATGAGGAAGTTATGGAAATGAGATTAAGACTTGCGTTTTCATTCAATGCAATGGATAGATGACATTATGAGCTTTATTTTGCTATTTATTTCATGCAAACTTACTAAGATTTATGCTTACTCTTCTCATTTCCCTTTTCCTTGTAGCATTGCCAAGTTAGCTCGAGAATTCGTGGAACGTAGGAGTTCAAAAATCACACTATCGACTACTCTTTGGTATAGCAAAGTTAGATACATTTTGAGTATGGCATGTATAGGACTTGGTTATTTTGTTATGTCATATTTGTTAGCCAAAGTGTTGGCTATTTATATTATCAAATTCATTTTGTAAGTGGTCATTGGAATTGGGCCAATACTTGACAAGTTTACATATATTCAATGATGATGAATTTCATTAAGTGTATGCTTGTATGGGTGTCTTGATTTTAAGTCCTTAGAAGTGCTTTATAGTTCTGATACTTGTTGGATTGAATTGGTGTAAGTATGGTTGTTGTGTAGGGTGGCATTTGGCTTGGTAGATAGCCTTTCAAATGTCCACACGGGTTGACACACAGGTGTGTGTCTAGGTCGTGTGTCACACACGGGCGTGTGTCTAGGTCGTGTGTGTCACGGTCAGCCCCACGGGCGTGTTGATTGGCCACGTGTCCCCTTGCATGCTAGGTTTACAAGTTAGTATGCTCAGTAGTAAACACATGGGCAGAGACATAGCCGTGTGTCTCAGCTGTGTGGGAGGCACGGCCATGGACATGGGCGTGTGCCCAGTCCGTGTGAAGTCTGCACCTGAAATTAGGAATTTAATTCGACACACGGTCTAAGGACACAGGCATGTGCCTTGGCCGTGTAACCTTAGTGAGTTGATGACATCATAAACAAAATGCCATGGTTTTTGCACACGGGCTAAGACACGGGCTAAGGACACGGGTGTGTGTCTGGCCATGTGAAAACCCTTGTAACTTCGAAATGAGAAATAAATTGATACATGTGTGGAACACAGGCATGTGAAATTCCATACGGGCGTGTCCTTTCCTCCACACGGGTGGGTGACCCTGTTTTCAGTAAAAATTTTCTAAGTGCATAAAAGTTTCTGGTTTGGTCCCGAACCATTCCAAATGTATGTTTAGGGTCTCATAGACCCGTAATAAGGATGTTATGTATATGAATGAAATTTTATAGCCCAATGTTGTATGTTTAAGTTAGTTAAGTTTGGTAATACCTCGTATTCGGTTACGACGTTGAACACGGGTAAGGGGTGTTACATATACAACTAGAGGTGTTCACGGGCCGAGTCAGGTTCAACTAAAAATTCATGCCCATCTATTAGGCCCGGGCCTGGCCCAGCCTAAAAAATGGGCCTAAAATTTTTGCCCAAGCCCGACCAAGATAAAAATGCTAAAACTCGGGCCCACCCGACCCGCCCATATTATTTTTTATATTATTTTATATAATTTTTAAACATATATAATACATCAAAATATTAAAACATCAAAATAAATATTTCCCAACAAATTGAAAATAAATTTTAAAAAATATGTAGACTTAAATAACACTAACATAAATGCAATTTAACAAGCAAATGCCTCTAAAATAATAACAAAATTAACAATAAAATAAGTTTTATACAATATCCAAACAATAATAACAAAATAGTATCAACATAATAGTAAATTGGTAGTAAAATAGGGAGAAAATAACAAGAAAATAACATTCAAAAATAAAAAAAAGAGCAGATTTTTTTGTCTTTTAGTGAATTCAGTTGGTAGGCTGCCTGTGAACTGGGCCAAAATGCTTTACCCGGGGCCCGACCTATTTTTGAAACAGACCTTATTTTTTTGTCCAAACCCATTTTTCGGGCCTAATTTTTGCCCAAACCCTCCCACATTTTGGGTGGGCCTTCGGGGCGGGGCCGGACCATAACTAGGTCTATATACAACTATTAGCTACACATTAAATTATGGATTGTGAGCCAATCATTATACTTAGAAAAGGGTATCCATTGTGTGGTGTAAAATTGGACTCTTCTTACTTGGATCAACTTTTTATAGCAATGAACTACTCTAGAAGGACAGATGTGAGCTTAGGAATAGATAATTTGAAAACGAATATAATTACATGAAATTTAAAATGTGGTGCAACACAATTGCTGGAAAAGCAAGTTTATACACACTCCAAAATAGTCCACATTTGTTTGATAATTGAAAGAGAAGAATTCTCCACCACTTGTAAACTTAAATCAGTCTCTATTTATTGACATAAAAATACCATGACTTTTCTTCAATGTTGGCTTTTGTTTTTGTTTCAGACATGGAAAGTGAAATGGTGACTCATGTAGTACTGTTATCAACCCCAGGTTTAGGCCACCTTACTCCAGTTCTAGAGCTTACAAAGCGCATAGCCACTCTGTTTAATTCCAAGGTAACCATCTTCGCTGTTCCTTCACTATTAGCTGTAGAATCTCTATTAATCCAATCCTTTATGAGCCTGAACCTATGTCAAACCATCCTTCTCCCACCACCCGATATTTCTCACCTTGTCCATGCTGATGCCATCGTGGTTACTAAAATAGTTGTTATTATGCGTGAAATTTAACTAGCTTTTTCATCTGCTGTCTCTGCTTTGAGTTTCCCTCCAACACTTTGCATTGTTGATTTATTCGGATATGAAAGTCTGGACATCGCTGATCAATTTAAGATTCGCAAGTTTTTTTACATCCTCTCGCATGCATGGTTCCTTGCTTTGACTTTTTATCTTTTGATTCTCGATGAGTTTTTCAAGAGAGAGTATGTTGATGAAAATGATGCTTTGTTTATCCTCGGATGTAGGCCTCTTCAACTTGAAGATGTAGTAGATCCAATGTTATGTCGATCTGATCATCAATACTTGGAATATTTAAATATGGGAATTAAGATCCCAATGGCTGATGGGATTTTTCTTAACACATGGGAGGAGCTGGAACCAGCAATACTTCCTGCTTTGAGAGATGATAAGCTCTGGAGTGGTATCAGCAAGGCTCCAATCTATCCAGTTGGGCCAACGGTAACAACGCCAAATAGACCAATTGACTTGAACAAAAGTGAAATGTTTCATTAGCTAGACAAGCAATTGAGTGAGTCTGTTTTGTACATATCATTTGAGAGTGGGGGGATATCGACAAAGGAGCAAATGAGAAAGTTGGCTTTGGGTTTAGAGCTAAGCCAACAAAGGTTCATTTCGATGGTCCGAACACCAGTTGTTGCAAATTTTAAAGTTTATAGCTGAAGCATAAAATCAACATAACTTCATTTATTAATCTATTATTTAACACATGAAAGCTGGGCATATTTAAAGGAATGTAGTCCAATCAATCTCAAATGGCTTAACAGTGTTTCTTAACTGAAGTAACAGATTAACTGTAACAACTGTTATCCTAACAATCTCTTGGTTTTGTTAGTGTTTGAACTTTTATAGATGTTGTGGTTGGTGGTAGCACTTGTAGAGCTTGTCGAAATGACTCAAATTGTTTTGGTGAAATGTGTTTGGTAAGGACATCAGCAATCTGTGTAACACCCCACACCCAAGACTGATACTGGGTCTGGATATGAGACATTACTATGGTTGAACTCACTGAAACATGCACTTACAGGCTATAAAATTTCGTTCCAACATAAAAACTTCACTTTCTTAGTCAACACATATAACAAGGGCCTATGAGACCTTTAACTCATGTCAGAAAACTTTCGGAATTAAAATCAAATAACTCAGTTTTTGAAGCAGGATTCACACGCTAGTGTAACTTGGGAACACGCCCGTGTACCCTTAAGCACGCCCATGCCTTCAAACCGTGTAGGGCTACTGACTATTTCCACATGGCTTAGACACGCCCGTTTCTACCAACCGTGGGAGGTTACTGACTAATTTCACACGGCCATGACACGCCCGAGGGCTTAGACCGTGTGCTAATCCTTGATATACTGACTAAATCAACACGGTCTGGGAACACTCCCATGTCCAAACCGTGTGTCTTACATGGCATACACACACAGCCGTGAGATTTGCCCGTGGCCTATTATAATTAATAATACTAAGGTGCAGGGTTAACACGGTCTTGACACACGCCTGTGTGTCCAACCGTGTGGGCACTTACAGGCTATTTACCAAGCCGTTAGCCACCCTGAAATGAAGATCATAACCATATACAATTCAACGATGCAATAACAACCCAATTTTATGAATAATACTACATGCTTCATTGATCTTAATAAACATACATGCTTAGTCAAATTTGGCCAATCACTTAGCCATACACAAAAGAATAATAAACTTGATAACCATTACAAAGGCCCTTCTTAAAACATGTCCACAAAATGAATGTTTCCTATACATGCCATACTTAGTAAAGTAACTTGGCTATACCAAAATAAGAGTTGATAGTGTGTTGCAAGCTCCGACTTTAACGATCCACGAGTTAGCTTGGCGGGACTGCATAGAAAGAAAGAATCATAACGTAAGCATATAGCTTAGAAAGTTTGCATGTAACAACTCTTAGCATCATCATTGCTTAATATAAACCATTTCAAAAAAACAATGGTATCATGAATTTCAGCTAAAGAGCTTACTTACTCATATAGATTCTTACATGTCTCATGACACTTACTATTATCATACTTGTAAGGTAACCATGATACCTATAGCACTTGATCACATTGATCAGTATACTATAATAACAATAATCATGATATCTACTTTCTCATTCACAACATGAATAATACTCAACTTCATCTAACTTCATCTTGATACTAACTTTACTTTCTTAGCTTTCTTGCTATCTTCTTTTAGCTTACTCATTTGCCCGATGAATTTCTATGAATAGCCAAGGATACTAAATCTCCTCCCACATAATATGATGCCAAAGCCATATTCTAGACACGGTCTTACATGGGTTATCTCATCTTGGTTTCAAGGTCATGTCTTGACATGGACTTATATGAAGTCTTGCTCTTGATAACATACTAAATGCCAAGCTTGAGTCCTTGGACTTACATGATAACTTGCTTGCTAACTTGATCAATGCCAAGCTTGCCTTGGACTTACATGATATCTTGATCAATGCCAAGCTTGCCTTGGACTTACATGATAACTTGCTTGCTAACTTGATCAACCCCAAGCTTGCCTTGGACTTACATGATATCTTGATCAATGCCAAGCTTGCCTTGGACTTACATGATACCTTGATCAATGCCAAGCTTGCCTTGGACTTACATGATAACTTGTGTGGTAGATCGAGTATCCCAGGGAAATTCATCTTCAATCGGGACTTGCTTGTACATATTATCGTGATTTGTTGCTTGAACATAACATGATCATTTCATACAATTATTATACATTATACTAAGCAAATTAATGATAATAATCATAAAGCTTAGAAATCATACAAACTTACCTCAATATACGAAATGTATGTAAATGTGTAATTTAGTCCTCGACTTTGTTCTTGCCTCGATTTCGATCCGGACTTCGTTTTTCTTGATCTATAATCATAAATAGATCATTTAAAAACCATATTGACTAAATTGACTCATAACTCATACTTTGGAAAATTTACTATTTTGCCCATATACTTTTTAATAGTTACACTTTTGCCCCAATTCTCGTAAAATGATTTTCATGCAACTTTCTTAAACTTCATGTTCAACTGAATCATTTTCTCTTCTATAACAATCATCAATTCTCACTATTTCTAGTAGGTATGACCAATTTTATAACTGTTACAAAATGGTCCCTACTACCATTTTTCATGAAATTCATTAAGGAAAAGATGTTTATCTAACATCAAACTCTCTTAAACTTCCATAAAAAATCATTTAACAAGCATGTCATTCAAGGGTAGATTTTTGAACATGCATCTCAACTCATTTTATAGCTAAAATTAGCTAATTCATAATCTGAGAACTTCAAAAATCGAAGAATATTAAAAACGGGGCTAAGATGAACTTACTATGAGCTTGAAAAAAATGAAGAACCCTAGCTATGGTGTCTCCAAATTTTCGACAGCAACAAGGAAGAAGATGAGTGAATTTTTCTCATCTTTATCCTATTTTAATCACTAATTAGGCTAAATGACCAAAATGTCCTTCCTCTTAAAAATTTCCATAATAGTCTCTTAAGGCCAATTTTGTCCAAAAATTAAATTTTGGGCAATTGCTATTTAAGGGCTTATAATTATTATTCTAAAGCTATTTCATGCAAAAAAGCTTCTAGAAACTCATATATTGCAACTTTTGCAATTTAGTCCTTTTTGGACCAATTGACCTTAACTTAATAAAATTGCTTTACAAAACTTTCATACTAACGTGCAAACATGGCATAAACCTGGAAAACTCATAATTTCATCTCGGGTTCGTGGCCTCGCACCACTATCCTGACTAGGCCCTAAATCGGGCTATTACAATTCTCCCCCTTTAGGGATTTTCGTCCTCGAAAATCTTACCAGCAAAAAGGTTTGGATACTGATTTCTTATACTATCTTCTGATTCCCGTGTAGCTTCTTTGATTCCGTGCCTTTGCCATAATACCTTTACTAAGGCAATACTCTTATTTCTTAGTTGCTTAACTTCCCGAGCCAAAATCTTGACTGGTTCCTCACCATAAGTCATGTCGGGATGAATCTCTATTTTCGAAGGGGTAATTACATGCGAAGGGTCTGATCTGTAGTGTCGTAACATTGACACGTGAAACACACATGTATCTTCTCTAATTATGATGGCAAAGCCAAATGGTAAGCTACCGGCCCAATTCTCTTCGTAACCTTGTAAGGTCCAATGAAACGTGGACTTAACTTGCCTTTACGGCTAAATCTGAGAACTTTTCTCCATGGTGATACTTTCAAAAAGACTTTATCCCTAACTTGGTACTTGATCTCTTTTCTCTTTAAATCCGAATAGGATTTTTGTCTGTCTGAGGCAGCTTTTAAACATTCTCGAATTACTTTCACTTTCTATTCAGCTTCTTTAACCAAATCAACCCCGTGAATTTGGTTTTCTTTAAGTTCAGTCCAAAACAAGGGAGTTCTGCACTTACGCCCATATAGGGCCTCATAAGGCGCCATCTTTAAGCTCGACTGAAAGTTATTACTATAGGCGAATTCTACCAATGGGAGAAACTTTTCCCAACTGCCTTGGAATTCCAAAACATAACATCTAAGCATGTCCTCGAGTACTTGAATTAACCTTTCTGACTGACCGTCAATATGAGGGTGAAAAGCTGTGCTAAAAATCAATTTTATACCCAAAGATTCTTGCAGCTTCTTCTAGAATTTGGATGTAAATCTTGGATCTCTATCCGATATGATTGATAAGGGAACTCCATGAAGTCTTACTATTTCTGAAACATACAAGTTTGCCAACTTGTCTAGGGAGCAATCCACTAGTATAGGTATAAAGTGGGCTGACTTCGTGAGTCTATCAACCACTACCCAAACAGTATCTTTCTTGCTCAGAGACAACGGTAAACCCGTTACGAAATCCATGGTGATACGGTCCCATTTCCACTCAGGAATCAAGATAGGTTGAAGTAAACCCGAAGGTACTTGGTGTTCGGCCTTTACTTGCTGACAAATCATGCACTTGGTAACAAATTCTATTCATTTTCGGCCACCAATACTGTTGCTTTAGATCATTATACATCTTGATGCTACTCGGATGTATAGATAAACACCCGTTATGTGCTTCATACAAAATTCTCTGTATAAGCTCCTCTTTTCTCGAAACACAAACTCTATCTCTGAACATTAAGTATCCATCAGAATTAATCCGAAAGTCGAATTCAGCATCTGACTCGTATTGAGCTCTCTTAACTTGCAATTCACTATCTTCTTTCTGAGCCTCCAAGATCTCTTGAAGGAACATTGGTCTAGCTCTTAGCTTAGCTAAAATGGAGCCATTGTCGGATAAGGATATCCTTGAATTCAATGCTTTTAAAATAAACAGAGACTTCATGCTCAAAGCATCGGCGACTACATTCGCCTTTCCTGGATGGTAGTCGATGACCAACTCATAGTCTTTTATCAACTCTAACCATCTTCTTTGTCTTAAGTTCAACTCTTTCTATGTCATCAAGCACTTCAAACTTTTGTGATCGGTGAAAATCTGACATCATTCACCGTATAAATGGTGTCTCTAGATCTTCAATGCGAAGACTATGGCGGCTAATTCTAGGTCATGCGTCGGATAATTCTTCTCATGAGGTTTTAACTGTCTTGAGGCATAAGCAATCACTTTGCCTTCTTGCATGAGTACACAGCCCAATCCATTTAAGGATGCATCATTCAGAGACTACAAATTCTTTCCCGATTCGGGTTGTCTTTGAAATTGGAGCTTCATCAAGATTACTTTCAACTTCTCAAAACTTTGTTGGCATCTTTTCGGCCACTCAAACTTTACATTCTTCTGTAACAATCTAGTCATCGAGGTTACAATCATAGAAAGCCCCTTGACAAATCATTTGTAGTAGCCGACTAGGCCTAGAAAACTTCTAATCTCCGTGATGTTCTTCGGTGGTTTCCAGTCTATTATAGCTGAGATCTTACTTGGATCTACTCGGACTCCATCTCTCGAGACAATATATCCCAGGAATCCCACTTCCTTGAGCCAAAATTCACTTTTAATGAATTTGGTATACAACTGAGTTTCTCGAAGAGTCTATAAAACTATCCGTAGATGATCAGCATGTTCATTCTTGTCTCGGGAATAAATCAGTATGTCGTCAATAAAAATGACTACAAACTTGTCAAGGTATAGTATGAAAATGCGGTTCATTAAGTCCATGAATACCGCAGGAGCATTGGTCAGCCCAAAAGGCATGACTAAAAATTCATAATGCCCATATCTTGTTTGAAAGGCAGTCTTGGATACATCTGAATCTTTCACTCTCAGCTGGTAGTATTCTGATCTCAAGTCTATTTTGGAGAACACAGTCGCTCCTTTCAATTGATCAAACAAATAGTCGATCGTAGGTAATGGGTACTTGTTCTTTACTATCACTTTATTAAGCTGGCGGTAATCAATGCACAATCTCATGGTGCCATCTTTCTTTTTCACAAACAAAACCGGAGCGCCCTATAGTGAACAACTTGATCTTGCAAAGCCTTTGTCTGTCAACTCTTGCAACTGTAACTTCAACTCTTTCAACTCTGTTGGAGCCATTCTATAAGGAGTAATGGATATTGGTACAGTACTGGGAGTTAGCTCAATGCTGAACTCAACTTCTCTAACTAGTGGTAATCTTGGTAATTCCTCAGGAAAAACATCCACATACCCACATACTATCGGCACTTATTCAATCTTTAACTCTATCTCTTTATCATTCAATACAAAGGCCAAAAATGCCTCATACCCTTTTCTTAGATATCTCTGCACCATCATATAAGAAATTATTACCGACAATCTACCTTACTCATTTGATTCTACGTGAAGTGTATCCCCATTCTCACATCTCATCTCAATGTATTTCTTCCTACAATTTACAATCACATTATGAGTAGTCAACCAGTCCATACCAAGAATGAGGTCGAATTCATCAAATGGTAACAACATAAGATTTGCTTTAAAACAATGACCTCAAATCATTAATGGACAATCTTTACAAACTTTATCAACTAACATACTCTTGCCTAAAGGATTAGACACCTTAATCACAAATTCTATGGTATCTATAGGCACACCCAAATCGGGTAATAATTTCATGCAAATGTAAGAGTGTGTGGATCCGGGATCTATTAAAGAAATAACTTTGGTATTGTAAAGAGAAAAGGTACCCGTAATAACATCAGGGGAAGATGCCTCTTCACGAGTGCAAATAGCATAAGTCCTTGCAAGCGCTCTGCCCTCGGGTCTCGCAGCCTGCTCTCTGAGGTTACCTCTTCCACTTGTCCCACTTTCCGGGTTCCTCTGCGGTCTCCCTCTGACCATACTCCCAGATCTCGGGTTCTGAGTTCTCTCTTCTTTAGTTATCTCTGGACAATCCTTTATGAAATGATCTTGGGAACCACATCTAAAACATGCATTTTCATGTGCTCGGCATTCTCCCAAATGGCGTCTGCCACATTTGGACATTCAGGTTGTCAGATCTAAAATTTCTAACACTTGCAACTAAAATGGTCTGTGCTTTATTTCTCGAATACTGCTTACTCTTGTCTTTCCTTGAAAACCCAGTGGAAGTAGCTGATCGAGCTGGAACATCTCTTGACTTTGTGGATGACGATTGGAACGACTTGTTCCATTGTCTCTTTCTAGAATCACGAGACTCCATTTCAAATTTCTTCTTCTCTTTTACTAGTTCTTCAGCTTTGCGAGCCCTTTCCACTAGCACAACGAATTCTTTTAATTAGAGGACAGCAACAACCAGCTTAATGTCCTCATTTAAACCATCTTCAAACCATTTACTCATAATGTCCTCAGTGGACACACATTCGCGAGCATACTTGCTGAGTCGTATAAACTCTCGCTCATAATCAATTACTGATATCTTGCCTTACTTCAGCTCTAGAAATTCTTTCCTCTTCTGGTCTACAAACCTCTGGCTGATATACTTTTTCTTAAACTCTTCTTGGAAGAATTCCCATGAAATCTTTTCCCTTGGTACCACTGATACAAGGGTGTTCCACCATTGTTAAGCAGAATCTCTTAAGAGAGAGACTACACACTTCATGTATTCATCAAGAGTGCAGGACAGTTCATTAAATACTCTGATGGTATTTTCTAACCAGAACTCAGCTCTTTCTGGATCATCATCTTTTATAACTCAAAATTCTTCTGCCCCATGCTTTCTGATCCTATCAATTGGAGGTTTACCTCCTCTTACAACCTCTACTACTTGAGGGGCTACTAGAGTAGGTTGTGGAACAGGCAGGGGTGGAGGGGGTTGAGCATTCGGGTTCGCTCGAACGAACTCCGTGTACCAGGCATCCATCATATGGACGAAGGCTTCTCTAGCCTCTTCTTCTCCTCCTTCTTGACTCACCATAGTGGGTCTATTCTTATTCTCATACGGCACCGTCCCTTCTGCGGGAGCTGGTGCGTTACTTTCTACATCATCCGCCTCAGCTCTTTCGGGATCCATTTACTATATGTATAAAAATAATTTAAGTCGTCAAGAGTCGTCACACTATCATTATAAAAACACTCTTACGTATGGCATGTATAGCTAGACTCATGGTTGTGCTACGTTAGTCTTAGAACTGACTAAATCGTGGCTCTGATACCACTAAATGTAACACTCCGCACCCAAGACCGATACTGGGTCTGGATACGAGACATTACTATGCTTGAACTCACTGAAGCATGTACTTACGGGATATAAAATTTCGTTCCAACTTAAAAACTTCACTTTCTTAGTCAACACATATAACAAGGGCCTACGAGACCTTTAACTCATGTCAGACAACTTTCGGAATTAAAATCAAATAACTCATTTTTTGAAGCAGGGTTCACACGCCCGTGTAACTTGGGAACACGCCCGTGTACCTTTAAGCATGCACATGCCCTCAAACCGTGTAGGGCTACTGACTATTTTCACACGGCTTAGACACGCCCTTGTCTACCAACCGTGGGAGGTTACTGACTAATTTCACACGACCATGACACGCCTGTGGGTTTAGACCGTGTGCTAATCCTAGATATACTGACTAAATCAACACGGTCTGGGAACACGCCCATGTCCAAACCGTGTGTCTTACACGGCATGCACACACGGCCGTGGGATTTGCCCGTGGCCTATTATAATTAATAACACTAAGGTGTAGGGTTAACATGGTCTTGACACACGCCCGTGTGTCCAACCGTGTGGGCACTTACAGGCTATTTACCAAGCCGTTAGCCACCCTGAAATGAAGATCATAACCATACACAATTCAACGATGCAATAACAACCCAATTTTATAAATAATACTACATGCTTCATTGATCTCAATAAACATACATGCTTAGTCAAATTTGGCCAATCACTTAGCCATATACAAAAGAATAATAAACTTGATAGCCTTTACAAAGGCCCTTCTTAAAACATGTCCACAAAATGAATGTTTCCTATACATGCCATACTTAGTAAAGTAACTTGGCTATACCAAAATAAGAGTTGATAGTGTGTTGCGAGCTCCAACTTTAATGATCCACGAGTTAGCTTGGTGGGACTACATAGAAAGAAAGAATCATAACGTAAGCATATAGCTTAGTAAGTTTGCATGTAACAACTCTTAGCATCATCATTGCTTAATATAAACCATTTCACATAAACAATGGTATCATGAATTTCAGCTAAAGAGCTTACTTACTCATATAGATTCTTACATGTCTCATGACACTTACTATTATCATACTTGTAAGGTAACCATGATACCTGTATCACTTGATCACATTGATCAGTATACTATAATAACAATAATCATGATATCTACTTTCTCATTCACAACATGAATAATACTCAACTTCATCTAACTTTATCTTGATACTAACTTTACTTTCTTAGCTTTATTGTTATCTTCTTTTAGCTTACTCATTTGCCCGATGAATTTCTGTGAATAACCGAGGATACTAAATCTCCTCCCACATAATATGATGCCAAAGCCATATCCTAGACACTGTCTTACATGAGTTATCTCATCTTGGTTTCAAGGTCATGTCTTGACATGGACTTATATGAAGTCTTGCTTTTGATAACATACTCAATGCAAAGCTTGAGTCCTTGGACTTACATGATAACTTGCTTGCTAACTTGATCAATGCCAAGCTTACCTTGGACTTACATGATATCTTGATCAATGCCAAGCTTGCCTTGGACTTACATGATATCTTGATCAATGCCAAGCTTGCCTTGGACTTACATGATATCTTGATCAATGCCAAGCTTGCCTTGGACTTACATGATAACTTTTGTGGTAGATCGAGTATCCCAGGGAAATTCATCTTCAATCGGGACTTGCTTGTACATATTATCGTGATTTGTTGCTTGAACATAACATGATCATTTCATACAATTATTGTACATTATACTAAGAAAATTAATGATAATAATCATAAAGCTTATAAATCATACAAACTTACCTCAATATACAAAATGTATATAGATATGCAATTTAGTCCTCGACTTTATTCTTGCCTCGATTTCGATCCAGGCTTCGTTTTTCTTGATCTATAATCATAAATAGATCATTTAAAAACCATATTGACTAAATTGACTCATAACTCATACTTTGGAAAAATTACTATTTTGCCCCTATACTTTCTAATATTTGCACTTTTGCCCCAATTCTCGTAAAATGATTTTCATGCAACTTTCTTAAACTTTATGCTCAACTGAATGATTTTCTCTTCACAAAAGTCATCAGTTCTCACTATTTCTAATAGGTATGACCAATTTTATAACTGTTACAAAATGGTCCCTACTACCATTTTTCATGAAATTCATTAAGGAAAAGATGTTTATCTAACATCAAACTCTCTTAAACTTCCATAAAACATCATTTAACAAGCATGTCATTCAAGGGTAGATTTTTGAACATGCATCTCAGCTCATTTTATAGCTAAAATTAGCTAATTCATAATAAGGGAACTTCAAAAATACGAAGAATATTAAAAACGGGGCTAAGATGAACTTACTATGAGCTTGAAAAAAATGAAGAACCCTAACTATGGTGTCTCCAAATTTTTGACAGCAACAAGGAAGAAGATGAGTGAATTTTTCTCATCTTTATCCTATTTTAATCACTAATTAGGCCAAATGACCAAAATACCCTTCCTCTTAAAAATTTCCATAATAGTCTCTTAAGGCCAATTTTGTCCAAAAATTAAATTTTGGGCAAATTGCTATTTAAGGGCTCATAATTATTATTCTAAAGCTATTTCATGCAAAAAGCTTCTAGAAACTCATGTATTGCAACTTTTGCAATTTAGTCCTTTTTGGACCAATTGACCTTAACTTAATAAAATTGCTTTACAAAACTTTCATACTAACGTGAAAACATGGCATAAACTTGGAAAACTCATAATTTCATCTCGGGTTCGTGGCCTCACACCACTATCCCGACTAGGCCCTAAATCGGGCTGTTACAATCTGTTTTGAGGATGTGACATAATTGACATGCAGTATACCATAGAGGACTTTTTCTCGAACGAAATGGTGATCGATCTCAACATGCTTTACTTTGGCATGATGTGTAGGATTTGCAGCTGTTGACACTGTGGAAGTGTTATCACACTAGACCACTGGTGGTTAAGGTATTGATAGTCCAACCTTATCTAGTAGCTGTTTGATCCACAAAAGCTCAACAACAAAGTTGGCTAGACTGCGATATTTTGCTTCAGATGGTGACCTGGATACGATAGCTTGCTTCTTGGAGCACTATGCAACAGGATTTGGCCCAAGATAACCACATACCTCGTTGTGGATCGGGCGATCTTCAACTGATGAGGCCCAGTCAGCATCTGAGTAACAAACAACATCACACTGGCCCTTCGACAAGTGTAATCCATGATCAAGCATTCTAATGAGGTATTGAAGCACTCATTTTACTACTTTCCATTGTATTTCACTTGGCATGTTCATATATTGACTTAATTTGTTGACACAAAAAGACAAGTTTGGACGTGTGATGCTTGTATACTGTAGCATGCCAATGACACTACGATAAAGTTGAATGTCTACAAAGGGTGAGCTTTCATCCGAGATAGTTATCTTAAGGGTGCTCACAATAGGTGTGGGTGTCGCAGCTACTCCTTGCATCCCTTTTTTTTGAAGTATGTCTAATATGTATTTCCTCTGGCTTAGAATCAGTCTGTGTGGTGTTTGTAGGACTTCTATTCCTAAGAAAAACTCAGTTTACCCATGTCTTTGAGGGCAAATTTACTATTAAGCTGATTTACAACATCGTCAATAGCTTTGCTGGAGCTGCCTGTTATGACTATGTCATCAACATAAGCCATTAGGAGCAGTATATTGTTAGAAGACCCTCGGATGAAGAGTGATGAATCAACTTTTGAGGCATGGAAACTGAGTTCAGCAACCAAGTATTGTTTGAGAGTGTGGAACCTGCTCGAGGGGCTTGTCGTAGGCCATAAAGAGCTTTGTTGAGTTTGCAGACCAGCTTCTGTCCATTGTTGCCTGGAACTTCAAACCCAGGTGGTTGGTTTATGTAGATTTCTTCTGCTAATGAGCCATTGAGGAAAGCATTATTAACATCTAGTTTTCTAAGTTTCCATCATTTCATGACTGCAAGAGAAAGAACAGTGCAAATATTCATTGCACGAACAACCGGACTGTATGTCTCGTGAAAGTCAACCCCGGTATGCTACGAGAATCCTTTGGCTACCAATCTGGATTTGTGTCTATCAACTGTTCCATTAGCCTTCCTTTTGACTTTGAATAGCCACTTGTATCCAATAGCCCTTCGACCATCAGGGAGAGAGCATAGACTCCACTTCTTGTTATGGAGTAAAGCCTGCAGCTCAGTATGCACGCAGCTTTCCACTCTTCACAGTCGCATTGCTTCATATCTATCAACAGGAGTTTCATTTGAACAACATGTGGCTTTGTTGAGGTAAGCTTTAGGTTTGAAGATACTGACTTTACTACGTGTAACCATAGCGTGAGTGTTACATGGTACGAAAGGTTGATGTGGTAGCGGTTCTGGTAGGGAGGAACTAGATGATGGTCTAGTAAGAGGTGGACTTGCACTGGGAAAGTTGTTAGCTATAGGTATGGTGAACATGTTGTGTGAGGAGGTATTATTCGGGTATGTGTTAGATGAGTGATCTGGGAGTAAGATGGACAACTTGGAGCTAGCTTGACGAGTGAAAGTTTGTTGACTAGGCTTGAAGTGTTTGTCTTGAAAGGGAAAAACTGACTCGTGAAATGTAGCATGGGGTGTTATGTAAACACGACCACTAATGTCTTGGAATTTATATCCTTTGTGTTGGGAAGAATATCCTAGGAAAGTACATGGAGAAGATTTAAACTAGAGTTTGTGTTTGTTATATGGTCTAAGATTTGAAAAGCATAGGCAGCCAAAGACTCGAAGAAGACTGTAATCAGGTGGTTTATGAAATAATTTTTCATGTGGAGATATGTTGCCTAACGGGAATGAGGGAAGCCTGTTGATTAAATAAACTGCACTGCTAAAGACATCGTTCTAGTAAGCTAAAGGCATTAAAGCATGTGCTACCATGGAGAGACTGACTTCAACAATCTGCCTATGTTTGTGTTCAACCAGGCCATTCTGCGCAGAGTTGTAAGGACATGTGACACGATGCATGATGCCTTGTTGAGCCAAGTACCATCTTAACACCTGAAATTCCCCACCCCCGTCTGTGTGTAATGCAAGCAGCTTACAACTAAGTAGTCGTTCAGTTAGTTTATGAAACACTGAAAAGATACTGAAAACTTTAGATTTCTTCTTCAAAAAATACAACCATGTATATCTAGTACGTGCATCAGTAAAAGCTACATAATAGGAAAAATCATTTGATGGGATTGGGGCTGGTCACCAGACATCAGCAACAACCAGCTGAAGAGGCTTATTATATTCAGTCGGTGATCTAGAAACGGCAGCTTCTGTTCTTTTCCTAAATGGCAGGAAACGCAACTAAGAGGAGCTTTATCTTTTTCAAACTTTATATTACAATGACGTAAGGCTGTTGTAACTGTGGCTTTACATGGATGGCCCAATCTAGAGTGCCATGTACTCAAGGGTACTGTAGTAGAAGCAGCAAAGCACTAAGCTGGAGCAGCAATCGAGTTACGTTTAATTGAGCCAGGTAAGTTGAGTTTGTACAGTCCATCATGTATCGAACCACACAGAAGAACCTCTCTGGTTTGTAGATCACGTACCTGGCACTATTTAGGGAAGAATTCAAAAATTGCCTGATTGTCCTGTGTAAATTTGGACGCAAACAGGGGATTTTTGGTTATACCAGGTACTAATAAAATTGATTTCAGGAACAATGGCCTTGATCGAGTAAGAAGTGATGATTGACCAGTAGACATGACAGGTAGAGCAGAACCATTACCCATGTATACTTTACTTGGCCTTTTGTAGGATGTGTTGTCACTTAGAGATGTGGCTGAGTTGGTGAGATGATGAGTTGCACCCAAATCAGGGTACCATGCATTATCACTGACTGTGTCAGGGGTTACTATGTAAGCTTGAGAAGGTGGAGTTGCTGAGATAGGTGTATGCACATGTTGTAAAGGTGGAGCAGCAAAGGGAATGGTCCAGATAGGAACTTGTGTAGGAGGAAAAAACCAACCGGGTTGTGTACTTGTAGGCAAAACACGTATCGACATTCTTTGGCCGGGACGGAGCGGAAGTCGATCTTGCTAAACATGCCGACATTTACCGTAAGCGCGGTGAAGGCTCATAACTGTGCTTTTATAGGTCGCATCAAATTGATAATAGCAGCAATCAACTAGATGGCCAGATTTCCCACATAACTGGCATTGAACGCGGGACCCCGAGAAACGGCCACGCCCACGGCTTCAACCAACTGAAGGAGGTCGATATGATGGAGTGATAGTATCATTGTTATTAGTAGTTGTTGGTTGATTGGAGACCATGTTGGCTAAGCTTGGGATTTCCAATATGGCTAGCTATTGACCTGCCTCTGCATCAAGCAACATTGTTATGACCCCTTGGACGTTTTATAGAACCTGACTCGCAGTGATGATTATAATAACTGACTCATAATCAGGTGAAAGACGGGTGTGAATGGCAGTGACATGCTCGTGCTCACAATAACCTCTCCACAGCTAGCAAGACTGTCACAAAACCCTTTGATTTTTATCAAAAACTCCTTCATAGATAGGTCAGCTTTGCATTGAGAATGCAAGGATCTTCTGTAAAACATTAATCTAGATATGGTTTTGTTGCCAAATAAATTGACAAGAGCAGTCCAAATCTGTGAACTCGTGTCTATGCCAATAAGATGTGGGAGAACAGCAGGACTCACCGAGGAAAGCAACCAAGAAGCAAGAGCACTATCTTGTTGTTCAAACTTGGAGAACGCAGGATTTTCTTGTAACTCACCAGCATCATCAAGAAGTTGTTGTGGTGGGGAAACCATTTGATGATCAAGAAAGTGTTGAAGTTTGTACATTTTGATGGACAAGAGAACTTGTTGACGCCACAGCAAATATTTATCATCATCAAGAAGCACACTGATTTTCTTGGTGGCAAGAAAAGGACTGTCAACAGTTCCATCAACGAGATTTGACGCCATTACTGGTGAAGTAGAGTAGACATCAGATGGGCTGAAAGATCTATCCATGAATAGGCAGGGGATCAAGTAGAGAGCTCCAGGATGACAGAAACATCTGATACCATGTTGAAGTTTATAGATGAAGCATAAAATTAGGAGAACTTCATTTATTAATATGTTGTTTAACACATGAAAGCTGGGCATATTTAAAGGAATGTAGTCCAATCAATCTCAAACTACTTAACTGGTTTTCTTAACTGAAGTAATAGATTAACCGTAACAACTGTTATCCTAACAGCAAAATCCTATCATGGGTCATTTTTCACCGTTGGAAATGACTGCAATGATGAAAGATTAGCAAGCTATTTGCCTAAAGGATTCTTGGAATGGAGCAACAATATGGGATTGATAATCTCTGATTGTGCTCCACATGTTGAAACTTTAAGGCATCAATCAGTTGGTGGATTTTTATCGCATTGTGGGTGGAATTTGACCTTAAAAAGTATCACCCATCAAGTACCCTTGATAGCTTGGCCCCTATATGCAGAACAGAGAATGAATGCTGCTTTGTTGGTAGAAGAGCTGAAAATAGCAGTGCGATCCAAAAAATTGCCACCAAAGGAAATTGTAGAAAGAGAGGAGATAAAGTTATAGTGAAAAGGCTAATGGTTGATGAAGAAGGGCATGCAATGAGAGCTAGAGTCAAACAACTCAAATTGAATGGAGAAAAAGCTTGGAATCACAATAGTTCTTCTTTTAAAGCATTAGCTCAATTAATGCGTTAAGCTTTGCTTTATCTAGTAGACTATATTCTGAGTCTCTTAATAAAACTTGTGCTACTTTTATATGCTTTAGAAGAATAACACACTTTGTACTACTTTTGATTTAGCGAAACACAATTTAATTAAATATAAAAAATATATTCAAATATAAATCATAATGTGTACCTACTTCAAAATTTTAGAATCTAAGCTTCTACCGATAATACTAAAACATTATCTAAAATTAAAATTGAAGTTACAAATATCTTAAATTTTTTTTAGATAAAATGATAAATTTCAATTCTAATGTCAATTAAATTCAATTTTAAACTAAGTTGAATAAGTAATTTTAAATAAGTATGACAAGGAAAGTAAATAACTAAATAAGATTGACAATATAAATATCATATTGGTGGGCATTTTTGTAACACCCATTCACCCGAGTCAAATCAATAATCCAAGTGAAAGGGTGTCATGTTTCAGCACTTATACATGACTTAAACACAACTTGTTTTCAAAGCATTTCACTAACTACTTAACACCTTTATTACCTAAGTAAATGTCACATTACTATTCATAAATTGAAATTCATACTTTACCACCTTACTTTGTTGATGAGATGTGATTCAGTAAGCCACTCATGAACCCTTTCCACGTGATCACTTTCTACACATTACTGGTTAGAAATAATGCATTAAATTTCATGGAAAATTAGTAAGTACTTCTGTGAATCATACACTTAACTAAGTATTCAATATAAATTTCATCATATCACATTAGTTTATTTCTAACACTTTTATTCACATTATGTCTTATTATAATCTTTTCACTACTATACTATTGAGCACTTAATCAATGAAACAAGTCACAAATTTAAATATTTGCCTGTCAAGAATTGCAAATATTTAATTCACTTCACTTCACAAGCTTATTCACTTCACATAACAATTTTACTTCAGGTAGTCCTTAGTAAGTGATAGAGGACTAAGAGGGATACACGAAATAGTCAAGGAACATAAGTGTTAATATCAAGCGCACCGAAGTATGAATATCATGTGCATCGAAATGCGAATATTAAACACACCAAAGTGTGAATAACAGGAGAGCGCTCGAAAATTCCTATGCATGCTAGTTATATCCCTCTAATTCCATTTTATTTACTAGAGCTTTCGCACATTCTTGTGAACATTTCTATAAAATTTACGTCATGTTTGCACTTTTTGTTTAATTATACACAAATTTATTTCTATCTTCGCTTAATCAACTTATAAAATTTATAATCTTTTACCATCATCTTCACATATCTTATCACTTAATCCACTTATAAAAATTTGTAATCTTTCACTATCTTCTCATATCACATTCACTTCCAAGTTTACTTAATCACTAACTTTCACATCACTTAACACTTTCACTATTTATTTCCCTTGAGTATGAATTTTCAAGACTTATATACATTAATACTTATACGTGGAATTCACTCATTGTCATTTATATGTTCACTGATTTATACTTTTTATCACTTGCTATTTCTCACTTCACTAATTTCATCACTTATTTATTAATTCACTTTGTCACATAATACTTTTCTGCCACAAGAACACTTATTTCAAATCTCACTATACTTTTGTATATTATTCATCTATGCAAATAATTTTTTCAGCAACAAGGGTCGAGTTTTGTAAGTTCAATTTATTCACAATAGATGACCCATTTTTTTTTATTACAAATCACATGTGCAAAGTAATTTAAAAATCCCGACCCTTCAAAACAGGGTTGTGTAGCCGAACATAGTCTCTAAATTATTTATATTACGTTATGCGGAACTCAAAATTAAGACCCGTTTATTATTTTTGAAACTAAATTCAATGACATTTTAATCATAAAATTTACAGAATTTAATTCAAAGTAAATCAATACCAATTATTTTTAAAGTCGAGTCAAGGGCTTCTTCTTGATAGTTTGAGTCTTTTCAATAAATTTTGATTTTCTCTTAACACAAAATTCAAAATACGATTTTGTTTGTTTTGTTTACCACTAGACTTATAAGATTTCTAAGCATATAAATATCTCTTTCTAATTCACTCTATAAAATTTTTGGAAAAATTTTAAATTTGGACAACTTCTGTTGTTTTTCCCAAAACTACTTGCTTACACTTAAAAGAATTTGTTTTGTCAAAAACCTCTCATGCACTTGTTACTTAATTCACTTAACATATAATAATTTCTTATCAAAAATCACTTGTTTTACAAATTTCACTATACAAAATAATAGGATTCAATTTAGTCACGTAAGTTAGTATATTAGGTACACATAATCTTGTTTACACTTCCAACTTTCATGTCACTTAATATATCACTTTCCCACTTTAATTTTTACAATCACTAAATATAATTTCTTATGTATTCTTTCACACTATTATTAATTTATTTCACATTTACTACATTTATTTTATCACATGCTTCAATTTAATCCTTTTAAAAATAAATAGAATTTATAGGAGTACTTACCTGTCTTTAGCTATATTTCACTTCATTTACTTCTATTCTCTTCCTTTCACACTTTTATCACCTTTTTCCTTTGTCTACGATACATCCGTCACTTTCTTCTCTTTGTCTTCGTCACCAGATTAGGGTTATGGAGTATTACGACACATATTCAATCAAATAAAGTCACAAAACCATTCAAATATTAATTTAAATATCAATATTCATTCCACACATTGAGCATAGCATATATATACACTTATAGGCTATAAATCAAGCTTATAGGATTATAAAAATAATTTGGAAACAATTCAGGATTTATTTGAAACAAAATAGAAAAACATGAAAATTTAAAAAATTTGGAAACAGGGGTCACACGGTAGTGTGACAAAGCCTAGACCGTGTGGCTTGTAAACATGATCATGTGGCCAAACCATGTATAATTCAAAATTTGGGTCACACAGCTGTGTCGCAGCCCGTGTACAAATTGAAATAAGGTCTCACGACCGTGTCACAAGCCGTGTTCCAGACCGTGTGAGTATTCAAATTAAGGTCACATGGTCATGTCTCCAGACTGTGTAACAACTTGATGCCGTGTGGAAAATCCTGCTTTTGAAATCATAATGACACATGACTGTGTGACAACCCATGTTCCAGGACATGTGCACCTTAAGTGGCTTCCTAAGCAAGACAAAATTTCACTCAAATCTTAGGTACCAAGCCAAACAAAAAAACAACCATTTCCATACCTTCAAAACGCATTCAAATATGCTCAAAACATTCAACCTATGTGCTAATCAATATGTCATCATTGGCACCACAATTCAATTATCAAACCAAATCCACATTACAAACCAAAGTACTTGCATTCAAATATCACAAGTCCATACATTAAACATATGCTAAACCTACCAATTCATTCAATCCATTCACATTCTAATTTACCATATTTCAAACACTTCCATGAGGCATGTACTAAATAACTAATGACATATTTATAAAAGCATGTACAAACCAAAACGAAAGGCATATACACAAGTAAACTAGAATCCAACTTAAACAACATTACACAAGTATAATATGTACCGCTTGTAATAAGTATTTAAAAAATATACAAGATACACCTATTACATGCCATATAACCTAAAGGTAAACATGTGAAAATCTCTTGATAGATATCTGGATAGCGTGATCTTCAAGTTGATCCGATCGCCCGATTCCACAAAATGTTATCTACAAAGAAACAGAAAAATGACAGGAGTAAGCTTCAATAGAGTTTAGTAAGTTCAACGGTCTAAACGATAAAACTTATCTTATAAACATAACAATTATACATTAGCAAGATTAATAAACAATAATCCTGTCATCCACAATCATTCAACAGGTGAGTTTATATATATGTACAAGTTGCATAATCAATTCAATCACATGAGATCATTCGATATCATGTTACGATAATATCAGATAATCATGCAAACATTTATATAATTCCATAACAAGTCATCTACCATTAGAAATTTTTCTGATGAACGATATAACGGATGCAGATACGTGGTTAACCACCCGAAACACGCCAGAAAGCTCAAACGAGCCAAACCAACCGAGAACACACCTTGGCACCAAGTGCCTAGCTCGTAGGCTAACATTCCTCCGGAAACACTCTTGGGTACCAAGTGCCAAGCCCGAAGGCTTTACATCCACCCTTGGTAACACACTAGAATCACTATAAATATAACAGGATAGTTCACAATAAATGCTGAACTTCGGTATATTTAGTGGATAATAACAAGTCAGGAATTATCATCTTATCACAAGTTAATCCCGTATAGCATGCAAAATAACCTATTGGCATGCCAATTGTATCCTATCCTAAGTTCATCCGGGCTCCAAACATTTCATCATTTTAACAACATTCAAGTCCATTACTTCTGAACTCACAACAATTTATAACAATTCAATTATACCATAAATATTCAACAATCACAGTTCACAATAAATATAACATTTCAAATTATACTAAACTAAACCGAATGAACTTACCAAGGCTAAACTGTAGAGATAACAAAAGTTTCAGGGACTAGTCAGCAACTTTCCCTTTTTTCACAATTTTCTACTTGTTTTTTATCTATAAAATAGTTTATTTCAATTTATTAGCCTCAATTTCATGTAATATTCAATTTAATACACATGGTTTCCTATTTACAATTTATTTCACAATTGGCCTAAACTTTTACTCTTTAATCAATTTGGTCCCTAAGACCTAAAGCTTATTTCCTCAATTAACCCCTATACCCAAGTGCTAATTTTATTTACACCCAAATACAGTCCACAAGTGCTGAAATTTTCCAAGAAAACCATGCCTATTTTAACTTATTTTCAATTTAATCCCTAAACATAAAAACTAATAAAAATCATTTTACAAACTAGCTCAAAATCACTATCAAGCTTCTAAACTAAACATTACCAATTAAAAAGCTTCAAAAACAACAAAGGTAAATTTTCTAAACTTTGACAACTTCACAAACTAATCCATAAACTAGCTAGATATCATTACAACGATCTCAAAAACGTAAAATTCATGAAAAATAGACCTAGAAAACACTTACATGCAAAAAAAAAAAAAAAGCTTGCCCGAACTCTCCTCTTAATCAACAATCGAGTTTTCGGTTGAATAAGCAAGAAATGGAAAAGATGGTAGGGTTTTCTTTATGTTTTTGTTATTATATTAACTTTAATAATTAAATCAACATATATAACATATAAAATACAATAAAATAAATGATTACCGTCCACTATAACCTAATATGGTCAAATTATAATTTAAAACCATGCAACAATATTCTTTCATCCATTTGGCCAAAAATAACTAATAGTGATTGACTTTTACATTTTTTAATTAACTAAACAAACATCAAAATTTTTAAACCAAATTTTACTACGACATTAATGAGTTCAGTAAATATTAAATAAATAATATTTACAGACTTATATATTAGAATTGTGGCCCTAAAATCACTATTTTCGACACCACTGAAAAATAAGCTGTTATAATTACTATAAAAATTCCTTGAATTTTGGGTTGAAAAGTTGAAATTTAATGGATAAGGGCCAAATTATAAGAAAACCGAAGTTTTCTTTCTTCCTCCATGCTATGGATGTGTGATAAGTTCTTCATTCTTCTCTTTTTATAATCAAAAAACAATATAAAATATCTTATAACAATAATTTCAATCCAATGGCTAATATTTCATCTCACTTTCCATCAAAATCCAAGGGTTAACATTTCATGAATTAATAAATATAATTATATTTGATCCAATGACCCATATTAAATCCTTCATCATAAAACAAAGCCAATGGCTCAAATTCAATACATATGTTCAAAGCTATTTTGGTAATTTTATCAAAATGACCTCACTTGCAAAATGATTATTTTGTCCTTCAGTCATTCCCATTTTGGTAAAAGTGCAAGTTTAGTCCTTCAAAATTTTTCACCTTTTCAATTTAACTCCTCAACTTTTGAATTTTTACAATTTAACTCCACTTTTCACATCTTTACAATTTAATCCATACTTTATATTAATATCTCACAACATACTACTTATTTTAACTTCTTTTTGTATCCATCGTCCTTCTCTACTATTTATGATACATCACATTTTATTTAATTGGAAAATCCACCATGCTTATGGTCAATATATCACCACTTATATCATATCTGTTTTAAGGGTCTTACAATTTCAGTTTTTTGCTCTAGTATTAGCATGTAACTGTAGTGGCGTGCTTTAGTGTACTATTTTGATTTATCATTATTTTTAAAAATATTTTCATATATATATTTATATATATTTATAGTATAAATTCTTATTTTAATAAAATATGCATTATACACATGCAAATATAACTCGTTTCCCGCATAAATGTTTTTATGTGTAAATATAAATATTAAAATTATAAAATAAATTCAATAATTATTATTTATTTTTAATATAATTATATAAAACTGAAATAATTAATAAAAATATCAAAATTTTGGATCCATCAGTACAAACTACTATGGATGAAAATAAACTGAAACACACTCAAAGTGAAACGGAATTGATTTAATATGAAACAATACCAAAGCTCCATTGAGACGAAGAAAATCTGTTGCATGAATTGCAATTCATTATGTGAAAAAGGTCTATTATTTGGCGCACATTACAGGGTGAAATACCCAAAAATACCAAAAAAAACTTATTTACGGAAAAGAGCCAGTTTCAAAAATATTTACGGAAAATGACCGTTTCACCCCAAAATGCTCCACGTTAGTGCGTTTTGGAGGGAAACGCGCCCCTGGGGACGCGCTTTGCTGCTGAATCACCAGGAAAACGCACTGACGTGGACGCGTTTTTGCCCTCCCTCCCCGTCCAACTATAGTATGATATTCTAAGGTTTCTGGGCTAGGGTAAAAATATATATAGGGTTTTGGGCAAAATATATTAGCCAAAAAAATTAATTGAATTTTTGTGACAGTTGTATGTGGCAAAATAATTTTGAGAAGACGTTTCTGAAGAAACAGTGGCCAAAAACACTTCCAGAAGGATGCACTGTCAGCAAGAGTACTGAAAAGAGCTTCCATGTGTATGCTCTTTTGCTACAGTAGTCTCCGGGAAAATTATTTTGAGAAGACATTTCTAAACAAACAGTGGCCAAAATGCTTCCAGCAGGGTGCACTGTCAGCATGAGTACTGAAAAGAGCTCCCACGTGGACGCTCTTTTGCTACAGTAGTCTCCGGGAAAATTATTTTGAGAAGACGTTTCAAAAAAAAGCACAAAACGCTTCAAATAGGTGCACTGTCAGCATGAATACTGAAAAGAGCTCCCACGTGGACGCTCTTTTGCTACAGTAGTCTCTGGGAAAATTAGACTATAAATCAGCCAAATTTCATTCTTAGGTTGCATAAGGGAAATTGAGGCAAAAAAAAAAAACTGAAAATGAGTGAACGTATTAATGTTGTTATTTACTACGATGGTGAGGTTTGTGACACCGAAAATGGTGTTGTTTTCTTATCGGAGAACACAACGCGACTGAGTTTTGATCGGAACGTCGATTTGGTAGAACTTTGCAAAAGAATTAGGTGTAAAATATTCGGAAAAACGCCAATGAAAGTTCAGTCTATTAAGTATAGATTTTGCGCTTCGGTTGATCCTGTGAGATATGACTCATTCGACATCAAAGGTCCTCGAAGCTTTGAGGCATTGGTGGAGACTCATCTTGCCAGTGGATCACCCTATCTCGTGGTATATGTACAATTTTCATCTCCAAGTGATCTTTCTGCGACCTCAACATCTACTGCTGTTCGAGGGGAATACACGACCCCAAGTCGACACTCTGTTAGTGGGAGGAAAAATACGAAAGTGCTCATGTTCGGTGGTAGTATGGAAAACATAACCCCTGCATGACACTCGGTTGGTGGATGGGACATGCATATTCGTCCTTCGATGTCCGATGATAGAAATACGTATTGGGGGACATCATCAACTTCTACTAGTTGGCAATCCACATATGATTGGGAATGTTACGAAAGATGTTTAAGGAGGGATAATGTACTCCCCACGACATCCACCGGTGAGGGGCCCTCGTTTGTTGCCGGTTATGGAGGGTCGGGCAATGAATTGATGTGGATCCACCTCGGGAGCCCGGGCCCGATGGTGCAGAAGTTGGATTATTTTCTGAACTGGAGCCTGTTCTAATTATACCTGAAGATGTTGAGGGCGGTTCAGACGAAGAAGAATAAGATCCGCTATTCAGGGCGTACTCACCTCCATCCCACATGCATAATGTGGATCTATCTCAAAATGATGCATTGGAGTTTCCTAAACTATCACACCAGACGCGTGACTGTACAACTTCTTCGTTGGATTCGGACCAATTAGAAGTTGGTAACTAGTTTTCCAACAAGAATACTTTTCTTGATGCATTGAAACAATACAGCATCAGGAACGAGGTTAACTACAACGTGGTTAAATCCAAGCTCGATAAGTACGAGGCGAAGTGTACAGTGCAAGACAGTACATGTTCATGGAAAATCATGGCCTCGTTGAGGAAAAGGACAGGCTTGTGGGAGATCAAAAAGTATAAAGGTCCACATACATGTCTTGCCGGTACAGTACCACTATGTGTTAAATATTTTTGAATAATATTAATATTATGTAATGTTGCATTATTTAACATACTTCATTGACAAGTGTTACACAAGATCATCCGAAGATGGATTCATACATGTTGGCTGACTTAATAATCTCGACGGTGAAGACCGATCCCAAGACTACAGTATCAGCCTTAATTGGCAATATTCGTAGCCAATTGGGGTACACGCCCTCTTACAAAAAGGCATGGATAGCCAAGCAGAAGGCGTTAGAAAAGTTGCATGGTCGGTGGGACGTTTTATATAATCAAGTGTGGCAGTGGTGTCAGGTGCTGGAGAGATATGTCCCAGGCAGTATAACAGACCTTGAAACGAAACCGGTGTACTACAATGATCGTTTTCTCCGTGGATGCGCAGTGTTCAAGCGTCTGTTCTGGACATTTAAGCAATGCCGAGATGCCTTTATATACTACAAGCCATTAGTACAAATTGACGGTACCTTTATGTATAGTAGATATATGCATCGGCTATTGCTAGCTGTGGCACAAGACTGCTATGGGAGAATCCTTCCGATTGGGTTCGCAATAACACCGGGGGTGTCAGCTGATGATTGGGACTTCTTCCTATCTAGGTTAAGGAGGCATGTCTGCCCCCAACCTGATATATACGTTATATCGGATCGGGGCCCTGGAATACTAGCCGCAAGAGAGCGCCAGGGAAGCCTATGGCATCGCACACACCATCGATATTGCCTAAGGCATGTTGTATCCAATTACTACGGGCAACATCGATCTAAAAGTCAGCAACAGCAAGTGACCAATATGGGTATGTAATATCTATTAATATAATTTCGTTTGTAATATTAAATTTATTCTCAATTGAAGAGTGGTATGTAATATTCGCTATCAATGTATATTGGTAGGGTACGTGATCAATAAGGACCGTTTTCAGGAGATGTTTGCGAGTTTACGCTCAGATAATGACGACGGCGCAAACTACCTGTGCAATATTCCTTTCGAACAGTGGACGGTAGCCTACGACGGCAGCCTACGATATGGTCATATGACCATAAACCTGGCCGAATGCATAAATTCTGTTCTAAAAGGAACCCGTCATCTGTCAATTATATCGGTTGTGCGAGAGACATATTTTCATTTAGCAGCACTATTTTCGAAGCGAGCAGCGAGTTATAGAGGGCAGATGCAAGGAGGCCATGTATAGAGCCCGAAGGTCTTGCAAGAAATAAACAGGGGGAAGGCACGGACCAACACCATGCACATAGTGTGTCACAATCGCGACAGCCTATGGTTTCGTGTCATGGAGTTTGATAGACTGAACCAAGGTATTGTTGGCAGGCAGTATCGTGTACACTTGACAAATAGGACCTGCGACTGTGGGATATTTGATGCACTTCGTTACCCATGCGCTCATGTACTTGCGGCTTGTCAGAATCTCCGTTTTGATCCCATGAACTATGTCGACGAAGTGTATAAATTAGAAAACATGTACAACATGTGGAGACACGTATTCCCACCAGTCTCAGATGAACATAAGTGGCCGTCGGTATCGTTGGCACTGTATAAGCTGTTGCCGGATAGAATTGAGGCTCAAACCAAAAGGTCGACCTTTCTCGAGTAGAATATACAACAATATGGATATCCGAGAAACGAGCAACCAAAGTAAATTTGTCATGGATGGTGTAGGAACCAGGGGCATACATCTCGCTCGTGTCCAAATCGGAATAGTTGACCGTGTTCTTAGCTTTTTTGTCTCTTCGTGGCTATGTAATTTCTATTTTTTTTGATGAAAACGGTGAACTTTTGTACAAGAACTTTTATTTTATTCAAGTTTTAATTTATTAAAAGAAAAAATCAAATTACAATAAAAATAAAAAAGCATTATTTTGTTAAATATATAAAAACTAAATTACAAAAAAATTAAACCATTTCTATTTTATTAAAGATATTAAAATAAAATTACATTCAAAAAATTAAATTACATTAAAAAATTAAATTACAATAAAAAATAACAAACTGTTATTTTATTAAATATATAAAACTAAATTACAATAAAAAATTAAACCATTTCTATTTTATTAAAGATATTAAAATTAAATTACATTAAAAATTAAATTACATTAAAAAATTAAATTACAATAAAAATAAAAAATCATTACTTTATTAAATATATAAAAGCTAAATTACAATAAAAATTAAACCATTTTATTTTATTAAAGATATTAAAACTTTTTCTTTTATTAAAAAATTAAAATTAAAAAATTATATTACAATTAAAAATAAAAAGTCGATCCGAATCGGTGTTGATGCGGGGCTCGAATGCCACTGGGGCGATCGTGATTCTGTATTGGATTCCTCCTTCGCTCTAGCACTGGTGCAGTTGTGGGTGTTGCGAGGATAACCCACCTTGATAAAATAACGACCCCGGAGGTGTTTGCATAAACCACGGCGGGGGTGTCTGAATCCCGTATGGCGAAGGAGGGTGGTAGAAAGAAGTGCTCCCCGACGGCGCCTCCTGTGATCCTTGATGACGACGACCTCAAGATCGGTGGCGGTAGGAGTAGTCGTGAACGGACTCGAACCGACCATGCATTCCAACACGGGTGGGGTGGGAAAAGGAAACATATATGGGTTAGGAGGATACATATAAGGGGTATGGTATGCACCTGGCATAAAGGGTAAAGGCTGTGATGTCGGTGTCCTCACCGAATCGATGGGCCGGTGGATCGTGTTTGCAAGACCGTTGATGGCCCCGTCTCATCACCCCTTCTCCTTGGATTTAAAGGGCCCCGACGATTCCTTCGTTCACGAAGTTGTCGTCGCCTCTATTCTTTTGACAAAAGATACAGCTTACTATGGATCCTAAACCATGGCATGTATTTTGGCACGCACGCTAACTCATTAACGATGATCGATTCCCAGATAGGTAAATAGTCATACCGGTTCTCCCACATCTCGAAATGTGCTAACCAAAATCTTAGCCAATCCGTGTGCAGCTGCCATAAGTCCACTTTGTACTCATCATCGAACACCTCAGGTGGCACGGGAATCGGTTGCCGGAATCCAAATTGTCGCAGAACCCGATCTGGCCAGTGCATCTCCACGGTTGCATAGGAGATCAATAAGACCTTCACGTGCCAACTGTTTAGATTTTGGAAGAACTCCTCCGTAATTACTGCTCGAATTTTCGGATCCTCGTACGGTGTCCATTGAAACTATATTAACATTACCAAAATATTAGTTATATATATAATGCTAGACACTAAATACGAAATACTAAATTATAAATATGAAATTCGAAACTTACTTGTGATTTCGACCGTTGGTCCAATAGAAGTTGTATATCTTCAAGCGATGTAGGTATTCCAACATGGCTCGCCGAATGGTTCCACCTAATTAAATAAATTTTTAGTATACAATTATACTATAAATCTATGAAATAATTGTAAAATATAATATTAAATTTACCTCGTTATCAGTGGGAATGAATATGGGTGGTCGAGTTGAGGTCGTAAAAATGGAAATCGAAACCATGCCCATGACTGTAGTAGTGATAGGCAACCTCCGATTTTCGCTTTACTCGGCCGCGTCGCCCCGCACATCACCCGATACAACCTCGATAGCACAGCAGACCCCTAACTCAATTCACCGGTTGCTCTAAAATCAACAAGTTTCAGCAGCCATCTCAGGTGTACGAGGTTTCTAGAAAGGCCCGGCATCAGATAGCCTCCAATTATCTGAAGAATGAATGCTCAAGCATACTGTGTTTTTTCTATTTCAGTCGAATCCTCGTTCGGCTCTGAGAATGTGTCTCGTAACCAGGCCATCTCAATCCGAGCTCCTTGAATTTTATCTGGAATGGCACCCAGAAGCTCGTAGCATACGGCTCCCTAATCACCATAAGTTACGGACCTGGTGACTATCGGGCCGTCCACCGGCAATCCCAACTGCAACTGCACATCTTCCAGAATGATGGTACACTCTCCGCATGGAAGATGGAAAGTGAGCGTCTCGGGTCTCCACCTCTCTATCAACGCACTGATCAAAGGCGACTCCAACTTGAACCCCCGGCCTATCGTGGCCACGTACCAAAAATTCGCTTCCCGCAGGAAATTCTCGATCAACGGCGATGGGGGACCATGCATATTGCGAATATAACATTCCAACACCCGATCTACAGACTATTTAAAAAATTATAAAATTAAAATTAATTAAAATTGCATAGACCTAAAAAATATTAAATAATATTGAAAAATTAAAATTAAAAACTTACTATTTGCAATTTCTCGATGGAGATGTGCTTGCTGACTAGACGAAGTAATTCCTCGGCCATTTGTAATACGATCGAAAGTTTTAAAATTTTCAAAAAGATATATTAAAAAAATTTTAAAAAAATTAAAAAGGGTTTTTTTGTAAATATTAAAGGACTATTTCGAAATTTTAGAGGAAGTTTGAAGGATATAAAGAGAATTTTGAGAGGAATTTGAGAGGAATTTGAGAGAAGAATAAGTAAGGATTAAAGTGCGAAAAAAATAAAAGGTTTGAGTATTTTTATAGTTTTTTTTACCGTTGGGCCCCCAACGGTCAAAAAAATTTGGCCATTTTTTTTACCGTTGCAGGGCCAAAGCGCGCCTTTGGGGACGCGCTTTGTGCCATGCTTTGCTGGCGTTTCCCCTAAAACGCGCTGACGTGGACTCGTTTTGGGGTGAAACGACCCTTTTTCGTAAATATTTTTGAAACTAGCCCTTTTCCGTAAATAAATTATTTTTTTAATATTTTTGAGTATTTTACCCCACATTACATCTAACAATTAAATGATAAATATAATTAAACGTGAGAAGAATTGACCATTGGATACTTTTTGTAGAGGAATCTAATTGCCATGATTGTTCACAGACAACTGTGATTCAGAGAGCAAATTTAGGGATTAGAAGTAGTTTTTCAGGGTTGGATAAGGGTAGCATAAACTAATTAAGTATTAGTATGGAATCGTAAATTTATTAAAAGAATGTTTGTATATATGGAAAGGAAATAAACTCTCATTAAGAGAGTGAAAAAAAGAGAGTTGGAAATATTTCCAGAGCAACAATAAATGACCAAATAAATCACTTAAAAACATGCCTATACCAGTTTGATTTATCAATATTTGAACATAATCATGGTAATTAGCATAAATTCAATTTCGAATTTCCTATGAAAGGAAACATAATAAATACCATTTTTCTGCCTATAATATATATTTTTTGTAATGTTCTGTCTATAAAGTAGTCGAATTTAACTAATCTCACTCCAACGTCAATTCTTTTATCTTTAGTCTGCCATAAATATGCCGAATAAAGCTCAGCCTCATGTTGCTCTGCTAGCCAGCCCTGGCATGGGACATCTCATTCCTATCATTGAGCTTGGCAAACGAATGGTCAGTAACCATGAGTTTCATGTCACTATCTTTTTCGTCGCAAGTGATCATGCCTCGATGACATCCCTTCGCAAATCGGCAACTCCCGATAATCTCGACATCGTTGCACTCCCATTCGTGGATATCTCAGGCCTCATCGAGCCTAACACACATCTAGTGACAAAACTGCTCGTCATCATGCGCGAGTCGTTGCCAAGCCTTCGGTCTTTGATGGCCGCTATGAAGATTCGCCCCACGGCTTTGATTGTGGACTTTTTCGGAGCCGATGCTTTTGAGATAGCCCAAGAGTTTGGAATGCTTAAGTACGTGTTCGTCACTACTAACGCATGGTTCCTGGCCGTCATATTCCATTCGTCAAGCCTTGACAAACAGGTCATCTTGGAGGGGCATGTTAAGGGCCAAAAGCCGTTGAAAATTCCAGGTTGTAAGTCGCTTTCTTTCAAGGATACTCTTGAATCGTTGCACGACATCGATAGTGTTGATGAATCCGAATTTATTGGAACTAAAATGACGAAGGGTAATGGGATCTTGGTCAATGCTTGGCAAGATCTTGAGTCTTCAACCATTGAAGCACTTAGGGATAACAACTACTTGGGGGGACTTATTAAGGTTCCAATTTATCCTATCGGTCCACTGGTCAGACAAGAGGGTATTCAAGTTTTAGATAAACAAGTAAAACAGTGGCTGGACAAGCAACCAATTGAATCGGTCATTTATGTCTCGTTTGGTAGTGGGGGGACTCTGTCAGCTAAACAAATGACTGAGTTGGCTTGGGGTTTAGAGCAAAGCCAGCAAAAATTTATTTGGGTCGTTCGTCCTCCATCAAACAACGCACTTGGGAGCTATTTCACCATAGGGGAAAACGATGGGGATGGAACCCCACATTACTTGCCCCAAGGGTTTTTCACTCGAACCAAAGACATTGGCTTGGTAATCCCAATGTGGGCGCCTCAAGCACAGATCCTAAGCCATCCTTCGGTGGGTGGGTTTTATCTCATTGCGGATGGAATTCAACTTTAGAGAGTATTACAAACGGGGTGCCGATGATTGCATGGCCGCTTTACGCAGAGCAAAAAATGAATGCTGCAATGCTAACTGAGGATTTCGAGATTGCTGTTCGACCAAAGGTGTCGACGACTGAGGAAATCGTAGGAAGGGGGGAGATTGAGGCGATGGTGAGGATGGTGATGGCGGATAAGGAAGGGCATGCAATGAAGAACATAGTCAAGGAATTGAAGCAAAATGCAGAGAAGGCTTTGGACAAAGGCGGCTCGGCTTACAATTCTTTGTCTCAAGTAGCCCAAGATTGCTTGCACCACCTCCAAGTATAATATTAGACTGCTTAATTTTGTGGGAAAGAGTTTCCTAAAGGAGTATTATCTATTTATGTTTGCAAATTATATGAATTTCAAAAGTGATAATATACTAAATAAACCCTTTATTTTTTATTTAGATAAACGAGGTGTTAATTTTAATTGGTATTCAAACTTTTATAGATAGATATATTAAAATTCATACAAAAACTTATACATGATTTTAACATAAAACATAATATAAATTTTATACAAATATAGCTGAACATATAAAGAACAAGATTACACTCTGATTATGGAGCGACTTACACAAAGACGTAGCGAAATAAGTTTTTTTTCTCTTACTCATGTATTAGGTTATTGATCATATTAAATTCAAAAAACGATAATTTGAAAAAAAAAAAACCTTCATCAATAATTAAAATAAAACGCACATACGTCAATGATATATTATATAAGTAATGTTACATTCACGCCGTACATGCCTGAAAACAATCTGCCACTCTCTTTTGCAAATCCGCAAGTGCCGTTGATTCAGAAACACCACTGCGTATCATCTGAATTAAGAGTGCATTATCATTCTCAACCTCCACCTTTGGGTAACCTCTATCCCACGGTAATTGGAGCCCTTCCAATAACGAGCGAGCTTCAGCTTGGAATATCGAAACATCACTAACTTCTTAGCAAATCCCAAAATCCATTCCCCAGCAGAGTTCCGCAGGAGACCTCCTACTGCTGTAATATTTATATCCAAATCGACCAATCCATCCGAATTTAATTTAACCCAATCTTCCTTCGGTGCTGTCCACTGTCTACTATCATTACTCATCATCTCAATTTTCCTGTTAGCCAACGTATTATTGTACGATCGCGCCCAAGATAAGGCAGTCCGCATCAATTCCTTAGAATCGCTATGAGCTCCTTGGAAGACAAAAGTGTTCCGCCGCTTCCACAGGAGCCAAATCGACAGGCAGAAAAACGTATCCAGATGCCATCGTCTAAGTTGATTCTGTCATGGTTCAGCAAGTTGCTTTGCAGCTAATCTTGTAGTAAGTCGTGAGAAAAAGTTAACTTTGGACCTGGAAGGAACAAGGCCATTCCAAAAGCCCTTAGCTTAAACACAATTTCTCAATATATGCAAGGTCGATTCCACCTCCGCACCACAGCGGCGGCATCGCTTATCACCAGACATACCTCGTCATCCATGCTCTTCATTAGTCAAGAGTCGATCTTTAAAGACAATCCAAAGGAACTGCCGCACACGTTGCGGAGTTGGGCATTTCCAAATCAGCGACCAGATTAGACCATGCCCCCCCCAAAAAAAAAAAAAAAACGACGCGCCAGCATGGTGGTTGGAAGTTTCAGCAATAGAGCACAGACCATTCTTAGACCAATCCCAAGCTCAAATATCAAGCCCAGCATCATCTGAAGGGGACAGTAAGCCCCCAATTTTAAACACCACTTTCCAGGAAACCAACAGCCCAACCTCTGCCAGTCCCACTCCCCATTCGACCGCACCAAATCTTTGACCGTAAGGTTCACATCAAGTGGCTCATCTCCAATGAAATAATCCGCAAGTGGGCCACAACCATTAATCCATTTATCGTTGAAAAAATAATGTCAGCTAGCCATTGTCAATTGACCAATGAACTCTTTGTAAAACTTCAGGCCATAATCTCAAGAGGGATCACCAAATGTAAGAACAAGAACTTTGTGCGTTTGAAGTCAGGCCAACAACCAAGGACATTATATTTGCTTCTCAGAACTTTGAACCTAAAATACTTCAGGATCATATAAGAGTTTGATACCAAGTTTAAGCAAAAAATACATTATTAAGATGCAGTAAATTGCAAATACCCAACCCTCCTTTAGCAATAGGTCTGCAATAATTGTCCCAACAAACAAGAGCTGATTTTCGAAATTCAGAAGAGGAACCCCAAATGAAAGCCCTTACCAACTTCTAGATCTCATTGCAAATAGAAATTGGAATAATATCAGAACTCATAAAATAAATGAGAATTGTTAAAAGAGCCGATCTTGCAAAAGTGACTCTATTAGCCATCGAGAGCTTTCTCACGTCCCAACTGTTCAGCTTAGCCCAGAATTTTTCAATCAAGAAGTTGTATGTATCCATAGTGACCCGCTGATGTAATAAAGGAGAACCCAAGTATCTACCCAAATCCTCCACTTGGTTAAAACCTAACTTAGTACTTAGGTCACAGGGTTAGATCTTTCGTTTCGCGATCCGTGTAACATTAGGCGATCCATTCGTTCAAACTCGCCTAAGTCAGCCTTTGCTCAAGTAAGGATTCTTTAAGAACTCCTCCAAGGCACCAATTTGTATAATGGAAGCAAACTATGCCAAAAGAAGCCACAAAGAGCAACAGAAAGAATGCACGAGAGGTGTATGAGTAAATGCTATCTCTATTCTCTTATTCACAAAGAATAATGAAACAATGAATGGAGTGAGTACAAATGAGGGGGAGACACTCTATTTATTGTTAAGCTCTCCAAAATCGACGGTCAAGATTACATTATATCGACGTATGAGATTCGACTATCACTTGATTTTAGGGATTTACAAGATTACATTAAATCAAATCAAATCAAATCATATCTTTATAAGATATGATTCCATATCAATCTTTAAAGATTAGTTCCCATACTTATTACGATTGCCTAAGTTGTCATATCTTCTTTATCGGGCCAACCAGGCTTCAATTTGATAGGCTTCTCCAATAGCTTACTGAATCGGGCCAGTTCTCACGGCCCAATTGATCCCCATCTAAATAATAGACCTTCATTGGATGCATTTGGTGTGATAGAAATGGGCTTTGAACTTTGACCCGTGACATTCTCCCCCACCTATTCTTGCAACGCCCTCGTTGGGACTTCGAAATGGCACTGACTTGATTCGCCTAGGTCTCGTCTCGATGCCTTAGCTTTTCCCTTCCTTCAGGACTTGTGCCTCGGCTTACGTCGCTTCTTAACTCGAACCGTCCCACTTATTTGTACATCTCAATCGCAAGAAGTCACGTCTCTCTCTTACCCACATTCTAACTTACCTTGAATAGAATCCTCTTGATTCACAATACTTGGCTTTGCTTTGCCCATAATCTATCAGCCTTTTTGCTCAAGAACTTCGAAAGGGTCCTTACGTTCTTGCCAAGTCAACAAGTTAGAACGCAAAACACTATCAGAGTGTTGAGAATGTACATTCCTTATTGCATTTACTCGGGTCAATTGTCCAACTTGCATCACCATTTTCTCGAAGTTTGATGCAGATCCCACCTCTCTCATGGGTGATAGTCCCTCCGATGTGTCAACAGAAAAGAGCCTCATTGATCCTAGTTTTAAGGTTTGCATCACAAATTCTTCCTCTGAATCAGATGCCAAACTCACCTCTTCCATGGGTGAAAGCCTCGCCGACGATTCGGCCAACTCCGTCGCTTTACTCGAGTTGAGCCTCTTTGGTCCCAGCTTCACTGTTTTCCTTGTAACTTTTTCCCTTATGTTCAATGACAAACTCACATCTTCCTTATATAGAAGCCCTTCCGAAGACTCAACAAGCTCCGATGTTGCCTTTTCTTTGACCACTACTAACTTGGATTGCTTTGGACAGTTCTACAACTCAAGTGGACCACGGCACAAGAAGCATTTTATTCACTTCTTTTTGCTCCTCTTTCCCCTCTTGCCTTCAAATTTTCCCTTGCTCGAACCAAGCTTCTTGGGCCCCTTGTCTGCTCCATCATCCCCTTCGATGATAGACTTCTTCGGACACTTTCGCAACCTATGCGAACCATGACATAAGAAGCACTCGACTGGCTTTTTCTCACTCTTGGCTTCCTTGTAATATCCGGGATTTAGGAGTTATGTATTTTCACTTAAATGTATGTGGTAGCATACTTGTGTGTGATTTGCATGTGTTTTGGGGGCTTTAGAAACCTTGGAATGTAGGTAGAAGCCTTAGAAAAATATTTGATTTCTAAGCCTTAAAGGAGAATTAAGGGAGCTAGGCCTTAAGGAGTTTATATGTGGACTAGGACACAAGAATTAAGCTAGTAAAGTGGCAAGAGAGGCGCCACTTAGAGCACAAGAGAGTGACGCCACAGGGAGTGTGAATGGGCCTAGGTTCGAGTAACGCAGATGGCATTTTGGAGCTTTTATTTTTCGACAAAGAGGTGCAGTGGTGGACAGCACAAGGACTCTGAATGGATAAAGTGTGGATTGGGTCAGACAGCTCAAATATTCGGCTAAGTAGGAGGAAAAGAAGGGATTTGGATGAGAGAGGAAGAGTTGGACGGCAAAAGGGACTTTGGAGGGGGCATATTCGGTCATGCATAAGGGCTCTAGGTGCAATTTGGCTCTCTTTTCTTTCCCTAGTGATGTGCCGAAAGTGGTAGTCAGAGAACTTTCAAAACTTTTTTTTTTTGCATTAGCCGAATTTGAGAAGACCATTAAGGTCACTTTCTTCTTCTATTTTCTTCTTCCATCTCTACCATCTTCAAAGCCGAAACCTTGTGAGTTCTCTTCTTCCTCTCTTCTTTCAAGTGTTTGGCCGAATATCCTTGGCTTTATTTCTTTCTCTTCTCATGTGATCTAGTCTCCATTGAAGTGCCGAATCTATCTCTTTCTTTTTGAGTTATAGCCGAATTTCTCTGTGTTTCCAAATAAGGGTGCAATCGATCTCAACATTGTGGTAAGGGTTAACTGTCATTCGATTTCTTTCCTTTTTCCTTTGGTTAGCCGAAATCTAGGAATATAATCCCTCTTATTTTCTTTTGGCCGAACCATGAAGGAGATCTTTCAGGATTCTTGTAGCCGACGCTTGAAAGGTGATTTTTCGGGATTTAAGATCCAAGGTAAGGGTTAGTATTCGGCCAAAGGCCATATTATTTTAAGGATGGTCGATTCTAACTATGGATTTTAGGGGGAGTTCAAAAGAGATAAGGAGAAGTTTCGGGGTTTAGATCTATTCCGGCAAGGGTTCTAGTGTTTCGGATCTGTCGCTCATTCGTTCAAAAGTCGAAGGCTAATTATTTTTGTGTGCTAGTGCTTGGCCGATTGCAAGGGAGGTGCATCACGTAGCTTCGGGATTTGGTTGGAAACCAAATCGGCATTAAGGTAAAGTGTGTCTTCATGCGACATATCCTTCGGGATCTCTAGTTGAGCCGAATAGGCTTTTGGTTACTAACAAAGTGTTGGCCGATTGTAGGAAGGGGGAAGGCAAACGTTTCGGGATCTCGTTAGTTTCGCGTAGTTTCCCGATAGATTAATGGTAGCAATATTAAACATGTGATTATGAAAATACGAGTAACATGGCTAAGGGTACCATTCAATGGTACAGGTATCATTGTATCGTTACGAAACACCCCAAACCCTACCCACAAGCCCCGACCGGATCGGCATGCTTTTAAAGAAAATCCATTCAAATCTTGTTTGAAACTTTGCTAAAAACTTGTGTATTTTTGAAAACTCTTTAATTTGGGTTGGGCTCGAATTAAGAACCCGTGTTGATAAGGTGTTAAAAACAATTTAATAATTAAACTTAAGAAAAATTTAACTTTTATACTTTAAGTTCGATAATAATCGTATCATACTAAGTAATTTAAAAGCATGCATAAATGATTCAATACTTTGGCCTTATTACATCAAATGAAAACCCAAATAATTCAAAACTTAAACATAAATAAAAATAAAATAATCCTTGGGCCTTGCATGGCCACCCTTGAGCTCCTGCCGACTTGGTCCATTATTGATCGTCACCTGAAAAAGGTTCCCACAACGGGGTGAGTCAAATAGACTCAATGTGTACACAAACACTAAGTCTTAACAAATTCAGGCATAACAAATCATATTCATACATATCATAATTTACATTTAATGATGCATTCCCGAACCCAAGCCTATATGCCATCCGCTACACATCACACGTACCATCCTGCACACCGTGGGGACTACTAAGTCAACCCTCCATCCGCTACACAGCATCGAAGGCAGTCGCTGCAGTCGACGTGCTCATCACACTTATAAAATTCGTGGCATAGCCACCAGATACATACTTTGTGTCATGAGACACCATATTCAGATATCGTGGTCTTAGGTCACCACATTCAGATATCGTGGTCTTAGGTCACCACATTCACTTCCCCTTTTTCATAATATCCCATATGCCCATGTCATACAAAATCATGCAACATAATGCCTTAGGCCCGATTTCACATTCTTATCATATTCATATTCATGGCATTACAAGTCTTATCATACTCATAATAGGAGTAGGAAAATGTACCTTAGTACTGTGTACCATAACATGGTACTTAGCCATATTTTCCACATTCGTATAACATACATACATATTAAACAGTGCCTTAAACTTATTAAGAAATAGTGTAGGGTACACACCTGATATACTTATCGAATTTATTGAAATCTCGAAAACGCGTTCTATTGCTTTAGATCTTTAATTCCTATATTCGGCCAACCCTAACATGTTAGTAAAAAGCTATTCGGCTATAAATCCAAATCCTAGTAGGATTGTTGTAATCAAATTCTTACCTTGGTGCCGATTGGATTAAAAATCAAATCCCGAAACTTTGAAATCCTTCTACCTTGTATTCGGTCACCTAAAGGATTAGTTTCGGCTTTCTAAACAAATAAGGAATAGACTTAAAACATCAAATATGGCCTTGGCCGATTGTACTTATGCACTTACCTTACGATTTTCAAATCCCGAAAAGTATCCCTTGCCTTAGGTGTCTGTCGAAATTCCCATGGTTACATGTTAGATCAATTTCTAACATTTAAACACATTAAGAATGGCCTATGGCCGAATATCATCTTACCTTGAATCTTAAAAATCTCGAAAGATCTTTTCTTGAAGTCGACAACACCTTTGCTTGAATTCCACAGGGATTCGGCTAGATGATAATAGGGAGATTCGGCTCCTACTCCTAATAGGAATAGGATATTCGGCTATTTTAAGGAATACAAGAGGAAGGGCATGATTCTTTTGAGGGGTTTCGACTATCACTCTTATTGACAGGGCATTCGGCTTTCAAAGAAATAGAGAGAGATTTGAGGTTGAATGAAAGAAAAGAACAAGAGGTGTGAGTGGGAAGAAATTCGGCACAAAGAAATTTAAAAAGATATCAAAGATGATTACTCCCCCCTTATAAAGAATTCGGCTACTATATCCTTGCTATTATCAAACTCTTTGATAATCTCCTCTATTATCTCCTTAACAAATAAAATAAATTAATCCAACATTAATCCCTTATCAAACTCCTATATTATCTCTTATCACCTATTTAAACCAAAATAAATAAAATAAATCCTTATTTATCTCTTCTTCATCTTGCACAAAATAATTAAATCAACAATTATCCTACATGAATAAATAAAACAACAATTATCTATTATCTACCAACTTAAAATAAAATAATCATCAATTATCTTACCTTAGCCGAAATTAATAGGAGAATTAAGCTCAATCCTCCTTCAATTGAAAGTCCAATTGTCAGTCAATTTCTTCTCACCCTTCTTCCTTGACGCCAAAGCAAAAATAAAACACTCCCATGTGCTTCCCACGTTACTCGAACCTGAGACCTGTTGGCCCTTTGACGCAAGCTACAGGTAATGTCCCAAGCCACTTTGTTGCTAGCTCCTTTTGTGTCATAAACTCCCCACATGTCCTTTTAAGAACTCCTTCTCTAGCTCTCCCTTGTCTTATCGCCAAAAGCAAAATAAAAACACGCCTCCCTCGCCGCCAACAAGATTGAACATGAGACCGCTCCTTGCTCCACGAGATAACGCCCAAGCCACTTTTCCAAGGCATTTTTTGTGACATGACTCACGCGAATTTCTTTTAAAACCTCTTTCGCCAGCACCTTCTTGGACGCAAAAATAAACGCTCCTTCCCCGCTTCCTTCGCAACTCGAACCAAGGCCCTTATCCACACGCACATGGTGTCCATTGCCACTTTACCACATGATTTCTTATGGCATTAATTCCTAAAATTCCTTTAAAGCCTCCTTAGCCAGTTCCTTTTGACGCAAAAATAAAAGTCTCTAATGCTTCCCACGATACTCGAACCTCTTCCCTTCCTCCCAGCCTATGATGTCATGCACCAAGGCCCTAAGTGGCGCATTGTAGCCACTTTACCAGGCCCACTTTCATGTTCATAAACTCCTAAGATTTTTTTTAAGGCCTCATTCGCCTAGTTTCTCATTTTAGACTTAAAATCCAACATTTTCCCAAAGCTTTCCCCTTCATCCTTGGGTTCTAAAAACTCCTAAAACATACTCAACCACACTTAAAGCCTACTAACACTTGAGTTATGCTCCAAACGCATAACCCCTAATTTAGGATATTACAGTTCTACCCTCCTTAAAAATAATTTTGTCCTCGAAATTACTTACTATCGTTCAATCCTAACTCATCACACTACGCCTTTGCTGCGCACTCTGATCTTAACAAAACTAACACATTTCTTAGATACTACCTCGACCACGTCCACTAGAACTCATTACTAACGTCGCGATTTAATCTGATTAAAAAGTTTTATGCATTAGTTCTTTGTTCCACTGTTTATCCGCGAACAGTTTTATGAAAAGGAGTTTAATAGTGGTTCTCTCGATCAAACAAAGTCTCAGTTCAAGTTCACCATTCTAATTCAGAGATTCACATTCACATTCACATTCATCCATCTCGATAGAGACACATTTATTCACAACATTCACTTCACTACTTTGGGCATTCCAGATCATTCCCCATCCAGGGGTAATTTCGTCATTTTTCCTATAAGGGTATTCTGGTAATAAATTGGGGTCAATTCGAAAATATTTTACAAATCAAAGGCAATTCAGAATTTACAAAACCTCAGGGGTTATCTTGAAAATTTGTTTTCCAAATCAGAGGTGTTGCAAAAATTTCAGAAATCGGGGTTATTTCGGTAATTTTGGAAGTCAGGGGCATTTCCGTAAATTCTCTAAATCAGGGTATCTTAATATTTGTAAAACAAAAGTTTCTGGTATTTTGTAAAGTAGAAACATTTTAGCAAAAGTCGAGGGTATTTTTGGAAATCTTAAAAACTAAGGGTATTTTAGTAATTTACAACACATGGGCATTTTAGTAATTTGGCAAACCAAAAAATTTTTTGAGAAATTTTCAAAATAGATTTTGTTACAAATCGAAGGGGTAATTTAAGGATTTAAAAAAAATAAGCTGTTTATAAAACAGTATGGCTAGTCCCTTTGGGTTTTAATTATCAGTTTAGCCTGTGAATAAGTCCTCTTGGTTAGGGTGAACCGTTACTACGCACCAGGTAGGATTCGAGTAAAGAGGAGGTGAGTCGTTAGGACTACTTAAGTACCAAGCTCTTATCGAATCCACTCCTAGACATGCGCACAATGGTTGCCACACCTTAACTCGGCGACTTAGACACAGGTTTGTTTAATTGTGCATTAGAGTCTTATGTAATTGTTGGGGTAAACTAGTCCTAGGGTTTAATTCCTAGTCCACTAATATACGTCCCTACATATATATCCCTACATATATATCACAAAGAGGTTAGGAGTACTTACCTGGTGGACTTCGGGTCGGAGATACAGGTGCCATGCCAGAATCAACCTGAAATAGTTCATAAAATCTTATATTTTTGAAAAGCCCATTTTGGAAAAACATTTTTGGGCCCTACAACCCTCAAAGCCAAGTTTTGAACTGGGCTCTGATACCAAACTGAAACACCCCAAACTCGGCCCACAAGCCCTGACCGGATCTGGCATGCTTCTAAAGAAAATCCATTCAAATCTTGTTTGAAACTTTGCTAAAAACTTGTGTATTTTTGAAAACTCTTTAATTTGGGTTGGGCTTGAATTAAGAACCCGTGTTGATAAGGTGTTAAAAACAATTTAATAATTAAACTTAAGAAAAATTTAACTTTTATGCTTTAAGTTCGATAATAATCGTATCATACTAAGTAATTTAAAAGCATGCATAAACGATTCAATACTTTGGCCTTATTACATCAAATGAAAACCCAAATAATTCAAAACTTAAACATAAATAAAAATAAACTAATCCTTGGGCTTTGCATGGCTACCCTTGAGCTCCTGCCGACTCGGTCCATTACTGATCGTCACCTGAAAAAGGTTCCCACAACGGGGTGAGTCAAACAGACTCAATGTGTACACAAACACTAAGTATTAACAAATTCAGGCATAACAAATCATATTCATACATATCATAATTTACATTTAATGATGCATTCCCGAACCCAAGCCTATATGCCATCCGCTACACATCACCCGTACCATCCTGCACACCGTGGGGACTACTAAGTCAACCCTCCATCCACTACACACCATCGAAGGCAGTCACTGCAGTCGACGTGCTCATCGCCCTTATAAAATTCGTGGCATAGCCACCAGATACATACTTTGTGTCATGAGACACCATAATCAGATATCGTGGCCTTAGGTCACCACATTTAGATACCGTGGTCTTAGGTCACCACATTCACTTCCCCTTTTTCATAATATCCCATATGCCCATGTCATACAAAATCATGCAACATAATGCCTTAGGCCCGATTTCACATTCTTATCATATTCATATTCATGGCATAACAAGTCTTATCATACTCATAGTAGGAGTAGGAAAACGTACTGAGTCATTGTGTACCATAACATGGTACTTAGCCATATTTTCCACATTCAGTATAACATACATACATATTAAATAAATTGCCTTAAACTTATTAAGAAATAGTGTGGGGTACACACCTGATATACTTATCGAATTTATCGAAACCCCAAAAACTCATTCTATTGCTTTAGATCTTTAATTCCTATATTCGGCCAACCCTAACATGTTAGTAAAAAGCCATTCGACTATAAATCCAAATCCTAGTAGGATTGTTGTAATCAAATTCTTACATTGGTGCCGATTGGATTAAAAATCAAATCCCGAAACTTTGAAATCCTTCTACCTTGTATTCGGTCACCTAAAGGATTAGTTTCGGCTTTCTAAACAAATAAGGAATAGACTTAAAACATCAAATATGGCCTTGGCCGATTGTACTTAGGCACTTACCTTACGATTGTCAAATCCCGAAAAGTATCCCTTGCCTTAGGTGTCTGTCGAAATTCCCATGGTTACATGTTAGATCAATTTCTAACATTTAAACACATTAAGAATGGCCTATGGCTGAATATCATCTTACCTTGAATCTTAAAAATCCGAAAGATCTTTTCTTGAAGTCGACAACACCTTTGCTTGAATTCCACGAGGATTGGCTAGATGATAATAGGAGATTAGGCTCCTACTCCTAATAGGAATAGGATATTCGGCTATTTTAAGGAATACAAGATGAAGGGTATGATTCTTTTGAGGGGTTTCGACTATCACTCTTATTGACAGGGCATTCTGCTTTCAAAGAAATAGAGAAAGATTTGAGGTTGAATGAAAGAAAAGAATGAGAGGTGTGAGTGGGAAGAAATTTGGCACAAAGAAATTTAAAAAGATATCAAAGATGATTACTCCCCCCTTATAAAGAATTCGGCTACTATATCCTTGCTATTATCAAACTTTTTGATAATCTCCTCTATTATCTCCTTAACAAATAAAATAAATTAATCCAACATTAATCCCTTATAAAACTCCTATATTAACTCTTATCACCTATGTAAACCAAAATAAATAAAATAAATCCTTATTTATCTCTTCTTCATCTTGCACAAAATAATTAAATCAACAATTATCCTACTTGAATAAATAAAACAACAATTATCTATTATCTACCAACTTAAAATAAAATAATCATCAATTATCCTACCTTAGCCGAAATTAATAGGAGAATTAAGCTCAATCCTCCTTCAATTGAAAGTCCAATTGCCGTCCAATTTCTTCTCACCATTCTTCCTTGACGACAAAGCAAAAATAAAAACACTCCCATGTGCTTCCTATGTTACTCGAACCTGAGACCTGCTGGCCCTTTGACGCAACTACAGGTAACGTCCCAAGCCACTTTGCTGCTGGCTCCTTTTGTGTCATAAACTCCCTACACTTCCTTTTAAGACCTCCTTACCTAGCTCTCCCTTGTCTTAACACCAAAAGCAAAATAAAAACACGCCTCCCTCGCGCCAACAAGATTCAACATGAGACACCTCCTTGCTCCATAGATAACGCCCCAAGCCACTTTGCCAAGGCATTTTTTTGTGACATGACTCACGCGAAATTTCTTTTAAAACCTCTTTTGCCAGGCGCCTTCTTGATGTAAAACTAAACGCTCCTTCTTGCTTCCTTCGCAACTCGAACCAAGGCCCTTATCCCCACTGCACATGGCGTCCATTGCCACTTTACCACATGATTTCTTGTGGCATTAATTCCCTAAAACCTTAGCCCAGTTCCTCTTTTTGACGCAAAAATAAAAGTCTCTAATGCTTCCCACGATACTTGAACCTCTTCCCTTCCTCCCAGCCTATGACGTCATGCACCAAGGCCCTAAGTGGCGCCTTGTAGCCACTTTACCAGGCCCACTTTCATGTCCATAAACTCCTAAGATTTTCTTTAAGGCCTCATTCGTCTAGTTTCTCATTTTAGACTTAAAATCCAACATTTTCCCAAAGCTTTCCCCTTCATCCTTGGGTTCTAAAAAATCCTAAAACATACTCAACCATAGTTAAAGCCTACTAACACTTGAGTTATGCTCCAAACACATAACCCCTAATTTAGGATATTACATTACCCCTAACTCTCAGTTTATAATATTACAAACATTGATACGGAATATGTATGATTTTGTTATGACTTTGGGGTAGGGTACATTGCATGATATCTGAATAATATGTATGTTGCATGGGTATATGGGTGAAAATGATAAAGGAGAAGTGTTTCGGTGGTTTTTACCACATTATCCGGTGACTTATGTCACATATTATGAATCCGGTGACTCTGTCACATTATCTGATGGCTATGCCACGAATATAAGGGCGGTGTCCAGTTGACTGCAGAGCAACTGCCTTCGATGGTGTGTAGCGGATGGAGGGTCGATTTAGTAATCCCCATGGTGTGATTGGTAGGTACGTGTGGTGTGTAGAGGTCGGATATCTAGGTGGGTTTGGGTTGCATCATTGCTTATATTTGTTACATGTTATTTGATATGCCTTAATCGTTTGGGAGCCTGTGATGGTTGTTACACACTGAGTCTGTTGACTCACCCTTCGTGGGCTAATATTTTGCAGGTGATACTCAATAAATGGATCGGGTCGGCAGGGACTTATTGGTGGCCATGCTCAGCTCAGCATTTTCGGGTTTCTTATGATTAAGCTTGTCACGTTTTCTTATTAAGTTTTTTTTTTAGATTTATTTCGGGCTTTGTTTTGTTGTAATAAGGCCATTACTATTTAATTGTTTCACGTATGCATTTTAAATTTTTATTCTATTACAATCGACATCAAACAAATGGTTAAACAATTTTTCATAAAATAACTTCAAATGTTTTGACACCTAAACACCTACGATTTTTAACTTATTAATAAGCTCTAAAATTCGACATTTCTTTCAACTTGAAATTTTTAAAACATGAAAATAACGTTTTAATAAAATACAAACTTTAATAACAACACGGTTTTCAACTTGATCATAACACAAATCTATTTTCTTCAAAACCACCAATTTCTCTAAGATGACAAAACGAGATTTAGCTATGTTTTACTTAAGAAGCATGCCATATTTGGTCAGGGTTTGTGGGCTGGGTTTGGGGTGTTTCAGCTTGGTATCAGAGCCAGGTTCAAAACTCGGATTGAAGGGCTTTTGGGCCAAAACGTTTTATGAAAGTGAGTTTACTAAAAGATGAGCAGGTTTTCTGGCATGGTACCTGAGTCTCCGGCCCGAAGTCCACTAGGTAAGTACCCCTAATTATTGTGTGATTTGTATGTGGTTGTTACGGGATCGTAGATTAGTAGATTAAGAGCTATTGAACCCTGGGATTAGCTTACTCCAACACAAAATCACATAAAATTTAAAGACCAAACCAACAAACCTGTGAGTGAGTCACCAAGTTAAGGGTGTGGCAACAGTTGTGCGCATGTCTAGGATTGGATTCACGGGGGAGCTTGGTATTTAAGCAGTCCTAGTGACTTACCTCTTCTTCGCTCGAATCCTACCTGGTGCGTAGTGACGGTTCACCCTAACCAAGAGGACTTACCACAAAGCTAAATTCAATAATTAAAACACGAAAGGACTAGCTACTTTGCTTGATAAAACCCTAGTTTTAAAATCACCAAATTACCCCCTGATTTGCAAAAACTACCTTAGATCTAGAAAAAAATTTCTGAAGTACCCCGATTTGTAGAAATTACTAAAATACCCTCGATTTATAGAATTACCATACTACCCTCAATTTTTACCAAAATATTTCTATTTTGCAAAAATACCAAAAACCCCTATTTTGCAAAATTACGAGATACCCTTAATTTGGAAAATTACTAAAATATCCCTATAGGACAAATTACGAAAATACCCCTGGGTTGGAACAAATGAAAATGCTCAAATCGATGAACGTGTGTAGTAGATACTATTGAATGAATGTGATTCTCTGAGTTAGGGTAGGAAACTTTGAAATGATCGAAAGAACTACTACTAAACTTCGTTACATAAAATTTGTTCGTGGATAATTAGTGGAACAGAAAGCGAATGCATAAAATTTCTTAAATCAGATTAAATCGCGATCATAGATATAAGTTATAGGGGACGTGGTCATAATGTGCATGGGCGTGGTAGAGGCAGAATGACCGTATCGAAACCTGTTAGGTCTGGTCAAGGGTCCGAGAATGAGATGCCACTACCACCAGCTGTTGGTGTTGAGTATCAGGATCAGACGGGGGATGATGCAGTATCGCAGGTGATGTTGTGAGTTCTGGATAGGGTGGCTGGAGTAGGTAGAGGCATGGGAGCTCAAAAATCTGTACCTGAGTGACTCCGAGCCAATGAAGCTGAGGTATTCCGAGCTGTATCTAGTGTAGCACCCAATACGGCTGAGTATTGGTTGGAGGCGACGGAGCGAATCATGGACGATTTGGATCTGAATACTGAGGAGAAACTGAAAGGAGTGGTGTCGCTTCTTCGGGATGAGTCGTACCAATGGTGGCTCACGGTTTGGGATAGTGCTGCAGCAGATGATCTCACTTGGGAGTATTTTAAGGCGGCGTATCAGAAGAAGTATATTGGGACTAGCTATATTGATGCGCAGAGGAAGGCGTTTAAAATTTGGTTTAGGGAGTAAGTCCGTAGCGGAGTACGAGGCCGAATTCTTAAGGTTGAGCCGGTATGCTCGAAGTATCGTCGCTACAGAGCATGAACAAGGTGTCGGGTTAGAGACGGTGAGGATGACTGAGATTGCTGATTGCTCCACAACAGGAGCGAGAGTTTGCCATGTTGGTAGAGAAGGCTAAGGTAGCCGAAGGGGTCAAGGAATCTGTGAGACAAAATTCGAATAGGAATAGAAAAAAGAGAGGTTTTGGATCGTCGGGGTCATCCAAAAATGCTCAAAAGAGACCTAGAGTTGATGGGCCGTAAGGTCAGCAGGTTGTTACGGGAGGATAGTACCGTACTTGTGCTTAGTATGGAAAGATGCACCCGAAAGAGTGTTGGAAGAAGATAGGAGGATGTTTTAAATGTAGGTCCAAAGATCACATGATTAAGGACTGTCCTGTGGAAACAGGCAGGAGCCAACCAGCAAGTCAAGGTCTTAATCAGGCTGAAAGAGGTGGACAGCAACCACCGTGGGGTCGTAGTCCAGTTGGCAGAGGTAATGGTTCTGGTAGAGGTCGCAGGACACCGGGTAGAGGTGTTGGTAACGCGGAGGCGAGATAGCTGGGTTTGGTGTATACGGTTCGTCGGAGGGAGGATGGTGATGCACCTGATATCATAACGGGTACGTTCCCTATTTCTGGGTTACCCTTTATTATTTTGATAGATATAAGGTCAACTCATTCATACATCGCTAGTGAGGTATCTGGAACTCTGCATGTGAACTCTGAGACTGTACCTAGTAAGATGACTGTACTTAGTCCTTTAGGGCAATCAGTAATAGTAGACAAACTTTTTAGGGCAGTGCCTTTGGAAGTTCAGGGGGCGTAGTTTCCAATTGACTTAATAGAGTTGCCATTCGGGGAATTGGATCTAATCTTAAGCATAGACTGGCTAGTAAAGCGGTCATGAATGTGGATTGTCTTTGCTAAGCACATGTCATTGAGAACTTCGGCGACAATGAGGTTGTGGTGATGGGCGAGAGGCGTAATTACTTGTCGAATGTAGATCTGCCCTTAAGGCAGAGAAGATGGTAAGAAAGGGATGTGTAGCTTTTCTGATGTTGGTCAGTGCCTTAGAGGATAAGGAAGCAGCTGTAGGAGTGGTCAGGACGGTAAGAGAATTTGTGGATGTTTTTTCGAGAGAGCTGCCTAGGTTACCGCCAGACAGGGAGGTAGAGTTCGGAATTGATTTGCTGCTAGGTACAGCTCCTGTGTCAATTGATCCGTATAGGATGGCGCCAAAAGAGGTGGTAGAGCTCAAGGCCCAGATCCAAGAGTTACTTGATTGTGGGTTTATCCGACCTAGTGTGTCTCCATGGGGAGCACCAGTCCTATTCGTGAAAAAGAAAGACGGGACTATACGTATGTGCATAGATTACTGGTAGTTGAATAAGCTGACGATAAAAAGCAAATACCCGTTGCCGAGGATAGACGACTTGTTTGATCAGTTTAAGGGGGCGGCAGTATTTTCAAAGATAGATCTAAGGTCAGGATATCATCAGCTTAAACTGAAGGAAGCAGATATCCATAAGACAGCTTTTCAACAAGATATGGGCATTATGAGTTCTTAGTAATGCCGTTCGGATTGACGAACGCCCCAGCTGCGTTCATGGATATGATGAATCGGGTTTTCCAACCCTACCTGGATCAGTTTGTCATTGTGTTCACAGACGACATCCTAGTGTATTCCAAGTATGAGGAAGAACACGATGAGCATCTCCGGTGGTATTGCAGGTGTTAAGAGAGAAGAAGTTATATGCCAAGTTTAGTAAGTGCAAATTTTGGCTGAAAGAAGTTAAGTTCTTAGGGCATGTGGTGTCTGTGGAAGGAATAAGGGTGGATCCTCAGAAGATTGAGGCAGTATTAGATTGGAAACCATCTAAGTCTGTGGCAGAGGTTCGTAGTTTCTTGGGGTTAGCAGGTTACTACAGGAGATTTGTTGAAGGGTTCTCGTCAATAGCAACACCTCTGACGAAGTTGTTGAGAAAGGAGGTACCTTTCGTATGGGGGGATAAGCAACATGAGAGTTTTGAGAAGCTTAAGAAAGTGTTGACAGAAGCTCCGATTTTGATTCAGCTGGAAGCAGGGAAAGATTTTGTGGTGTATTGTGATGCTTCCCATACAGGATTGGGATGTGTTCTAATGCAAGACGGGAAAGTGGTCACTTATGCATCTCCGCAATTGAGGTCACATGAAGTTAACTATCCGAAGCATGACCTGGAGTTGGCTGCGGTAGTTTTCACTCTAAAAGTGTAGAGGCACTACTTGTATGGAGAAAGGTCGGTGATCTACATAGACCACAAGAGTCTAAAATATTTGTTCACGCAGAAGGAGCTGAATTTGAGACAGCGAGGGTGGGTGGAGTTGTTGAAAGACTACGACTGTTCCATAGAGTATCACCCGGGCAAGGCAAATGTGGTGGCAGATGCCCTAAGTCAGAAAGTGGTGTCAAATCTGAGGGCGATGTTTGCACATCTTAGTCTTTATGATGATGGAAGTTTGCTAGCAGAGTTGCAAGTGAAGCTGACATGGTTAAGTCAGGTGAGAGAAAAATAGTTGGTAGATAGGGAACTAAGTGCTAAGCTGCTGCAAGTGCAGAATGGAGAGTTGGAAGACTATGGTGTAAACAGCAATAGAGTGCTGTGTTTTCGGGGAAAGGTCTGTATGCCAAAGGATGAGGAGTTAAGGCAGAAAATTCTTCAAGAATCGCATAGTAGCCCTTATGCTATGCATCCTGGAGGAAGTAAGTCATACAGGGATCTACGGGATCAGTTTTGGCGTCCTGGTCTTAAGTGAAAAGTTACAAAATTTGTAGGGAAGTGCTTAACGTGTCAGCAGGTTAAAGCTGAACACCAAGTACCGTCAGGATTGCTTCAGCTGATAAAGATTCCGCAATGAAAGTGGGAGAGAATTACTATGGACTTTGTTAGTGGACTTCCCCTTACGCCTACTAAGAAGGACTTGGTATGGGTGATAGTAGATCGGTTGACGAAGTCTGCACATTTCATACCAGTGCGGGTTGACTATTCTCTGCAGAGGTTAGCAAAGTTGTATGTGGCAGAAATTGTAAGGCTGCACGGGGTGTCAGTGTCGATTATCTCGGATAGGGATCCGAGGTTTACGTCTCGATTTTTGGAAAGCACTACATCAGGCATTGGGCACTAGGTTGGACTTGATCGGCATTTCATTCATGATGGACGGCGGTCTGGCGGGTAATTCAAGTGTTAGAGGACATGTTGAGGGGTTGCGTGATAGACTTTAGAGGAGGCTGGGAGGAGTTCTTGCCTTTAGCGGAGTTTGCATACAATAACAGCTATCAAGCAAGTATTCAGATGGCACCGTATGAAGCACTGTATGGACGAAAGTGTCACACTCCTACGTGTTGGACAGAGTTAGGAGAACGTTAGGTTTTGGGTCCGGAGATTGTAGCAGAATCAGAGGAAAAGGTTAAGGTAATTCGGGCACAGTTGAAGGAGGCATCTGACAGACAAAAGTCGTATTCAGATTCTGGAATGGGATGTGAAGGTGTTACGGAAGAAATCAGTTCCTCTAGTCAAAGTGTTATGGCGTAACCATGGATCGGATGAGGCTTCGTGGGAGCCAGAGAAAGCAATGCGACAACAATTCCCCCACTTATTTTAGCCAGGTAATTTCAAGGTCGAAATTATTTTAAGGGGGTAGAACTGTAATATCCGGGATTTAGGGGTTATGCATTTTCACTTAAATGTATGTAGTAGCATGCTTGTGTGTGATTTGTATGTGTTTTGGGGGCTTCGGGAACCTTGGAATGTAGGTAGAAGCCTTAGAAAAATATTTGATTCCTAAGCCTTAAAGGAGAATTAAGGGAGCTAGGCCTTAAGGAGTTTAGTATGTGGACTAGGACATTAGAATTAAGCTAGTAAAGTGGCAAGGGAAGCGCTACTTAGAGCACAGTAGAGTGACGCCACAGGGAGTGTGAAGGGGCCTAGGTTCGAGTAACGCAGGTGGCGTTTTGGAGCTTTTATTTTTCGACAATGAGGTGCAGTGGTGGACGACACAAGGACTCTGAATGGATGAAGTGTGGATTGGGTCAGATAGCTCAAATATTCGGCTAAGTAGGAGGAAAAGAAGGGATTTGGATGAGAGAGGAAGAGTTGGACGGCAAAAAAGACTTTGGAGGGGGCATATTCGGTCATGCATAGGGGTTCTAGGTGTTATTTGGCTCTCTTTTCTTTCCCTAGTGATGTGCCAAAAGTGGTAGTCAGAGAACTTTCAAAACTTTTCTTTTTTGGCATTAGCCGAATTTGAGAAGACCATTAAGGTCACTTTCTTCTTCTATTTTCTTCTTCCATCTCTACCATCTTCAAAGCCGAAACCTTGCGAGTTCTCTTCTTCCTCTCTTCTTTCAAGTGTTTGGCAGAATATCCTTGGCCTTATTTCTTTCTCTTCTCGCGTGATCTAGTCTCCATTGAAGTGCTGAATCTATCTCTTTCTTTTTGAGTTATAGCCGAATTTCTCTGTGTTTCCAAACAAGGGTGCAATCGATCTCAACATTATGGTAAGGGTTAACTGTCATTCGGTTTCTTTTCCTCTTTCCTTTGGTTAGCCAAAATCTAGGAATCTAATCCCTCTTATTTTCTTTTGGCCGAACCATTAAGGAGATTCTTCGGGATTCTTGTAGCCGACGCTTGAAAGGTGATTTTTCAGGATTTTTCAGGATTTAAGTCCAAGGTAAGTGTTAGTATTCGGCCAAAGGCCATATTATTTCAAAGATGGCCGATTCTAACTATGGTTTTTAGGGGGAGTTTGACAGAGATAAGGAGAAGTTTGGGATTGGATCTATTTAGATAAGGGTTACGGTGTTTGGATCTGCTCTCATTCGTTCAAAAGTCAAGGATAATTATTTTGTGTGCTAGTGCTTGGCGATTGCAAGGGAGGTGTATCACGTAACCGGATTTGGTTGGAAACCAAATCGGCATTAAAATAAGGTGTGTCTTCATCGACATATCCTTTGGGATCTTTAGTTGAGCCGAATAGGCTTTTGGTTACTAACAAAGTGTTGGCCGATTGTAGGAAGGGGGAAGGCAAACGTTTCGGGATCTCATTAGTTTCGCGTAGTTTCGGGATTTCGCTTAGATCTACGAATAGTCATGTAATATCCCGGGTTAGGAGCTATTTTATTTTGGCTTTGCTGCATGTGCTTGATGTGTTATGTTGCTATTTCGATGTTGTTGGGGCTTAGTTATAAGCTAGGTGTAAGCTCGGGTGATAGGAAAAATTTTTATTTTTGGGCTTTATGTGATAGGGGCTGAAGGAGCTGGGTCTTATGTAGTTTATTTGGTAAATTGTTGCACAAGTGATGAGCTAGCAAAGTGGCAAAGCATGCGCCACTTAGAGCTTGTGTGTGGCGTCAAGTGCAAGGGGAGAGGTCTTGAGTTCAAGCCGCTGAGTGCTCCCTTTTGTTTCATTTGACGGCATGGAGGGAGGAGTTTTGGTAGTTCAAACTCTACCTTGGACTATGTCAACTCATTCAAATGATGGGTGGAGAGTGAATGTAGGAGGGAGACTAGTTCAACAAGTTTGAATTAGTGGCTTGGGAGTGATTGGGGGGAGTTTGGCCGGATTTGGAGAGAGTTTGGGGGAGGGAAATGAGTGGCCGGTTGGTAAGTGTTGGTAAGTGCCGAATTTTCCACTTAGGCAATTTGTGTTTTTTCGGTCTTAGCTAGTGTCAAACAAGTTCTTCTTTTGGTCCTTTGGTAAGCCGATTTCTTTTAGTCAAAAGCTAGCAAAAAGCTTCAAGATCATTTCTTCTCTATTCCTCCTTAAACCGAAAGTTCAAGTAGCTCTTGCCAAAATTGCTTTGCATCTTGTGTAAACCGGAACCTCAAGCACCTTCATTCCCTTGGAAGACAAGCCGAGACTTCAGAAAATTTCTTTCATTTCTTTTTCTTGGAAACCGAAACTAGCTTTCTTTCTCCCATATTTTCTTTTCTTTTCTCAATACCCTATTGCCGAAACTTTATTCTCCAAAGAGACCTTCATCCTTCTTCTTTTCTATAAACTAAAAGCACCCCATTCACCATTTTTACTTCTTCTTTTCTTCTCCAAACCCCTTAGCTTTTGTTCCCAATCGTTCTTCCCATTTCTCTAAGACCGAACCTCCTTTCCATCTTGATTAAAGGGTGCTAGCCGAATCTTTTTCTTCTTCCTATAGTTCTTCATTGCCGAATATCAACCCATTTCTTATCATCTATACTCTCTTTTCTTTTCACAAAGCCGGAAGTAGGAGTGTTAACATCTAGGCCGAATCTTTCTTCTCTCCTAGTGGTGTTTGTTGGCCGAATATTGGGCGTTGTTGGGTGCTTGTTTCCAATCGGTTGGTAGTGGGTAAGAGCTTGGCCGAATGGCCATTTTCCCTCTCTCTCGTTCTTTTGTATTGTGGCTTAGATAAAGGCCGATTTTGGTATTGGTTGAAGGGTATTAACCTATTGTGTAAATCAATTTTATTATAGGACATCCAGATTTTGGGAACATTGGAGAAGAGCCTTATTTCTCTGTTAAGCAATCGGTAAGTGGTGGTAAGAGGTTGCTTTAATGGTTTCTTTAGAGTTGTTAAGCCAAAGATTGATGAGACTAATGATTTGTGTTTTAGAGGGGAGGCCAATTATCAGAAGGAACCAGTGTTGGTTCGGGTTTGGTTAGAAACCGAACCATTTGCAAAGGTAAGGCTTAAAGCAACCCCTTGGGTTACCTATTTTTGGCCGAATGGTATATTGATTAATCCATTATTGGCCGATTGTAGGATCGGGGTTGTCGAGGTGATCAAGGGACTTAGACTGGTTCTTATGATTTGGGATAAAGTGAACTCAAATGTTTTCTAACTTAAATACGATTTTCTACTAAGTCAAAATGTTTTAGTAACAATAAAAACAACTTAAACTTCTAAGCGAGATAAACTAGTTTTACCTACACAACGGATTAAGTTTTCAAAAATTTCTGGGTTTTCAATTACACCATCAGATTTTAATCAAGCTACTCGAGTTTTCTTCAAAAACACAAATTGCCAAGTGTTTTCCTCAAACATCTAAACTTAGACCTATTTTCTCAAAATCCTTTTCCCTGTAACATACCGAGATTCTGCCGTGGTGTGTTGACCAGGGTTTAAGGTGTTACAATTGTGGTATCGAGCCAAGTTCAAAGGTTTCATTTGTGGGCCTGAGGCCCAAAATGTTTTCAAAAGTCTGTTTTAAGTGTTATGTTTTAAAAAGTATGGTGTGACAGGCATGGCACCGAGTCTCCGGCACCAATCCGCCAAGGTAAGTACCCCGTACTATTGGTTGTGGTAATGATATTGATGAGATGTGATTGGATGGCTAGAGATAGTAAGACTACTTTAGAAACTAAAACTGATAGGACTGAATAGACTCGCGAAAACAAAGCTCCTTTAATATTCATAAGACTTTGTTTAAAAAACAGTGGAATAATTACTGATGCATAAAATTCTTTAAATCGCATTTGAGATTTAGTCATGAGTGCAGAGGTGGGCGTGGTCGTGGACGAGGTCGCAGTAGGATGACAGTTTCGAACCCGTAGGATCTAGTCGTGGGTCGAGAATGAGATCTGGGATTCGCCACCAACTAGAGGTGGTGAGTTTCAAGATCAGACTGGGGACGACGCAGTGTCACAGGCGATGCTGCGGGTTTTAGAAAGGGTAGCTGGAGTAGGTGGGGGCGCAGGAGTTAGGAAATCTGTGCCTGAGCGACTTCAGGCAAACGAAATTTGAATTCTTTAGGGTGTCTCGGGTGTTGCTCCTAGCTTCTTGAATATTGGTGGAAGCGACGAGGCGGATAATGGATGATCTAGACCGATCTTTGAAGAAAAGTTAAAGGGATAGTATCACTTCTCGAGATGAGTCATACCAGTGGTGGCTCACGGTTCGGGACAGCGCTGCAGCGGAAGATATGACTTGGGACTATTTCAGGGCTACCTATCAGAAAAAGTACATGGGAGCTAACTACATTAATGAGCAACGGAAAGTATTTCTGAGGTTAGTTCAGGGGAGTAAATCTGTGTCGGAGTACGAGGCAGAGTTTCTGAGGCTGAGTCGGTATGCCAGGGGTATGGTGGCTACGGAACACGAGAGGTGTGTTCGTTTTGAGGATGGCCTGCGAGACGAATTAAGATTATTGATTGCGCCTCAGTAGGAGCGTGAATTTACCATTCTAGTTGAAAAGGCGAAAGTAGCCGAGGGTATTAAAGAGTCCGTGAGGCAAGGCATGGATAGAAACCGACACAAAAGGAGTTTTGGATCTTCTGGGTCATCGGGTGATCAGCAGAAAAGGGCTAGACCGAGTGGGCCGAATCAGTCGGGTAAGTTTGTTGTTGCTAGGCAAGGACCGCCGCATGTATGTAAGTTGTGGGAAAGCTCATTGGGGAGGATGTTGGGTGATGGGAGAATTTGTTTTGAGTGTGGCTCGCTGGACCACCGTGTGAGGGACTGTCTGCGCAAGTTGGCTAGGATTCAGTCAGAGAGTCAGGGCCGTACTCAGTACAGGAATAACGAACCACCGCAGAGGGGCCGAGGTAATGGCAGAGGAGGTAATGGTTACTGGTGGTGTGGAGCACCGGCAGAGGTGCAGTAGTTCGAGGCCGCACGGTAGGGGTTAGTGTATGCGGCGAGGTGCCGAGAGGAGGCGACGACCGGACGTCATAACCAGTACATTTTAATCTTTGGTTCTCCATTTACTGCTTTGATTGATGTGGGTTCAACACATTCGTATGTTGCAAGTAGCATAGTGAAGACCATGGATTTAGACTCTGAGATATCTTCTAGGCAGATATCTGCAAGACGGCATTTCGTACTCGGTATGGGCACTTTGAGTTCTTAGTTATGCCGTTTGGTTGACTAACGCGGCTGACCTTCATGGATATGATGAATAGGGTGTTCCAACAAGATATCTAGATCGGTTCAGTAGTGGTTTTATCGGCGACATCTTGGTATATTCAAGGACCGAGGAGGAACATGATCGATTATGGGTGGTATTGCAGATTTTGAGGAGAAATAGCTCTATGCGAAGTTCGATAAATCTGAGTTACGGCTTAAGGAGGTGACGTTCTTGGGTCATGTAGTATCGGTGAGGGATTAGAGTGGATCCTCGAAAGATTGAGGCGGTTTTGGATTGGAAATCGCCTAGGTCGATGGTCGAGATTGAGTTTTACGGGCTTGTCGGGATACTCTAGAAGATTTGTAGAGGGTTTCTCGTTGATCGCAAAGACCGATGACCAAATTATTAAGAAAAGGGTTCCGTTCATTTGACCGAGAAGCGGCGGAGAGCTTCGACAAGTTGAAGAAGATTTTGTGAAGCTCGGTTACGATTCAACCCGAGGTGGTAAGGAATTCACGGTGCATTGCGATGCATCACATCTGAGTTTGGGTTGTGTGCTGATGCAGGAAGGGAAGGTTGTGGCTTACGCGTCCCGGCAGCTGAGGCCATATGAGGTGAATTATCCAACGCACGATCTGGAGTTAGCGGCTGTAGTTTTTGCCTTAAAGATATGGAGGCATTACTTATGCGGAGAGAGATTGATAGTCTACACGGATCATAAGAGTCTGAAGTACCTTCTGACTCAAAAAGACTTGAATCGAGGCAGTAGCAGATGGATTGAGCTGCTGAAAGATTACGACTGCTCAATTGAGTATCATCCGGGCAAGGCTAACGTTGTGCAAGACGCATTGAGCCGTAAGGTTGTTTCGGATTTAAGAGCGTTGTTTGTCCACTTGAGTTTGTATGACGGGAGTATTGGCAGAGCTGCGAGTTAAGCCTACTTGGGTTGAGCGGATCGAGAAAAGCAGTTGTTGGATGAGGTTTTGTAGCGTAGAGGACACAAGTGCGTAATGATGGTTTGAAGGGTTATAGCTTGTCTAATGATGGGGTGCTGTGTTTTCAGGGGAAGGCTTGTATGCCGAGAGATCTTGAGTTAAGGCAAAAGATTCTTGGGATGCACATAGCAGCCCTACGCTATGCATCCTAGAGGTAGCAAAATGTATAGGGATCTCGGAGAACGATTACGGTGGTAAGATGCGAAAAAGGAAGTGATAGAGTTTGTAGGGAAGTGTCGACATGTCGCAGTGAGTCAAGGTGAGCATCGATGTCCGTCTGGGTTGTTTGATAGTGAAGATCCCAGGAAGTGGGAAAGGATAACTATGGATTTAAATCGGTGGATTACCGCTTACACCGAGCAAGAAGGATTGATTTGGGTAATTATGGATCGATCGACTAAATCAGCTCACTTTATTCCGGTGAGGTGGACTACTCACTTGAGAGGTTGGCGGTTGTATGTGTCGAGATTGTGAGGCGCAGGGGTGCGATGTCGATCATCTCGAATAGGGATCAGATTACGTCAAGGTTCGGAAAGCGTTGCATCGAGCTCGGGGGTACGGTTAGATTTTATACGGCATTTCATCCATGGTGACGACGGCGATCGAAAGGGTTATCTGATCTTGGAGGACATGTTACGAGGTTGTGTATTAGACTTGAGGGTAGTTGGGAGGAGTATCTACCGTTAGCTGAATTCGTCTACAACAATAGTTACCAAGCAAGCATCAAGATGGCACCATATGAGGCGTTATGCGGTAGGAAATGTCGCTCACCTACTTGTTGGACGAGTTAAGTGAGCGTCGGTTGTTGGGACGAGTTAGTTCTTTGAGACCGAAGACAAGGTTAAGTTGATTGAGCTCGATTGAAGGAAGCTTGGACGGCGAAGTCCTATCTTGATCTTAAGCGGAGAGATATTGAATTATTTGTGGGAGATCGAGTTTTTCGAAGGTCTCGCCATGGAAGAAAGTGTTAAGGTTGGGAGGAAAGGCAAGCTAAGTCCGAGGTTTATTGGGTAGTATAAGGTCTTGAGGCGAGTGGGACGATAGCATATCATTTCGAGTTGCCAGTGAGCTAAGTTAGATTCACGACGTGTTCCATATTTGATGCTTAGGCGATATCGTTCCGATCCATCGCACGTGGTGGCAGTGGAAGAGATCGAGGTAAACCTAGATTTGACCATGGAGGAAGAGCCTATCTGATTTTAGATCGGGATATGAAGGTTCTGCGAAGAAGTCTGTGCCTTTGGTTAAGATTCTTTGGCAGAATCATGGCGTGGAAGAAGCTACTTGGGAACCCGAGGATATAATGAGACAGCAATACCCGCAACTCTTCTGATCAGGTAATTTCGAGGCCGAAATTATTTTTAAGGGGGTAGAACTATAATATCCCGGGTTAGGGGCTATTTTATTTTGGCTTTGCTGCATGTGCTTGATGTGTTATGTTGCTATTTCGATGTTGTTGGGGCTTAGTTATAAGCTAGGTGTAAGCTCGGGTGATAGGAAAAATTTTTGTTTTTGGGCTTTATGTGATAGGGGCTGAAGGAGCTGGGTCTTATGTAGTTTATTTGGTAAATTGTTGCATAAGTGATGAGCTAGCAAAGTGGCAAAGCATGCGCCACTTAGAGCTTGTGTGTGGCGTCAAGTGCAAGGGGGGAAAGGTCTTGAGTTCAAGCTGCAGAGTGCTCCCTTTTTGTTTCATTTTGATGGCATGGAGGGGAGGAGTTGTTGGTAGTTCAAACTCTACCTTGGACTATGTCAACTCATTCAAATGATGGGTGGAGAGTGAATGTAGGAGGGAGACTAGTTCAACAAGATGAATTAGTGGCTTGGGAGTGATTGGGGGGAGTTTGGCCGGATTTGGAGAGAGTTTGGGGGAGGGAAATGAGTGGCCGGTTGGTAAGTGTTGGTGAGTGCCGAATTTTCCACTTAGGCAATTTGTGTTTTTTTGGTCTTAGCTAGTCTCAAACAAGTTCTTCTTTTGGTCCTTTGGTAAGCCGATTTCTTTTAGTCAAAAGCTAGCAAAAAGCTTCAAGATCATTTCTTCTCTATTCCTCCTTAAACCGAAAGTTCAAGTAGCTCTTGCCAAAATTGCTTTGCATCTTGTGTAAACCGAAATCTCAAGCACCTTAATTCCCTTGGAAGACAAGCCGAGACTTCAGAAAATTTCTTTCATTTCTTTTTCCTGGAAACCGAAACTAGCTTTCTTTCTCCCATATTTTCTTTTCTTTTCTCAATACCCTATTGCCGAAACTTTATTCTCCAAAGAGACCTTCATCCTTCTTCTTTTCTATAAACCGAAAGCACCCCATTCACCATTTTTACTTCTTCTTTTCTTCTCCAAACCCTTTAGCTTTTGTTCCCAATCGTTCTTCCCATTTCTCTAAGACCGAACCTCCTTTCCATCTTGATTAAAGGGTGCTAGTCGAATCTTTTTCTTCTTCCTATAGTTCTTCATTGCCGAATATCAACCTATTTTTTTCATCTATACTCTCTTTTCTTTTCACAAAGCCGGAAGTAGGAGTGTTAACATCTAGGCGAATCTTTCTTCTCTCCTAGTGGTGTTTGTTGGCCGAATATCGGGCGTTGTTGGGTGCTTGTTTCCAATCGGTTGGTAGTGGGTAAGAACTTGGCCGAATGGCCATTTTCCCTCTCTCTCGTTCTTTTGTATTGTGGCTTAGATAAAGGCCGATTTTGGTATTGGTTGAAGGGTATTAACCTATTGTGTAAATCAATTTTATTATAGGACATCCGGATTTTGGGAACATTGGAGAAGAGCCTTATTTCTCTGTTAAGCAATCGGTAAGTGGTGGAAAGAGGTTGCTTTAATGGTTTCTTTAGAGTTGTTAAGCCAAAGATTGATGAGACTAATGATTTGTGTTTTAGAGGGGAGGCCGATTATCATAAGGAACCAGTGTTGGTTCGGGTTTGGTTGGAAACCGAACTATTTGCAAAGGTAAGGCTTAACGCAACCCCTTGGGTTACCTATTTTTGGCCGAATGGTATATTGATTAATCCATTATTGGCCGATTGTAGGATCGGGGTTGTCGAGGTGATCAAGGGACTTAGACTGGTTCTTAGGATTTAACCTTCACTATTTCAGGTGTGTAAACCAACACACTTTCTTAACTGAGTAATGTGATAACCTGTTTGTGTAAATGAAACAGTGTGGTTGACTATTTTGGTACCCAGTGAGGTATGGATACAGATTCGGGTAAGTCCGTTTCATTATGAGATATGTGATGATATATGATATCATGATTATGAGTGTATATTCGTTGAGATGCCATATTAAGCATGTGAGCATGATAGCATGATTGCACGATTTTGCATTTAGTATGATGTGCTATTGGGTGATATGAGAGGAGGGGAGTATGATATCCGTGTCTTTGGGACCTTGTGTCTTTGGGACACGGAGGTTTGGCACCTCGGTGGTTTGGTACCACATATGACATTTTGTGACTTTGGGTCACGGAGGTTTGGCACCTCGGCGTCTCGTCGAGTGGCTTAGCACCACGGTGGGTTGCCCCTGATTGATTATCTGGGATTGACGCCGGTGATTTGGTATCACACGATGGTTTGGCCCCATCACGATTTGTATTTGCGGTCACCGGTGATTTAGTATCTGCTTGTGTCTTTGGGACACGGAGGTTTGGCACCTCATTGCGACTCGTCCTCGTGGTTTGACACCACCGTGGGTTGGCCCCACTTATGAGATCTGGGATTGTTGCTAGTGATTTGGTATCACACGATGGGTTGGCCCCATCATTGGATTATTTGTGACTTGGTCACCGGTGGTTTGGCACCACATTATGGATATCGTGACTTTGGGTCACCGGTGGTTTAGCACCACCGGTGGTTTGGTACCACACGGGTAGAAAAGGTGATATGGTTGGTTAGGATCGGTGCATTACTTGCATTACTTTGTTATGATGTGTGTTGGCATGTTATATCGGGAGGGGGATTTATACACTGAGTCTTGCGACTCACTCTCTCCTTTGACATTTCAGGTGACACTTAGACGCGGACATGGAGCCGGGATGGACTCGAGGTGCTCATGCCATGCTTAAATAAGGATTTGCTCAGACTTTTATTAATTTGGTACTTAAGCATATTCATTACTATTTGGTTTTATTTGGGTTTGTAAATGGCCTCTTAAAATTATGTTTTGCTTTGTTTATGTTTAAAGTAGATTTATAATATGCCTTAACAAATTAATTGGGTTAAAATGTGCTAAAACTTGGAAAGACAACGATTTCAAAACTACAAAAGCGATATTTTAAGCTATACCATCGGGTATCACACTATGATTTGGGATAAAGTGAACTCAAATGTTTTCTAACTTAAATACGATTTTCTACTAAGTCAAAAATGTTTTAGTAACAATAAAAAACAACTTAAACTTCTAAACGAGATAAACTAGTTTTACCTACACAACGGATTAAGTTTTCAAAAATTTCTGGGTTTTCAAATACACCATCAGATTTTAATCAAGCCTACTCGAGTTTTCTTCAAAAACACAAATTCGCGAAGTGTTTTCCTCAAACATCTAAACTTAGACCTATTTTTCTCAAAATCCTTTTCCTGTAACATACCGATTATGCTGTGGTGTGTTGACCGGGTTTGGGGTGTTACAAGTCAGGTGTGTAACCCTACATTAATTCCCGATAGATTAATGGTAGCAATATTAAACATGTGATTATGAAAATACGAGTAACATGGCTAAGGGTACCATTCAATGGTACAGTGCATTCAAGTACGTTACCCCTAACTCTCAGTTTATAATATTACAAACATTGATACGGAATATGTGTGATTTCGTTATGACTTTGGGGTAGGGTACATTGCATGATATCTGAATAATATGTATGTTGCATGGGCATATGGGTGATAATGATAAAGGGGAAGTGTTCCGGTGGTTTTTACCACATTATCCGGTGACTTATGTCACATATTATGAATCCGGTGACTCTGTCACATTATCTGGTGCCTATGCCACGAATATAAGGGCAATGAGCAATTGACTGCAGCGGCTGCCTTCGATGGTGTGTAGCGGATGGAGGGTCGATTTAGTAATCCCCACGGTGTGATTAGCAGGTATGGGTGGTGTGTAGAGGTCGGATATCTAGGTGGGTTTGGGCTGCATCATTGCTTATATTTGTTATATGTGATTTGATATGCCTTTATCGTTTGGGAGTCTGTGATGGTTGTTACACACTGAGTCTGTTGACTCACCCTTCGTGGGCTAATATTTTGCAGGTGATACTCAGTTTTTATTCTATTACGATCGACATCAAACAAATGGTTAAACAATTTTTCGTAAAACAACTTCAAATGTTTTGACACCTAAACACCTACGATTTTCAACTTATTGATTAGCTCTAATATTCGGCATTTCTTTCAACTTGAAATTTTTGAAACATGAAAATAACGTTTTAATGAAATCCAAACTTTAATAACAACATGGTTTTCAACTTGATCATAACACAAATCTATTTTCTTCAAAACCACCAATTTCATTAAGATGACAAAATGAGATTTAGCTATGTTTTACTCAAGAAGCATCCCAGATCCGGTCAGGGTTTGTGGGCCGGGTTTGGGGTGTTTCATTCCTTGGCTTTGACACCCCATGCACTCGAGCCAAGTCCCAAGGCCTTACCTACCGGCTTCTCTTTCTTAGAAAGTGCAAATTTCTCCAGACATTTCTTTAATATATGTGAACCATCGCAGAGAAAGCATTTCAGCTTGTCCATTTTCTTGTTGGGTTTCTTCTTCCCAACTCGTGGTTTCCCATTACCACAATTGTCGCTGATGCCATTGCCATCAATATCTTCATTGTGATCCTTTTCATGTACGCTCCTTTTCTCGGACTTGGAAAACCCAAGCTTGAACATGGACTCTGTAACTGTCATGGCTTCCAACAACTTTTGGACACTTTTTTTTTCCACCTCATGTTTGACCCACAGCTTCAATCCATTCTGAAAACCAAACAATGCTTCTTTCTCGATCACATCTAAAACATGGAGCATGAGTTCCTTGAACTCTCAAACATACTCCCCCACCATGCCCCATTGCGTTAACCATCGCAACTTTGCTCGAGCTTCTTCCTCAGCAAATTCAAGGTAAAACTGTCACTTCAACTTATATTAGAACTCTTGCCACGCCCCAATCTCACTTTGCCTTTTATCTGTGGACCTGCCTTGCCACCATAAAAGTGCAATATTAGTAAGAAACATTAAAGTAGTGTTTACCTTAACCACATCATCCACGATTCTATCCTCCACAAGAAAGTGTCCACATTGCATGCAGACCTTGTCCCCACAAACTCTTTTGGCTTTCGGACATCCTCGTAATTAAGTGCTGCGATCGACACTCCTTCCCCCACGGCTGCTCGACACAAGGCCAGCTCTCCCTCGAGCTCCTCTATTCTTGTGTCCAAAGCCTTCGTCGTGGCCATTGTTTCCTCCTTTAAAGCCATTACATGGCCTCGAGAGCATTGTTCCTCTCCTTTATCTTCTTCCTTTGGGAATCTAGCAACTCTTGCACATTATTCCTATTAAAAGTGAGACACATGGTCAAAAGTCCCTAGGTTGCTCCATCAAGTCATCTATGCATTTACCAAACGCATTATGTGACTCCTTCACGTCCCCTATGGATTCCTCAAGTTTACCCATGCGTTCCACAATAGCCGAAAGCATCTCCCTCAAAGGAACTAATCTTTTGGCCCATCTTTGTTCGAACTCTTCTTTCGACATCCCAACAGTGCCTTCGTAACCAATAGTTCGGATACCACTTGTCACAGGGCTAGATCTTTCGTCTCGCAATCCATGTGTCCTTAGGTGATTCATTTGTCTAAACTCGCCTAATTCAGCCTTTACTCAAGTAAGGGTTCCTTAAGAACTCCTCTAAGGCACCAATTTGTATAGTGGAAACAAACTATGCCAAAAGAAGCCACAAAGAACAACAAAAAGAATGCACGAGAGGTGTTTGAGTAAATGCTCTCTATATTATCTTATTCACAGAGAATAATGAAACAATAAATGAAGTGAGTACAAATGAGGGGGAGGCTCTCTATTTATAGTTGAGCTCCCCCAAAACCGACGGTCAAGATTACATTACATCGACGGATGAGATTAGCTATCTCTTGGTTTTAGGGATTTACAATATTACATTAAATCAAATCAAATCTAATCTTCATAAGATATGATTCCCTATCAATCTTTAAAGATTAGTTCCCATACTTATCAAGATTACCTAAGTTGCCATATCTTCATTATCAGGCCAACCATGCTTCAATTTGATAGGCTTCTCCAATAGCTTACTTAATCGGGCCAGTTCTTGCTGGCTAAATGATCCTCATCTAAACAATAGACCTCCATTGGATGCATTTGGTGCGATGGTCACGAGCTTTGAACTTTGACCCGTGACAATTATACTTTGATCAATATGAACGTCTACATTATTCGAAAAATAAACCCACGTTTTTATAATACTAATTTTATGACTAGAAAACCAACAAAACTTAATAAGCATGCTTGTGACAATATCAACCTCACACATATTCGCTTGCAAATTAAAATTAGATCGTTTGCAAAAAATAATATAGGATATTGAATGCGCTCGCCGTTCCAAATCAACAACAAAACAAGTAATTAGATGGCTCAATCAAAAGTGGATCTCCCTGTTGAACACCTTTAGTGGGCACTAGACCTATTTATGGGTCATCTCGTACGGCTCGAAGGCCCCCTCGAAAAGTGGGAGGGTTTGAGTAAAAATATATGCCCTAAAAATGGGCTTGAAAAAAAAAGGTCGTTTAGAAAGCGGGTCAGGCCTCAGGTAAAGAATTTTTGGCCCTTGGCCTGGGCTGAATACGAAAAAAAATATTTTTTTTATTGCTTTCTTGCTCTTTTTTTGTTGCTATTTTCTTCTTCTTCTTTTTTCACTATTTTGCTACCATTTCAGCATTATGTTGCTACTATTTTGTTGTTATTGTTATTGTTTAGATATTGTATAACTCTTATTTTATTGTTAATTTTGTTACTATTTTAGAGGCATTTGCTTATTAAGTTGCACCTATCTTATTGTTATTTAAGTATACATAATGTTTTTTAATTTGTGGAGAAACATTTATTTTAATTTTTTTAGTATTTTTGATATATTATATTTTTTAAAAATTTTATAAAAATTAATACATGCAGGCTAGACCTGAGTTCTAGTATTTTTATTCGGGATGGGATTGGAAAAAATTTTAGGCCCATTTTTCGGGTTAGGTCGAGCCCAATACTAACAAACGGGCCTAAAATTTTGGTAAGGCCCGACCCACACCTGGCCGTGGACACCTCTAGTGGGCACAAATGAATTAGTGGTTTCACCATTCCATAGAACTTGCATATGAGTAGTAATACAATGCATGACTGTCTGGATAAGTGAATTCGGTAAACCAACATCTGTCACGATATCCTTTAGATAATCTCATTGAATCTTGTCATACATATTTTCCAAATCCACTTTAATAGTCATCCAAGCTTTAGTCCCCTTTTTCATCCTCATAGAATGGATCACCTTTTAAGCAATTAGAATATTATAAGTAATTTGTTTGCTAACAATAAAATTTGCCTGATTGGGACTAATAATACGAGGCATAATTGGTCGTAACCGATTGACAATCATTTTAGTAACCACTTTGTACAAAATGGTAAAAAGACTAATGGGGTGAAATTGGGTTGTAGTCTCTGGTCCCATTAATTTAGGTGTAAGAAAAAATAGAGTTCGATTAGATTCAGTCCCCAACGATCCACCCGAAAAAAAACATATTAACCATCTCAAATATGTTTTGGCCCACAATATCCCAATAAGCTTAGAATTTTTTGCATAAAACCCATATTCCCCTAGGGCTTTTAAAGGATCTATACCAAATAAAGTGGAATGGATTTTGTCAATAGTAACTGTAACAATCCAATTTTTAGTGGTACCGAAAAATACGATTTTAGAATTTCATTTTCTTAAATTTAACAACTAAATATTAAATATGCATATTTATGAGAATAATATAAAAATATATAGAAGATTGGACGATCAATTTTGTCAATTAAATAATTAATTAAGGCTTAGGAACTAAATCGTAAAATCTAATCTCTATAGAGTTTTAATTATCAAAAGGCTTGAGGACTTAAATTGAAATTAGTCAAAGGTCTAAAATGGTAATTAAATCATTTTTAAAGTGAAGTTCGTGGACAGTGATGGAAAAATCCACTAAGCATGATTAAGATTAAATTAAAGTAATTAAAACTTAGTGGATTAAAAGCCATCTTTTTCATTCATCCACCATTTCTAAAACTTGAAGAAAGAAAACCTAGGAAATGTTCATGGCATTCAAACATTAATTGGTAAGTATTTTCAAGTCCTTTTTTTTTGTAATTTTTATGAATTTGGAGTCATGAAAGCTTTTTATTTTATTAATTTGTAAAATTGTTAAAGTTTTAAAAGTTTTCATTGATGATTTCTTGGAGAATTAGGCTTGTATTTGATAGATTTTAAGCTTGGAATATGAAAAGGATTAGATTGTAAAGTTAATTTAGCGTATTGTTAACTTTGTTACATTAGAGACCAAATTGAATAAATGTAAAACTGTTGGATTTGGTGCCTTAAGTGTAATATATTCATTTGTAAACTTCTAATTTTTTCGAACAGATTGGTTAATAAAATAATTTATGGATTACGTTAATATACTTTGTAAAATGTCCTCACGTGGTTTTTCTTGCAAAGCAAAATTGAAGTAAATATTGACTCACTGGTTGTCTAATGTTGAAACTAATATTAATTGGTATTACATGGTCGAATCGTAATACAAAAAGACAACTTATATTAGTAGACATACCTAAATATTTCCTTAGTCTAATCGAAAATGAGAAAACTGATTGAAAGACTAATATGTCATCTATTAAGTCCAATTTGGGAGTTTTGGGCATCAGAGCAAATAACTCCTAGAAGATAGAGACATAAATGTGACTGACTAGACTGACAGTATAGCTTGGAGCAAGGAGAACAGGTCCTGGATTTGTTTATGGATTTATTCACTTGTGACGTTCATAGTGTGCCATACATTAATCCTCAGTGGTTGTCGGACTATGTATGTGTGACTGGTATACTTGGATGTAAGTAAAAGCCTGAGTTCAAATAGGTAAGGATCTGGAAGCTAGTGTGTTGGGTATACAACTTCTACATTATGTAGTGTCATTCCCAACAGTGGAATTCAAGCCCGAGATATGGATAAATGATATCCTCTCACTGGTATTACATGATAGATGAAAAGTAAACATGACCACGGTCATTCGTCTTTGTGATGAATGACTTGATTACTATTTAATAGTAATTGAATTTTCATAAAAGAAAATGTAATGGTTACCATGAGATAAAATAGAATCATTTTGGGAGAACAAATTTATCCCACAGAGATTAAGAATATCTTGTGAGAGTTACACACTTATGACAATGTTATTGGACGAGCACTGATCATGTTGCTTTTGTAATGATATGCCATTAGAGAGAGCTCAATCATGATACTATAGTGGAATGACATCATGAGTAAATGAGTTTATAATTAGTAGGCGAAAAGCTGGAACTTAATTATAAATCATTTGAGCCTTAATCACATGAAATGAATGTTGAATCAAATGAACAAAAATTGATATAAATGATAAAGTTAGAGAAATGGGAAACATTCGGAAATGAATGTGGTTTTCTCTAAATGGAAATCACCTGAAAAATTAACTTATGTTTTTTCAAATTATTATTTAATTAATTAAAAAATAAAAGTTCAAAAATGGAATTAAATTAATTTGTAATAGTGAATCCATTGAATGTAGAAATATTAAATATATTTTGTCATAGGTTCTTTTACAGTAAAGTTGTCATGATTTTAATGAATTAGAATCATGTTGAGAAAATTATTTAATTGAAAAATTAATTAATTAATTAAACTTAATTTATGATGTTTATTTTGGGAAATAGTATAACAAGTACTGAGTTGGATTGAATTACAAAGTACTAGGTTAAAATTCCAGAAAAGTACTTCTAATTGGACTCGATATGGGAGATCCCAAAAGCGGTCATGCTAATACTAGGGACGTAAAACCCTGGTACATTTAAATAGGATTTTTTCCCCTCTCTCTCCTAGTTAGACTAGGATTTTGTTTTTCTATTGAAATAGACTTATACTAATTCAACAAGGGTTTCACTTCTTCTCCTAATAAATAGATGGAACCGGTAGGGTTAAATATAAAACTTTGAGATATTGCTATTCTGTCCGAAAATAGTGAGAATTTATTTTCTAAGTATAAATTCTATTTTTTGGAATAACAATTCTACTAGTTCGTATTAAAGAGAGAATTTTACTTTCCCACTAAAAGTAAAGTAAAATATTCATGGTTCTGCATTTGATTCAAATTTGTTCGAGCCTACGCTCGAAGTAGTTTATGGTACGAGAATAGAAGAGAAGGTCATTCGATTGAAAGTCAAGAATGACAAGGATCCATCTAGCTGAAAAGATAGATGGAATTTCAGTAAAGGGTTTATTTCTGTAAATATCACAAATTGACTCAGTTTTCAAAATTTTAATTTTTAGTTGAGAAAGAAAACTGTTTTTGAACCAAATTTTTTTCTAATAAAAGCATGTCATAGAATTATGTTAAAAACAGAAAATGTAAGGTCCCTAATGATAATATATGAAATCGTATTTTAATTCAAGTTAGGAATGAAAAGTTATGTTTATTTTGAGTCCGGTGACTAAATTGAATAAAATAGAAAATATAAGGGAATAAAAAAATAGGATTATATGAAATCATGCATATCATAGTATAGTATGAAAATGTTTAGTATTGATTGGCAATATAAAATAATTTTATAGATCAAGAATTAGATCGAAGTGAAGTTAATCGGGAAAAACAAAATTACAGATTAATCCCTAAAGTATCTTCTCTTTTCACATTTTAAACATATAAGTTCATATGGAACTACTAGTTTATCTTATGTTGTATGTGATCTTATGTTTGATTTGATATATATAAATGGTTAGATGTTATTAGAATTGTATTTAATTTGACATGTATGGCTAATTATGGATTGAATTGAAATGACATGTGATTATTGGTTAATTTGTGATAGTTCAAGGTACAAATAGGAAAATTGATTTGTTACAAGACATGTAAATGAATTATGTGATCAGCTGCAGGAATTCATAATGATGTATGTATGGAAATGATGCTCATGTGAACTTAGTAAAAGGTTAGGATACATTTAACATGCCAATAGGGTTATATGTATGCTTGATCAGGGATTTTTTTAGTTATAAAAATATCTAGCCTGTCTTGCAGATTCTTGGGTTATATATGATTTAATTTTTGCCTGGATGGGTAACCTAATATATGTCAACTTGTGTGAGCAACCTTGTTATAATGTTAGCTTGTGTAAGCAACCTTGATATAATGTCAGATTGAGTGAGCAACTTATTCACCCATGTATCCAAGTCTGTTTTACTATTGTTTCATTGGCCAGTTTTCAATTGGATTGAAATGGAAAACTTGAAAGTGAGCTGGAAATAAAATAATATATGCTTATAGTTTGACATAAGATATGTGATTTCCTTAATGATAGTGATATTACTCATGATATGTAATCATGACTAACATACTTGATTGGTAATGTTGATATTTATCTAGTTAAGCCAATATATTCTAAGGATAATCATGTTGAATACCAAATTGATTAGTAGGTATTATACTTTTAATAATCAAGGTATGTATGATATTTCTATTTTGAACTTATTAAGCATCGATAAGTTTACTTTAGTTATTTTTCCTTTCCTTGTAATTTGACACCTTGCAGAGCTTTCTGAGCTGAATTAGCAGGGGAACACACACTATCAAAATACAATAGATATATGTTCATTTTGATTCTAGAAATTGTGTCTTGTACGTAAAGACCTTTCATTGTAAAAATGGTAAAATTGGAGTTAATGTCATTGAGAAAATGTGATAATGGTTGAAATTGTGTAATAGGTATGGTATGTGATCAAATTGATGCATGTTTTTGTCTTGTGGGATGCTTGCATGTATAATGATCTTAGTTTGTATGGTTAAATGGAGTAACTAAGGTAGTTAAATTGAAACATGGTTGGAAATGATATGATTGAATGTCATGTTTGAAATGTATAGTTGGTGTATGGTTGATTTAGTTTATTTCAAAGTCATATAAGTTCTTGATACTTAAGATGAACATGTGTGCATATGTTGGACAAAAATTGTAACGCCCTTAACCCAACCCGATTCACCGAGTCTAGATCTCGTGTGTTACTACACCAAACACTTATACAATTATTTTTTTCAAAACAGTTACCAAATACCCCTTACTTAAAAACATTTTCATTTTTATTTCATTTAATGATTCAATTTTATGAAAATAAAGGAAAGTTATTAGAAATAAAGTATTACATCAGACTTTTTACTAATATCTTTACAATACGTCATTTACTAAGGACAAAATCTTAAGGTGTAACCCTAAAATATGCCACTTTTCAACTGTATGCATAATAATCCACTTCGCCGCGATCGTGTCCATGATAAGTCTTAATATTTATATAATGAATGATTGAGCCTAGAAACTAACTATCACCACGATTAAGGCAAGCTCACCTATCGAACAGTAGTATAGCTTAGTGGCAATACCGGAATGTCGAACCCAAAGGAACCAAAAGTACTAGTACTAACTCTCTTTTTATTATCTAGCCTAAAATAAAAGTGATTAATGTTTATTTAACTAATTACTAAGCTAAGGATGCCAAGACACAGAGAATGAATAGGAAAAATACTTTTGGGAAAAATTAATTGATCAAGACAATACCCGAAGAAGAATCCACCTAGACCTCACTTGTTATTTAACTCTGAACCAGATGATTTATTCACTTGACTTGATCCGTAGGATTCCCTAAATTATATTAATACCTCTTTCGAGGCTACTAACGTCTAACCCTAGGTTGATTAATTGAAATCTCTTTCTAATTAAAACCCCTAGTGTTGCATTAACTCGATCTATGGACTCCCATATTAGGTTTGACCTTAATCCGACAGATTTTCGTCATCCTATTTCTAGGAGTGCGATCAACTCCGCTTAATTATGCTAGATCCACTATTAAACAGAGACTTTTGCTCCACTGCCTAAGCACATCAATACTTGAATCAATATCCTAAAATATCAAAGCAAGAATAAAGGACACATAATTAAGAACAAATCAAATATTTATTATATAGTTTAGAAAACAATAACAAGATCCGTATTAGGTTTTATCCCCCTCAGGTATTTGAGGGTTTTAGTTTATGCTTATAAAAGAATACATCTCAGAAGAAAAATAACAAAACATAAAGAAAACCCTAAAACCCCTGAAGGAATTGAAGGAGAAATCCTCAGTCTTGAGTGTGATTCTGGCTTATGAGATGGATCAACTAGCTTTCTTTGAGTAATTCCCTGTATTCAGCCCTCCCTGGCTGCCTCAGGCTACCTCCGACAGAAGCCTTCTGTCGAGCTCCCCTTTTAAATTGCCTCCTAGGGTGTTTATATAGGCTTCGAGATGCCTTTCTTGGCTCGAAAGTATCCTAATTCGAATGAAACTCTTCTTTGCTGCGACAGGGACACGCCCGTGTGAATCTAGCCTAGGCCGTGTTCGAGTCTGCTAAAGTGGCATGGCCATGTGATGAGTGCCAGGCCGTGTGGATTTCTCACTTTGGCCCAATTTCTCCGTTTTTGGCCCGTTTCTCATTCTTTTCATCCTCTTATGCTCTCCTGAGTAGAAAATGTGAAAACAAAGGATTAGGAGCATCAAATTCCAAAATTAAAGGTATAAATCATCCAAAAGTACGCTAAATACGGGTTTAAAATATGTATATATTACGGTTTATCATGTCGTTACCTTGGCGTACTCCTGGTGTTATCCTTCCTAGCGTAGACTCTTATCATTTTTTACCTAAAACATAAACATAACACTTATAAGTTCAGGAGAACTCAGTGAGAATTAACCTAGAAATACTATGGTGGATACTTTTATAATATATGAAGGACACTAATATGCCAGCTACTCTTCTTAACAACTTACCATGCCAGCTACTCTTCTTAACAACTTACTTCTATTTTAGATGGGTACTTTCTCAATTTCAGGCTTACCCTTACGTGCCAATTACCATACTATTAACATACCAATTCATTCTTAATGACTTGACTAACTTAAGATGCTTTCAGACAATACATTAATCTCTTAATTTTTGTAAAACCACAAAAGTATTTTTTTAAAATATATATATATTTTTAAAGTTCACCTCACACAGACCATCTCTTCACACATACACTTATTCCAGAACGGTGTTCACTGATACTAATCACTGGCGGATACATAAATGCTTTGAATACCAACGGTTTACAAATTGAATCAAATTATTGTTCGATACCCTACAATATCATGATGATAATGAACTATACAGATCATTCAAGTGAATTCATCACCAGTTTACTACAGAACTAGATACTTAGGATAATGATAACTTAAGTTCCATATGATTTCAAAAGGAGATATAATACAACTTAAATATGGCAGATTTTAGATGACTTGGATTCAACCTTACATGATACATTTAAAATTAGACTAACAGGTAATTATCTCAATTATATCTGCGAACATACCCAAACCCTAAACTAATAGATTATCATGGCGAATACCCTCTCTGAACATACAAGTACACACTTCTTTTTAAGAAATCTTCTTAAGGCTTGTTCAGTTACTTCACATATCTAATTCAACCAAATTAACCTCATACATATCATAGCCTTATCATAGCAATACCTATTACAGAATAATCAAAATTCATCCAGAACTTACCATAAGGGCAGATAAGCATATTTTACTAGACAGACTTAGTAGAGTACACCACTAGGGCCAAACAGAATATGCCATAAATGCATCATACAGAATCATGTTTTTACTATCCCGGTGAACTTTTACAGAAGGTGCCATGGTTTCTCCCTCATGGACTTATACATAAATTTCATGTATCTTGATCTTCCGATTCGATCCATACCATATCAAAGGCTACACCATGAACATACATACAAATATATCTTGCCATAAGTCTTAACCACATGGTCTTACTTATATTCATGTATTGTGATCTTCCAGTCCAGTCTTTATCTTACTGGAGGCTACACCATGAGTGTTTTCTTATCATATTAAGATGTCATGGGTCTCAACCTTATGTTATTACACTATCTACCAATCTAGTTAGCAATATAACTGCCCTACTGGAACCTTAGCTTAATCTACAGAGGGACATTGCTCAACTTTCTCTTACCCAAAATTGTTTGCATTCCTGACTGATTGATACTTTAAGTATATCAAACATTACCTGTATGCTTACCAATCAACATTTTTTTCAACACAACTTTATACATATAGCAAATATCTCATCTTTACTTTACTGATACACTTACCAATTATTATATATATCATCATCCTTTATATATATACTTCTACTTGAGTATTCCACATATAAGAGTCAGGATAGAGACTCACCTGATACTCACCTAAAGTAGTTTAAAGCTTCAGACTCAGACATCATTCTTGAACTAGCAACAACAACTGCTTAAAGTACATAGGTTCACCATTACAACTCTTATACATACAATTTGCTGATCATATCAATTGAAAATAGCCCCATGCAAAATATTGTACTTAAAGCTTTATAGTTTATATATCTCTTATAGACTTACTCTTTTAAAACACCCAACATATAGAGCTATAATACTTACTCGAAGATAGAATGACCACTGATTAAACCAAGAACCTTAGCTTCCAGCTTAAAGAGGAAAAGATACATTTGGATTAAAGGAAAAGAACTAGAGAGTATCACAATCAAGAAAGAAGAGCCTCTTTATAGAACCCTTCTTACACATATATATCACCTATTTCCTCATATTGGAACTTAACAAGTGTCAAACATTTCAAAATTTTTCTTCTTAATGGTCTATATTTTTTGAGAAAAATAAATGAGAATCCTGCATTATAAATATGAAACTAGTCTGTCGAGTTGGTTTCTAACCAAGTTACCTTACAACCTAACTAGTACAGTACTTCAAACATACAAGGCGTACTGTACCTTTGGCTCTAAATCACACCATAATTACCTTTTCACTTAACTAGATATTTCTTTTTTAAATAATAGAATAATCTGAAATAAAATCTTCACTTACTCACATGGTGGTTACTATACGCCCACATATATACGCCAAAGAAGTAAATGGGCAGATTATACTTCGCCAAATAATTTATTTCATCACCTACATGCCTGAGTCTTGGATCCTTCAAATTTAGGGTGTGACAAAAATAAGCAAAGTTGACATGGTTAGGTAAGTAAATGATGTAATTGAATTTGAGTGAATATTATAGGTTATAAGTTATGTTGAATGGTTAGACCTAATTGTTGTATGATTCACAGTGAAGTCATTTAAGTGATAAGGTTTTAAGTTCTACAAATGTGGCATGTTTAAGTTGGTAAATGATGTGTTTTGAACATAGATAGTTGGTTTGAATTTGAAAATTCCTTCTAGTTGATTTATAGAATTATATAAGTTTAAATGGTTGATCTAGATGATTTCATGCTTGAATTGGTTTAAATGGACATATTTAACAGCATTACTCATGTAAATGGTTGAGAAATATCACGTGGATGTTGGTTTGAAAGCTAATGAACAAGTACCACAGTGTTAAGTTCCTAAAACAAAGGCAACATCGTGACCTTGAGAACTCGACATCATAACTTAGGTCAATAGTGAGTGACGTTGCGACGTGAATCACTATATGGCGATTACGCGAGGTAGATGTTATGAAGTCAAGAAATTGATCCAAAACTTTGAAAACTTTATAATTTGGTCCTAAACCATCGTCAGGTTACTAAAAGAGCTTTTGTAAGCTTGTGTAGGGCCTGAAAATGATTAAATAAAGTAATGTGAATGAAATTTATATTTGAATTCTTGTATGATTGTATTTTATGATGCTTATATGAGGTTAATTTCACCGGTAATGGTCGTGACATTCCATAGCTCGGAATCGATGAATGGGTTGGGTATGGGGTGTTATAGTAACATCTCTTGAAAAATTGACCTAATGTTAAAAGTAGTAGTTATTTCGGTCTATTTTTGCATTTAAGGAGCTTGTTTTCTAGCCAATTTAGTACTTTATATTATGCTTTCAATATTTACTAATTAGGATTAAGTAATAGTAAAATAAGTTTTTTTAACACATTTTATGAGTGTTGTGACCTATTAGGCCAACACGGACTTTAGAAGTGCTAATATGTTAAATTGAATGGGTAGAATGATCAATTATAGGCCCAATTGACATGGGAGAAAAGAACGAGTGATGCAGAAGCTTCCCGAGCCATCAAAGCATGAAACGAACCATACAAGGCATGGAACACCTATCGTGTCACACTATGCAAGGTCTATGGCGCGACATAGGTCGATGTACTACCTTAGTTTGTCAAGGCTATTTTCATCTGCACAGTCAACTTTATACGAAGACCTAAGATGTGCTGAAGACCTAATTCGGGCTACCAACACTCCTATAGATAAGACGTTAGGGGTTTGATGTACCTAAGTCATCTTAGACGCCTTTAAAACCCTCGTAGATTAGGAGTAGAATTAAACTTAGGTTTCTTTCAGTTTTCTCAAACAACTTTGTTCTTTCTTCTTGGAATTGATTTTGATCCAAGAGTTATTTTATAATATTGAAGTATTTCAATTATTTGCTTTTGCGAGTGACGATATTCGTTACTCTAATTGAGATTTACTACTCTGTTCTTCAACCAACATAAATTCTAGGATTATTCTAATATCTTTTCTCTTTTGATTCAATCGTGTTATTTACATGTTTATATCAATTGAGATTAAGATTATCAATAATATGAGTGGCTAAATCCCTTAGGGGTGATTAAGGAGTGGATGGGGACGTGATAAAAAATGATTTAGGGTTTACCGAGAGGATTAGTTGGTATAGATTACGCGTTCCTAAACCCTAGGTTTGACAACCCTACGAAGTAATCATAGGTTAGATGAGATTGAGAAATAAGTTTAACCAAGTAAATCATAGATTATCCTGGTTTTAGAAAATGAGGTCAGGAGATAAGTGAGTATCAACCAATCTATTTATCAGTTAGAGGCTGAGAGGTAATAATTGGTTAATCAGTAGCTAATCCACCGTAAAAGCCTAATCCAAAATTAATTACAAACCCTAAAATAACTTAATCTTCCTGATTGGTTTTATCAATTTCGTTATTTCTTTATTTTCTTGTTTATTTATTTTAGTATTTAATTTCTCTTATTAATCCATTTCATGATTTGTTGTAATATAGGATTTAATTTTTACTATTTAGACTTATTATAGTAAAGGGATTTTGTATTGATTTATTCCATCCTCCATTACCTCGGAATACTTCCTGTATTTCATTGTACACATATACTATACTAAAATTTAACCTGTACACTTACGGAAATCACCGATTTAATTTATTATAATTTTGGTGCGATAATTTTACTATAAACGATAATACGTTTATAGGCGGTCAAGTTGTTGGCACAGTTGCAGAGGAGGTTTCAACATTAAATCTAAAAAATATTTTTATAATTAATAAGATAAGTAGGAACATTAAAGCCTACAAAAACAATATTTATTTATTTATATTTATATTTATTTGTTTAATTTATCTTTAAATTTTCAAGTCATTTATGACACAAAGCTCTAGCATCCCAATCGAACCATACCCAGTTTCGAAGTAACTAATTAGGCGCAACCATCAACGAATGAAAACCGATCCACCCATAATAATAAAATTTACCCTGGGAAAATTTATTATTTGAAGAACCATGTGAGCGACAAGGAAATATCCGAGAAGAAATCTTGATGGATCAACGAATGTTGTGCGAGTACGCCATACATACACTAGACATAGTGCGAGGAAGCATAGAACTGTCAGTGATTAATGCCAATAACTTCGAGATAAAAGCGAAAATTATTCAAATAATCCAGAATACACTGTAATTTATAGGAAACATGATGGAAGACCCAAATCAACACTTGAAGTGGTTCTTGCAATTATGTGACACCTTCAAGTACAATAGGGTATCCAATGATGCCCTGCATCTTTGGTCATTCCCGTTTTCTTTATGCGACAATGTGGCTTATTGGTTAGACTTGTTAGAGCTAGGTTTCACTTCTATGTGGAACGATCTAGTAGAAAAATTTCTTTATAAAATTTTCCCAGTAAGTAAAACCATTCAGTTGAGGTGAGCAATCACCAACTTTGGAAGGTGAATACCTATAAGAAACACAGGAGCACTTCAAGGCGATTCTAAGAAAGTACCCATACCATGGACTACAAGCGTGGCTCCAAATTCAAATATTTTATAACAATGTTGACGGACATATAAGATCCAATGTAGATAGAGCAGGCAGAGGATCTCTCATGTTTCACACATACGAATGATCCTACAAAGTCATAGTTGACATGGCCATGAATTTGTACATGTGGCCCATGATGGGCTCGAAACTAACTAATATTTCGACAAAGGTAAGTGTACCTATCGAATAGTAGTGTAGCTTTAACGAGTCCGGAATATCGTATCCTCAAGGACTAAAACTACTAATAATAACTATTTATTATTTAGCCTAATAATTAAGGGGATTTATTTTAATCTAAAATGTAATGCCCTAAATTTGGACCTAGTAGGATTGGGCCTGGTGCGTGGGAGCTTCTAGGAGACTGCACATAAAGGTTTATGTATGCAAGAAATATCACAAATTGCAGGTTTAGTTTAGTGGCTAAGTGATTTAGGAAGAGTTGGAAGTGTTGGAGAAGTCCTGGGTTCAAACTAGGGCTCTAGCAAAAATTTTAGTTTTTCCCTTAAGTGAATTTGGCGTTAGTTTGAAGGCCTTATTTATATCTGTGGTGGATTTATGACACGAAAGGAGCTTGGGCTCTAGTGGTAAGTAATGCCAAAGGTGGTATAGGAGAACCGGGGTTCAAGTCATAGCGTTTACAAAATTATTATTTTTGCTTCTAAGTGAACCCTTGGTGATTAGAAGTAGATCTTATAGTTAATTGTGGTTAAGAAGTGACATAAGGAGCCTTATGGTCTAATGGAAGTGACATTCCAGGTGTGGCAATGGGTCTAAGGTTCAAGTCTTGGGATAATCAATGGAGTATTTATTTTGCTGATGGGTCGCCTAGTGTTTGAGTTGGAGTGGAGTTCTATTAAGGTGGTTGTGGAATCGGTCTTGGGGGGGTGATTCATGGGATAGGGATAGAAGTTGGTAAAGATTTGGAGGAGAAAATGGAGAAGAAAATGAGGAATTGGAATTGGAGGAGGTTGGAGCCAAAATTTGAGTGTAGCACTCAAGAAATTCACCAAAGGGGGATTTTGGTGCATATTTCAGTTTTGTTGAGTTTTTTTTTGTCTTTTCTTTTGATCAGTTTAGTCACCAAACCTAAACTACTTTTCTCTTTTTCTTGGTGCTGCTGAAACTACACTAAAGGTGACCTCTCGTGCATTCTTTTTGCTCTGTTTCACTCTACTTTCTTTTTAGTCGTTTCTGTGTTACCATTTAGGCATCTTTTTGTACCTTTTCTGCCTATTTTTTTCCTTGGCCGATTGCATCTCTTCTCTTATTCTACATCTTTTCCTTTTTTATTTTTCCCCATTTATTTCTCTTGAGCCGAATTTCCCTTTTGTGTAACACTGTTATCATTTGTTCATAAGTGTGTAAAAGCCGAATACCCTGCTATCTCTCTTTCATCTATTGCTGAATTTACTCTCATTTCTATTCTCCTATCATAAGGCTGCGGGTTCTTCTCCTCTGTTTGCCGAGGTTAAGTGTAAGTTATGGTGATTCTTTAAATGGATTTTTGTTGCTAGTATGGTTCTTTTTTCCTTCTGCCGAATCCTCTCTCTCTCTCTTCTATTAGATGAACGTTGGTTGATACCTAGGCATTCTCGAGGAGTAAAGAGGGGCGCGTGTTCCAAAAGCAGTCTAAGGCCTACTCTCAGTTTTGACTATAATTGCAGTAAGGGGATCAATTCTTGTTAACAGTTAGTGGGGGCTTATCAAATCTCGACCGACTAAGGCAAGTATCAATGTGATTTCGGCATGTGTTTGGAAAAAAGAAAGAATAATTGTATTGATCGAGTGATTACCCGTTAGTTTTGAATATAGTAGGTTCGATGCTAGGGATTCGTGGTGCACTTCGTGATCAGGTGTGTAATCACACTCCTTCTAATCGTAGATCGACAAAATACCGAAAAGTTAAAGTAGCGGCGAATGATGCCACACGAGCGTGCGATCATACGTGTGGTGGACCAAGCCCATGAATATAGGCGTAAGATGGTTGAGGCTACCATGAGCGTTCTCATGTGCTTAGGTCGTTTTGGGCGGCGTTGGGGCCAAAATGGGCCTTATGGGCCCAATGGGCCTATGGACCCCACACGGGTTAAATTTGCATATTGTGGTAAATGTTAGATCGAGCCGTGTAGTCCACATGGCTAGGGTTCTTTTTGGGCAATTGGTCGTATGGGCCCATTGGGCTGATGGGCCATACACGGATAAAATGCATGTTATATGGTTTCTATTGGTTTGAACTGTTCTGTTCGTATAGCCGAGGCTATTTTTGGGCTAATTAGGCCACACGATGGTGTGGGCCCATTTGGGCCGAGTAATAGGCCTTAGGCCCATTCACACCGTTGTGGCTGTTTAGGTTACTTAAGCGCTCGAGGCGACGGTGGACCTTTTATTGGGTTGCTGAGACCCCGATTTGTAAAATTATCGAAATACCCCCGATTTATCAAATTATCGAAACACCCCTAATTTGTAAAATTACCGAAATACACTCGATTTGTAAAATTATCGAAATACCCTCAATTTATGAAATTATCGAAATACCCCCGATTTGTAAAATTAACAAAATACCCTTGATTTGTAAAATTACCAAAATACCTCCAGTTTGTAAAATTATCAAAATACCTTTGATTTGGGAAATCACCAAAATACCCCCGATTTGCAAAATTACCTAAATGCCCCTGTAGAGTAGAATTATCGAAATACCATTGTAGGATAGAATTATCGAAATACCCCTGTAGGGTAGAATTACCGAAATACCCCTGAAGGGTAGGATTATCAAAATACCCTTATAGGGTAAAATGACTGTTTTGCCCTTGTAGGTAAATGACTGACTTAGACTATGAATTTGATTGAGTTGAATGTGATCGTATGACTGTGTTTAAACTAACTTGACTGTGGTCGTGTGACTGATATGCTTTTTATATATGTCTAAATGACTGTTACTGGGCATGGCCATTTTGCATACACTTGTAATGATTGAGCATGACATACACGACATATTACATGGGGTTGGGACACTGATACAGAGGAAGTTCTAATAGGGTCGCACGGGTTGCATGAGACAACTGTGGACCGACGGCCTACTTAAAGCCGCGTAATCTGATTATGGCTCTGTACCAACCTAAATATGGCTCTGTGCCATCTTGATTATGGCTTTGTGCCAATTGTATTTACTAGTGGCTATGTGCCTAACATATATATTGATGACTATGTCGATCATTATTAATCATGGCTGTGTGCAGATTATATTACCATCACTGATGGCTATGTGCCAAACTTATTACAGTTACTAATAGCTTTGTGCCATCCTGATTATGGCTCTATTCCATCCTGATTATGGTTTATAACCATTTTGTTTATGGCTTTTAGTCGTTCTGTCTACGACACCAAGCCGTTCTGTTGACTTAGTGCCACAACTGGTGCTAAGCTTGGTGTGTTGGCTGTGTGGGTCGATTTAATCCCCACAGGATAATAGGGTTGGTACGGGTGGTGTGTTGGCTGGATCGGGGTGGGACGCAACCTCATACTATTCCATATCTATTTATGAGATTTTTCATTGTACTAGGCTTAGGCCCACTTGTTCTGTTATTGGTTTTGGCGGAGCCCAATTGATTTTGTTATGGGCTGTGACCCAAATGATATTGTAGTGGGCTTTGGCCCACGTATGCTCTGAACTGGACTGTAGTGTTCCTGTTAAAGGGCTTTAGCCCAGACTGTTTCGGTTTTTATTTTTGTATACTGGCTGTTACTCTAGTAAGGAGATTACACACTGGGTTTTCGTAAACTCACTCCGTTTTTAAATGTGTAGGTAATCCCCAATGTTAGGAGGATCGGTCTTTGCGAGGACACCGAGGTGACCACACTCTGGGAGGAGGGTCTCTGCGAGGTGAGGTGACCACACTCTGCATTTGTTATGCTTTAGACTTTATATATGTTTTAAATTCCGTTTTGGGTTTTAATTTCTCTAATAAAGCCTCTCTAAATTTAATTCTTAATTCGAGATTTTGTTACATTTTATATTTGTTAGACATAGATGAGTTTTCAACCCAATTACTGTTTTAAAAAACATACGTTTTAAACTTCTTTACCTTAAATTAGCTTCCGCAACTAAAAGAGATTTTTAACGAAGTTAATAAGTTTTAACAATGATTAACTTTTTGATGAACCACGTTTTGAAATTGAATGAACACAAACTAAGACTTTAGTTTTTAAATGTTACGGAGGGTTTTCAAAGAAAACATGGTTTTCGAAAAACACTTCAATGTGACACGCCAGATTCGGGCCTAACTTCTGGGCTGGGTTTGGGGTGTTACATAAGAAAAAATTAACTAATTAACTATGAACGCGACAGAGAGAGTGATGAAAGTAATTGAATAAACCAATGAATAAAGACAACACCCAAGGAAGAATCCACCTAGACTTTACTTATTATTCTGACTCTGAATTAAATGATTTATTCACTTGTCTTGATCCGTAGAAATCCCTAAATTATGTTAATATCTCTTTCGAGACTAAGAACAACTGGTTGATTAACTGAAATCTCTTTTTAATTAAAACCCCTATCATCGCATTAGCTCGATCTATGGATTCCCTTATTAGATTTGACTCTAATCTGGCAGATTTATGTCATCCTATTTCTAGGGTTGCAATCAACTCCGCTTAATTATGCTAGAGCTACTCTTAAACAGGGACTTTTGCTCCACTGAATAAGCACATCAAACTTGAATTAGTATCCTGAAAATATTAAAGCAAGGGTTAAGAACACATAATTAAGAACAAGAATAAGTATTTATAATGTAATTCAGATAATTAAATAATAAGATTCATCTAGGTTTCATCTTCCCTATGTATTTAGGGAGTTTAGTTCATAATGTAGAAAGAAAACATCTTAGAATTATATGTGTTACTATAAGGATTATTTGGAGGTTTAGAGTTATTACTCATATAATTCAGTTGTTCATTCTCTATGCTAGGATTGTAGGGTAGATATTCTAAGTTATGCATCCCTCCTCCATTTGTGTCACATTGCATCACTGGATGTACCTGCGTAGAAACACATAAACCATCAATCTTTTTATTTAAGAGCTCTACCTGGTTTGATAACATGGTGACCGCGTCAAGATTGAAAACACTAGCAGGTTTTGTCGGCTTTGTTCTTATAACTTGCCACTGATAGTTATTTAGTAACATCTCCTTTATAAACTCATAAGCTGCTTCAGGTGTTTATTATTTAAGGTACCATCGGCTGCTGCATCAATCAACTGCCTAGTTGAGGGGTTCAAACCTTTATAGAAGGTTTGAACCTGTAGCCATAGAGGTAACCCATGGTGAGGCCACCTTCTCAATAAGTCCTTATACCTCTCCCATGCATCGTAAAGGGTTTCTAAATCCATCTGCACAAAAGAAGAGATATCATTCCTCAACTTTGCCATTTTAGCCGGCGAAAAATATTTTAGGAAAAACTTTTCAGTCATTTGTTCCCAAGTAGTGATAGAACCTCGTGGTAACGAGTTCAACCACTGTTTAGCTTTATTTCTCAAGGAAAAATGAAACAACCAAAGGTGAATGGCATCATCAGAAATGCCATTAATCTTAAAAGTGTCACAGAACTTTAAGAATTTGGTCAAATGAGTATTTGGGTCCTCATCATGCAAACCATTAAACTGAAAAAACTGTTGAATCATTTGAATAGTGTTAGGTTTCAGTTCAAAATTATTTTCAGCAATAGCAGGTCTAACAATACTCGATTCAGCCCTAGTTAAATTGGACTTAGCATAATCGTACATAGTACGAGGAGTAGGATTTTGATTCACCGGATTTGCGGCAACCACAGGAGGTAGTGGATTATTATTAGCCATCTCCTTGGTAGTATTAGTATCGTCCTCTTGCTCTTCCTCTATATACTGTAGAGTTCACCTTATTTCTCTACGTTTTCTATGAGCTATGCTTTCGATTTCACTATAAAAAAGTAGAGGTCCTAATGGGTTTTTTTCTAGTCATAAACTAACAATACCTACCAGAAGCAAATAAAAGAAAAGTTAGTAAATTAAAATAAAAACAAAAATGAAATTGCAAATAAAAAATAAGAATGACTAAAGTAATAAAAATTAAGTGTTCCTAATATCTTAGTCCCCAGCAACGATACCAAAAACTTGATGAGTAATGAAACTAACTAATATTTTGACAAAGGTAAGCGCACTTATCGAACAGTAGTATAGCTTTGATGAGTCCAGAATATCGTATCCTCAAGGACTAAAATTACTAGTAATAACTACCTTTTTATTATTTAGCCTAATAATCAAGGGGACTTATTTTAATCTAAAAAAATAACTAACTAATTAACTATGAACGCGACAGAGAGAGTGAAGAAAGTAATCGAATAAACCGATGAATAAAGATAATACCCATGGAAGAATCCACCTAGAGTTCACTTATTATTCTAACTCTGAATTAAATGATTTATTCACTTGTCTTGATCCATAGAAATCCCTAAATTTTGTTAATATCTCTTTCGAGACTAAGAACAACTGACTCTAGGTTGATTAACTGAAATCTCTTTCTAATTAAAACCACTATCATCGCATTAACTCGATCTGTGGATTCCCTTATTAGATTTGACTCTAATCTGAAAGATTTATGTCATCCTATTTCTAGGGTTGCAATCAACTCCTCTTAATTATGCTAGATCTACTCATAAACAGGGACTTTTGCTCCACTAAATAAGCACATCAAACTTGAATTAATATCCTGAAAATATTAAAGCAAGGGTTAAGAACACATAATTAAGAACAAGAACAAGTATTTATCATATAATTCAGATAATTAAGTAATAAGATTCATCTAGGTTTCATCTTCCCTAGGTATTTAGGGAGTTTAGTTCAAAACCTAGAAGGAAAACATCTTAGAATTAAGAAAACAACAAGACATAAAGAACCCAAAAACTTCTAAAGAACTTGATGGAGATCTTCAATCTTGGAGTGAATCTTGCTTTCGAGATGATTCTGACGGCTTCCTTCAAGTAATTTCTTTGATCTACTCTACGTGCTCCCTTAGGTCTTCCTCTAGTGTGTATTTATAGAGTTTAGAAGGCTCAAAAACCCTAAAAATTGGCTTTTTCCGGGTAAGAAAAGAAGGGTGTGACAGGGACATGGGCGTGTGCTTAGCCCATGTGAGAGTGCCTAGGCCGTGTGAAAATTTGGGTGACTCGCGATCGACACGAGCTGGCACACGGGCGTATGTCCAGCCCGTGTGGTTTATACGGGTATGTGCCCTGCTCGTGTGGTCCTAGCTTGGTCGTGTGGATCCCTAACATGGCATGTTTTGTCCGGTTTTGGCCCGTTTTTCACTCTTTTCGCTTCCCTATGCTCTCCTAAGTATAGAAATCCAAATTTCAAGGATTAGGAGTATCGAATTCACATAATTGCATAAATAAACATCCCAAAACACGCTAAGCATGGGATTAAAATGTGTTACTTTTATGGTTTATTAGTGTAACACCCCAAACCCGGCCTAGACGTTATGGCTGGATCTAGCATGTCACATCAAAAGGTAGTTGAAAAGCTAAGCGATCGTTAAAATGTTGCATCTCCTTTTTGAAACTCCGAGTTTCGTTGTTTGTTTGTAAAAACCACGATTTGCTTAATATCTAATTCTGTAAAATTGTTATTATTTTGAAAAAAACTACTTTTTTTGTGAAAATCGAACTTGAATAGTTACGGAAACGTGATATTTTGAAAATAGTTATTAACGTTTTAAGAAAACCCATTGTTTAATTGATTAACTATTTAATATTAGCCGGAATGAAAGTTTAAAAGGAAAAATAAAATTCAATGGCCTTATTAAAAAATATTAACCCCAAAATAATTAACATAAAATAAAATAAAATTGGATTTACTAAGTTTCGTGCGAAGTAATTCCGATGTATGGACACCACCGAGTCCTCCGCAGCTTCAAATCTTCTAACGTTGGGGATTACCTGCAAGGTTAAGGGAAAGGGGGTGAGTTATGAGAACTCAGTGTGTAATCCCCTAAACGGTCACTATCTGGGCTTGAGCCCTTACGGCATCAATCTAGCCTAAGCCCTATAATCATGGTAATGCAAAAAATAAAATGCAGCCCAACCCAAACCAACCAATCACACCCCTGTACCAACCAATCGCACCGTGTGGGGATTAAGTCAACCCATCCCGCCAAATGCACCAATAATACAGTCAAGCTGTTAATCACGGTATATGTGGCTGAGCCATCAAGATAATATGTGGCATAGTCACTAAAACGGTATGTGGCAGAGCTACCGGGCTACACTTCCTCCAAACATCAAACCCAACCCATGCAACATGATATAAATGCAATGTATCAAACGTATAAATAGTATGAATAAAATCACATACACGATATCCAACCATAATCGGGGGTATAACGGCCATTTCAACATATAAGGGTACAGCAGTAATTTCGGTAATTTACCCTCTAAGGGTTTTCTGGTAATTTACCCTTCAGGGGTATTTCAGTAATTTTAGTCATCTAACGGCCTTTTCGAAGGCCTATTGTTGCCTCGAGCGACTCAGGACCCCTTTTGGGTCTCCACGGTGCAATTGGGCCTAAAATCCATTTTTGGCTCAAACAGGCCCACACGTTCGTGTGACCCATTTAGCACATTTTTGGTCTCGATTTTTAGACTTCGCAGTCGCACCCGTCATTCAAAAATTTTCTATCGATTTTGCCCATGTGGGCCCTTTAGCCCATTAGGCCCATTTAGCCCGTTTCTGCTTATTCAAGCCCGTTACAGCTTCAATTCAGCGAGAGTGCTCATGACACTCTCAACGATCTACTGCCATCATTAGTGGATCGATTTAGCACCACGAGTGTTCGCACGCTCGAGTGGTCAGGGTTGCCAATTTTTTGGCTTTCCGGCTTTTGGCCGATTCACAGAGCAATACATGCTTTCATCAATATTTGTGTGAGATTACACACCTGATTTGGATTTGTCAGAAGGACTACTCCTCGTTGCCCCTAAGATAACCATGATCAAGAGTTAATCTTAACTTCTCAAAAGAATTCATAAACTCGAATTTAGAACACCACTAGAATCACTTACCCCAAGACGTGATCCCCCTTATAGAGTACCAGTATTTGGCCTTGCTCCTTGGCTACCACCACGAGTTCCTAAAAGAAAGTAATTGATGGACCAAAGAGGTTAGCATCCAACCCACATTCAGCCCTCCCACAAGGAAGAAGGGAACCGATGCCAACTTCATAAAAAGGGGTCACATGAATAACATTAGCATTGTATTAAAAGGTAATCGAACAACTTCACCCTTACCAAAACCAAAGTTGACAACCTACGCCCGTTGTTTGCTAAAGAATTTGATCTACACCCAAGGAAGAGTTTGACTTATGCAAAGCAGAGAGGGGAGAGAGAAGAATAAAGAAAATAAGAGTGTGGCATTCGGTCAAGGAAAAGAAAATGATGCAAAGAGGAAAGAAGAATGTGAGAGTAGAGGCTTATCGATTTGAGAACACAAGATGAATATGTTGGTGTAGGCAAGGTTCGACTACAAGAAGAAAAAGGTCAAAAGAAGAATTCAACCAACAAATGTTTAGGCAACAATGAGTAAAGAAGAGTGTTTGGAAAGAAATTGAGAAGAAAGTAATAGTAGAAGTTGGGGTTTCGGTAAAGGAAAATTGGAACAAAAGTGACCCAAAATGCTTAGAAAAGAAAAACAAAATCAAAAATGGAGAGAAACCAAGAGAGCATTCTGCTACCCACTACCCAAAGTGCCTAACCTCCTCCATAGCCGAATTTGACCTCCCCACAACACTCCCACATTCGGCCACCACTAGCACTCTTCCCTATCCCACGATTTTCTTCCCTTTTTGCTCCTCAAATTTCTCTCCACCTCCCATTCAAAGTGCTTGACTCATTCTACAACCTCTATGGCAGAGTTTGATCCCAACTCTGCTTCCTCCTCTCCCAAAGCACAAAATAAAAGCCACTAATTGCAGCTTATGAGACTCGAACTCCTTCTCCCCTTGTTTTACTATTGACGCCACCATCACTCCACCATGTGCTTACTTGTGTTAGTAAAACACACTTTACTTTATATAAGCCCCACCTCCACCAACTCTCCCCACTAAGGAGCCCAAAACCAAATTTTTTCCAGGGCTTGAACTCGAATCCAGACCTCCCTAGAGCCACTAAACACCCTCAAAAAACCTGCAGAGCAAGCACAACATGCAATTATACAAAAATCACAAACCTCTAATTTTTAGGATGTTACAATTCTACCCCCTTAAAGAAATTTCAGCCTCGAAATTTACCTGATCAAAAGAGATGAGGGTATTGCTATCGTATTACCTCTTCAGGCTCCCACGTGGGTTCCTTTGAACCGTGATTACGCCATAACACTTTGACTAACGGAACAGATTTTCTCCTCAACACTTTAACATCCCGATCCAAAATCTGAATCGGTTCCTCTTGAAATGTCAGATCAGGTCTTACCTCAATTTCTTCCACTGGCACTATATGAGAAGGATCTGAACGGTAGTGCCTCAGCATAGAAACGTGGAATACATTATGTATTCGGTTTAACTCAGGAGGCAGCTCAAGCTGATATGCGACTAGTCCAACACGTTTTGACACCTAGTAAGGTCTGATGAATCTAGGGCTTAACTTGCCCTTCCTTCCAAATCTCAGAATCTTTTTCCATGGTGAGACCTTAAAAAAGACATAATCCCCCACAGAGAACTCTATTTCCTTACGCTTTAAGTCAGCATAAGACTTCTGCCTGTCAGAAGTTTCTTTTAACCGACCTCGAATCAACTTCACCTTTTCCTCAGTTTTCAAAATTAGCTCTGGACCCAACAATCGTCGTTCACCCAATTCTGTCCAACAAGTAGGGGTACGATATCTACGATCATATAATGCCTCGTATGGTGCCATCTGAATGCTAGATTGGTAGCTGTTGTTATACGCGAATTCTGCCAAGGATAAATAATCTTCCCAATTGCCCCTGATATCAATCACACACCTTCTCAACATGTCTTCCAAAATCTGGATTACCCTTTCTGACTAACCATCAGTCTGTGGATGAAACGCTGTGCTAAAATCTAGCCTTATACCCAAAGCTTTATGTAACACTTTCCAGAATCGAGATGTGAATCTAGGGTCCCTTTCTGAGATGATAGACACTGGTACCCCATGTAGCCTCACAATTTTTACCACGTACAACTTGGCCAACTTCTGTAACGAGTAATTAGGGCGAACCGGTATGAAGTGGGCAGACTTAGTTAACTGGTCAATAATTACCCACACTGAATCTTTCTTAGTAGGCGTCAGGGGTAACCCACTAACAAAATTCATTGTTATCCTCTCCCACTTTCAGAGTGGAATCCTTACAGGTTGCAGTAGTCCCGAAAGCAGTTGATGCTCAGCCTTTACTTGCTGACATGTCAAACACTTGCTTACGAAGTCGGTAACCTCACGCTTCATTCCTGGCCACCAATATAGTTCATGTAGATCTCGGTACAACTTGTTTCCGTTGGGATGCATAGCGTATGGGCTACTATGCGCCTCTCGCAGAATCATCTGCCTTAACTTAGAATCCTTTGGCACACAAACTCTTCGACGAAAACATAACACCCCTTCACTATTCAGACCAAAATCCATCGTCTCTCCACTTTTCACCTGTTGAAAATGAGAACCCAACGACTTATCCAATAACTACTTCTCTTTAATATGATTAACCTAAGTTAGTTTCACCTGAAGTTCTGCCAACAAACTACCATCCTCGGATAGACCGAGACGAGCAAACATTGCTCTCAAGTCAGATACCAATTTATGACTTAGTGCGTCTACTACCACATTGGCTTTACCCGGATAATACTCAATCGAGCAATCATAATCCTTCAGCAACTTTATTCATCTCCGTTGCCTAAGATTCAACTCCTTTTGGGTAAGGAGATACTTAAGACTCTTATGGTCAGTGTAAATGATCGACTTTTCCCCATACAGGTAATGTCTCTATATTTTTAGTGCGAACACTATTACAGCTAGTTCCAAGTCATGAGTGGGGTAGTTCACCTCATGTGACCTAAGTTGACGGGATGCATACGACACCATCTTCCCTTCTTGCATCAGCACACAACCCAAACCTGTGTGCAATGCATCACAATAAACAATGAATTCTTTCCCAGCCTCAAGCTAAATCAACACCGGTGCTTTAGTCAAAATATTCTTCAGTTTCTCAAAGCTCCCTTGCTGCTTATCAGTCCACACAAACGGTACCCCCTTACACAATGACTTAGTTAGGGATGTGGCAATCAATGAAAACCCCTTAATGAACCGCTTGTAGTACCCAGCCAAACCCAGAAAACTTCGGATCTCTAATATTGACTTTGATGGCTTCCAATCCAACATAGCTTCAACCTTCCGAGGATCAACCGTAATCCCTTCTGCAGACACAAGATGACATAAAAATGTTACTTCCTTCAGCCAAAACTCACACTTGCTGAATTTGGCATAAAATTACTTTTCCCTCAATATTTGTAGAAAAACCCGAAGATGTAAATCATGCTCCTCCTCAGTTCTTGAATACACCAGAATATCATCTATGAACACCACCATGAATCGATCTAGATAGGGTTGAAAGACTCGGTTCATCATATCTATGAAAGTAGCTGGTGTATTCGTTAATCCAAACGGCATAAATAGAAACTCGTAATGCCCATAATGAGTTCAGAATGCAGTCTTGTATATATCTGCCTCTTTGACCCTCAGCTGCTGATACCCGATCTTAAATCTATTTTAGAGAAAACTGAAGCTCATCGCATCTGATTGAACAGATCATCTATCCTTGGTAGTGGGTATTTATTCTTAATCGTTAGCTTGTTCAACTGATACACATACGTATTGACCTATCCTTCTTCTTCACGAACAACACTGGTGCTCCCTATGGAGATACACTGGGTCTGATAAATCCTCGATCCAACAGCTCTTGGATCTAAGCCTTTAGTTCTACTAGCTCATTCGATGCCATTTTATAAGGAGTGATAGACACTAAAGCCGTTCCCAGTAATAGCCCAATGCCAAATTTGACCTTGTAATTTGGAGGCAACCCTAAAAGCTCTTCAAGAAATACATCTGGGAATTCCTTTACGATTCTAAAATTCTCAATAGACAAACTCTCAGAATCAGTAGTATTGACATAAGCTATGAATGCCTTACAACCTTTACGCACCAGCTTCTCATCCCTTAACGCTGACATTACATTAGATAGATAATCCATTCTCTCTACTATCACCATCACCTCCTCATCCTCTAAAGTCTTTAATATCATCCACTTAGCCGTGCAATCCAAATTTGCACGGTGTTTTACCAACCAGTCCATGCCCAGAATGAGGTCAAACTCGCCAAACGGCAGTTCCATCAGGTCTGCTGGGAAAATAACCCCTTGAACCTCGAGAGGCATATCTCTAAACAATTTGTTCACTACTACTGACTGTCCTAAAGGACTAATTACCGACATTTATCTATCAGCAAATTCAAACTGTATACCCAGAGTTTTAGGCACAGTACAAGCAACATAAGAGTGTGTAGACCCAATATCAATTAAAGCTGTAAATGGCACATCATGTATAAGGAATGTATCGGTTATGACATCAGGTGCGTCACCATCCTCCTGGCATCGAGCAGCATAAACCAATCTTGGCTGCCTCACCTCTCTATTACCAGAATTATCAGTACCTCTGCTCGGTGCTCTACGACCACGTCCTAACCCATTTCCCTGAACGGACCATGACCTCTCAGTGGCTGCTGACTACCTCTCCCTAGCTGTACAAAACCCTGACTTACTACTTACGTCTGAACAGGCTCCCAAGGACAGTCTTTGTACCGATGTTCCTTAGACCCACATCTAAAACACCGGCCAATTCTTCTCCAGCACTCCCCCGAATATAATTTCCCATACTCCACACAAGGTTGTGATCGACCCACAGCAACTGGAACACCAACTCGAACTAGCCCATCCAATCTAGGCCTCTTATGAAATCCCCCTGAAGGACCTGAAGACCCAGAATCTCTCTTATTACTACTCCTTTCCTTATCACGATTTTGTCGCTCAGAATGTTTCACTTTCTCGATAATTTTTACCTTCTCAATCAAAGCGGCAAAATCTCTCTCTTTTTGTGGAGCTATTAGTACTTACAACTCATCTCGAAAACCATCCTCAAACCATACACAGTGCTCATGATCGATCACGACTATCCCCTGAGCATACCGACTCAAGTGCAGAAACTCTGCCTCATACTCTACTGCGGATTTGTTCCCCTGAACCAGATTCAAAAATTCCTTTCTCTGGGCATCCAAATAACCTGCCCCTACATACTTTCCTTGGAAGGCTGCTTTGAAAAAATCCCAAGTCACCCGGTCAGTTGGTGTTCCTTCTTTTACTATAAGCCACTGGTATGCCTCATCTCGTAGTAGGGACACTGCTCCTTTCAATTTCTATTCTACTGTGCAGTGCAGATCAACCATGACTCTTTCCATAGCCTCTAACCAATATTTTACTACATTCGGGGCTACACCAGAGATGCCCCTAAGGACTTCAGCCCCATTTGACCGGAGTCGCTCAGAAATATACCCCCGAGGTACCGACCCAATACTCACTCCAGCAACCCATTCTAAAACTCGTAGCATTGATTAGAACAAAGCATCATCCCCTCCGGTTCGGTCATGAGACCTCGTCTTAGCCACTGGTGATGCTGGTGCCTCTCTTTCAGGCATATGCCCCGATGTTAAGGATCCAGCCCTAGCACCTCGGCCTCTACCACGGCCGTGTGTACCTCGTCCGCGTCCTCTTGTCTCTTATTGCTGAATCGAGTTAATCTGCTTAAAAGTTTTATGCATCAGCTTATTGTTCAAGTAATTATTGGCAGATGTTTTATGAAAGAACAATATTATGAGTAGTTTTCGCAACCCAATTTCTTAAAATTTTAGTCTCTATAATCTCAGTCTCCCTAACCGAGAGTTTGATATACTACTACTATCCCTAGTAGCTTTCAGTACAATCACTATAGCATATAACCAAATATAAAATCGAGGACTTACGGATTTGGTGTCGGAGCCTCAGTGTGCCATACTTCCAGTAACGCTACATATTTTTTTCTAAATCACATTTTAAACTAATTTGGAAAAATTTTCAAACCCATTCCACAACTGAGTTTTGCAAACCTGGCTCTGATACCATAAAATGTAACACCCTAAATCTGACCTATACGTTATGGCTGAATCTAGCATGTCACATCAAAAGGTAGTTGAAAAGCTAAGCGATCGTTAAAATGTTGCATCTCCTTTTTGAAACTTCGAATTTAGTTGCTTGTTTGTAAAAACCACGATTTGCTTAATGTCTAATTCTGCAAAGTTGTTATTATTTTGAAAAAAAACTATTTTTTGTTGTAAAAATTGAACTTGAATAGTTACGAAAATGTGATATTTTAAAAGTAGTTATTAACGTTTTAAGAAAACCTAGTGTTTAATAGATTAACTATTTAATATTAGCTGAAATGAAAGTTTAAAAGGAAAAATAAAATCCAATGGCCTTATTACAAAATATTAACCCCAAAATAATTAACATAAAATAAAATAAAATTGGATTTACTAAGTTTTGTGTGAAGTAATTCTGATGTATGGCCACCACCGAGTCCTCCGCAGCTCCAAATCTTCTAACACTATGATTACCTGCAAGGTTAAGGGAAAGGGGGTGAGCTACGAGAACTCAGTATGTAATCCCCTAAATGGTCACTATTTGGGCCTGAGCCCTTATGACATCAATCTGGCCTAGGGCCTATAATCATGGTAATGCAAACAATAAAATGCAGCCCAACCCAAACCAACCAATCACACCCCCGTACCAACCAATCGCACCGTGTGGGCATCAAGTCAACCCACCCCACCAAACGCACCAATAATGCAGTCAAGCTGCTAATCACGGTATATGTGGCTGAGCCACCAAGATAATATGTGGCATAACCACTAAAACGATTTGTGGCAGAGCCACCGGCTACACTTCCTTCAAACATCAAACCCAACCCATGCAACATGATATAAATGCAATGTATCAAACGTATAAACAGGATGAATAAAATCACATACACGATATTCAATCATAATTGAGGGTATTACGGTCATTTCAACATATAAGGAAGGGTACAACGATAATTTACCTTTCAGGGGTATTTTGGTAATTTACCCTCTAGGGGTATTCTAGTAATTTATCCTCTAGGGGTATTTTGGTAATTTTAGTCATCTAACAGCCTTTTCGAAGGCCTATTTTCACCTCGAGCTATTCGGGACCCCTTTTGGGTCTCCACGGTGCAATTGGGCCTAAAATCCATTTTCGGCTCAAACGGGCCTATACACTCGTGTGGCCCATTTAGCACATTTTTTGTCTCGATTTTGCAGACTTCGCAGTCGTACCTGTCATTTAGAAATTTTCTATCGATTTTGCCCATGTGGGCCTGTTAGCCCATTGGGCCCATTTAGCCCGTTTCTGCTCGTTCAAGCCTGTTACAGCTTCAGTTCCGCAAGAGTGCTCATGGAACTCTCAACGATCTACTGCCATCATTAGTGGCTCGTTTAGCACCACGAGTTTTCGTACGCTCAAGTGGTCAGGGTTGTTGATTTTTTGGCTTTCGGCTTTTGGCCGATTCATAGAGCAATACATGTTTTCATCAATATTTGTGTGAGATTACACACCTGATTTGGATTTGTCGGAAGGACTACTCCTCGTTTCCCCTAAGATAACCATGATCAAGAGTTAATCTTAACTTCTCAAAAGAATTCATAAACCTAAATTTACAACACCACTAGAATCACTTACCCCAAGACGTAATCCCCCTTACAGAGTACCAGTATCCAGCCTTGCTCCTTGGCTACTACCACGAGTTCCTAAAAGAAAGCAATTGATGCACCAAAGAGCTTAGCATCCAAACCACATTCGGCCCTCTTACGAGGAAGAAGGGAACCGATGCCAACTTCATAAAAGAGGGTCACATGAATAACAATAGCATCATATTAAAAGGTAATCGAACAACTTCACCCTTACCAAAACCAAAGTTGACGATTTATGCTCGTTGTTTGCTAAAGAATTCGGTCTACACTTAAGGAAGAGCTTCGGCTTATGCTAAGCAGAGAGGGGAGAGAGAAGAATAAAGAATGTAAGAGTGTGGCATTCGGTCAAGGAAAAGAAAATGATGCAAAGAGGAAAAAAGAATGTGAAAGTAGAGGCTTACCAATTTGAGAACACAAGATGAATATGTTGGTGTAGGCAAGGTTCGGCTACAAGAAGAAAAAGGTCAGAAGAAGAATTCAGCCAACAAATGTTTAGGCAAAAATGAGTAAAGAAGAGTGTTTGGAAAAAAAATTGAGAAGAAAGTAATAGTAGAAGTTGGGGCTTCAGTAAAGGAAAATTGGAACAAAAGTGACTTGAAATGCTTGGAAAAGAAAAACAAAATCGAAAATGAAGAGAAACCAAGAGAGAATTTGGCCACCCACTACCCAAAGTGCCTAATCTCCTTCCTAGCCGAATTTGACCTCCCCACAACACTCCCACATTCGGCCACCACTAGCACTCTCCCCTATCCCACGATTTTCTCCACTTCTTGCTCTTTAAATTGCTCTCCACCTCCCATTCAAAGTGCTTGACTCATTCTCCAACCTTTATGGCAGAGTTTGATCCCAACTCTGCTTCTTCCACTCCCAAAGCACAAAATAAAAGCCACTAATTGCAGCTTGTGAGATTTGAAATCCTTCTCCCCTTGTTCTACTATTGACGCCACCACCACTCCACCATGTGCTTACTTGTGTTAGTAAAACACACATTAATTTATATAAGCCCTGCCTCCTCTAGCTCTCCCCTCTAAAGAGCCCAAAAACCAAACTTTTTCCAGGCTTAAACTCGAACCCAGACCTCCCTAGAGCCCCTAAACACCCTCAAATAACCCGCAGAGCAAGCACAACATGCAATTATACAAAAATCACAGACCCCTAATTTTTAGGATGTTACAATCAGCCTAGTTAGAGATTTATGTACAAATCAAAGCCTCTGATGGTAAAAGCTATAAACAAAGACAACGAACAGGACTAGTACCAATGAATTTTAGAGAAGCTTAACCGTTTGGAGATGCCTATCTAGTCGACGAAAGTGGAGTCATATTGTAAAAACCAATCGGAGGAGACAAGCTACATAATTAGTAGGGGTTGAGACCCTTATTCAAATACCTACAATCTCGCTTGGAGTGATCATCTAAACCTTAAATGGAGAGGCAACCAAGGAGGTGTAAATCAGGCACAAACTCGACAAAATCTTCCTTACCAACCTCCACCATTACAACAAAGATCTGTGGGCAATGATTATACTATACATGGTCAAAGATTCAAATGATTAGAGGGCAAATGCAAACTATGAAGACGGACATTCGACAAGTCCAAGTTACATGTGGACGACTTGAATCCCGAATAGATAGCTTATGTGGCCAAATGAGTCAGTTATTGACTATGTTCTAAAAACAAAATGGTCAGAGTTTCCTTAGCACCATGAAGAACAACCCTCAGAGTGAATGGAATGAAAATGTAAAGGTGATCACTTTACGATTGAGCAAAGAACTGAATTTGGCAAATAAGCATGTCCATGAAAAGGAGGAGATTCCCAAAAAGTTCGATGAACACACAGAAGAAGAGGAACCCGAGTAGTACGAGCCGATCGAGGAGGTAGTCGAATAGGTATCTGATATAGCAATAACAAGGCCGAGCACAACAAAGGTACCATTCTCGACAAGGATAAAGGATAAGCAAAAGAAGGTCGAGGCAAGTTTTGTAAGTGTTTTAAATTTATTTAAATCCTTCAATGTCAATCTACCACTCTTAGAACTTATGAACAAGATTCCTAAATATGTCAAGTGTCTAAAGAAAATATTGGCACGACATAAGAAAAATGAAAAAGGGCCAACAGATTGACATTGATGCCTTGTGTAGCACACTAATTGCTAAAAATATACCCGTCGAAATTAAAAGATCTAGGTAACTTCACGACCCAATAGAGTTAGGAGATCGACATTTAAGCAAAGCCTTTTGTGATTAAAGGGCTAGCATAAATTTAATGCTCCTATCAATCTAGCGGAAACTTGGACTCGGGGATCTTTAAATGACCTTAGTAAAGCTACAACTAACCGATAATTCCTTGGTACACCCTAAATTTGTACTCAAGAATGCATTCACTAAGGTATGAGAATTTATTATCCTCGTTGATTTTTTAGTCCTTGATTTTGCGGAGGATTTAGAGATCCCCATCCTATTGGGTAGACCATTTGTGGCCACGTCTAGATTAACCATCAATCTTGAAAGAAATGAATTAGTAATTAATATCAATGGTGAAATAGAAATGTTTAAATGTGGTCATGATTCCCAAAGTGAGGGATTATTAGGGGAAGAGAACAAGACAAATGGTGAGATCCCGATAAGCATGGGGACAATAGGAAGGCATAAAATGGTTATGAGTGACAATTGAAGTCATTCGTGAAGTTTAGTGAATTATCGGACAAGTTTGGTAGCACAACATAGTTATAAAATCATTTAACTTTAATTAAATTGAAAATATTGTAAATTAGTTT